>OZ010791.1:255628151-256866588 GCA_963932465.1 Maratus speciosus
TTAATCGCTGATGTTGCGTTCACGCAACAGTCAAAATAATTGCTCATGCAATGGATTAATTACATTGGCACCACTATTTTAGAATTAAAAAAAAATGTCTTGTTTATTGGCAGGAATTTTGCTATTTTAGTAAAGCGAAATTTACCTTACTGAATTTGTGGTGGGAAACTACTTTCAACAGGAAATTTGAAAATTTCTATCGTAATAGTTTTGGCGGTTAATGGGTTAAAAAAATAACCTCATCACGCGTAAAAAAGTTAGCATAGAGGTAAACTGAGTAACGCAGCAATAAATATAACTGTTCAATTTAATACTGAACTTGGCGAACATCACTAACGAAGAGGTCTTAAAATAAATACGAATTTAAAAAAACTTATCTGCAAAAAGCTGCAACAATTGGGAATAAATTTTGAATTTCAGAGTTGCCAAATCTCCGTCTTTTGCATACCGATATTCGCTTAGAGAAAATGTTGTTTTCTTAAATCGCAGAAAGTTCCGATTACATAAAACAATATTTTCTGTACTAAAATACTGGCATACAAAAAGGTGGAGACTTGGCAGCTCTGAACACCGCGTCACTCCAACAGCAGATATCCCAACAGAACTCACGTCAGTGCATTATGGGAGAACTAAGAAATCGTTCGGCAGTTTTACGCTTGGCTCCAGCACCGTACTGTACACATATTGAAGAATTCCATCTTGCTCGAGCAGTCCATAATACACGAACTTGCTCTAGTATTGTGGTTATTAAAACTTAAATTGCCAATGATTACGTAAATTCGCAACTAACAGTTTATAGGCGAGGTGAAAGTATATTGTTTGATGAAATTTACAATACGGTTTAGGCATACTATTGGTGAACAAAGTGCATAGAAGATATCACATTCCAGTAATAAGATATCCAAAGAAAATATAACGAACTTATATTAAACAAGTTAGCTCAATGAAAATACATACAGGTGTGGTATAGCAAGGTCATTTAATGTATTTTTCAAAATATTCATAAATAATTTGTATTTTAAGTTGTTATTTATCGATCAAAATCTGATCGTTCTTTTTCTTTTCAATTTTCAAAAACTAAATATCCATATAATATTTTAGAGGCTTCTTGCCTAATTTTCGCCATATCTCTCACAGTATCCTATTGGCCAGCTAAGTCACTCGAAAGAAATAACTACAAAAGTTTTAAAGATATATTTCTGAACCTCTTAATTAAGTAGTGAAGGGGATTAAAAAGTATTTTCAATCAAAAGTTTTTTAACCGAATGATTTTATACCGGTAATTAATTTTAATAATGAAGGATTATCCAAATACATCGACAAAACCACTGAGAGTAGTTTCGATACAAAATTACTGATATTTAAAATCGCACTTAGTGAATATAATAGTACTTTGTAGCAGAGGTGCCAAGTTCCCATTAAACTTCCGTAATGCGTGGATTAATTTAATCCAATTTAACAACGTTTCGAACCAGAAAAATTATTTGATGAATTTTTATTTATTTAATTCCAGTTTTTCTACGTGGAACTTGTTTAATTTCATCTCTGAAAAAAAATTTCTGGTGCGAAATGTATTAAACCAGGGTTAATTAACCCACATATTACCGAGGATAAGTGACAACTTGGTACCTCTGCTTTGTAGTTATAGAAATTGCTCAACGAAATTTTTTCTTCTATATTTTCAAAATTCAAGAAGGATACGTGCTTAATTATACACCTCTTTTTATCTGTTACTGTTCAGTTGTGGACATCATGGTTCTCGACATTTAATTTGTTGATTCTGTTTTGTATGTTTCTGACAAAAACTATTTAATGTTAATCTTTAATTTTTTTTAAATTCTTAATAGATCTCATTTTTAGCTTTTATTGTTTTAAGATTTTAATTTCGCCAATTTATTGTTGGAATTACAGCACGCCTCCAAAGATTAAAAAAATTAGAAGCAACATCATCTTTACCTTCTATAGCATTCCGAGGGAAAAAAAGGTGCAATTTACAAATGCGTTGTGTAGACTTTTATACCATTTAGTTTCTAGAGTAGAAAAATATATGCATACATTTCAGTGCCTAAGAGTGCGGTTTAATTTGTTGTAAATATTTTATAACATATAGCAATTGTAAATGATTTCATGTATTAGTGGTATAAATTTAAGCAAATGCATTTATTGCATTATAAGATTCGTTTGTTCTTTCACCGTATAAAGATTAGATTGGAATATTTGACGAATATGACATGCAGCAATTCATTAGAAATATGTTAAATCAAATGTAAAAAAAAAAAAAATATATATATATATATATATATATAATTCAAAATTGAATTCTAGCAAATACATTTATTACATTATAAGATTTGTTGGTTCTTTCACCGTATAAAAATTAGATTGGAATATTTTACGAGTATGACATGCAGCAATTCATTAGAAATATGTTATACTGGAATGTCAAATATATATATATATATATATATATATATATAATTGAAAATTAAATTCTAATTTTGTGATATCATGAAAGTAAAAAAAAAAAAAAAAAATTGAGACTATTCTTTTTTTTAACTGACTAAAAAGAGCATACCATTGGTCAGACAATATTGTTTTTATCGAAAAATGATCGCTATTTTACAAACTTATAGCAGACAATGAGTTCAGAAATAGTAAGAAAAGGACAGAAATAATGAGTTTCGATGTTATATTGAAAATTAAATTCTAATTTTGTGATATCATAAAAGTAAAAAAAAAAAAAAAAAAAAAAAAAAAAAAAAAAAAAAAAAAATTGAGACTATTTTTTTTTTTTAACTGACAAAAAAGAGCATACCATTGGTCAGACAATATTGTTTTTATCGAAAAATGATCGCTATTTTACAAACTTATAGCAGACAATGAGTTCAGAAATAGTAAGAAAAGGACAGAAATAATGAGTTTCGATGTTAGATATTAAATTAAATTTAAGAATTCAATATTGTGCTTTAAATGTGTCTTAATATTGAGATAATGAAATTTCACCTTTTTGGTTTCATTAATTTGTAATAAATGTGGCTGAGGTTGTAGTAATTTAAGTTAAATTTGACCATTAATTAAAACCATTCAACCAAATTTAAATTTCCTTTTTGAAGTTTTAGCGATATTTAAAAAAATCAGCTCATAGAATAAATTTTTTGCTTTCACATTTTTTAAAGCCACGTGTTTGAGGTGTTTTTCATTTTTTATTAGATAATGTGAATAAATTTAATGGGGCTCATAGCTTCAGAATCCTTACCAGCGCCATTGAAATGCGATGTGGTTTCGAGTTCTCACAACTTTTAAATGCTTATTGAAATTACACAAGCTTCTATAATATACATATTTAAGACATATTTCAAGCTTTATAATATGTAAAACTAAACATAATATAATAAAAAAAAATAGTTCAGTTAAGATTGAAAAATTTTCAGAAATTTTTTCAACTTCCTATCCTTTTCGGTCCCTGAGTCCCCAAACGGGGACCTCTATTCTTTTCCTTATAAAAACTAAAGTGTCCGATTTTTTTACATTTTCACATCACTTCTTAATAGCCGAATGCTTTTTGCGTTCAAAGCAAACGAATAAATGGCAGCATCTAAGCTGATTCCCACACAAAATAAATGTTATTTTCATCTGAGTTTGCAAAATGTCTAAAAATGCCCAAAAGACAGTATGACCAAGAAAGTAATTATTTACTTGTTTAAAGCTCTTAAATTTGTGATTGCCTTAATTTAGGTTAATGGTTATTAAATTGGTGTTTTAAGGGGGTTTGTGGTTTTAGATCCATATTTTTTAACCTAAATTACTAAGCGTCTAAAGGGTCAATTTCAGAAAAGATATTTATTCTGTCATTTACGATGTCATTTTGTTTGGAAAAAACCAACGAATAAGTATTTGTATTATTATTTTAGCTTCGGAACTGAAGAGGCAATAAGATTTACAAAAAACTATTCTAAGAATCCAACTAAATATGCACACGTGGAGAACACATGCACACATCAGAGAATTATCTATAGGATGAATTACTATTAGTACAAAAGTTAAACATTTTCTTTATTTTTTAATGAATAAATCTTTTTTCAAAGTTTTTTCTATCATTCAAATGTAATTGAATTTTTTAAATTATTTCTGTCAAAGAATTTATATATCATTAATTCATTCTATTAAACGTAGTTTAGAGGTCCTTTTAACATAAGTTTTATGTTCGGATATACATTTCTAATTAAGTTATCTTACTGATCGTGATATACCATGTGAAAAAAATTCTAAAACTTTTGCAATGTTAACTGAACCGTATTTTCTATTCTATTCTATTGTAAGTGTTTATTTTTACTTTTTATGATGCCTCAAAAATGACTTAAATACACTACATAGGTTTATGTAATTTCAACAAGTGTTTTAAAATTTATTCGAATTCGAAATTATATCACATTTCACAGGCGGTGGAAAGTTTTCCGAAGATATGATCACCTTTAAGTTAAATAGAAATTTAATAAGGTAAATTTAATTATCATTTAGTGATACAAGTTGATATAATTTACAATTCTTTTAGAAGCATCACTGTGTTTAATTATTGACACTCTTAAAGAAAAAGTTATTAATTTAAATAGACAGACATTTTTCTATTAGTAACATGTTACTAACAATTACAACATTTCTTCCCTGCATTTGTATGCTTATGTAAAGTAACAGCTATTTAGCTCATTATTTATGTAGTGCTTTTTATATCATTAATTTCATTAGTAACTTGAGCATATTTTCCCCCTCCATCCCCAAACCTACTGACTCTTCTTAATTTAAAAATTCCGCTTTAAATTAGAGACTAAATTTGTTTGGCCTCCTCCTAAAACCGAAATGGCAGCTGATGGCAGCATTCCTGTTGATGGACCCACTCAAAATTACTCTCCCCTTGTAACCCAACCCGCCCCTCCCACTATGAATGACACCCCAACACCTTTCCATTCTGTGCAGCCCCCAGTTCCCTACCAAGCACCAGAAGAGCAGCAGAAGCAGCCAGAAGTACCCGCACCACCTAGCACATTCTCTGTTCCTCCTCTTCCATCTACATTCTCTGCTCAGCCTGCAACAGTAGAAGAATCCGTACCAGGTAATTCCTTAATTTTAATATTGTCATAAAATATCTGTCTATTCAACAATTAAATTTTTTTGCTGTCAATGATTATTATTTATATGTAGGGTGTTTCAAAATTATATAAAACACACTATGTCAGAACCGGATCTTTCGGCATTATAACGCGTAGTGTTTGGTATTGGGCTTCACTTCTGTGTAACTGACGAAAAACATAGATTTCAGTCTGTAAGGGCCATGGAAACTGTTCTAATCCTATCTTGGCTGTTAAATACCAAAACTGCTCAAAATTAAAGCATCAGAGTTTGGACTGCCAACAGAATTAATAGCTTATCGCGTTTAAATCTTTGGGAAGAGATGAACTGGTTGTTACAAAACCAAAGCATTTTTCATTTTTAAATATTTAGGTTCTATTGAAAATACATTTCTCTTATCGAAACAATTACATTTAGTGCACTTTTTATTTTGCTTATTGCCAATTTTTTTTGAATAAATGTCTTTTTTACAATTTACCCCAGGCAATTTAGGTTGGCTGTCATATGGGATTTTCTTTAGTTGTCTTATCACATTGGAGAAGATTTGGCTGGGAAGTTTATATGTAAAGACTCAGTTTTACATAAAAAATATGATTGTATTATTTCCTCACATCATACAAAAGATAGGTATGCGTTTGTAAAAAAATATAAAAAAATAAATAAATATAAAAGATTACTGAAACCACTCTAATCAACTTAAGTCATTCATCAGATGCAAAATCTGTTTGGCAATGGTGAAAAATACAAGGAATGCTTTTGGGTCCAAGAGTACAAATTTCACGCCTTCATTGCCTCTTTTCTTCATGCAAGGCATGCATCCAACATTCAATTTCGAGGGAATATTTAGCTAAAATTCGAGAATTTATGTTAAAATCATGGTGTGCTGGGCGAATTGAAATTTGTTCAATTTCCTCAATGGAAAATTACCCTCTCCTTACTACTCTCAATATAGCCTTAAGAGGAATTTCCCCGCGAATATGACTTTTAAAAAATTCTTTACCATTTTTAAGAAATAATCCTACTCAATCTTCAAAAATTTTTAAAGAAATGACGAAGGGTAATTTACTTTGTGAAATGTAATTTAATTAGTTGGTTTGTACAACTGAGGATGGTCGGCACTTAAGACAACTTGCATCATTCATGCTGTGAAAACCAACCCTGCCTAAAAGCGCGCAACAATTTTTTAAAAGTGTTATCCAAACACGAAGCGTAGTGACGTAGTGGCCAACGTGCCCGACTCTCACGCAACAAGTTGTTTCTGTGCTGGACAAGGTTCACCTAGCCTTTCCTCCCTTCGGGGTCGATAAAAAGTGTACAAAGCTTGCTTGAGAACTCAACATTGAGGGTATACCTGATTGACCACCTGGGACACATGCTGCATAGCACCTCAGGGTCCACGGTCAAGAAAACAGGGTTGGGCACTGTAGCCTCTGATCCTTAATGGATCGTAACGCCACAGGTTTTGTTTTTCAGTTATCCAAAAACATTTTGATTTATAATGCCCATACGCAACACGAGGTGGGGCGGATTTGAACTGTATATGAAAAAATATATATATATGGATTCCTCACTGCAGGAAAGCAGATTTCCCCCCGCGACACTGGGCAGGACCACTCAATGAAGGACCAGGGCGTAGCCCAGGCGACTAGTTAGTTAAATTGGAAAGGTTACGTTAAAAGAATTAAATGTTTTTAATCTTTGTTAGTAGTGTTGGCGTGTAAGGATGTTGGGTAGCCAGCTCTTAGGGAGCGTGGGTGGGCGAATGATGTGTCAGCGAAGCGGGAATTTGCAGTGATGGAACGCATGAGTAGCGGTCCCCAGCTCCCCACACTTACATAACGTGAAACTGGCAAATTTGAATTTGTGCAGATAGATGTTAACGGGCCATGGACTGTTAGAAAACTATTTGCGTATGGTGTGAGTGTAAGCAAGTTATGAGAGATTTTGGGGATTATGTCATATGTGTGCTTGCCATTGTCTGATGTATCCCGATGCTCCTGCCATTCGGATTGGATGCTAGCCTTCAAGATCTTCTTAATGAAGGAGTAGAGTATTGTGATGTGTTGATCAACTGTGGTGTTGGTTGTGGCTTGTTTGGCCAGTTGTTCCGCGCACTCGTTCCCATGTACGCCTTTGCGCGCTGAGACATGACCTTGTATAACAGATGTTTGAGTTTAAGTTTTATCTGTAGTGCTAAAGGACTGTTTGTTCTAGCTGCATGTATAGCCTCCAGGCCAAACAGACTGCCACTGTAAAGTGGACATGGGAGTTAAGATACTGAATAACACAGTAAATAGTGGTCAGGATAGCAAATAACTCTACCTGGAAGACAAAGTTATTGTCGTTTAGCCTACAGGCCCACTGACAGGTCACCATACCTCCTTCCGTGACGCACGTCAGAGCAACGTCGGCATCCGTACGGAAGCCAAAAGTGAATATTACGTGAAGTCATCCAACGCAAACGGCCTTGCATGTTGATTCATGGTATCATGCTCCTACATGACAATATCATCCGATACTCTCGGCATACTCAAGAATTGCTGCAAAAATTCAAGTGGGAAGTCTGGAGCCGCCACTACCCCCTTCCAAACCGCCCATATTTGGCATCCAGTGTATATTTCCTGCTTCTGAAATTGAAAGAAACACTTATCTGGAACAGCGTTCTCTTCAGACAGTGATGTAAAAACAGCTGTCGATGAACTGGATCAATGGGCAGGACCTGATTTCTACGAAGAAGGGTTAAACAAGTTGGTCCTGCGTTCAGATAAATGCCTAAATAGATTTGGTGATTATGTGGAAAAGTTATCCGCAAATATGCCTCTTAATTCAATTTTGCATTTTCTGTCTATTGTGAATAAATAATTTTTACTGCTCTTGTAACTTTCCTTTATCCATTCTCGTATTCAAAAATTCACCGAACAAAAAGAACAATAATTAATTTTAGACCAACATCTCCACTTAAATTCTTAAAACTAAAATCGTTTTTCAAATATGTATTCTGGACCTGAGTTCCAATTAAATGTCTCTTGAATGATGTTTGAATGATATTTCCAAATATATCATTTTTGAAGAAAAACAAACAAACAAACAAAAAAAAACATAGAAGAAAAACGGAATGTTTGAATATAATTTAGCAATGAAAAATAAAGGAATCTTTCGCTGTAAAAGTATTCTATGTTTGCTTTAGTTTTGATACTACTGATTGTTTTGTGCAATTCTATTTGAAAAATATAATAAACTAGTGAAAATAAGCATAGAGAGGCAAATAAGAATAATTTTTAACCTAATAGGATCAAACAATTAAAAATATTTTGAGATATTTGGCAAACACATTTTTGCGTGTTTAAGAAGTTCTACAAATTTAATTCTGAGTAGCTTTGATGCAGCTTTACACGTCACATTAAGTATTTTTACATTTTGAGTTAGTACAATGCCGTCTGTTAGCTAAAATTCTTACTTCTAAAATTAATTTACACAAATTTTACGAGTTTCGCTAAAAACACATCACTTGTTTGATCTTTATATTTCTTGCTGTTAAAAACAATATTGAATTTTAAAGTTCGGTGCTCTTTTTCCAAGCAACCTGTACATGCGCTCTCAATCTAACCATCTACATCAATATTTATTTATGTACACATTAATTTTGCATGAGCTTTATTTTGTATTTCCCTTTTAATGTTCTTTTCTCAAATGTATCATTAAAATAGTTCTATGCAGAGAAAAATATACCGAATCTTCCAAATACATGCTACTTTATATTTAAACATTTACATTGCATCAATTTTTATTTATTTCCGAATTTAACAGTTGTTTTCATTAATATTTATTTAATGTTATTGTGTTTTTTTTCTCCATTTTTCATATGCATTGCATTTGTAATTTCTCTTATACATTCTGATGACGACTCAGTGACGGAGTTGAAACATGTCAATATAAGTTTTTAATTTACTTTTAATGTATTTTTAGTAACTCTTTTAAGCAAATAAATATTTTAATACAGTAGAACTTCTTTTATCCGAAACCCTTTTAAGCAAAACTCTCGGTTAACCGAAATCCATTTTTTTTTTTTACTATCACATCCTTGTGAGCAAGCGGTCCTTTCCGAACCACGAGTACAGATAAATATTTTGGATCCCCTTTCTTAGAATATCTTTGAATCTAACTTGAGCTCCCGTACGAGATTTTTACTAGAGTAAAAATTTTCATTTTTATCACGTGTACAAAAAAAACGCATTGCTTTAAGTATAGAAGAAAAAAATAAAATCATAAATCATGTAGAATTGGGTGAGAGTATGACAAAATAAGCTCAAGTATACGGCATTGGTATTGCAGCGTTTAGTATTATGAAGAGAGATGCTGGAAAAATAAAAAAGTTTTATGCAGAAAGCAGCAGAATGACTGTGATACTGATGAAACAATTATTAAGAAAACTCAATGATACAGCTGAAAAAGAACAAACAAAACTTTGTTTCAAACCTTTGTGAAATTTGTAAAAGGTACTTAATTTCAAAATTAAAATTCAGGTAGTTTATTCTTGTTTTTAGTTTGCTATTGATTTATTTTTATTAAGCACTTGTTTCTATAATAAGAAATAGCGCACATATTTGCCCTTAATCTGAAAATTGAGGCATTCTCGATTATCCGAAAATTTCGATTTTCCAAAAGATGGTCGGTCCCAATTACTTCGGATAATCGAGGTTCTACTGCATATATTTTGACTTTTCCGTTTGGAATATATATTGTGATATTATTATTAGTGGACGTAATTAAGGCTTATTACTCGTAGTAACTTACATTTGTTATTGTGAATGTATTTATTGCCAAGTATAGGGAAATACATGCTGCTTTATACAGTTAACATTTATACAAATGTACATTATTAAATGCTTTTACGGATTTGTAATAAAATATACATTAAATGTATTTTTTGGGTGGATGGGTTATCTTTTATTCAATAACATTGTACGATATTTATCATATGAAACATTAACTGACAGATCTGGCAATTCAAGGCTCTCACACACATTTTTGTTCATCAGTATGTATACAAATGAATTTGTGTTGTTTTGTAACATTTTGGTTCCTTTCTGCAAAATAACGGTAATTCTTAACTTATATTTGTTTTCTATTACTTATGTGATTTATTTATTAGGAATACGGTCTTTGTTGCTTATTTTTATACTGTTGATTGCAAAAACGTTTTACTTCTGTTGCTTTTGTTGTTTTGTATATTTTTCTAAAATTTTTCTCTATCTCCCTATTTTTACTCTCTTGTAATTATCATATGATTGCATAACATTGCAGGGATCATTTACTTAATTTTTTTTGCGATCCCTCACAAAAAAATAACATGTTAGATATTTATTTCATGAAAAAAAATTATTTATAGTATATTTATAAAATATACTTCGATCCATATTATAATAAACTAAGTCTTATGAGATTATGTGATTTAACTAAATTTTTTATCTTTATTATCTGAAATGTTTATAATTTAACAAAGTTTCCGTATTTTTATTTTTATGCTAATTTCAAACTTAAATTTTGTTTAAAATTGATGTGCATAAAGAATATCAAAATAATAATATTTTAGCGTTTGTATTTTCTTCATAAAGAATACACAGAAGCTAAAACAAGTTTTTGCTTAGAAATTTCCCTTTTTCAAAAACGATAATGGCGCTGGAATTAACTTGTAGAGTCTTATCGGAATATCAGGTTTTATATGCAAATGTGTCTCTGCATAGGGAAATTAAACAAGTTAGAAATTGCACGTCAAACATAGCAAATGAGGTGTTTTCGTACTATAACTAGTTTTATAATTTTTTTTGCACCGCATATTGTGCTGAATGTATATTTTAGTGCACTCCATAAGTGCATATCGATTTCATTCAGGTCGAAAGTCTCATTAAAATGCACTTGAAATAATTTTTTCCTATTGGCCTTAATGTAACGGAAAACTTTTGACTGTCCCTGTAATTAAACTATACATCCGATTTTCATAAAATTTGAAATGACTCTGCAAAATTTTACAACATTTATGTATTTAAAATTTCAGACCATTCGGCTGGGTAGTTTTTGTTCTGTTATATGCGGACGGACAGACAGACGGACGGACCGAACGAGGACTATAGGTGCTACGTATTTACATAATTACGAACGCACCTAAAAATATCGTATTTTTTTCACGTATACTGTATCCTCGTGAACCGCACTCTCTCTGAATTTTAATACCTCATTTGGGAAATAAATTTCAGAGAAAAAAATGTATTTGAAAAATAATATTCTATTAAAATCTAATAGTTAATACTAAAATTGTATGATATACACAATGTATTGCTGCGTTGTTTCGTAAATTTAATAGCTACCAAAGAATAATTAGGCAGTGACAAGGGGCGATAAACATACAGATGGCAATCAAATCGCAAATACTCATGCGTCATGCGCATCTCAAATTTTAAATTAACTTTCGAGGGGGGGGGGGGGAACCCTCGCGTGTTACACAAAAGTTTACGGTATCATTAAAACAAAACAATCCAACAGGCAAAAGCACCGGGGCTAAAGAATAGAGTCGTGAATAAACAGGAGGAGACATATAGTGTATTGTCTACCAGTTGCAAGTGAAGTAACTGAGGAGGTTGTCCCAAGATGGCAGATGATTTTTTTTTTTTTTTTTTTTAATCGAATCTAGAGTTTCTAATTACGGTCGGGGCAAACTTCCCGCTAGTAAAATTGAATAGAAAATTTCGTCTTATTTAAGCGTCTTATTCATGGAAATTTTTTCTCACAAATATGGTAAAATTTCTATTTGTTTTTACTGGTGCCAGTTTGCTTAGTAAAACAATCAGTTTATTTCACTGGTTGTCACAATATGGCGGAAACACAGGGTCTGACTGCTACCAAAATAAACTTACACCAGTAAAAATGAAAATCTGTTTCTGCTAATATTTATGACTGAAATTTTGTATTAGTAAGTTGTTTACACAAGAAGGAAATTTCTATGCAAATTTACAGGTGGAAGTTTCCACCGGCGATAATTAGCCCCTGCGAAAGTGGTTATAGTTGAAGCTTCACTATTTTAAGGATATGTCAGTTCCTCTTTATTAATAGTTCCATGGGTTAAAGATGTCCGACACACTGCTCGGTGTAGAGAACGCAGGCGAACATTGTTTCTAAGTGAAAACTCTAATAGATTTTTACATTTAGTATAGCTTCTTAGATTGTCCAATAACTACAACAAAAGCATTTTTTGATACTTTCATATTAGCCACGTGCCAGCGGTAAATCCCGATAGATTTTTAGTATATCTTTTTAGGTGCGTTCGTAATTATATAAATACGTAGCACCTATAGTCGTCGTTCAGTCCGTCTGTCTGTCAGTCCGTTCGCATATAACAGAGCAAAAACTGTCCGACCGAATAGTCTGAAAATTTAAATATGTAATTGATATAAAATTTTGTCGAGTCATTTCAAATTTTATGAAAATCTGATCTATAGTTTATTTACAAGGACAGTCAAAATTATTCCGTTACGTCCAATGGGAAAAAAATATTGCAAGTGCATTTTAATGATGTTACAGCCATCCGAATGGTCTGAAATTTTAAATATATAACTGTAGCAAACATTTGTTTGAGTCATTTCAAATTTTATGAAAATCGGATCTATAGTTTAATTACAGGGACAGTAAAATTTTTCCGTTACATTAAGGCCAATGGGAAAAAGTTATTTCAAGTGCATTTTAATAATGTTACAGCTTTTCGAACAGAATGAAATTAATATACACTTATGAAGTGAACTAAAATATACATTCAGTACAATATGAGGTGCACCTCACACCTCATTTGATGAACGCACCTCATTTGCCACGTTTGACGAGCAATTTCCAACTTGTTTATTTTATTTTGATTGTTCCAGTGATTAAGCGCGTATTTGGATTGTATGTCTGTTACGAGGGTGAATCAAATGTTAACCGGAATTTCTGCAGAGAGGCATGAAGGTTGTCGCGAGGGCGCTCAAACCTCTGCGCATGGTAGGTGGGGATGTCACATGACTATCTATGCGCCGGTATGTGTTACTCTCTCCGTTCTTCAGTTGGCATCAGGATGAATGAGGGAGAGGTTCACCCCAACGTTGCGCAACGCGTTATCGTTAAATTTCTCACAAATGAAGGCGTAAGACCGGCTGAAATCTTACGAAGACTTCAAGCACAGTTTGGGGAGACATGCCTGAATAAATCCCAAGTGTATGACTGGCACAAAAAGTTTGTGGAAGGACGAGCAGAAGTTCAACCCCCTCCCCAAACACACACACACTCCCCCCCCCCTCGAACAAGTTTGACTCAGGAAAACATTAGCGCCATTCGGGACATTCTCAAGGGTTCTGCTTACTACTGCCAGCTGTTGGATGAAACAATATCGGCGGAAAAGACGTGAATTTCCGATCAAAGAAGTGATCTTGCTTCATGACAGTGCCCGTCCCTATACAGTCAACCTGAGTCGTGAAAAGTTAGAGGAAATGCATTGACCATCACTGGAATACCCTCCCTATAGTCCCTCTGTGATTATCACAGGTTTGGGTCTTTGAAAGAAGCAATAGGAGTTGAACAATTCGCCGATGACACTGCTGTTGGAGCCTTTGTGCGCAATTGGCAGGAGACACACCCCTTTTCTTTCTATGATGACGGCATCGAAAAAATTCCAACCTGTTGGGAAAAATGTGTTTTGAAATCAGGAGATTATATAGAAAAATAATATGTAACTTTCTATTTCGTATCCTGTACCAATAAATTAAAATACAGAAATTCCGGTTTATATTTGATCCACCCTCGTAAATTAATCTTTTATTTATTTATTTGTGAAGTTGTAATTCCGTTTGACCGTTTAAAAACAGAATATTACACAGAAACAAATAAATGCTGAATTGTTTTCATTGTTTTAAGTGTAAACGGGCTGATATTTCGTTCTTGGGTTGTTCGTTCATATTTGGGATAGATTTTCAAACAAATAATACGTGAAATATATTTTAAAAACTATAAAAAAAATAAATTGAGTTCTAGTTTTCAAAGAAATTGGATTTGAAAATATATTTTTTCCCTATTCGACGGTGGAAAAATTGAAATTTTGCGAAATTCAGAAGTTAAACATCTGCGATAAAATGAAATAAAATGATCATGTCTTCGCCACCGTCTATATGACGTCAGCATTACTCATGGACATGTTTTTAATTTAGAATATAGATTAGATTCAAAACCATGTTGATTGGAAACCAAAACATAGCGTAGTTCACATGTGTTTTCGCTGATGTGCCAAAAATTACAGAGCATTTTAAAAACTTATTTCTCATAATTAAATGAAATAACTCAATTGGAACAAGAATTCATCATGATTTTTTTATATATATCTAGCTGCACCTAAGAGAGAGGAAACGTTTGCTCCTGCACCCCCACTCCCAACTTCTGCGCCACCGGCTCCAGCTCTATCAAGTTTTTCAGGAAACTTGCCATCCTCGTTTGCTCCAGTTTTACCTCCAGTAATAGATTTAAAGCCATCTTCAGCTCCAGCACAGCCGGGTGTACCAACAGGAGCTGGCTCAAAGCCTGCACCAAAGAAAGGCAGAGGTCAGCTCATGACAGAACTAACTCCTGGAAGAATTCCAATTTGCGGTGATTGTGGAGAACCAATTAGGTAAATGACATTACATTCGTGACAAATATTAAATTATTGTGTGATTTTTTTATTTAAAAGTTGTATTTAAAAACAAAAGTAAATACTAAACGTTGTTAGAAGTATAAAATACATTGTTTAAAAGCACTCTGGAAATTATAAAATCCCCACGATTGTTACGAATCAAAAATATTAACAAATTCCTTCTTCAGGTGAACAGAGAGCCAGTGTTGCCAGACGGGCTACTTTTTTAAAATTCAGATTCTTGATTGGCACCACTTTTTTGAAATGGTAAAATGCGCCTTATTTAATGACATATTAATTAAGGCAAAAGCAAAGGTATGTTACCGTTTCAAAAAAGTGGTGGCAATCAAGAAATCTGAATTTAAAAAAAAGTAGCCCAATGGCAACACTGCAGAGAGCCGCTTGAAAAGGAAACTAAATAAGAAGTAATGCATCACATACCCCACAGCCCTGCTTGTAAAATGGACGACTCCGACTCCGACTCCGGGAATTTTAACAGATCCGGCTCCAACTCTTTCGCTCAAAAATGAGTCTGACTCCGACTCCTACTCCACGATTCCGATTTCGACTCCGCAGCCCTGATTCTAACATCTCAGTAAATATTTTTCAAATTGGAGTTGTTTAGCCACAAGGGACTAATCTTAGATTAGTAAATACCCGTTTTACAAAGTCAGACACTGTAAAAATATATTGTTTAAATTACAGATGATTTTTATGATATTTGAAAGACCAGAGTAACAGCAATTGCATGTTTCCCACAATACAAAAATATTTTACTAAAATAAAGAATAATATTTATAAGAATATGTTTTGTAGTTATACTGAATAGAGCATAAAAAGCATCCCAGGAATCAATCTTCTTCCATTAAGAGACAAAAATATTATTTGAATTATGCATCACGAAAATATGAAAGCTCAACTATTTGTTCATTAAAAGAAAGCTAGTCGAATGTTCCAATCCGAAAACTTTCTTCATTTTCGTAAATGTTAATATTTCAAAAAGTTGTTAAACATGTTAATCCTTCAGTGTTATTGCTTCAATACTACACCAACCTTGATTTTCATCTTAAAATTATGATTCATTTTACTAAGCGAAGTGAAAACGAATTAATCGCGATCGCAATATTTATTAAAATCAATACTGTTCAATTCTGGTGTACATCAGCCGCTTGAGAATCGCCGGGTTAGCTGGATGCGAATTGCCCGTGGCTACCGGAATAGCCGATGTACAATAAAACTAGGCAAAGTCGAGAAAAATCACTATTACAGCGCCCATTTCAACGGAATATTTTCAAATTCAAGGAGGACCTGCGCGCCATAGCCTAAAATATATATATGAAATTTGGTTTAATTCTATGCATAACTTCATACACTCGAGGATACAAAGCGGACATACACACACAAGGACATACGGACAGACAGACTTTTTTTATAAACATTTTTTTTGAGATCTCTGACTCCTAAAATGTTAAATCGGTCGAAAACAGGAAGTAAAAAAAAATGTATGGTACAATACCTCTTTAGAAAGAAGAAAGTGAAAAAGAAATTTTTTTTTATACCACACCTTATTAAATCATGAAATTAGGCAATGTGAGCGTCTTTTTCTCTTTATAAATGCAATTTCCAACTAATAATATATTACGAAATAATCTTTAAAATAATAAATTTCGGAGAAAATTAACATTTTTTAATTCTATTATCTTAAATCAAAATTTACTAACCAACCTTTAAAAAGCCTTTTAGTATCTAAATGATTTCAAACAAAGGAAATAATCCTGTCATAAAATCTATTAAAATCGAATAACTAATAAACTAACAATTTATTGAGAAAAAAATTAAAGGAAATTACCTTTTGGAGCAACTTTTAATACTGTAGATACGGTGATACGGTTATGCACTGTAAAAAATTCAGGAAAGTTCCTGTCAAAAAGAGTCAGCTGGTTGCCCAAAAGCAATTTCCTAGAATGTTTTTGTTTGCTATTTGAAAACATCTTTCTTCATACTATATCAGCAAAATAATTGAACATGCCAAATTAACATGTTAAATTTTTTATATTAAATATATACACAGTTTAGATTAAAATTTTAATTAAATTTATTTCTTGACAATTTTTATATGTTATGAGTAATTTTTATTTCACGCGAAACATTAGTAAAAATGCACTGTAAAGAATTACTGCAGTATTACGACAATAAACATGCATTGTATTATTAGATTAATGCAAATATTTTATAATGTTTTCCACACTCATTGTGTTACTGTTTACCTTCCTACTTGAAGTTACACATCGTACAGCAATGATACAAATGTGAGATAAATTCATTATTTATTCAAATTGCAATACACTTTTATGTGTGATATAACGGGTTATGTTGCTGTTTAGATAATTATTTTTTGCAATGTACACACTATCCCCTGATGTTATGTAGGATAATTGTAAAAACCTAAACTGTAGTTAATGCCATGGTATTATGTCAGAAATGTACGTTTTATAATTAAAAAGTCATTTCAATAATATTTTTCAAGAAACTTTTACTTGAACACGGCATGTTTTTCCAATATATCATAACACAGTAGAAAAAAAAAATATATTACAGCTCTATATAGAAAAATAAATGCACACAATATGTATAGCTAAAGATTTAAATATTTTTATGTAATATTTCAAACTGTAGAAGTGTAGCATAATTGTAACGATCACAATATGCGATTAATTATTTCAACCTGATTCTTAAAAATTTAACATACAAAATATTATGTAAACGGAAATTAATTTGCTGAAAATTTCTTAAAGATATTTTATTGGTAGTACTGAAATAGCTTAAATTATAATATATAAAAAAGAGAAAAGGGAGCTTTTTAGAATTATAAAGACACAAAGATTATTTTATGGTTTGGAAATCTCATTAAAGCTTCCCGACCATTAGATAAATATTCTTTCAAAAAGTTAAAATACATGAAATGTAAAATTTTAAAAGCTTTTCTTTGATTGTGAATCTTCGAATCTTTTTACTCAGATTATTATTTTTTTAATCATTATCAGATATTTTCTTTCACCAGAATGAATTTTCATCCTTGTGAATTTATTTTTCATCTTAAAAATTTTCAACAAATGTTCTCATCATCTGCAAAGAATTTTAGTTGCAATTTATCATTATCTTAAAATGCCTAATTTTTTTAATAATACTTGAAAGCTCCAACATTAACTAACGTTTCTACGAGAATAAATAAGTAAATATATTTTTCCATTTTCAATCTTACATTTTAAACAATTTTCAGTACACTCTCTCTATTTATATTTCGCATTAAATCGAAATAAATCTTAGACTTTTTTAAAGTTTTGTCTTTTGCATGTTTCTTATTATTTTATGTTCAATCGTCATATACATAATACAAAATTTGCATACAAATATTTACGGCTTAAAAATGTAAAAAACCTCAGATTTAGTTCGATTCCATTTGAAGGGAATCTAAGTTTTTAAATTCTTTAAAGTATCATATTGTATGAATTTTATTTTTATTTTTTAATGTTCAATTGGTTTAATCCTTAATTGCATGAATTATTCTTTTAGAATTGTATTTTTTATTTTTATACTAAGGATTAGATACCAGAAATCTTAAGATAGATTTTTAACTTTATTTAGTAGAATATTTTTGCAATTTTTAGAGGAGTAATATTTCTATATAAATACAGTGGTTGTAAGAACTTAATTTATATATTAAAAATTAAATAAAAAGGTGATGGAAATTTACATCATTATGCAAGTAAGGGTTAACTTATTTGTTACAAACATTTCATATTAAATGTAGGACGAATTCAATGAAATACCTTAATATCCGTCCCTTCTCGGGCTTAAACAATGTAGGAAATAAATGTTACTGCTTTGATTTGTTCTACAAATTAGGTTTTTGTATAATTTCTTATTTATTCAAAGCCGTTGTAAATTTTCTTGTCTAAATTTGCAATGGTGGCATAATGGTGCCCAGTTAAACTGATGGCACTGAACTCACAGACTATTCATACTAATTGTATATTATGCTCTTATTTATGTCTATTATTTATAAAATAGAACTCACTCATTTTGAACAAAACGATAAATAATTAGGTAGGCACCTTATCAGAAAAAAACGGTGTACCAAATTTGAAGCAAATCAGATAATTCTATGAAAAACCAATTTATCTAAATTAAGGGGGGATTAGCCCTGTCCCCACCCTTTATACTTAACCAATAAAACTTCATATCTAAGCAGGGAAGTGCCTTATCAGATGAACCGGTATACCAAAATTGAAGCAAATCGGATGATTTTGCATGAAAAACCCATTTATCTAAATTAAGAGGGGTTAGCCCCCCATTCTCTCCCTTTATACTTAAGCAATGAATCTCCAAAACTAGTCAGGGGAGCGCTTATAAGAATGAACCTATATCCAAAATTTGAAGCATGCCATGTATTTCTATCAAACGTTATCACGATACGTACATACAGAACGTGTGGACACATTAGCTCTCAGGCTTTGATAGCCTGTGAGCTAAAACGGACCTTTTTGATAAAAAAAAAATATGATTCTCAAAAGAACACGTGTAGGGACGATTTACAAATTTGGGTGCCCCAGACACAGATGCTTACGAGGCCTCCCTTGCACCGATGCTTACAAGGCAAATGAGTAAAAAAAAAAAAATAAAAAAGGTACTTACTAAGGTGACCAGTATTGACTTTAATAATTACTTTAAAATATCCGTTAAAAATTAAATAATAATTTGATAATCATTAATTTTGTTTAAATAATTGTTTCACAATTATGAAATTTAAATGAGCAGTCGTTTTATAATAAATTGTGTGGTCTGATTATCTTTTCCTATGCAAGTCTATATGCCTGGAATGATAACGAATACAACAACTAATAATAAATATTCCGCAATACCAAGCTACAAGTATTTAAAATATAGGGGGTCTAACCGTCTACGAGATATGCTCACCAACCTCCAAAAAATCTGACTAGAAATGGAGAACCGATTAAAATAGAATTAAAAATGCTATATATTTTTAAAGTGATAAAGATAAAATTGTGAGGTCTGATTACCCTTTCCTATGCAAGTCTATATGCCTCGAATGATAACGAATGCAACAACTAATAGTAAATATTCCGCAATACCAAGCTATAAGTACTTAAAATATTAAGGGGGTCTGCCGTCTACGAGATATGCTCACCAACCTCCAAAAAATCTGACGAGAACAGGAGAACAGATTAAAATAGAATTAAAAATGCTATATATTTTTAAAGTGATAAAGATAAAAGAAAATATACACTATAAGAAAGTAATTAAATATGGATGTTTCAGACAAAATATACGATGTTATAAAAATACCATAAAAACACAATAGAAAGTAGAATGAAAGAGTTCTCTATCTAAATTAATTAATAATAATGTTTGAATGTCATAATCCTAGTTTGCCGCAGGAAATTCCCAACGATTCGTAACGTTACATACTAGTTTAATGGTACGAAATATCTTATTGATTTGTGAATAATATGTATCCAGAAATGTCACGTTTAATTATCAGTGGCCTTTGTCAAGTTCAGTGGATAATAACGATTCTGTAACGTTAAGCGACATATCCGCACAAAATTGTGATTGATATGCATTATTGTATGTGTTGCTCTCAACTTTTTAAATGTTTCTACTTATTTTAGTTTTAGAGAACTTGAAGTAACATGTAAAATGAATGGCTGATAAATTATAAGATTTATAAAAAGTCATTTGTAATGGCAGATCACATAAATGTGCCAGATTATATTGGGAGAACAAATTAGTTCGGTTCTTTTTTGTGTCCAAATATGCATTTATTTCAAAACAAAATGAATGAATAGATTAATTAAAGTATTGGCCATCGCTGGAAACTATTTTTGGCACTTCTCAGGCAATTTTCGAATTCCATCTCGAAAAAAAATAACTAGTCTTTTGATTTTTTTTGAGACGATCGAAGTTTGGAGCTAATTTTCGATTTCTGCGAAAGAAGTGAACCGGTGACCTGCTAAATCGTTCTGTATCCATCGAAACAGCCAGTAATCAGAAGGAGCAATGTCTCGAGAATACGGCGAGTGCGGTAAAACATACCACTTGAGTGTTTCCAAATATTTTTTTACGACTTTTGTGAAAAATCGCCTTTCAACGTCTCTAGATTTCAGTTCATAAGGCACCCAATTTCCTTGCTTTTGAATCATTTCCAGTCCCTGACTATCGCACGGGCACCCGCGCCCGTTCCTTGGGCACGAAATTTCTAAGGGGCACAGAATTTTTCATAATTTCATCTAAATTTCCATTAAAAAAATCATAATTATGAAAAAAAAATGTGATATCTGATATATTAATACGATGAAATGAAAAAAAAAATATATAGCTCAATATATGGTTAAAAGCACATTTCAGTTAATAATAGAAAATATATTTTATTTTGATTTCTGGAACTTTTTTTCAGTTTTTCGGGAAATTTATTTTTTTTTAAGCTGACATTTTTCGAATAAGTGTGTAATATGTAAAAAAAAAAAGTAATATCAGCAAATCAACCAATCTAAGGGGGCACAAAAAGATAAAAGTGCCTTGGGCACAAACACTTGCTAGTCGGGCCCTGATCATTCCCATGGATTTCAATTGTAGGGAAATGGCTTGTTGACTCACTCCCAATGATTCTGCAAGATCCTCTTGCATTTGACTCGGATCTTCATCCAGTAATGACTCTAAATCTTTGTCTTCGAATTTTTTTAGCTGTCCAGAGCGACGCTTTATTTCAATGCCGAAATCACCATTCTTGAAACGTCGAAGCTATTACCTGCATGATTTATCAATTGGACCAGCGTCACCATAAACATCCAGAAGCATTCCATAGGCTCCAGCTGCACTTTTCTTCCAATTAAAGCAAAAACTAAAACCACCAGCAAATGCTGCTTAGTTAACACAAAATTTGACATATTCAACACAGTAAAAAAAATGTTGTTTGTTGAAATTCAAAGCAATATAAACTAAATAATATTGCCAGATGTCTAACTTTTCTGAAACCACCGAAATCAGCTGTCACTAAACATCCAGAACAGCTGGCGCCATATTTTGAAAACGGATAGAACTAATTTGTAAACCTAATATAAAAATGTCTAATAATACTTTATGAAAACACATTTCTAACATTTTTAAAAGAATCATTTATTTTTCATTTTGTTGAATCCTTGATTTTTCTGAATAAAATAATGTTTATCCATTATTATTCTCATATGTAATATAATCTCCATATAAATTAATTAAAAAAATGAGAGTTGCACCCTATTTATAAATAAATAGGCAAATTAAATGATTTTTCTGACCATCTTTTCCTACTTAAAAATAGTTAAGGTTTTTAAAATTAATATTTTCGAAATATATTTTATGTCCAGCACAGATATTTTAATTCACACAAATTGTCCAAATTATTTAACGAATAGCTGTTAAAGAATTTTTGTGTCATTTAAAGAAGTCTGTGAAAAACAGAATTATAGTTATCGCACAGAGATATTTTCTGTAAAAATTAGAGATTAAATCTGTTATCTTCTAAATGCTCCTTGAATGAAATAACAAGTCGGAAATTGTAAAGTCGCAAATTTGTACTATAACTAGTTTTATAAATATTCCGATTTTGGTACAATAGCTGTTGAGCAAAATACACTGTTAAGCAAAAATGCATGAATACAAAATTTGTTATCATTATATATTTCAAATTCAGTAATACGGAAACAATAGGACCCCATCTTAAATAGGACGTAATCACCACGGCAACCCGGAATCCTTACTTATCATGGATATCATTGAATTAATTATGCATGATAGGATTTAATAGAATGATGGAAACTTTTAAAATGTCCTTTTAAGTTTTGATTCGATTTTCCTAAAATTTGAATCATTCGACAAAATTCTGCGACTATTATATGTATCTCAAAACCATTCGGTTGGGTAGTGTTTGCGCTGTTATATGCGGAAAGGCGGACAGACCAGACGACGGCTGTAGATGCTATATGTATTTATATAATTACGAACGCACCTAAAAAGTGACAATACAGTTTCTGCTACTATATGTTATTGAATTAGGTTTACTGCTAAATATCTTTTATTTGCCATTATTGGAGATAGTTTTTTCAAGATGATGTAACGCAATGTTAAGCACAACTATACGCCATTGAATTAAGTTTATAACATGCAACTGATAATTGTCGTACTGCATTTAAATTCATAACGGAATAATCTGAATGATTCGAATCAATACAGTTTTATCAATTTGCCTTGGAATTAAGTTCATAGAAATTAACACGCATCTCGAAGGTCAAAAGAATAAAAAAATGCTTTTATAACATTAATCTTTCTTTTTTCCAAATTTCGTCTGCATCTGTTTTCAAAATTTAAATTGCTTTTGCTCCTTTTCGTTTTCGAAAAGTTGTAAGTAATATGCAGAACTTACGTTGCATACGTCAGAGTCTTATACATATCTAATGACAAATCCCATGATAGGCAAATTATAATAAAAATATCTAAAATTACTTTATAAAAATGAATTTATATCATTTTTAGAAGAATTTATTTTCAAGCTGTTGAATTCGCGATTCCTCTTTAATCGAATAATAAGAATGATTAATAATTATGATATTTTCTGAAACTTAGAGTACCACTATTACTGAATAAAACGATTCGCTTTATTTTGTGACAGAAATTTGCGATTGAATAAGAAAATTGCTGTTCGAAAATAGTGATATTCAAAATTGGAAGCAGCTATGCATTATAAACAATATAGCCCATTAATTTCAAGAAAAAGATATATTTCTTTAGCGAGAGCTATTGCATTAACGCGATCACATGTTTAGAGAGAGATCATTGATATCTGCACCGATGAAAAAAAATCCTCATGTTATAAATGCTTTTAATGTTTTAGACAAGTGTTTTTATAATACAGCAGAACCCCGCTAATCGGAACTAATTGGTCCCGGTGCCAATTCGGATTACCCGAAATTCTGATAAAAATAGAAAAGAAAAAGATGCGTGCTAAAGAAAATGTAAGTTATAAGTACTAAGTAGTATAGTAAATATCCAGTAATCCGGCATCCTAATGTCCGGCATGCTGAATAATCCGGCACGACATAAGTAAAAAATAGTATTCCTGTTTAATCACTCCCGGTGCGTATAATAATCCAATGGAACTTGAGAATGAAGTATTACGTAACAACGTATTACAAACGGTTCAAAATCGAGAATCTAAAAACAGCTAAATCACCATGTAGACGAGGGGCGAAGAAAAAAACATTTCTGTAGATAATTTGCGAAATAAAACTGTTGAAAGGATCATCTGAATTAAATACTTTTCACATTTTAGAAAAGAATTTTATAGTGGCTGGCAAAAAAACACATGTTCGAGATTTTTTGAAGATGGCTTCTACGAGCAGACCTACAGTGCACATTTTCAATTCATATTCGTGTACATATGTTCTACTTTTAAAATATTGAGTATTTTTTATATTCTGTTTTTTTAATCTGTTCAAGTACAATTTCCGAAAATAAAATCGATTCGGATTAACCGGAATTTCGGATCGGCGGGGCTCGGATTAGTGGTGTTCTACTGTACTAAGAAAAACAAAGAATGTAAACTATTAAATTTTCTTTTAAATTTTAAATGTGAAGTTATGAAAATGTCTCCAATGCTTTCAAATTATACGAAAGTGATTTTGACTTATATTTCTTCAAATCTCTTACATTTCGAAGAAAATGCAATCTCCAGTAAATATGTTTTTTTTTTACATTTTACAATTGATTCAATTTTCAAATTCTTTCCTTAGGTACTTTGTTTTACGTCCTGTATCACATTGCGCCCTTTCATTTGGATTGAATGATACATTTTTGCTTGTACTTTTCCCATGTGAATACTATCTGTATTACGCAGTTTGGCATGTTTTATTGAAATAGATAGATGGAATTTTTTCCACTTTCGCACTTACTTGGGCTGTCATATTCACTATTTTATTTCTATGCGAGGGTCACGAAAACAGATTTTTAAAGCTTCCAAACAACTTGCCTTTCTATATTACATTTTTACGTGTTACATCTATATAGAATCCACCCCTCGTAACAGAATATTATTGATCCAATATCTCTTGTATTGACAATAGCATTTCGTCAGTATTGTCTATATCATGGATAATATTTCTAATATTCGCCTGAAATATTCAAAACATGCAAAGGCGTGTAATATTAAAAACTGTGGTGTTAACATTTTGCGGAATTGGCACCAATATTGGCAAGAAATACTTTGCTACTCCATTGACATTTACAGTTAAAAAGTAATATTTCTGAAATATAAACTATTAATGCAAATATTGATTTGAAATTGTTATTTCTAATGTAAAACTAATATTTCTATTCTGACCAATAAAAATAGAAATAAGTTAATGCATCTAGACAACAAAAATTTAGAAGGCAGATAAACTGAAAACAATGAGGAAATAAAGGATAATGTTAAAATATCACAGTTTACAACAGTAGTTTTGGGAGCAATAAGATATTGGCTCATTTAATTAGGTAAAGTGAACTACTCGTGCACCTACAACGATAATAGAAGTAGGACTTGCATGCATGTTGTAAGCAGTTTTTTTCACCAGTTGGAGAGAAAGCTAACTAGCATTCCCGTTAAGCCGAATGGTAGCATCCATACTATGAACATCATTATAAAGGCTAAAAAGACAAAGCAATTGCGAATAGTTAAAATGTTTATAGAAAGTCACATTCAGTAAAAAAATTCACATTTCTCACAGGCACAGTTGGGCAAATTTGTAATTTCGATTATCTGCAATGTAATTAAAATTTAATTGTATGTAATTGATTATAGTTACACACATTCAAGCACAGAGATTTCATTAAATAATGGGAAGGGTGCGGTTTCGAGTACAGTGCTGCAAGATTTTTTACGGTATGTAATTGTAACTATAATGAATTACATACACTTAAATTGTAATTACATTGCATATAATCTCAATTACTGCTTGCAGGTTTTTAAATTTTCTTTCAGAAATGATGTGATGATGCAAGGCGCTCGCATGCTCTATTCGATATAATATATCTTTAGTAAATGCAGTTTCAATAATTACATTCTTAAGTTTAAAGCACATACAATAATTAACGTCTGAATTTATTTATTTAATTATTAAAGGTACATATACATTAATACAGACTTGCAACACAAATTAATCCAATAATCCAGCAGGGGTGAAAAATTAGCCGGGGCCAGGATTCGAACCTGGGTCCACAGCGTACCGTGATGTTGCTTTACCAGTAAGCTACCCTGGTTGATATCCTGGCCCGGCAGTTTCTCACTAATAAACCATGTTTGGGAACGTCATCGGCCGACAACCAGACGACATACGATGACGGGAAATTCGATGAATATAATATTCCATCGATTCACATTTCATACATTTATTTATGTGTGTGCTTTAATATATATTGCGGATCGATGGAATATTAAATTATTCAGCGTATTTACCGTCATCGTATGCCGCGCGGTTTCCCCAACATGTTTTATTAGTGAGAAATTGCCGGGCCAGGATATCGGCCAGGGTGGCTTACTGGCAAAGCAACATCACGGTACTCTGTGGACCCAGGTTCGAATCCAGGCCCCGGCTAATTTTTCACTCCTGTTGGGTTATTGGATTAATTTGTGTGCAGGTCTGTCTTAATGTATATGTACCTTTAATAATTCTTAAGTTACTTTACCCGACTGAGCACAACGTATGATGAGCCTAAGGGCTTTTGCTGGTACTTATCTTGTTGAAGATTTTTTAAACAGTCAAATCTTATGACTGATAGATTTTAAAGTATATTTGGAGACGAAAATATTTGAGTTCTTGAGTGAGGTATATAGTTATTGGTCATTGAATTTGAGACTGGTAAAATAGAAAATAATCATTCTGCAATAAATATGTAGAAAAATCACCAAGTTCAACAATAACGGCAAGGGATAGAGAAACAGATCGAAAAAATGCATAACACAGGTTGTCGCGCCACATTCCGATAGAGAGGTTGATCAAAAACTTTCTATCCGAAGGTTACGCCTGAGCATAACTCTGCACCTCATTGCAAATTTCAGTTCTATTTTCATGACAGATGCTTTGCCGTTTGTAGGTAATTTTGAAATTTTATTAAAATAATTTTCTTATTTTGTCCACGGGGGCTTTAACATCAATACAGTAAGCTTTTACTCTGATAATTTTTGTCCGTTGTATTCGTGAACCATAGTTTATGTTATATAAAATCAAATAGCTTCTTTGAATGCTTGTACTTCGGAATGACTTAAAGTCGATTTCAATAGGCTCGTTAATAAGGCTTACTGCTCAGTGTTATGTGCCTTTTGAAAATGGAATCCAATAATGTATAAAAAACTCGTGACTTGTCACTCTCTCTCTCTCATTTTATTACTCAGGGTGGAAAGAAAAAATTAATTTATCCTTAATTTATAGTTATGTAACACGGTATCTATGTGAAGAAAACAAGTTACCCCATCTTAATACAGGAAAAAATGTCAATCGAACGGTCTTTACCGATCAAGATCTTGCACATATCAGAGAAAAATATCGAATAGAGATTATAACAAGAACTTATAAAAAGAAATTTTCTATTATAAAATATCATATAAAAGGAAAAAAACTAAAATAGACATGATATTCTGTTACATTGTAAAACCGTACAAAGCAGAGTTTCATTGATACCCAAAGTTACAATAATGTCATTCAAGACAATTTTTATTTCATTAATTTATTCGTTTAATAAGTATATATTCTTAAAAAAAGAAATGCATACGTAAAACCTAATTTTTGGAAGCTTTTTGTTTGCTTGCAAAATTATTTAGTTGACATAGATGACATAGCATTTTGATGTTTATTAATTTTGTTTTACAGAGGACCGTTCATCATAGCATTAAATAGAACATGGTGCCCAGACCATTTCCACTGCAACAATTTGCACTGCAAAACACCTTTAATAGATATCGGATTTGTCGAGGAGCAAGGGCAGCTGTACTGTGAACATTGCTATGAACAATTTTTGGCACCAATCTGCAACAAATGTAATATCCGCATTAAAGGGGTACGTAATTAACTTTTTAATTCTTTTAACCTGCAAAGTTTCAGCATGAAAATTCGGAAAGTTACATCTTTGATTAAGATGACATCGTATAGTTCTTTTGAGTTATCCATAATGCCAGATACTGCCTTGTAAACCATTAATTTGTGGATAAAATCAGTGTTCGTCTATAAGCAGTGCCGACTCGAGGACATAAGGTGACGACAGACACTTGCTTTCATTTGTGCCCTTTACTTATGCCAAAAAATTCTAAAAAGTCAACCTATTTTGCATGGACAATTGTATTAACATTAATATAATTTCTATTTTGTTTATGTGTGCAGAGGCGTCGCCATGGGGGGTTATGGGGGGGGGGGGGAGTCTACCCCTCCAATATTTGTGAACTTGGGAAATTTGAGCTTAGAATTGGGAAATTTTGGATTTTTGAAAGCCTATTTTTCTTTAAAAAAAAAGTAAAATGCATATGATTTTTTGTTTTTTGTTTTGATGACTTGTTTTCTAACTGTATACAAGTTAAATAATGAAAGTAAATACAAAATAAAAATACAAGAAAACAGAAATTCTGCTTTTTCAGAATTTAGTGTTGCCTCCGATGAAAAAAAGTATATGTATATATAAATAGAATAAAACATATTTCAATTTTAAGACTTAAAGCACACACTTTTATTTTATGTAAAATGACGCCATTCGCATCCGCTTAAGAATTCCACATTTACGATCCACTCTTAGACATCTACAGGCATAGGATGCATAGGCATGCATAGGATGTCACTATCGTAAAATAATACACAAATGCATCAAAAAGATGCCGTCGTAAAGAAACTCGACAAAAAAAAGGCTATCTAATGATTCATAGGCCCTCATTTGTTTGTAACATTAATATAGACGTTTTCAGTCGTGACGTCAGTCATAACGTTTTGTTTGGAAGCTACTCCAAAGAAACGATTGCTATGATGTATTTTCTGTTTTGTTTGGGCATGCAGCTATATCTTATATCTATATCTCACATCTAAGTGTCTTGATACTTGATATGTACTAGTAACATTTTCCACGATTTATGTTTAAAAAGAAATGACGCATAGCAACCTTTTGTTTAGAGTCAGTTTCCAACCAAAACGTCATGACTGACGTCACACTGAAAGCGTCTATAGATACTTAAAATTAAATATGGTTTATAATAGCTCCATGTTTTGACAGAAATTATTTGTTTATATTTTTTCAAAATAGCATGTATTTTAATTACATTTTCTTTCGGTTGTTATGAGAAAATGGCAACAAAAAGATATAATTGCTATTTTTCAACTATTTTCCCTTTACTTTCTAAATAAATGGAGTACTTGAGTTGCCAAAATTAAGCAAATGGTGCTAAAAACTACAAAAAAATTAATATTTCAAAAATAAACGAAGATACAGTTTTCAAACAAATTGCATTTAAAAGTACTTTTCTTTCCCAATACGACGGTATAAAAATTGAAAATGCGCGATGCTTAGAAATTAAAAAAATTACTATAGAGCATTTAATCGTAGAATGATACACCTGCTTTGTTTATTGCTAGCTTCTCTAAGGTAACGTTATTTTTTGGAGACAAAATAAGCTGGGAGAAAGAAATAGCATACCGTACCGGGGGCTAAAGAAAGCAGCCAGTCTGTCATTGTGTTTCTCTATTCTGTTAAAACATCATACATCCATCAGACCTTAATTTCTCTACTTCTGTCCACCAATAGCTAATCCATATCGTTTATTTCCTCAAAAACTTTGTTCCTTACTCAACAATTTCAAAATAACGTCAATAATTCTTGACATTATTTTCATATGAAAAGCGATTATGATTCGTTCATAATAGAAGGCAAAGAATTCAGAAACTTTAAACTAATGCCAGTTGACTAAATGTAAAAAGAAAAGGGTCATTTCACGTTAGATCTCTAAAAATAAAATAAAAAATTGCAATAAAAAAAAATACTCTACTGTCACAAACGAAAATCAGATGACAAATTATTCATGTATATTCCAATTGGCACTATAGCAACAGGTCGTTGCCAGAGCGGTTATACAAGGTTCTTAGTCGTTGCCATCAATGCCAGACATCATGTAAATATCACAAATTTTCTTTTAAAATAGCATTCTATTCTAATACTAGAAAAGAAAATCCCGATGGCTCTTTCCCCTTCATTTTGATATCAAATAGCATTAAAATAAGTTGAAATCCTATTATCATACATACATTGCACATATCATTTGAGTTGGAAATTAATTTGTTTCAAGTTGGGAAATTTTTTAACCCCCCCCCCCCCCCCCTCCCAATAAATATCTGTCGCTACGCCCCTGTATGTGTGTGTTCAGAACCGGAAAGAGAATTTACCAAGGTCCTTCGGTACATAAAAAAGAATGAACCTCCAAAGAAATACAGAAGAAGAAGCCACTGTTAATATGAATCGTTGGTTATTTGAATCAGTCTTTTTCTTACGGGGGTGCGGGACACAAAAATCTTCAAATTTTGCAAAAATATTTTATTTCGTTAAAAATGTCTCTGTTTTTCTTGCTTAAAATGACATTTAAATCATGTTTCTATCTGAATTAGAACAAAAAATGTTAAATTTTTAGTTTTGGTTTGTTTTCAAAATTTAGCTTTCAAACAATGGCTGTCATGGAAACGACTTCTTGTAAAAATGCGTTTTTCTTCCTGATAGGTTTTTTCACCATTTCTCATATTTAAATTCTTTTAACTCGAGAACCGTTAAAGATAACGTGTTCAAACTTGGAACATATTTTTTTCGATTGTTTTACATTAATTTTTATTCAGCATATTTAAAAAAAATATTCACTTTTGAAAATATAACTTTTTTAAATAAAAGTTGCACCACTTTTTTTTTTAATTTTTTCATTAAATATCTTTAATTTTTTTTAAGTTAATATTTTTAAAAATGCTGAATCAAAATTAAAACTTATATATTTCTGTTTATTTAAACGAAAAAAAAATGAAATTCTATAAATAATATTCCGAGTTATAACGATTTTAATTTACCCCAATTTTTTAATAAATTTTAAGTTTAAAACATTTTCTAAAAAATTATGAGAAGTTTTATTATGTGATTTTGTTTAAAAATGATAAGGTTAACCATCACAAAAAAATTCAGAATTTTAACTCAATAAATAAAAATTATTTCAAAATGTGCCTCGGACCCCCTTAATATAGAATTTTAGAGAAAAAAATGAAAATAATAACATAATTTTTATCATTCATTTAAATTAGTCATTATTCAATCAACTTCTGATTTGTAGATGCGTTACATTTAAATAGCGATTAAATCAATTTAATAAAGATTTAAGTAGTCTGATGAAACCATTGGCATTATTTTTTTTTACTATTTTCATTCATCTGGCTTTTATTTGGTGAAATTTGGCCTGAATGACCAATATATAAATACAACGAATGTTTGTTCTGTAGATTGATACTGTAGATAAAATTGACTATTTTGAAAAAAAAAAAAATGCTTAAACAGGGATATTAAATATTCTGTTATGTTTTTAGGAGCGGGTTCAGGGAATTTCCTCCTCATTCTATTGTCCGTCACCTCACCCCTCCTATCGCCACTAATAAGTGAAAGCGTGTGAACAGAGAGTTGCATACACTTGTAGATCGGCACCCTTGACATCTGATTCGGCGGAGAAACACGTTTATTTTCTTCAGAGCAGACCTAGCTGTTGTAACAAAAAATATATGTAAAATTATCTGTAGCTATATATATCACGTCTGAACTATTTGTTGAGTGTTGACATTTGACATTTGAAGTCCACCGAAGTGGAGATTGCTTTGGGGCCTATAGCTACAATGGCTGTCGCCTCGAATGATCCTTATTATTGTACATAGAACCCACAAAGAGTCACAACAATTTTTATTTCCAGTACATTACATACATTTATACAACTACAAAGGGACCTTTACAATTACATCCATGTCTTACCCAGGGACTCGAACCCGGACCCTTGGGGTGACAGAAGCCTCCGCTTGTTGAGTGTTAATGCACGTAAAAATTATACGAAATAATAAATATATAATACAAAGAAAAGGTTACAATGTATCTGATTGCAACATTGCATGCAAATGAACGGATTTAAAAGGATAACTAGATAAACATTTTAACTGGTTACGTGCGATATACTATATTGGAAAATTACAAATAACTAAAACAGGAGCACTGACGTAAATCAAATCCTGGAAGCAGCTTAACGACAAAAAGTTAATATTGCCTTTATTATTTCCGCAAATCTAGGGGCCTTTGAGCTGTAGGCAGGTAGGTAGCTTGATTTTTACTTTGCGTGCTTATACGAATTATTTATAAATATTTTAACATTTTAATTTAATATTTTCCTTTATTTACATTCCGGAATAACTCAATTGGATAATTTAAATAAAAGACATTGAAACCACTATTTTCTTTTTGTAACTAGTTCAAACATTTGTAATATTTTTTTTTCCATGTAAATATTTTATTACATGAACTGTGCTATAAAACCATCATTTTGAGCTTTCTTGTTGGAACGTCCCATTATTCGCGATTAAAAAGTAAATAGCAAAAAATCCCTGCCGGCCTGGCCTACTGGCGGAGGTAGATTTCGAAGTTAAGTATACCAATTTCACAAACAAAAACCAAATCATGATTAGAGATAAACCCACTTTAACAATTTTATCTGGCCGCTTTTGACGAGTTTTTATTTCATTTTTATATAATAACTGGTTTTATCAGAATCATGTTAGGGCGGATTCAAAAAAATACTTTTCCATGCTCAACAACTCGAAATTTTCTGGCATAACTCCAGATTCATTTTTAATAGGAAAAACATGAAACTTGTTGACGTGATTTTTGAAGAGATTTATAAGCGACCTGTGTTTTTAATTTTCGTTCAATTAATTAAAACTTGATACATAAACAATTATTTTCTCAGTAAGACAATATTTTTCATTTCTAACACAATCGCTTCGGGAAATTCCGTTCAAAATGCCCACTTTGACATCATTTTTTGAAATATATTCTGCCTCTGTCAAAACATCGATCATTGCGATACATTATTTAGTTTCTGAATAAGCGAATCTACCAATTGGATGCGTTTGAGAGCAAAAATTAATTTAAAAATGAGTCAGAAAATAAGCAGTTTGGATTTGAATACTCCCTTAACCCGGGAGAACTCGCTGCATGAGATTTTCTCTCACAGTCGTACTTTTTTAAGACTTATTTAAACCATTTTTTCATTTTAATTAAAATTTCAAAATGTTATTTCAATTATTTTACCTCTTTTGTGAATAAAAGTACTAAGCCAACCAAAAAAAGTTGATATTATATGAATGTAAAGTAAAAGAAAGGTAATTGGGCATTCTCACTAGCGAGTTCTCCCGGGTTAATACGATGATTTTTCCAATACAATCCGCTTCGGGAAATTCGGTTCAAAAGGCAGACTTTGACAGCATGTTTTAAAATATAGTCTGCCTCTATCAAAAATTTGACCATTACGGTACATTATATAGTTTCTGAGTAAAAAAAGGTACCAATTGGAAGCCTTTGAGAGTAAAAATGAATTGTAAAATGAGTCAGAAAATAAGCAGTTTGGATTTGAATACACCCTTACTAAGATGATTTTTTTCTTCAAACGCAATGTATTTTTAATTTGTTTTTGCTGTAAGAATTGGTCCTATCCAAAACTTGTCTATATAGATGTTGCAGACAATATTAAGAAGATATATGATAAATTCATGGGGATTTTATATCTTTTGAATTGACGGAGTTATGGATTTTTTTCTTCTTCAAACGACCTTTTAGTTTTCGTTTTTAATTTTTTTTGCGGTACGAATTGGTTCTATCAAAAACTTGTGAATATAAAAGTTGTAGATAATGTTAAGGATATTCATGATAAAATTAATTGGATTTCACATCTTGAGTATTGATGAAGTTATGAATTTTTTTCTCCCCAAAACCCTATTTTTTGCGCCCCTTGAGCCCATTTTTAACTTTATCAAAAATCTGTGATACATAAATTCTTGGCCCTATTTTTAGAAGTAATAAAAACATATATATATAAAGTTTTTTACTGAGGGTGGTTTTGGGCTCTAGGGGGTCTCATGATCGGTGTTGATCTGCAAAAGTTTTTCAGAAATTCCAACATAGGAAAGACGCCAATAGGTAGTATTTCATACAAAATCTACCTAAAAGCTAAAACTGTTTTTTTTTTTTTTTACAGTTAATTCTTATTTGGAATGATTTAATTAAATACCGCAATGAAAGCCTGCTGTTTATTTATAACATCAATCAAAAGCAGAACAACGGAAATAATGCAATTTTTTAAGATTTAATTATTTTGAATGATTTTGATAAATGACGTTACTTGACACACTTTAATTTACAACAAAAAATTATTAGCAGAACATCTGCTCCTTATAAAGCTGCAATCACACGTACCGTTAGCAACATCAGATATTTCCCCATAAACAGACTTATAAAGAGGAAAAGGTTCGAAAACACACTATATGATAGTTGACCTCTCATAACACGGTCAATGACGAACTTATCACTGTTTTTATTTTTTACGATAGATACCAGCTCGAATTTCACCAAACGAAGGTCTATAAAAATACAGTGGACTCTCGGTAATTCATCCCCGCTTAAGACGTACTTCCGTTTAACGAGGACAATTTCATTTCTCCCATCATTTTCTATTTGGATAAAATTTTACGGACATCACTTTATGAGTAGTACTCATCGGATAATGTGGACAAATTTTTCACAAACTGGCAGGATTGAATAGTTTGAGTAGTTAGTTGGTGTACCAGTTTGAATTTCCCCAAAAAGAGCTGTCTAAAAATACAGTAGAGTATCGTTAATGCATCTCCGGTTAAGACGTACCTCTGGTTAATAAGGACAATTCAATTTATCCCATCATTTTCTATTTGGAATAAAAGTTAAAGACCGCATAAAAGTTAAAGACACTTAATGCGTAATAATCGGCACATTTTCACAAACTCACAGGGTTGAATAATTTGAATAGTTGGGTGGTGTACCAGTTTGAATTTCAACAAACAGGGCAGTCTAAAAATACAGTGGGCTCTCGTTAAGACACCTCCGCTTAAGACATACCACCGGTTAATGAGGACAATTTCATTTCTCCAATCATCATTTTCAATTTGGAATAAATATCACGGACATCGCTTAATGCATAGTACTCATCAGATAATGCGATCAAATTTTTCACAAACCAACAGGTTGAATAGTTTGAATATTTGGTTGTTGGTTGGTGTACCAGTTTGAATTTTCCGAAAAAAGAGCTGTCTAAAAATATTGTTGACTATCGTTAATGAATCTCTGCTTCTCCCATCATTTTCTATTTGGAATAACCATTAAAGACGTCGCGTAATGTGTAGTACTCATCGGATTATGCGGACAAATTTTTTTTGCAAACTGACAAGGTTAACTTGTTTGAATAATTGGCTCGTGTACCAGTTCGAATTTCAACAAACAGATCTGTCTAAAAATACAGTGGACTCTCTTTAAGACATCAACCCTTAAGACGTACCACCGGTTAATGAGGACAATTTCATTTCTCCCATCATCATTTTCTATTTGGAATAAATATCACGGACATCGCTTAATGCATAGTACTTATCAGATAATGCGATCAAATTTTTCACAAACTGACAGGTTGAATAGTTTGAATATTTGGTTGTTGGTTGGTGTACCAGTTTGAATTTTCCGAAAAAAGAGCTGTCTAAAAATATTGTAGACTATCGTTAATGAATCTCTGCTTCTCCAATCATTTTCTATTTGGAATAACCATTAAAGACGTCGCGTAATGCGTAGTACTCATCGGATAATGCGGACAAATTTTTTGCAAACTGACAAGGTTAACTTGTTTGAATAATTGGCTCGTGTACCAGTTCGAATTTCAACAAACAGATCTGTCTAAAAATACCGTGGACTCTCTTTAAGACGTCAACCCTTAAGACGTACCACCGGTTAATGAGGACAATTTCATTTCTCCCATCATTTTCTATTTGGAATAAATGTAACGGACATGGCTTAATGCATAGTACTCAGCAGATAATGCGGACAAATTTATCATTAACTGAAAGGTTGAATAGTTTGAATAGTTGATGGGTGTACCAGTTTGAATTTCCCAAACAGAGCTGTCTAAAAATACAGTGGACTTTCGTTAATGAATCTCCGCTTCTCCCATCATTTTCTATTTGGAATAATCTTTAAAGACGTCGCTCAATGCGTAGTACGCATCGGATAATGCGGGCAAAATTTTCATAAACTCACAGGTTTGAATAGTTTGAATAGTGGGTTGGTGTACCAGTTCGAATTTCAACAAACAGATCTGTCTAAAAATACAGTGTACTCTCGTTAAGACAACTCCGCTTAAGACATACCACCGGTTAATGAGAACACTTTCATTTCTCCCATCATCATTTTCTATTTGGAATAAATATCACGGACATCGCTTAATGCATAGTACTCATCAGATAATGCATTCAAATTTTTCACAAACTGACAGGTTGAATAGTTTGAATATTTGGTTGTTGGTTGGTGTAGCAGTTTGAATTTTCCGAAAAAAGAGCTGTCTAAAAATATTGTAGACTATCGTTAATGAATCTCTGCTTCTCCCATCATTTTCTATTTGGAATAACCATTAAAGACGTCGCGTAATGCGTAGTACTCATCGGATAATGCGGACAAATTTTTTGCAAACTGACAAGGTTAACTTGTTTGAATAATTGGCTCGTGTACCAGTTCGAATTTCAACAAACAGATCTGTCTAAAAATACAGTGGACTCTCTTTAAGACATCAGCCCTTAAGACGTACCACCGGTAAATGAGGACAATTTCATTTCTCCCATCATTTTCTATTTGGAATAAATGTAACGGACATGGCTTAATGCATAGTACTCAGCAGATAATGCGGACAAATTTATCATTAACTGAAAGGTTGAATAGTTTGAATAGTTGATAGGTGTGCCAGTTTGAATTTCCCAAACAGAGCTGTCTAAAAATACAGTGGACTTTCGTTAATGAATCTCCGCTTCTCCCATCATTTTCTATTTGGAATAATCTTTAAAGACGTCGCTCAATGCGTAGTACGCATCGGATAATGCGGGCAAAATTTTCATAAACTCACAGGTTTGAGTAGTTTGAATAGTGGGTTGGTGTACCAGTTCGAATTTCAACAAACTGCTCTGTCTAAAAATACAGTGTACTCTCGTTAAGACAACTCCGCTTAAGACATACCACCGGTTAATGAGAACACTTTCATTTCTCCCATCATCATTTTCTATTTGGAATAAATATCACGGACATCGCTTAATGCATTGTACTCATCAGATAATGCATTCAAATTTTTCACAAACTGACAGGTTGAATAGTTTGAATATTTGGTTGTTGGTTGGTGTAGCAGTTTGAATTTTCCGAAAAAAGAGCTGTCTAAAAATATTGTAGACTATCGTTAATGAATCTCTGCTTCTCCCATCATTTTCTATTTGGAATAACCATTACGTCGCGTAATGCGTAGTACTCATCGGATAATGCGGACAAATTTTTTTGCAAACTGACAAGGTTAACTTGTTTGAATAATTGGCTCGTGTACCAGTTCGAATTTCAACAAACAGATCTGTCTAAAAATACAGTGGACTCTCTTTAAGACATCAATCCTTAAGACGTACCACAGGTTAATGAGGACAATTTCATTTCTCCCATCATTTTCTATTTGGAATAAATGTAACGGACATGGCTTAATGCATAGTACTCAGCAGATAATGCGGACACATTTATCATTAACTGAAAGGTTGGATAGTTTGAATAGTTGATAGGTGTGCCAGTTTGAATTTCCCAAACAGAGCTGTCCAAAAATACAGTGGACCTTCGTTAATGAATCTGCGCTTCTCCCATAATTTTCTATTTGGAATAATCGTTAAAGACGTCGCTCAATGCGTAGTATGCATCGGATAATGCGGACAAAATTTTCATAAACTCACAGGTTTGAATAGTTTGAATAGTGGATTGGTGTACCAGTTCGAATTGCAACAAACAGATCTGTCTAAAAATACAGTGGACTCTCTTTAAGACATCTACGCTTAAGACGTACCACCGGTTAGTGACGACAATTTCATTTCTCCCATCATTTTCTATTTGGAATAAATGTTACGGACATCGCTTAATGCATAGTACTCATCAGATAATGCGGACAAATTTGTCACAAACTGAAAGGTTGAATAGTTTGAATAGCTGATTGGTGTGCCAGTTTGAATTTCCCCAAACATTGGTTCTCTAAAAATACAGTGGACTATCGTTAATGAATCTCCGCTTCTCCCACCATTTTCTGTTTGGAATAATCGTTAAAGACGTCACTCAATGCGTAGCACGCATCGGATAATGCGGAAAAAATTTTACTAAACTCACAGGGTTGAATAGTTTGAATAGTTGGTTGGTGTACCAGTTCGAATTTCAACAAAAAGATCTGTCTAAAAATACAGTGGACTCTCGTTAAGATATCTCTGCTTAAGACGTAACACCGGTTAATGAGGACAATTCATTTCTCCCATCATTTTCTATTTGGAATAAATGTAACGGACATCTCTTAATGCATAGTACTCATCAGATAATGCGGACAAATTTATCACACACTGAAAGGTTGAATAGTTTGAATAGTTGATTGGCGTGCCAGTTTGAATTTCCCCAAACAGAGCTGTCTAAAAATACAATGGACTATCGTTAATGAATCTCCACTTCTTCCATCATTTTCTATTTGCAATAATCGTTAAAGACGTCGTTCAGTGCGTAGTACGCATCAGAGAATGCGGACAAATTTTTCACAAACTGACAGGGATAAATTGTTTGAATAGTTGGTTGGCGTACCAGTTTGAATTTCATCAAACAAAGCTGCCAAAAAATACAGTGGACTCTTGTTAATGCATCTCCGCAAGACGTACCTCCGGTTAATGAGGACAGTTTCTTTTCTCTCATCATATTCTATTTGGAATAAATGTTGAGGACGTCGCTTAATACGTAGTACTCATTGAGTAACGAAGACAAAATTTTCACAAACTGACAGGATTGAATACTTTGAATAGTTGGTTGGTGTACCCGTTTGAATTTCACCAAACAGAACTATCTAAAAATACAGTGGACTGTCATTAATTGATCCCCGCTTAAGACGTACATACGATTAATGAGGAGAATTTCGTTTGAGGGCATCGCTTATTGCGTACTGCTCATCGGATATTGCGGACAAATATTTCTCAAACTGACAGGCTGAAAGTTGACTAGTTTTGTACATTATTTCTTCAAAAGAAATTTCGTTGTAACGTTGTTTATTGAGGGATCAAGAAATTGTCACTATTAGTTATGAAGAGAAATGATACATTCCACCACCAAAAATATAAGAGGTTCTAACTTCGCCCATAGTGTCAATAAAAATGTGATGTAACAGACTAAATCTTTGAATATGCCGCAAAACGCGAAAATAATGTGGCAAAAAAATCATTTGTTCAACTATTGCAAACAAATGTAAAAGATTACTTCGATTTAATAAAGTAAAATTACGTAATTACGGTGATTTCTTCGCATATTTTGTTTTGGCCTGAGTAATTTTTTTATATTAAAATATTGTCATAAACTTGCTTTTTTACTAAAATTATAAGTTTAGAAAAGCTGCTTCTTTTAGCATAAAATTCGTGATCCTTTTAATTTCTGTTAAATCTAATTTAATCAACTGAAGAGATTATTTTACACGATTGTTTAATGACGAATTTGGTTAGCAACGACGAAAAATGGCCCTCGTTGGAAATTCACACAAACGGATGTTCACTCTAGTTCAGTTTTCCAGCTTTAGATTACTTTTAAAAACATGTAGAAGCAATTACATTGCAATGTTTCAGTGTTGAATTCAGACACTTTTCTCCGGGAGGATTTATGTGGCTCCGGGAGGGACATTACAGAGTTCCGTTTGGGAAACTGCACTTTTTGACCTTTGAAATCATAAAATCTAAAATCTTCGGATGTGGAACATCTCACTGCTCCTGTGGGGAGTCCCCCCACTGCCCATCCTCTGAAGTCAACACTGCCGCCTGCTGTTTACACTTGCGGATTCCGTTCAGTATTGAAAACAATACTACTTGCACGGCGAAATAACCGCTCGAATGAAAGGCAATAGAACATATTTTAGTACGTGATATATAAATTTAATAAGCCAAATATAATACAAAGTCTGTAGTCTATCCTTTATTGTTTCATGTCATAAAAAATAGCTGCCAACTGCTGCGAGTTTTTGACATTACTAATTACAAAAACCAACCTTCTCCTTAGTTAATCAAAGAATTCTGTGATCAAACTATAAGAAAGTTATTTTTACGGATTATTGATGCCAAAAATTCGTAGCAGTTCGAGGCTACGCATAAAAATAACAAACTGATTAGAAATAAAATTACTAGAAAATATAGTTGTTATAAAGCTAAAAGAATCAATTAATGACCTTAAGAAAACTTACATTTAAAAAAAGTAATTTTACGTTTTTCATTTTTTATTAAATTAAATATAACAATGAGGGAATCAAGTTAAAAGCAAACACTTTTACTGCATTATATCACGTTACCTATCCAAGTAATTTATTTATTGGATAACAAAGCTTAAAAAATTCAATAAAGTCAGTAAATGGTTCCAGTTTTCTTGTTATTTCCTTATCTACAGCTACAATAAAATAAGAATTGGGTTACATACATTCGCAAAAGAATTCTTTAAGCAGAACTTTTTTGTGGGAAATAGCAGATAATCGAAAAAATATAAAGATAGTAATATGTACGTTATTGAGAATATATTCAGTTTTATTAGGTGAATAGTTATTTTCTACGGATAGACATAATTAAGTTGGATTTATTTGTAATTTATTGTTGTATTGGAAAATAATAGATTCATTTTGAACCTCCAGTAAAATAGTTAGGAGAATATCACAAAAAAGGTTTCCTACATAAATTAAAATGTATCCGATTACATACTGTAAATGAGAGACTTTAAAAAATAATCAGGATGACTTTAAAATTATGGCTGTAGAATTTAAATTAAATACAATGTTAATTAAGCTACGCTTTCTTGTAAAAGGTTTGGAAAAAAAAAACCTAAAGGATTTTAGGATTCTTTTCTAGTTTGCGTCCCAGCTAGACCTAATTCAAATCTCAATTGTGTAATAAAAATGATTCATTGGATAATTACAACCACCATGTGAACTCTCGATGTATACAAGATAGGGCTGTGTCGAAAGCGTAGATAATTATAGATGAAAGATATTCGGCATGAATTAAACAACAAACAAGAAATATTGCAAATGAAATATAACAGGGCTAAGGATAATGCGTTTTGATAAAAATCTGGTATTTAGGGGGTCGAAAACTCTAAAAAGCTGTTAATAAAAGAAGACCGGAAATGCCAATTTGAAAACTGGTGCAGAAGCTGGGACGTTACCCAATATTTATATAGTCACATTGTGAGTTCCGATTGACAGTTTTATCACTACAAAATTCGAGTTTAACTTTTGTGCACAAGTGCCATGAACAGTATTTGTGAATCAAATGTGCTTATTCATTATTCAGAGTAATTTTAACGTCAGAAACGTTGGTTTCAGCGACGAGGCGCATCTCTGTTAGAAATGGCTGTATTTAACTGTCAAAATTGCGCGTACGGAGAAACGAGATGCCTACCGGTGTTGTCTGTGTTAGTCTCGCTTGTGATATGAGTTCTGAAGTTTTTGCACACAAAATCACTGCAGGCAACATGACATGAGAAGTGATTAGTGATTACATCGTTGGTCATACTGAGTCCAGTTAATATTTAAGAGGTCTCATACATTTTACAATCTCCGTCAAAAATTCAAAATGTTATAATTTCAAGTTCTCACAATTTTCCAAATATTTTTTCAAATTGCATAAATCTCTGTAATATATTTAAACCATATTTAAGGCTTTATGAAATGTAAAAATAAGCACTTACAATATAATTTAATAATAAATACACTTCAGTTAATATTTCAAAAGTTTTTCACATGGTATGTCACAATCCGCACCGTAACTTAGATATATAAACATAAAAATTATGTTAAAATGAACTCGAACCTATGTTTTATAGAATGAATTAGTATTATTGAGATAACAAATATTTGCATTATTTTGTAATCCCTGATGATTTTTTTTCTTTTTTTTTCCATTTTTCAATTTTAATTGAATTTTTAAAGTAATTTCGGTCAAACAATTTATATATCTCTAATTCATTTTAAGTATAGATTGAATTTCATTTTAACATAAGTTTTATTTGATTCTAATTTACGTTACCAAGCGGATGGTGAAATACCAGGTGAAAAAAAATCGCAATATTGATTTAACTGTATTTTTTATTATATTATATTACAAGAGTTTATTTTTATATTTTATAAAGCCTTAAATATGGCTTAATTAGATTATTAAGTTTAACGTATATTCAATAAGTATTTAAAAAGCTATGAGAACTCTAAACCACACCACTTTTGTACTAGCGACGGAGATTTTAAAAGGTACTGAGACCCCTTAACCCTTAAATGCCTGAGTTTTCAAAAATCATTTAAAACATATTTTTCGGCTTTCTTTTTTTTAAATAAATCATGGGAAAAATAATTTAAAAAATCATATTTTGTTTTAAGTGTGGTTTACGGCTAAAAATCTGTTTGTTACTAATCAGCAATACTGGTGTTTAATTGAAAAAATAATTTTCCTTGAAAAAATTCTATAATATTAAACACACAAGAATTTTATGAACTATGGTAAGAAATAAATTTTACTTGCTCACTGCAGAACAAAATAGAGTATTTCGCAAGCTTCCAAACAAAACAAAAAGAACATGTATCAACAATTGAAAAAATAAATCTCTCTTTATTTTTAAACAGCACAAGTGTTGCCATCTACATGTTGAAAATCGATTTAATAATATTTTCAGAATGTATTTTATTGGCAACATTAGGCATTATAGCTTCAATATTATTCTAACAGTATTTTAAAAGCCTAAATTGGGTATGTTGCCGAAAAGCAACACCCGGCATTTAAGGGTTAATTCTTAAACTCATGGTGTAACTCAGGAGTTGCATGATCTTTTTTTGCCATTTGACGCTTTCTGTTTGTCTTTTTATGAACTATTATGTGTCACTTACATGTAATAACATGCATTTAAGATCGTTAAGCCTGTTTTTGTCCTGATTTGTGATCTCGGGGGGGGGGGGGGGGGTTTAACATCCTTTGTTGATGCTGCTTGCAATGTGCTCTACTGACGTTTTTTCACTATGTTTACTAAGCAGTAATTATTAATTCAGCAAACTATCAAAAGCATCATAAAAATTGTTATATCGTGGAATAGTTGTTATTGTACAGTAATACTTTGAAGTATATCATTTAAAATTATAACTTTTTTGAACAATTGTTATGTTACTCAGGAGTGACATCATGACATCATGCCCACCAGAAATATAAATAAATTTTTTCACTAATTTTCTAGTGGATAATTAACAAAAATAAACTCAGATATAATATTTTCCGAGCAAAATAAAAATCATGCATTAAAGGGTAAATTCTGTCGTAAATGACTTTGCCAATGAATCGCTTGGTGCCAGGTCACCAACATTGTTGCGGTTATATCAGGTCATCGAGTATGAAACTTGTGATTACAAAAGGGCTAGATTGCCAACGGGGCAATCTTCCACCAGTAAATTTTAATAGAAATTTTCATCTTATATAAACGCCATATTCATGAAAAATTACTGACATGAATAACACAAAAATTATTCTGTTTTACTGGTGGAAGCATGCCCCATAGGTAATCTCACCTTTTTTTAATCACAAGTTTCATACCTGATGACCTAATACATTCTAGCTTCAATAAATATACATAAATTTAGTTAAAGTAAATTATAAAAAATAAGAAAATGTAACTAATTTATTTAAAGAATATATTTATAATTTGTTTTTTTAGGATTGCTTGAACGCTTTGGACAAACAATGGCATCCAGAGTGCTTTATCTGCGCTTACTGTAAAAAACCTTTCGGAAATAACTCTTTCTATCTGGAAGATGGATTACCTTATTGCGAGAAAGGTGAGTTAACCACTCTTTATTAATTAAAAGCTCTTGAAACATTATCTTTTTCTCTGTTTATTGATATTTTAGCAATATCTAAGGATTTTCCTTTCTCCATTTTCTGTTGTAAGAATATAAATTCTTCTGAGAATTATCACTTATGTTTCCGATAAATTTTGCAATTTTGATATTACTTGTAACATGTAGGAAATTGTACGTCAAATGTGCCTAATGAAGTGCGTTTGTATTATAACTAGTTTTATAAATATTCAGATCTTGATGTAAGCTGTTGCACTCTTATTCAAAAATGCATGAATACAAAATTTATCACGATTATATGTATTAAATTCAGTAATACGGAGATAATATGCCTCCATCTTAAATAGGAGGAATCACCGTGGCATCACCGAGGATCATTACCTATCACGAAATATCGTTAAATTAATTACGTATGATAGGATTTAATAGAATGAAGATAAGTTTCATTAATATCTTTTAAAAATTTTCCTTGTTGTGCTAACATTATTAAAATATATTTATAATATTAGAAATATTTATTACGTTATGCCATCATTTTCAATATCATAATACTGCATTATGAATATTTACAATGTAAAATCAGTTAATATTTATTTATCTCCTATTATAATTAATACGTACCCCTTTACTTTTTTGAAATTTTCACACAACGTTGTAAAGGCCATTAAAATAATGACATTTAATGTAATATTTATAAAAATTAGAAAATGGCTGTTGCGTAGCATATGCTTGTGTGTATTTTTGTTTCTTCTTGAATCCAACAGGAAGAAAAAAAATCGAAATTAAGATCAATAATGAATGGAAAAAATTAATCCAATTAGCAAATTACAAACGCTTGCTCAACAAAAGTACAACATTAAACTACTCTGGCATTATTGAAATAAATATGAATATTTTAAAAATAAAAGTATTCAAATAATCCCCCTCTCCCCCCTCCCAGCAACAGACTTAAAAATAGATTTAAGGGAATTCATCATTTTAAGTGGTACTTTCAAATGCATAATTTTGTAATAATTCTCATTTATTGTATAGGTATATATATACGAGATTTTAATGCCGGTTTTAAAAACGGGCTGAGAAATGTATTTGCATCGCAATGCATTCATGTACTTATTTCTATAAAAATACTATACAATTTTCGAATATTTTAAGCATAACATTAGATACTCGTCAAATTGACGAATTACATAAATCTTATATTAAATGAAGAAAAAATAATAAGTATTATAATTCGAATTTTACTGATAAAAAAAATTATAGTGTATTTAATATTGAGGTTTAATTTTTCGGTAAGCATTATCTATCAAGTAAAAATATATCAGAATGCTTAGATACAATTATTTCGGCAAAATAATTCGTTGGCGGATATCAAATAAATGTGGTACCTTTACTTGCCATATCACTTTCCTTTACATATGTGTATCGTTACATTCAGTAAAATACTATAAAATATTTTCTTAAAGCATAAGTTATATTTTCATTATAGTAAACAGGCATTTGAAATAATAATATTAAATTTATACTGTAAATATTATACAAGGAAAACAATTTATTTGATCTTCTGCAATATTAAAAAATAAAAATACTCGTAATAAATATTCAATGATATTAAATATTCCAACTTATTTTCCTATGATAAAAATGATTTTTAAATAATACGAAACGTAAATGATAAAATAAGTATTTAGACATTTTATTAAAGGAAAATCATGTTATTAAATTATAGTAATATAAAAAAAATATTAAAAAACATAAAATATATAAATAAATGATAAGTATAAGTATAACGTATCTGAGGCAAATATATTTACTTTAAACTGTTTCATTACAGTATAACTGTAGCCCAGTTGGAGTACTATCCTCCTAACACTAAGGTAGCTGGTTCGATCCCAAGGTTAGCAACTTTTATTTTACCCCATTTTCTTCAATTGGCGTACATTTTACCTCCTGTAACGGAGAAGAAAAAAATGAATATTCGTCTATTAACGAAAATATCCTGGTAGTACTGCTGATAGGAAAATTTCCGTGAATTGAAGAAAGTATTCCTGACAGTGTGTTACTTTCTATTAAATTTCTTGTTTGAATAATATAAATAATAATAAAAATTTTTGTAACGCGTTTTGTCCCTTTAATTATTCTAAAATAACAACATATATGATAATGTGCAATGAATTATGTAGATAAAATTACATTGATTTCGGTTATGGAAAATATAATCTGCTTAACACTATAAATACCGGAAAATTTACTCAAATTTTATAAAAATACTTCACACCAAAATTAAAAAATCTATAACTTTTTATTTAACAATGGAACAATGTTATCAGCTGTATGGATTACCTAGTTACGTTGCAACTTTACATCCAGTGGAAAGGTGATTGTGTTGCAAGGACATTAGGGAGCCTTAAAAAATAATGTTTAGACATGGCTGGTAGCCAGAAATTAAAAATTACTTTTAAGAATAAAAAGAGATTAACAAAAAATAAAAAAAGCACATAAGTGCTAGTATAACATGATTTAAAAAAAGAAAAAGAAAAATTTTAAATAATAAAGAAAAAATTCCATTAGTTCCAAAAAAGAGGGAAAAGGCCAAAAAGCTACCGGGGGAGGGGGGGGGTGCCCTATAAAAAAAAGACTCTTTTCAGAGACCATACATTAGTATAAATAATAGAATGCTAAAAAATAGCAGAAAATCAATTATTTATTAATTATTATTATTATTATTATTATTATTATTATTATTATTATTATTTTTATTTAACTTATTTATGGGCGATTATATTTTATATATTTTATGAAGAAATTTCTGGTTCGAATCAAAATATTTTCATTTCGTACCGGTCAAATGACCAGTTGTTGGCAAATTTCGTGATAATAATTGGATGGCCAAATTTTCACATGAGGGATAAATCTATTGATATCAATTATTAAATTTCTAAAAATACCCACGACTAACTATTCTCTTTTGTATATTTTCGTATTTATTGATGTATAACATTTCCGTTGCAGATTGGAACGAGCTATTCACCACCAAATGCATTGCATGTGGCTTTCCAATTGAAGCTGGTGATAGATGGGTTGAAGCTTTGAATAACAATTATCATTCACAGTGCTTTAAATGCAGTGTAAGTTGCAATTTTATTACACGGTTGTTCCAAAATATTAAAACTTCTAAACCTTTATGAACATCTGTTATTTTTAAATACCCATACTGCTACTCTCTCATTTTAACCCTTAAATGCCTGATTTTTCAAAAATCATTGTAATAATGTTTTTTGACTTTCATTTTTCAAATAAATCATGGGAAAAACAATTTAAAAAATCATATTTTGTTTTAAGTATAGTTTACGGCTAAAAAACAGTTTGTTACTAATCGGCAATACGGTCTTTAATTAAAAAAATAATTTGCCTTGAGAAAATTCTATAATATTAAACACACAAGAATTTTAGGAACTATAATTAGAAATAAATTTCACTTGCTCACTGCAGGTCAAAATAGGGTATTTCGCAAGCTCCCAAACAAAACAAAAAGAACAAGTAGCAACAATTGTAAAAATAAATCTATCTTTATTCTTAAACAGCACAAGTGTTCCCATCTACATGTTGAAAATCGATTTAATAATATTTTCAGAATGTATCTTATTGGCAACATTAGGCATTATAGCTTCAATATCATTCTAATAGTATTTTAGAGCCTAAATTGGGTATGTTGCCGAAAAGCAACTCCAAGCATTTAAGGGTTAAAACAAGTCGAACACTCAAGTACCAATTAATAAGTGTAATATCTGATAGGGTCATACATAGCTCGCACAATGAAAGTAAGTTTTAAGCTACGCATACAACCGTGACTCAACAATTCCGATTTGAAAAATACTTACTCAGATGTTAGAATACACTTTTTTAAAAATGTAAAAAAAAAAAAGAAAAAAAAAAGGAAGAAGAAGAAAATAAAAAAAAAATATTTGAAAAAAGGTACTTTTTTTACATCTACAATAAACAGAAAATTACACACTTTTCATAAATATTGTCAATTTTCTAATAGAAAGTAGTAAAATATCTATTTTTGTCACATGTTCCTTTTGTAAATTGGTCCTTTGTAAAATAGCTATTTTTAGTATTATCTCCAGCCATTTAATTTGACAAAATTTAGAAAATAGTTTAGCATCAACGGTGTGAATCTGCTCAAGTGATAAATAAAACTTCGGTATGAAAAATTAACTCAGTATCCCTTCTGTTGAGAATGCTATAGAAAATTTATATTAACTGTTGTGTCGGGAAGTAGCAGTAATAAATGGAATCGTCTTCTAAAGCGCACTGTATAACTAGCATTGAATTTTGGGTATGATGCAGATATGCAACACGGCAATACAACAGGTTAAATAAAGATGGCTTTATTCCTGAACGATTTGAAACTCAAACAAACAATCTGGGAAATATCAAGCTTGAATCTTTAACAAAAAATGATCCATTTATATAAACGAGGACGTCCGAATTCAGAGAAACTCAATTTTGCTCAAATATTTTGTATCATGAGCCAGCATAGAGCCAGCAGCCAGAATTAGGAGCCAGACGCCCAGTACCGTAGAGGTCAGCGCATCGTGCTGCTACGCTATAGGTCCACAGTTTGACCCTGAACTGCAGACTGGGCAAGATTCATCCAATCTTTCATCTCTTCAGGGTCAATAAAATGAGTCCAAGCTTGCTTTGGCTGATCGCCTGATCAGGACGCATATCGTATCACCTTAGTGCTCACTTTCAAGAAAACAGGACTGAACTCTATAGTTCATGATCTTTATTGGATTGTAGTGTCGTATGTTTAGTTTAGTTTTTTATCATACAGAGCAGCTGACTGACGGTTAGAAAAGGTTGGGTGAGAAGCTACTTGATTGACCTCAAAATCTAAAACAGTATTTCTCAAGTACTGCGTAAGTACGTAAAGTCACGTATGTGTCAAGTACGTAAGTAAACTTAACGTTTCGTCCAAGTTATTTTAACATTTAACCTATACCAACATTTCACGTTATACGATTTACTTTACAATGAGATTTAGTGTTCTAAAGTTCCATTTCTTGGAAGTATATTTCAGTGTTTGTACACTTTTTATAAGAATATGCGGAGAAATCATGAAAATGTTTTTATGTCTTCAGAGAAATTTAACACTTTCATTGAAAAATTATTTTTACGGATTGAATAGGGAGCAATACGAAATTCAGTATATATGTTTGAGGTAATGATATTATGTAATCCAGATAAAAATGTTATTGAACAAACTTTGCAAACTTGATATACTATATTTTACATAATTTTTGAAGAATACATGCGTCCACCATCACTTGGCACAACTTTTCTAGATAAGTTGCTATCGGATTCAACAACTTTTTATGGAATTTTTTATCGGATATTCCCTGAGAAATTGTCTCATCTCTCTGTGAGACAGCAATTAAGAATGTCCCTAACTTCTTATCCACAGATCATAAAAATTTCGTTCCTAAAATCGATTTCTCCTCCGATAACACAATGATATCAGTTATTGGAGTTATCGACAATATTTACAAAAAAAAATCGTAATAATAAAAAGTACAATTTTTCAAAATTTTATCAACATTTTTTTAATGTATCCCTACTGTACTTTCGAAACGCTCTAAATATTACATTGGTGAGAATTGAGCTGCTTTTGGCTCTGATAGATAATTTTGTTTGTGTTAGTAGTTAATTAAATTTAAAATCACATAATATTACTTGCATCTGTTGTTCCACCATAATAATCTTAGTGTGCCATGGAAATTTAATCATGAGTTTAGGGTGTGTTTTGATGTACAAAAAGGTTGAAAAACATTGATCTAAGAATAAGAATACGCAATTTATATACATCCAAGTTCCAAATAAATTAAAAATCACATATTATTACTTGCATCTATTTTCCTCCTTAATAATTTCAGTGTGCCAGGGAAGACGAATCTCGAGTTTAGGTGTGTTTTGATGTACAAAATGGTTGAGAAACATTGATCTAGAATAAGAACAAGCAATTTGTATACAACCAAGTTCCTAATGAGAAAAAAATAACATTTCCTCTGTAAAACAAACTCTGAAAAAAATAACATTCCATTTATTTTTAAACATAAACGTCTGTCTACCTTTTATCCAGAAATATTATTTTTAGCTTACAGAAAAAAAGATATCTTTAATAATAGCTTTGTTGTTTTTCACTTCTTAACATCGAATCCATTCAACGATATTATCTTCTTTTCTCCTTTCACACTCCTACGCTATATTGTAATAAATGTAAAATGTTTTTCAATTAAAAACATTTTTTGTATGTTTCTATAATTATGTTTTAAAATATTTAATATATTCTTTAAATGCAGTACAATATAATTTTTGAAAATCTAGGAGAAATGTATTCTTTTTACTTTGATTCAAACTAGAATATCTTAGTTTTATATGCTCCACCTGACAAGTCCATTATCTTTGCTTACACTGTAAACAGAAAATATGATTAACAAAATTTTGCCTATTTTTTTTTTTAAGGGAAATTTTGAAATAAAATCGAATTCAATAGAAAAAAATAACATAGAATAAAGGTGCCAGTAATAGGCTCACTCCAAATATTTTAGCTTCAAAAGAAATAATTAATGGGAATTCTGCTGTTGTTATTTTTTAATAAGTCTGTCTAGCGTGTTTTATTGTCTGGATTATTATTAGAAGTTTTAATCAAAACAGTTAGGAAGCAAAAAATAATGTTTCTGAGTTCCATTATCTTTCAGTAATTCAAAATTTAATGAAGTTTTTTCTAGTCAAGCTAACAGCTGGTTTTACATAATTAGTCTATATCTTCACCTTTTTTTTAGCAATAATTGCATGTTTTTGTTTTTATGGTAACGGAAAGTTTTTAAAATGGTGATTTAAAAATTTTAATTTGATTTGTTTAAATAAAATGTTATTAAATTGATAATTGTTTTTGTTTTTAAAGACTAGAGGTGTAATGGTGAGTATGCTGTGGTATACGCCGTGAACCATCTGCTTTTTTAAAAAAGAAACTCCGTATACTCTTTGTTTCTCAAATAAAGCTATAGCATCTACTCTCTGAATATATTCTATGCTTATAGCGAATATCTTCTGTTTTTATCACGACTACAACCATGTATTGGATCAGTGTCCATTACTAAAATGTTTAATTAGTAATTATTTAGTAACAACTAATATGGCTATTATTAAAAATGTAATATAAGTAATGATCATAATGTATAAACCTTTTTTGGGAGTTTAACTGAAAGGCTAAGATCTCAGATTTAATTTTTAAATTCTAATTAAAAGAATATAGTGAGAACGCGATTTTAATAAGTAGCTGTTTGTAACTAATTTCATAAATTTAATTTCACATTGTAAAATTAAAAAAAAAATAAACTGGATTATTTTATTTCATAAAAATGGCTTGCATGTTTTGTAATCTGGGCTATTAGTGGTAATCCTAATAAAACTAGTCAGAAAATAGAAAACAATGTTTAAGAGCATAATAAAGACGGAACGAGGGGGGCGGGGGATGTTCAAACCACCCACAATACTTTAAGACATAACTACACAATTGTGCAAGTGATCCTAAAGAAAAGCAATAAACATTATCTCATTAACATTAACATTATATTAACTTTAAGTGAGACTTAAAGTCAATCCTGCACCCACAGAATTGCGTAATTTTTCCATTGGAATAACCTAACATCGAGCTTTTATTTTTAAATATTTTTTTCGATCAAATATGATACTTTTAATTAGGGGAAAACACCAAAACCTTTCATTTGTACCAAAAATCTTCCGATCTTAAAAGGATATTCAAATAGAGGGAGATTTTTTTTTAAACCTTAAATGGGTCTATTACTTTCTGCCTTTAATGTTTGATTATTCATATCTGACAAAACAACTCTGTACGTCGAAAAAAAAAAGAAAAAAGTATAAATATCGATTACATTTATAACCAGTAAATGCAGATCATGACCCTCAAAGTGTTCTGTATTTTTTTTTTATGAAATCATTTTTGTTAAAATATCAAACGTTTAACTCACAATTGCATTTCTTTTACATTAGTATTACTAATTACTACAAGTAAAATCTCAATTAATTTGAGAAAATTTAACTCTTATGAAAAACAATGGGAAATACCGATGCATGAACTAATACGTCAAAACTTTCTCTCCCTGTGTTTTCTTTTGTCTTATTTACCATATTTATTACTTTTTATTTGAAAGGAGAGCTCTGCTGCTCTTGAACAGATCGGTTGTCCCAGTTTTGAAATAATAACAGTAATTTTCTGAATCCAATATTTTAAATTTTCTATCTAAAATAATTTAAATATTGATCCCGTGATAATAACATTAATAATTAACTTGATCAATCAATTATTCTCATTTTATTAATTATTGGTAATTTTATTTTTTAATTTTAAAATCAGTACTGAAATTCCTCCTATTCATTTTGAATTGCTACGCCACAGATAAAGTTCCATAATTCCGTTGTCTGTCAGACAAAGATTTAAGGAATTTTAACTATCTCATGCATCAATAACCAATAATCTACTAAAATATTCTTTTTGGAATATTTAAAAAAATCAGCTAAAAAAGTAAAAAGAAAATTTTACGTTCTTAATAAAAACTATTCCATCTAAATCAGTAAAAGGATCATTTTTTCATACTCGAGGATGATATGAATGAAAACTGGTGACATTTTTTAATGCTTCGTTTTATCCAAATATGTTATGAAACTAAATATTTACATAATAAATCTTTTAATGTCATAACTGTCAACATTTACGTTTTTTTCCTACAACTATTTTTGATCAGAAAACTTTGCCTTATTTAATCCTATGTTGTCGATGATTCAATAAGACAAATTTCTCTGTTAAAAAATAGTGGTATGAGAAAAGCGTAAAACTTGACAGCTATGTAAAGTAGTGTATTTCTATCTTAAGTTTCAATATTTTGTTTTATTAGCATGCTTTCATTAAGTCTGAGTTCTGAATGCAAACGTAAAATATATATATATATATATATATATATATATATATATATATATATATATATATATATATATTTATTACACTGTGTAGGGTGTCCGTTACTGCTTGTCCACTATACATGTATCTATTTCATGACCACGACTGAATTTTTGAGTGTTTTGATTTATATCTGTTATTACAAGTAAACTTTTGTTCATTTTGGGAAATATGACTGTAAAATTAGTTGAATATTGTTCTTAGAGCAATATAAAATTATATCTGGAATAAAATAACTATAATTCAAAATAAAAGATAATTTTTAAAGAAATTTCTGGAGGATGTCGATCAGTGTTTACACTATGTAAATATTTGCACGTAACATTTCGTCTATAAATATAACAGTGTTTATGTAATATTCCAATCTACAATATTTAAAAAAAGAATTTTATAACGAATATTTTTGAACACAAACAATCATTTGCCATGACTACTCGTATATTAAAAATTTGCAGCATTGCTAAACAGGGCTATTTTTTAATTCTATTTCGCACTAATTTTTTAAAACAAAAATCTTTTAGACACGCTTTGACAACATTTGCAAGAGACAAGCGTCTAGCGATCACACTTTTTCAATTTGATCCTGTGATCCTGCGGGATCAGCGTGCTCCGCGCATAACGTAGCGATGTTTGTGTAAAATAATATTCTAAGCAACAATATTTAAGGAACTTTATGGTGTAGTGGTATGACGTTCAACTTCAGATAAAATGGCACGGGTTCGATTCCTTACGGAGCTGAATGAAAATGAATGTCAAGATTGCTTTAAAAAACTAAATTTTTTTAAAGATAAAAATTGAAAATTTATATTTTTCAAAATTTGTACCACTATTAATATATATATTTTTTTAATTGTGAATTTTCCAAATATTTGATATGGTGATCGTAGTTTTAACAGATTTAATGCCTTTAGTATCGCCATCTAGTGGTGTAAAGATAAGCAAATCATAAAGAATGTTTTAAATTTAATAATAATTAAATATTTTTTTCATAATTTTAAATTTAATAATTTTAATTGTTATCATCATTTTAAAAGAATTTTTAATTTTGAATAAATAATAATTGTTAATATTTTTTTCATAATTTGAAATTTTATAATGATTTAGTAATTTATTTATTTTTTAATCATTTAAAGGCACTTTAAATTCTGAATATAATAAATTTTTATATGTTTCTAGAAATTTTATGTTACATCTAAACATCTATGTAACATCTAAATATAAACAAATATACGTCATACACGGACGGTATGGGTATGATGCAAAAAAAGTCATGTGCGGAACGATATGCGCGGAGCGCGCTGATCCCGCAGGATCACAGGATCAAAATGAAAAAGTGCGATCGCTAGACGCTTGCTTTGCAAGAGACCCCAAATGTACTACAAAATGCATTTTTTTAAATAATGGTGCGAACAGAATATAAAAATAGTCGCCTGTGCCAGTCCTGGCTTAATTACTTTATATGTGATACTTAATAGTACATTTATATATTTTTAGCTGTGCAGCAAGAATTTGGAAGGACAAAGCTTTTACGCTAAAGGTGGCAAACCATTCTGCAAGCAGCATGCCAGATAAAAATAGGAAGATTGCATAATGAACTTTATAAAGAATGACTTTGTGTTGCTTCATCTCTTGTGTGGCTTTTTGAATGTCCATATCCTAAGACATATATATCAGTGTTTCTTCCATGGGCGCTGGCAGCACGTAATTAAGGCAAGATGTTGAAACACATGTGTGTTTGGCCGACAATCTTGGTTTTATTTTTTGAAATGGAGAACGGAATAAGCTAAATTAAAAAAAATGTCTCATAAAAAGCAATTTTACATTTTAACATATTAAAAATTCAAAAATACCCTTTTATCAGCATGTTTGAAAAAGGAAATTTGGAACAGTTAGTACTTCTTTTTTCATCAGGTAGATTCTGACTCCCTGAACACCACGTTCCCACTCCCATACATTAAGATAAAATACATAGAAACAGGTTGTTTCAGACCATAGAAAGTAAAACAGAGTGATTTCAGCTAAGGTTCAGGGGACTATTTTAAGGTAATTGTGATCTTTTTTTTTTAATTATCAGAGAATAAAAAAAATAGCTAATTAAACTTTAAAATACAGGTTGGGGCGATTACCCTCCTCTGCCGGCGCCTATGGATTCTTTACAAATCCCTACAGCATTAGTTAACCCTTTCGGAATCACAATGAAAAATTTCTAATTGCGTAAAATTTGTTACCTGATCTATGTTCATAAAGAATACAAATTGCAAATCCATTAATTTAAAGAATATTAACAAATATTAATAATAATTGCTCTTCTAATGTATAATTGCTCTTCTAACTTGTCTCTTTTTACTGTTATATACAATCTAATATTATAACTATTATTCGCCAAAGATACGTGATGAAAGATTTAAGTGCGCCCTCTAAAAGGTTAAAGTTTAATATATAATAGTGAATGCAAGCTGAAACACTCCCCGAAACACTTTTCAATACAGTAGTCATAATGTCATAAGATGCAAATGACATTATACATATGTGAGCCGTATTATTTAAAATATACAAAGCATGCATGTAAAATAAGTGGCACGCTTAGAAAAGGAAAAAAAAATTGTGTATCATAAAAAGAAAATCGTATCCGAAAGGGTTAAAACATAGTTTAGATGAGGTTAGACTACGTAAAATTTAAAAACACGAATCACTACAAATGGTAAAATTTTAAGATTGTGGAAGACAGATATTACATTTTTACCATGTCAACCAAAGTTAATTTTTCAATGTCACGTAAAGAGCTTATATGCAGGGGCCTAACACAAATTTCTTATGTATGTGCAGAGCTATTGACAGTAGAAATGAAAAATTTGCTTTATATTTTCATTGTATTTATTTGAATCATGTAAATTTCATTATATATGGTATTCTAAAAATTTTATAAAACTATATCATTGATTTCAATTTTAATTTATGTAACACTGTTTATTTTCAATGAATTCATATTTTTAAAATATATCAAGAATTCAAAAATATTTATGAAACGTATAATATCTCTAATGAAAAAAAAAATTATGTATTTTTTTATTTCTAAAGTGCCAAATTTTATTTTAATTATTTGTATATTTAATTATAAAAAATGTACCTCATTATTTAAAAATAAAAATGTTTTGCTGCATTTAAAACTTGTTAAAAAGAATTTAATATATACCAAGTAATTTTTTATGTGTTACGACTATGTAACTATATTGCAAAAATAAAAAATATTATATATAAAATATATTTTATCTCAGTTGTCATATGTAATTAGAAAAGTTTGTTTCGTAACATTGCATTTTTAACCGACTTTAAAGAAAAATGGTTATAAATTCATTTGGGGTGTTCTGTCAAGTCTACGTAAACTGTAGAGAACAAAAACCCTTGATCAGAGTACATAAACAGAGAACCAATCATCTGCGTCGCTTCCTTTTTCGAGAAAATCCCAAATTAAAGTCACATTCTGTGGAACCAAAATAAAGTTTATTAGAGACGAGAACATCTGTATACACTAGTATATGACATTATGTTTACGTATGATAGTGCACAAAAGACCGCAGCGCGTATCACCGCTGTACTATGATAGTGCTTAAAATAATAATGTCCCCAAAACTAAAAGTAGTACGTAAATTAACCCTAGGTATCAAATATAGACTGATTTATGATTGGAATTTTATAACATATGTATGCATATTTACTAGCTTACCCACCCGGTGTTAAGTACGAGGGTCACATGGGAATTTTCGAGATACGGCTAAATGGTTCAATTTAAACTTGCCAACTCTTAGAAGTGGTCAAAGTAGTTACTGTTGAGATCACGCACTTTTGTAGGCGAATTTTCCAAAGATTCAATGCCTCGAGCCGTTCCTTTCTTGGAAGAGACGAAAAATATAGTTTTTATAGCGTCATCATTGTCATATTCGGAATAAAAACTATGTCCACGTAAACTTTATTTAGCTTAAAACCGTCTCACCGCCATGAACTGATATATCCTTGCACTAAGCTGTAGGTTTCACTGCAGTACAAGCATCATTCAAATTAATATAATTTTAGAGAAATAATGCAGTTTTAAAAAATCGAGTAATAATTGAGGCGTTCAGAAGACATCCGACTAACCCCATTATAAGTGGCGTTTTTTTAAATAAAGGAACATTAAAATTTTTCTATATATTTATACAGTGATAAAAAGTTACCCTTGATTAATAGAAAATTAATGAGTTCAATCAAAATATCCCGAGGAAAAAATGTTATATAGATACAATATTTTTATAGTTACAATAACTTTAACTGTTTATACTAAACATTTTCATTTGATGGAGTTAATCGATTTGTGCATTGAACTTCTCAATTAATACTTCAAGGGTTATATTCTTATCTGTAATTAAGTATTTTATATCATGTTGAAAAAATAATCTTTTTTAGCATTAAAAAAAAATTACAGAAAAAACAGCATTACAGTTTTACCCTTTTGCTAGGCAGTCAAGGGGTTAAAAATACCCAAAGTGACGCATATTAAGGTCAGGAGAATAGGGTGAATGTTTTATCCCTCTGATGTTATTTTGTTAAGAAAATTCGACTGTCCTTGCTGAATGAGAAGATGCATTGTCATGGTGAAGCATGAGCCCCTTAACATTCCCCTCTTGAATTTCTGGAAGACCCTTAGTGGTATACCTGTTAACTGTAACTTTTTTTCTATCCCATTAGGTTTATGTCTTTGACCAGCCTTGCATTTCTGAAGAATACTTCATGCATAATTTTTTTATTGCTCGTTGTATTTTCACCGATATTGGTTTGGAATCATCTTCAAGGACCCATGCTTTACTTTCTTGACATCTTGGAACACCGAAAAAGTTATATACTTCTTATTACCGGTTATGATTTTAGAAATAATGCAGTGTCCACCATCAATAAGTAATTTTAGGGTTTTCTTTATTGACTCTGACACACTGCGCTTTTTGCAGCTCAATTAAATTATGATGCACCAAACGACAAACTAATTATTCTGATGATAATCTGAGCCTTCATGAATAATTTTATGTAAAGCTGCGAATCTAACGTTAATTTCCTTCTATATCATTTGTTAGGTATATCGATTATAATCTATTGACTTTTTTCTTATGACTGACACATTTTCTGGGACTGCAGCTGACAAAGGTATTCCCGTGTGTTCTTCGTGCACAAGAGAATTTTGATCTCTTCTAAATTCTGTAAAGAATCTGAATAGAGTGGCAAGATATTGATCTTCATTTCCATATGTTAATTTTAGACGTTTCAGTCTTTCTTTTTTAATTACATCCACTTTAAAAACGATAATGCTCGATAACGCTCCCGTGTCAACTCCATATTTTCTTCTTTGAAACTTTATTCTACGATAGCTATGTCGCAATTCTAGCTACAACTTATCGTCTGCGAACATAAGATTGCAAATTTAAATGTCTGACGATTTTTTAAAAATATTTTTACTAGATGACCCGCCTGCGTTGCCCTGACTCATGATAATACAGTTGACTTTCTCAAATCCGCACAGCTTGTGACCAGAGGTTGTGCGGATTTTAGAATTTTGCTGATATATAGTCATTTCTTTGTTTACATTTTTTAAACAGTAATTTCAATGTAATAATGCAATCAAAATTATAATGAATGCTTGCAATATAGTAAAGTATTAAAATAATTAAGTAAAAGTAATAAACTCAAATAGTAAAAAGTAAGAAATCGTAAAAATGATTAAATTATTAAAAGTAAAGACCAAGTAAATAATTAATGTATAATTAAATATGCATAATAAAGATGAGATACATTTTTCTTGAATTATTCAATGATACTTTCCTCTTAAAGGTACCCTATTTATTCACATCAAAATCATAAACTAAGGAAGTTTTATTTCAGGTTTAGCCAGTCTCAACCAAAAAATCTTGATTAGTACATAATATATTTGGTAAAAAGATTGTGATTGCTAGTGATATCAGCAATGTCTTGATTTTTTTCAGAAATAAATTTATACTTACTTCATGAAAAACCTAGAGTTCAGTCATATGATCAAGAATTACATACTAAAATACATGCAGAATGATCTGTAATTTTGTCCTTACATCTGAACTGAAAGTTTCATTGTTTACATCTGAGATGATGTGTGGATTTTAGGATTGTTGATTTGAGGGAGTGTACTGTATTCTTAAATGAACCTGAAATTTGTATGATTTTACATCTTAAACTCGACTTTGTCAGAAATACGTACCCGTTGACTGTGTGCAAAATCAGTAAAGAAAAAAAAATGATAGTTAGCGGTATAAATGCTCGAAATAACTGCAATGCGAAACGAGGAGGAGGCGATATGTTTCCAACGACTTCGTAATTTTCGTGCTAAAATGTTGATATTTAACTTTAAAGGTCACTGTTTTACCCGTAACTATTTATTTATTTATTTATTCACTTCGAAATCCTATGTTTATATATTTTTTAATCAAAATACGCGTAAAGTTAATCATGCGACAAAATGTCCAATAAAAACAAAAAGTGACTTTGGGGATTGGAATTTTTTCAAAGGATTAATTTCGAAGCCGAGCGGAATGGTTTTTAAGTGTTTTCGTCGAAATTTTCGCACATTTTTTAACCTGAAAAATACTTCTACTCGTCCGAACGTTTCGAAATTTTAGTAGGTGATGTAAATCTGATCAGCAAAGATGCTCTTAAAAGACTGAGTCAAAATACGAACAATTAGGCACTTTTACCGTAGAAAATAGATCGTCTCCGTAAGGCGCAAATAGGTCTGCGGTCGTGAATGTTTTTTAAATGGTTAAAATTCGTATTTTTAAAAAACGATTGCACTTTCGAAGAGAAGAAGGCCTGAGATTTACATACGTATTTGTTGTTAATCGATACCTTAGACATTACGCCCTAGGGAAGTGGTGCCATATAGGAGATTTTTAATTTACTAAGCGGTTTGGCCGATTGAAGTTAATAATTAAGGACAAAATACCCACCAAAACTCCTTCATTTCTTCCCGGTGCATAAATAAGTGTTCTGGTTATGCGCGAACGCTTTTTACTCTCGGAAGAACAGAGATTAATTTTTAATGAGAGTTCTTTGTAATTTTTATAAATAACTGAGCTAATTAGTAGACATTTAAAATTCTGAGTCTCATGTGCACCAGGAACTTCCTTCGACTACCTTCACAAAAATTTTTAGCTTTGTACGTGTGGTAGATTTTGCTAGCAATCGCAGGCAGACACACACACTGACAGAACGAATCTTTCTTTTATTAGATTTTGCTCATATTATCTGCACCTGTCTCAAAAACTTCATTATTCCCTCGTTTACATGTAATAGTGTTGATTGATCCAAACAAGTCTAATGTTGGAAGTATGACAGCTTTCGGAAACGTACGCCGTTCGTTTTTTTTTTTTATTATTACTTTCCTACATAGTTGACAAGTGTTTCTGATTTCGATTTTTCTGTCTGCTTTCATCCATCTGCCCGCCATCTGTCCGTGTTCTAACGGTCGTGAATATACTTTGATTGCCATGTAATTGATATATGTTATTGATACTTACCATGGCATTTTAGTTATTGAAAACGAAGCGTGTAACAGTTATAATGTGTTTAGAGTGACACTCAAAAAAATTCCTTTACATTACGGTCTAAGGATTTACGGTGTATTTTAATAATGTCACATTGCTACAGATATAATGAAATTGATATGAATTTTTTAGATGCACTAAAATATGCTTTCTGCAGAATACAGAGTGCAAAGCATTTATCATACATTTAGAGGCTCAAAAAATTCACTTACAGAATGGTCTACGGAGAGAAACTGTCTTCAGCATATTTTAATGATGTTACTCTATTTCAAACATAATGAAATTGATATAGTAGGTTGTAACGAAAGTTTTCCGCCAAATCACCATTACATAATACTAATTATAATATGTATACACCGAAGAGCCAAAACATTATGACCATCACCACATATTGCATTGAACCCGCGTGAATGGCGTGGAGAGCACGTAATCAGGTGGGAATGGTATTTAAATGCTGCTAGGGAATCTGAGGAACCATTTTTGCGTTTACTTCTGCCTGTAATGTTAAAGGCTGCTGATCTAAGCGACTTTGACAGATGGCAGAATTCAGCCGCCCGACGACTCAGAACGATTATCTTCGAAACTGCACTTTTAATGGGTTTTTCGTGACATATCTTTGTTAATACTTATACAAAGTGAATGAATGACCTTGAAACCAGTAGTAGAAGCCATCGTGTTTGACGTTTACGCGTTATCAAATAAAAAGGACGTCGGAGACTCCGCCCCTTGGTAAAGCAAAATTGGCAACAGAGACTGGTTCAAGTAACATCCTAATACTTTACATATCCAAGTAGAATTCTTTCGAAGCACACAGTTTAGCTATCACTGTTGAGTGTGAGACTACGCAGGAAACGTCCCACTCATGTACCTCTGTTAACCAAGCATCATCGCCAAATACTCCTACTCTAGGGCCGGGAACAACATGACTGGACTATGGATCATAGAAAGAGAGTTGCCTCTTCGGATGAAACACGATTGATCCTTCAACACGTCGATGGCCGTGTTAGGTACGCCATCTCCTAGACGAAATGTTACTCCCCCTAATACAACGCAGGCCGGTGGTGGCGATATTAAACTTTGGGGAACGTTCTCATGGGAATCTCTGGGACCTGTGGTTTTGGTAGAACAGACCCTGAAGGTGGAGGACTATCTAAACATCATTGCGGACCATTTACATCCTTAAATGATATCTGTCTTCCGGAATGGAAATTGAGTCTTTGAACAAGACAACGCTCCATGTCACACGACTCCAATTGTGCTCAATTGGTTGCAGGAACACAATGGGCCATTCCGTGCGGAGAGTAACGCACGTAACGCAGGCTTTAATTTTCATTTATTCAATTATTTATTAAATTTTAATTTTAATTGTGATTTTAGGCGGTATGGTAAATAAGTTATTACCATATTTTTAAATTGAAATGTGTGGCAATAAAACTCACAGAAATATATCATTTAATTTCATTACTCAAAATTAGCTTTTTTTCTAAGTCTCACACGTTTTTAAAAAGCTATTTCGAAAAGAACTATTATATCAAAATGATAGGTTTCTGCATAAAAGAATACGGTAAAATGTATATTTTTTGAAGAACTTTTGTTTGGATTTTTAAATAAGAAATATATTGAAAAATCCTTGATTAATTACATTTTTTTTTTCAAAATGTCACACATGTAACATGGAATGGCCCTAATACTGAATTTCAATTAAGGTCCTGGCCGCCTAACTCGATTTATCTTAATCCGATAGAACACATTTAGGGTATCATCTAACGGCGGCCCAGAGCTAAACAACCATTTTGGAATATCCCGGTTATGCATGACCGCTGTTTGGACATCTAGTACAATTTATCCCCAGTCATCTACCAAGGACTTGTCGTATCCATGCCAAGGCGGGTTGCAGTCGTTTTTTGAGTCAAAGGTGGGCCAAAGCATTATTAGGTAGGTGGTCATAATGTTTTGGCTCTTCAGTGTAATTAACTGTAATATTATGTATAACCCTCATTTCACCAAACCATCACAGTGCCATATGATACAACACCAGTACCTAAAGCTGTGCACTTAATTCGGTGACATTCTGTAGCTGACTTTTTGCAACGGAACTGGATGTAAATGATGATTCTAATCTGGTAGCGTGGTAGTGCCATTTCAGACACCTTGTACTTAATGATAACGATATATTTTTTACAAATTTCACAACACATTGTTGCAAAGCAAGTCTCTTTCTTTCAAATGCCAAAAATTGTTTGACAAACTATGAGCAAACACGTCAACGCGAATTGTTTGCACAGACCGTATTAGCTCTGGCGGGAAACTTTCGTTACAACCTGAGGCATTATTAAGGATCACTACATTATTAAGATACATTATTAAGATCACATTAATAAGATACATGCTGTAGAGTATGATATGCATAACACTTATCATGCATTTAGAGGGACACAAAAAACTTTTCAGTTACAGGTATATCTATTCACGATAGATGCTGGAAGTGAGTTTTGAGTTATATTATGCTTTTTTAAGTTTAACTAAATTTTTGAATATTACGTGGCGCATTTAAATTCCATAAACTTAGTTGCAAGGCTACACAAAGGTATTCGTAGGCATTACTGTATATAGGTGTATTTTTTAATCGAACTATTTATTTTTCAGCTGAAGTATGTTTAGTATACTATTAAATGTTTGTAGAATATAAATAAATTCATATACAGGGCTACGCAAAGTATTGGAAACATTGCCGTCTATGGATGATAATTTTTGAAAGCATGGTTTTCGCATGAACCAACATTTATCTTAATATGCATGTTAATATGAGGTATGTATAAAGATATGTTGATAATATACAGAATTTTAAAAATATTGGAGCACTTCTATGGGCAAAAATTCCTGAAGGATAATTTTTGGCTGCGTTATGCTTTTTCTAACTAAAATAAATTTTAGCATACCATGTAGAATATATACAAATGTTTAGATCACATACAGACTGTACAAAAAAAAATCTACTACCTTTTAGGCTATGGACAGAAATTGCATAAATCATGTTCTCAAATGTGCTATGCGTTTTCTATATTGTATACGTAGGTATCTTCTACTTTATCTTATTAAAAAGTAGAGTTTTTTAAAAGTATTCTAGAAGGGTTGGAAACTGTTTTATACTCTGTGCTTGATGCACGATTTTTCTTTTTGTTTATTTATTTCTTTTTTGCATAGATAATATATGAGGTACGATTGTGTTTCTAACAAAAGATCGTTATCTAAATCAGGTAAACAGTTTCGACTTCTGTATTAATGTCTATTTTTTGCAATACACATTTCATAACCATTGTAAAGGTCCCGAAAACTGCTGTCAAAGTCCTGTTTCGAATTCACTTAAAGAAATTGTGGCGACGCCATCTCGCGCGGTCAGTAAAACGAGGTTCTCGTTGGAAGCGATTGAGCTAGCCTTTTGCTCGGCTCTAACGATCTCGCTTTGTGACCTTGGGTTTTCCGGTTCTATCCTTTTCAATGCTCACATCTCCTGCATTGTGTGACCTTGGACAAACGAACACTCACTTCATCATCTTCGCTCGCAACCCCCCCCCTCCCCCACAAGCAAGCAAACCCTATGAAACACCCACAGCACGCAGGTAGCAAACAAAGCCTATGAAAAGCTCTCAGCACGAAAGCAGTACGCAAAGCCTGTGAAACAATCACAACACGCAAAGCCTATGACAACTTTCATGTCACAAAGTTTGTCATGAAGCGCATCTTTGGGGGCACACGTGCGCTCGGCAACACGACAGCATCCCTTTGGCAACCGCCGCCGCAACATGAGTTCACATCGCACGTCCAATATCAAAGAGACGTTCTTCGCACTGAGGGTGGGAGTACTGTGGCGACGCCATCTTGCACGATCAGTAAAACGAGTTTCTCGCAGGAAGCGATTGAGCTAGTCTTTTGCTCGGCACAAAAGATCTCGCTTTCTGACCGTGGGTTCTCCGGTTCGATCCTTGCCGCTCCTCACATCTGCTGCAAACTTTTGTGATGTGACTTTGTATGCTGGGATTTGAAAATTGCTTTTCTTTTAAGGCTTGTTTTGGGTGCGGCAAAAGAAAGTCTGCTGGAATGTGTTCAAGTAAGTAAGGTGGATGATCCAGGACTACAATAACTCTATGAGTCATAAACTATTTCGCGACGACGCCCGAGTTTAGCTGGATAAATTTGAAGTCATGTAACGGGCATTCTCCCTGCTAAACCAGTAAGAAGAGTTTGTACGCAATTTTCATGAACTGCACCATCGTTGTCAAAAGTGATTCAATAATGTTAGACATTATTTCAAGGAATATAAAGCGTTTTAAATTCTAATAAAATAATTGCCTCTGGTTGTAAAAAACATCCCTTTGCAATAAAAAACAAATGTCGATAGGAAAAAATTCTGTGTAGCAAATATAGTTGCACCAAAAAATATATTTCTTTTATTTTACAAGCATCATGTTTTATTTCACACAGAAATAGAACACCTACTCATAAATATATATAATGTGTATTTGCAGGTATATAGGTAGATGAATCTTCAAACATAGCATTCGAATGTTCTAATAAACTTCTTGTTAAAATATTTACCTTGTAAATTATTCACTACGACGTCATTTTGCTCAGTTATAATCTTTCTGTATTTATTGTAAACTGAAAATGTAAGACAAGTTTGAAAATAGGCTAAAATTTCCCTTATATTAATGCATTTAAAATGTATATAAGGCGAAAACTAAAACAAGAATAAAGAAGGAAATTGCAATTAAAATAATGTATATGTAAAAACTTCTCTTTATCTTTTTCATGTACTTCTGTGTATTAGTAGAATTAACACGTTCACGCCGGCGCGGCGGGTCACACTCGACTATCTCAGAGTTGTCAAGCCTCCGGCTTTTTGCACACCACTGTTATTTTAGAGAAAATGCTGTTCCTTTAAATCGCCCAATTGTTCTAATTAAATAAAACAACAGTTTTTGTATTAAAATACTGGTATCCAAAAAGCCGGAGACTTGGCAGTTCTGAGGCAGTCAAGTGTGACCCCCGCGCCGGCGTGAACGCGTTAAGTCAGACTCAAAACTAAGTTAATCAAGTAATTAACTAAGCATTTATCGCCAGTTACTTAAATTTGAGGTACACAATATGACAGTAAAGTTCAGCGAGTCTATTCTTAAATAAAATATCATTATCTAAATCAGGACAAGTTTTTCATATAAGCTCACATATGGTACATTTAAATAATTAAAAAAATTATATCACAGATAATAACATTCAGATGCATTGATTGCAACTGATTCTCGTTCCTTTTGGACAAATAAAATGCAAATATCAAAGGGTACACTCTTTCGTGAATAAGTTGTATAAACCCCTGTTTGATTAGGATCAGCATAGAAGGAAATGAATCTGCATTGATAAAAAATGTTTGCACAATCAGGTAAAAAGATTTAAATCGAAAAGCCATTGTGCTGATGTGTGTTTGTTTCAATAGAATTCAAAAAGTTCACTTGGAATAACGGAATATATTTAGGTAAACGATATTCATTAGGCTGTTAACGGAAAAAGATAAGAAGAATATTATGCGTAGCATGTTAAATATTTACCTCTAAAGACCTCTGTCAAAGGTGTCAAATATTTTCAGACGATTTTAGTATTTTTTTTGTCTGTATTTGTTTTTATTTATTTATTTAAATAAATATTCCTACTAAGAGAAAAAATATAGAAAAAATATATTGTTCACACAATAGCTTTTCACTATATTATCTCGCCTCCTTAAAAAACTCATATTTTAGTGTCGCAAACAAAAAAAGTATGTTTCATTTTAATCATATAATTTAAGTAAATTTACGAGCAAACATCTTTCGTTAATTTTATCAAGAAAATTGTAATCTATACTAATATTATAAAGAAGTAAAGTTTGTGTGTTTATTTGTAGTGGTAATCTCTGGAACTATCGAATAAATTTCAAAAGTAATGGTGGCAAAATGAGGGTGACAGTTCCGGTTCTATCATAGGCTATATTTCCTGTCGTTGCCGCCACTCCTATAAGGGAGTGTAAGAGCAAAACACCTTCTTAAAATGCGATTTTTGTGTTACTGAAGGACTTAGAAACTTGAATTTTTGCATGTTAATTACTTATGCGATATAAATGCTCTCTAAGAACAGTTTCTAAAAAAAATCGAAATTTAAAAGTTGTGAAAATGCGCGAAAAGCGTTCTAAAAACGTTCTAAATTACGATTTCTATGCAATCTCAGGAAATACCAAACTGATTTCAAAAGTAATTATAGCAACTTTACGGTTACAGTCACTGTTCCAACATAGGGGATATTTTATGTCGATATTACTACTGTTAAGGGGTGCAGGAGCAAAAAACGTTCTTAAAATGAGATTTTTGAGCTACTTAAGGGCCTAGAATCTTGAATTTTGGCATGATAGTTACTTATACTATATAAATGCAGCCTATAAACAGTTTCTTTAAAAAATCAAAATTTAATAGGGTGAAAATGCGCGAAACGCGTCCTAAAAACGTTCTAAATTACGATTTCTATGCAATCTCAGTAAACACCAAACCGATTTCAAAAGTAATGGTAGCAAATTGATGGTGATAGTCCTTGTTCCAACATAGCCTATATTTTATGTCGATGCCGCGACCCCTAAGGGGATGGCAGGAGTCTAAATTTCGATTTTTGTGATACTGAAGGAGCTAGAAACTTGAAATTTGGAGTGTTAGTTATTTATACGATGTAAATGCTGTCTAAGAACTGTTTCTCCCCCTTTTAAATTTCGAATTTTTTGGAAATGCGCAAAAAGCATTCTAAAAACTTTTTAATTTCGATTTCTATGCGTTCTCAGGAAATACCAAACCGGTTTCAAAAGTAATGGTTGCAAATTGATTATGGCAGTCCTTGTTCCAATATAGGGGAAGGTGGACTAAAATGATCCCCTTAAGGGAAAAACTTGTGTAAAATAACACAACAGTTTAAATAAAACTTTAGCCCTATGCTAATATGTTTTACACTATATTTTGCATTATAAACGTATTTTAATGATATTTTAAACCCAAATTGAGTAATGAAAAAAATAGATTTTTGAAAAGTGTCCAAAGGATCATTTTACTCTCACCCAAGGGCAAAATGATCCTTCATTTAAAAATAATTGTAATTTTTTTTTTATCGCCAAAATAAAGGATATAAAAGTAATTATGACAATACATAATGAAATAAAATAAGTTTTACAATCAAATAGCATACATAATTTATTTATGTAAATTTTAAAATAAAAAGTGTCACAAATAATTTTGAAACAACAATAAAATGGAATATTTGAAAATTATGATACAAAAATAATAGGATAACACATAGACTCAAAGCAAAAGATTTGGGACAGTCCCACATTTGGCTCCCATGATGGCTAGGACCCAGTATCTGATTTTCTTCAGCCTATGAAATTGTAGTAATTTCATAGTCCGTAATTGTGAATAATGGGTCCCACATTTGGCTCCCATGATTGCTAGGACCCGGTACCTGATTTGCTTCAGTCTATGAAATTGTAGTAAAACGATCCACATAATGGATCATTTTACCCGGCAACATGGCCGTCCATTTTAGGTCATACAACTGGATGACACCGAGAAACATAACAAACTACACAAGGGTAATTCAAGTCTAAAAACATACTCAATTAAGTAAACCAAGTCATATTTCTGTACATGAAAGACTGTATATCTAAAGAAATATAAAAGTTAGTGATAATCTTATAACAGATGTCATAAAACCCACTTTTTCAAAGAATTCTATTCAGATGCGTAATACTGCGATCGCTTGAATACCGCCATTGCTTCTTCTTCACTTGCGTCAAGTTGTTTACGTGTTACCCAGTAGATAGCGTGACCTGTCTCTAAGAAAACATATGTGAACCGTTTTGCCCACTTTCCCCTACGCTAGATTTTATGTCGGCGTCACTAAAATCTGGCGGTTGCAGGAGCAAAGTTCGTTTTAAATTTTGATTTTTGTGGTGCTGATGTAGCTAGAAACTTGAAATTCGGAATAGTTGTTACTAATAAGATTTAAGTGCTCTGAAAGAACAGTTTAAAAAAATTCTAAAGTTAAAAGGCAGGAATATTCGCGAAAAGCATCCTAAAAACGTTCTACATTACGATTTTTATACAATTCTCAAAGATTGAAAGATGGAATTTGGCGTGGTAGATATAAGATATAAATGCTTACTAAAAACAGTTTCTAAAAAATTACGAATTTAAAAGGGTGAAATGAGCAAAAAGGTTCTAAAAATATTCTAAATTACGACTTCTATGGTATCTCAGGAAATACGAAACCGATTTGAAAAGCAATGGTGACAGATTGAAGATAACAATCTCTACTCCCACATAGATATATTTTTTGTCGGTGCCATTACTGAAAGAGAGTTGCAGGAGAGAAAAACATTCTAAAATTGCAATTTTTCTGATACTGAAGGTGCTAGAAACTTTAAACTTAGCATGGTAGTCGCTTATGAGATGTAAATGGTCTCTAAGAACTGTTTGTAGAAAATTCCAAATTTAAAAAGGTGAAATGAGCGAAAAGCATTCTAAAAGCATTCTAAATTTCGAATTTTTTTGGAATTGTTAAAGATAGAAACTTGAAATTTCGTATGGTAGTTATTTATATAATGTAAATGCTGTCTAGGCACAGTTTAAAAAAATAAAAATTTAAAACGATGAAATAAGTAAAAAGCGTTCTAAAAGTATTCCAAATTACGTTTTCTATTGAATTATAAGAAATAGAAACTTAAAATTTGGCATGATAGATACACATAAGATGTAAATGCTTTCTAAGAACAGTTTCTAAAAAATAAGAAATTTAAAGGGTTATAATGAGAAAAAAAGCGTTTAGAAACTTTCTAAATTACGATTTCTTTAGAAATTCAGAAAATACTAAACCGATTTCAAAATTTATGTAGGCAAATTCATGTGACAGTCCCTGTTCCAACATATGCTATAGTTTATGATGATGATACTACCGTTAGACTAGAAGATTTGGAATATGGCATGCTGGTTACTTTTAAGATGTAAATGAGTGCTAAGAATGGTTTCTAAAAAATTCAAAACCTCAAATGAAAACTGAAATAAGCGTAAAAGTTTCAAAATGCATTTTAAATTACCATTTATTTAGAATTAGTTTAAGTTATTCTTATTAATTTAATTCTCATTCTCACCTAATGCAGTGTAATAATGAAGTTTAGTGAAACTGTTTAATAATTAGTAATTTTTAATTATTCCTAACGATGTAATTTTTCTAATAAAAATAGGCACATAAATACAACTTCGCATATTTCAACCATTACGCGTACAAAGCCGCGAGTTTTGCTAGTATGTTTAACCCTTTAAGACCTGAAGACTTTTGGTAGAAATTAGAAGTCTTGGTTTTTAACCCTAATTAATAGGATCATATTTGAGTGAAATTTTTTTTTTTTAAATTTTCTGATGTCAGGTTACGTCAGGGGAGGATGCTCACAATTGCGTGGTGCAGGCTTGGCTTTAAATCACAGAAAAAGAGGAAATTGCTTTTTCTTTTCCCTTAGGATCACCAACACAGGTAGGTCAGGTCTTAAAGGGATATAAACTAATGTTTTGAAGACCAGTATAAAACATTTACTTGTACTTATCGTTTTTCTTAAAATTTTAATGCCAACGGATAAATTGGGCGTTCGGTATATTCCATTTTACATTATTTGTAACTGTATCAAACCTCGTTAAATATGAAAAAAAAAAAAAAAAAAAAAAACTCAAAGGTCATTAAAAACAATTTCCCGAATTATATATACTGAAAATACTTGGGAAAAACCATAAATTTATAATTAATATTGTATCTCCCTTTTTAGGCGCGTTCGTAATTATATAAATACGTAGAACCTATAGTCGTCGTTCAGTACGCCTGTCGGTCCGTCCGTCCGCCCGTCCGCATATAGCAGCGCAAAACTACCCACCAAATCGTTTGCATTTTAAAAGATGCAATTGTAGCATAATTTTGTTGAGTCATTTCAAATTTTATGAAAATCGCATGTATTGTTTAATTACAAGGACATTCAAAATTTTCCGTTACATTACAAACAATGGGAAAAAATGATTTCAAATGCATTTTAATGACGTTATAGTCTTTCGAAAAGAATGAAATTGATATGTACTTATGAAGTGCACTAAAATATTCATTCAGTACAATATGCGGTACAAAAAATATTTATAAAACTAGTTATAGCACGAACGCACCTCATTTGCCACGTTTAACGTGCAATTTCCAACTGGTTCTTTCTCTGTAAAAAAAGGCAAATGTGTCTTCATGAGAATATAATATAGTAGCAACCGAAAACATACAATGACCTCTACCGAGTCACCCATGATTCCGAAAAGAGTTCTTTATCTTTAGAAATGTCTGGTACTAATATAATTCTGAGATTTGAAAAAAAGCATTTATAGAATAAACTTTCTTTTGCTGTCACTGATTTTCAGAAACATTTCCGAATAGCTTTTAAATGTGTATTAATTAGTTTCTGAAACCGGAATATTAGATTTTCTTGGATGCTATCAGTTCTCAATTAAACGTTAAAGCTACGCAATCCAATTTGTAAATGAAAGATTAACTAAATAGTATTAATATTAATGTTAACAGTAAGGCTGTTATTTTATCATATATGTCTGCAGACAATGTTTGTTAAACATGTAAATGTTGGCATGAGAATTGATTGCCTCCGAAAACCGGATTCAGAAAACTGATTAATACACTATAAAAACTACTCGGAAACGCTTCGAAAAATCAGTTGGAGCAAGAGAAACTGCGTTTTGATAAATGCTTCTTTAAATCATGAAAATATACACTGTTAATAATTTTGTGCTCGTTTGCACAAAGTAGCTGCGACCATAAGATATTGCAGGGATGAAAGACCTGTGCCCTTTACGCCAAACTGCACCAAAATTGCTTTCCTGCGCCAAACTGCTCCAAAACAGTTATTTTATTAAGTTTTGAGCCAAACTTGAGCCATTTCGCCATTTCTTGCAATTCCACTTGACTTCATTGCTTTGTGCTTAAATGCCACCATCTCCGGAAATTTCTAAATTTCTCTGGATTGCAGTATAAAATACAGCAATAAAACGATAAAATCTCGTTCCAACGTTTCGAGATCCTCTTGAACCACAGCACCGAATGTTAGTACAAGATTTCATCATCTTATGATTGCAGCTAATGTAGCACCAAAAATTGGTTCAAGTCAGCACAAATTTTTTATTTAACATTGCACTGGTTTCTGAGGTTTCTAAAAATAAAGAACGCTTTTCGAAATAGTAAGCAACTCAGAAGAGATTATTGCATATTTTTGTTCGTGGTTACATAATAATTTCTTAGATGAGGAAACATCTGTCTTTTAGGTAGCTTTCATTACAAAAAGCTACCTATTGCAGCCGTTCGGAGGAAAGCGATTTCAAAAAATTTTGGTATATTTTCATCGATCATGACCCCCAGACCCCGAAACCACCCTCCGTTCAAAAGTGATATATATATATATATATATATATATCCATATATATATATATATATATATATATATATATATATCTGACCTATGTCACACTGTAACTCTCGTATTTATGAACCGATTTCGATGTAATTCGGTGTGAACATAGTACATACCAATGTCTCGACCGAGTTCGTTGGCCAGCTTCATCCGCCATTTTGTTTCAAAATGGCAGCCATTTAAAGTTTTTAAAAAAATTTAAAATTTGAAAAGTGGTACCAAAAATTTGAAAATGGAAAAATATTTTTTTCTTACATATTTGACCTTTATACAAAGATTCCGGAGCAGTTTTTGTTTCGTCTATATCTTAAAAAATGGCTGAGTTATAGCATTTTGAATTTCTAGCGTGGCTGACTTTTTGAAACGTCCTGAATTTTGTCACGCGATAAAAGGCGTATTTATGAACCGATTTGGATGTAACTTCGTTTATACATAGTACATACCAATGTCTCGACCGAGTTTGTTGGCCAGCTTCATCCTCCATCTTCTTTAAAAATGGCGGCCATTTAAATTTTTAAGAAAAATTTAAATTTGAAATATGGTACCAAAAAATTGAAAATTGAAAAAATATATTTTCCTTATGTATTTGACTTTTATACAAAGCTTTCGGAGCAGTTTTTGTTTCGTCTATATCTTAAAAAATGGCTGAGTTATAGCATTTTGAATTTCTAGCGTGGCTGACATTTTGAAACGTCCTGAATTTTGTCACGCAATAAAAGACGTATTTATCAACCGATTTGGATGTAACTTCGCTTATACATAGTACATACCAATGTCTCGACCGAGTTCGTTGGCCAGCTTCATCCGCCATCTTGTTTCAAAATGGCGGCCATTTAAAAAAAAGTAAAAAATTTAAAATTTAATATGAGATACCAAAAAATTGGAAAATGAAAAAAGATTTTTTCGTATGTGTTTGACCGTAATACAAAGATTCCGGAACAGTTTTTGTTTCGTCTATATCTAAAAAAATGGCTGAGTTATAGCACTTTGAATTTCTATTGTGGCTGACATTTTAAAACGACCTGATATTTGTCACGCGATAACAGGCGTATTTATGAACCGATTTGGATGTAACTTCGTCTGTACATAGTGCATACCAATGTCTCGACCGAATTCGTTGGCCAGCTTCATTCGCCAACTTGTTTCAAAAAGGTTGCCATTGAAAAAAATTAAATTTAAAATTTAAAATGAGGTATTAAAAAATTGGAAAATTAAAAAGAATTTTTTTATGTGTTTGGCCTTGATTCCGGAGCAGTTTTTGTTTCTGAAAATTTGTTCTTTTGTTTATATCTTAAAAAATGGTTGAATTATAGCACTTTGAATTTCTAGCATGGCTAACATTTTGAAACGATCTTGCATTTGTCAGGCGATAACACACGCATTTGCCTATTTCGATGTAAGAAGGCATGTGGATAGTATACATCAATATCTCAACCAAGTTCGCTGGCCAGCTTCATCAGCCATCTTGTTTCAAAATGGCGGCCATTAAATTAAAAAAAATTATATTTAAAGTGAGGTGCAAAAAAAATTAGAAATTGAAAAAGGTTTCTTTCTTAAATATTTGACCTTGATATAAGGATTCAGGAGCATTTTTTGTTTGTCCTTATCTTAAAAAATGGCTCAGATATAGCAGTTTCAATTGCTAATGTGGGTGACATTTTGAAAAATCTGATTTTTTTGCTTGCGACAGCACTTGTATATATCAACCGATTCCGATGTGAGTGAGCATGTGCACAGCAATTACTAAGGTCTCGGCCAAGTTCACAGGTTAGCCTCATCCACCATGTTGTTTTAAAATGGCGGGCACTTTAAGAAATCGCCGAATTTGGCAGCCAAATATAAATTACTTTAAATAAAAGCAGCTTGGATAAACTTACTAATTAAGCGCGAAATTAATAACTAATTTCGCGAAATTCTCATTCATAATGATTTAGTATTGATAAAAATTAGTATTGAAGCTCCTATATTCGGTTTCCACTAAATTGAGCTTCATGTGTTTGAATAATATAAGTTGGCTTTTTTAAAATAAGGAATATGAAAGCTACCTCTTCGTCCCGGCACTGGCCGGAAGGACTTTTTTACTTTCTTCTATCTTTACAAGAAGAAAGTATTGGATTCGTGAAAAATTTCGACTTCCGGTTTTCGACGGATTTATACGTTTTAGAATGCCCAGAATACGATTTGATGGTTTTTAGAAAATGTCTGTCTGTGAGTCTGTCTGTCACTCTGTCACTCTGCCTGTGAGTCTGTATGTGACAAAAATTTTGTGGGCGCTCTATCTCAAGAACTAATGCACGGAATTTCACAAAACTTCATATTTAGTTAGACCTTGATATACACTGGACCTGATTAGTTTTTGGTGAAAATCTCCCAACGGGTGGCACTGCTATGCGGCATTTTTCACGATTTCTGCAATAGCTATATCTCAAGAACTACTGCCCGAATTTTCATAAAACTTCAGATTCTGTTAGTCCAAAATATAGTTTGATGCTGATTCCTTTTTTGTGAAAATCGCCTAACAGGTGGCACTGGTATGCTGCATTGTTCATGATTATCGCAATAGCTCTAACTCAAGAAAAAATGCACGAATTTTCATCAAGCTTCAGATTCAGTTAGTCCCTGATATAAACTAGTGCTGTGTAATTTTTGGTGTATATCGCCCAACAGGTGGCGCTTCTGTTCTGCATTTTTCACGATTTCCACAAGAGCTGTCTCAAGAACTATTGCACGGATTTTCATCAAACTTCAGATTTAGTTAGTCCTTGACATGAATTGACGTATAAATTAGTGTTGTTTAATTTTTGGTGTAAATCGCTCAACAGGTAGCGCTGCTATGCTGTATTTTTTGCGATTTCCGCAATAGCTTTATCTCAAGAACTAATGCTTGGATTTTCAACAAACTTCAGATTCAGGTATACCTTGATATCGTTTAGTGCTGTTTACTTTTGGTGTATATCGCTCAATAGGTGGCGCTGCTATGCTACATTTTTTTCAGAATTTCCGCTATAGCTCTATCTCAAGAACTAATGCACGAATTTTCATCCAACTTCAAATTCAGATATACTTTGATATGAATTGGTGCTAAATCGTTGTTATTTCTTGTACTATTTAAATGATTTAGTTGACGTGATTTATATAGAAGGAAGTTTTGTGATGGCCACAACATACTAGTTTACAGTGGCGTTATGCATATGTGCTCACGCTCAGAGCCGTGCTTTTTCAGTCTGTTTTATGATTTCCTGTAATGGTACTACTAATAAATATCATAATTTTATTTGTCTGTTTAAAAAGAAGAATCACCAAAATATTTTGGTCTATTTACAAGAAAATAATCCTCTGAGCGTTTCTAAGTAGAAAATAAATGGTCAAGTGCGAGTATTACTCGTCACACAGAGGGTTCAGTGCAATAAATATATTAATTAGTAACTGTATTATTACAAAACAATCGTTGCTGAAAGAAGAATAAGACTTTGTAAAAAACTATACAACAGGGTACAGCTGTATATACCAGAAAAGTATGAATGGGTATACCATGGAAGTTCAAAGAGATATGAAGCTTAAATAGTATCAAATATTGCTATTCTGTACAACCCTTTTTCTAAAAATTATCCTAATATATTTATGATGAACTTAATTCGGCTGCTGGTAATAAAAGTAGTACATATTTCAACTTCATGTCACATTTCATAAACCCAAATTCAGCGTAGTAATAATGTACCTAAAACAAAACCCCTTTTCAAAGTTTAAACTTGATTTGTGATAAACGCGATTAGAAAGGAAGTCGCAAAATTGCAACGCTGCCTTGGTCCGTGCCACGTTTTTACGGATATTTTTTTTATTAACCTTTAAAGAGACGTGTGGCGTATTGAGAGAGCCACTCAATGCAAAAAAGTCGCGAATCCCATAGTATTTTTGTGATTAAATCTAATTAAATTACTCCGTTTTTAACAGTTTGACATTTATTGCTTTTATGCAACTACTGAGCATTGCACCACACAAATATATCATTAAAAGTTGCTATCTAAGCTTTAAAAGCCGATGGCACATAGAGTACGCCAGCCGTGTCTTTGTGTATGTTCGCCCGTGTCTTTAAGGGCTAATATCTCGGCTAATTAACGACAATTTTTTCCGAAAATCATTATCAACAATCCTTTAATATTTCTCCGACGATAGGTACCTCTAGCGCTCCTCAACTCCTTTGCTGAATGCCCGCAAATCGAAATTTGTGTGTAACGGAAAATTCGATTTTCTCAAAAACTATGTGACCATTGTAATCGCTATAGTTTTCCTGCAAGGTTTAAATTAACTTCTACTAACACTAATTTGTTCATAATTTTACTTTCAGTACATTCGGAAATAGAGGAGTGGGGCACATATGTTTGCATTACATTTTCGACGATATCTCTGAAAATATAATACCTAAAATTAAAAGAAATGTATTTTTGAGTTCAGCGTTACGAAAGCGTTCACAGATACCCCACACGATATATAGGTATATAATATATATATATATAATATTTTGTTTTTCAAGTAACTTAATTAGCCCCTGCGCATTTTCCCTAAATATACTTTTGAACGGTTAATAATCTATAAATATGTGGGTCAATAGTCTTTATTACTTCAGCCAATTTGAACTTTCTACGTTCTATAGTTTACGAGTAAAATGGCTGTGACAGACGGACAGACAGACACAGGAGTAATTTTGTAATGATTCCGTTATCAATTTTTAAGTACGGAACCTTAAAAATTTGATCATCTATGTTTCTCTATTTAGAAAGGATTTAAATCCCTGCATTTCTACCGCTGATTTTTTCTGCCTCAACTATATTCTATTAGATCGATTTTCTTCTTACAGCGGAACCAAATACTTTTATTACATATGTTTCTCATATAAACCTTCATACTGCGCTACAAGATGACGCAAAATATAATCTGCCAAGTCACGTATGGAAATTTCAGACTGGCGAAATGCAATGTTGCTCAAATGCATTGAATGCGCAAACAAATGCAATATTAAAGTTACAGTGACCCCTAAATACTCTATAAGTATTTATGTGATCGATCTTCTGAAACTGGAGCAGAATAGCAGAAGATGAATAATACATTAACGAGAAAATGTTGACACAACCAGGTATTAAGATTTGATTCTGGAAGCTCCTCAAATGCTGGGTATTTTCAGAGTTGTTCAGCCTTTCTATTGAATTCGGAAAGTTTTTTAGTTGTAATGGAATGAATTTATTACATTAAGGGACGGTGACGTTAAAAAATTCTTTTTATAATTTTTCTCATAAAGATATGAAATTTTGTGCAAATATACATTTCACAATAAGTATATAGAACACCTTAAAATTAATTTCCAATCTCATTATAATTTTAAGATTAAAAACAAATTAAAATTTTAAAACAAAATTTTAAAATGCTCCATGCGTCTTAATTTTTGAGATAGTTCCTCGATTTTACATTTTAATGACTTAAAGCTCTATTACAAAAAAAAAAAAAAAAAAAAAAAAAAAAAAAAAAAAAAAAATTAGTGTATCGGTTTTTTAATCCATTGAATAGTTAGTTTTTAAAGATTTTTTTTTTCTGATATCCATATAGAGTTGCATCAAAATTTTGCTTTTTAACATGTTAAAAATCAAATTTAATCATGTTAACGAAGTCGAATTTTAAAATGCATACACAGTTTCTTTGTAAGCAATATCAGGATTCTTCTTTATCAATTTCATGGATTTTGATCAAAAATTAAGACGCATGGAGCATTTCAAAAATCTAAAAACCTTGAAAAATCAGTTTTGAGGAAAACAGATTTAAAGTTTATTAAAGTTCCAGAAAATGTTTTTGTATAAAATTAAAGAACTAGTAACATTACGAAAAATCATCGCACCTGCATGCGTTTTTTCACAAATGACGCAGTACAAATTGGAGAATAATAATGCACACAAAAAGAAATTTCGATTTTTGGGTCGATTTTGGCTCAAATAAAAGTCCACGGTTGCCTTAAATAATATTAGGCACACTAAAAAAAAAAAAAAAAAAAAAAAAAAAAAAAAAAAAGGAGAGAAACAGAGGAAGAGACTATATTCAATTCTTTTTTTGTCTGTCTTTTTAACACCGTCACATTGTTCAAAATGTTTAACTTGTCTGTCCGAGTTGTAATTTTCATAAATAAGCGTGGATTGCCGCGATATTGATACATTATCGAGAAAATATTTAACTTGTCTGTCCGGGTTCTAATTTTTGTAAATAACCGTGCTGGTCACAATATTGATATATTATCGAGATTGACTATAGCATATTCCCTATTATAAATAAAAGTTGCGTTGCATTTACAGTTCACTTACAGGGTTCCTAAAATGAATTCGAATACCTCACAGCCTACCGTTTATATATTTTTCAAATACATTTCAACTATGTCACGCTACTTCAGATATTATGAAATTTATATGAATTTTGATATGCACAACTTGACGTTTCCTATAGAAAATGGTGTGTATAGCGTTTATTGTTCATTTACAACAATACGCACAAAAGCATTCGATTACCAGGTGCATTTCTTTTCTAAAATGGATGTTTAGGGATTGAGCGTTATCATTTTGGTAGTCTCATTTTAAGGGATTACTGACAAGTATATGTAAAAAAGTAAAGGGTTAGCAAAAAAATAGGTTTCCCACTTCCGAGGGCTCTAGAATGAGTTCTATCGGTCCAAATGATATAAATTTGAACAAAAGATAATTCAAAAGATGCGCTTGACAATTATTAAATAAAAAATAGTACAAAAATCAGCCGATAGGTGGCACTGTAATACATATAAAAACGTTTAATATGCTATTAAAATGCTAAATAATATAAAAAAAGTAGCATTAAAGCTGCTCAGTATGTCCCCCTGTATTTTCAACATTGACATATGTTATTTAACATTTATAAAACATATTAAATGTTTTTATATGTATTACAGAGCTACCTATCGGCTAATTTTTGTACTATTTTTTTATTTAATAAATGTCAAAAGCATCATTTGAATTATCTGTAGTACAAATTTTATCTCATTTGGACCAATAGAACGCATTCTAGAGTCATCTGAAGTGGGAATCTTATTTCTTGCTAACTCTGTATATATATTCATCTGCATCCAAATGACCACAGACTGTCCAAGCGATATGTTCGATGCTCAAAATTGTTCCATCCTTTACAAAAAGATTCTAACTGTGTTTAAATACGAACATCTTTGTTGTCAACATATCTTCCGTAATATTTAACAATACAAGGCAACTGAAATAAATAAATAAATAAATAAACAAATAAATAAATTAGATTATACCCCAGTTTTCGTTCCCTTAAAAAAAAAGGTAGGGTTTTGTATTGAATTACGTTTTTCATTCAATCAGAAATGATGGTCTCTTCCAGTTTTTTTTTAGGTTTAAGTTCTTGTCTTACTAAAATTGTTCAGTCTTAAAATAAACAAGTAATATAAAAATTTTGTTTTTAAAGTCAATTCCTACTTAGGTCATCAAAGAAAAATTTAATATAATCCCTTAAGCTAATATTAGTTTTTGTTGTATTAAAATATCTCAATTTGTTGATTTTCTATAAGCAAGTAGGTTTACAATGGAAGTCTATGGGGATTTGGCGAAATATTAGAGATATCGCCAAGTTGGCGTCACTTTTGGCGACTTATTTTGGCCATTAAATTTGGCGAAAACTAGGCGGTATTTGGCGACAGAACAGGGTCCCCCCTATGGTAACCCATTATTGAAAATACTTTCATTGATCTTCAATAACCAATGGCCGCCATTTTGTTTCCCATGCAAAACTAAAATTAATTAATTAAAATTTAATTAATTAATTAATATTTGAAAAAAACTGTATTAACATCAATTGTCCTCCAGTATAAGTTTAAAAAAATCTATTTCAACTTGATAGGATGAATAAAGCGTATTTTATTAACGATTGAAAATTTGAACAAGATATATAAATATATAAATATATAAATAAATAAATATATAAATAAATAAATATAGGGAGAGTGTGAACTAATAGTAGGAATTGAAAAAAAAAAATAAAGATACAAAAATATAAAAGCCGCATTGGCAAAATCAGTTGAAATGAAAATTTGATTTTAAAACATTTAATCGAACACAGTGCTCTTTTTGTTTTAAAGACACTGTAAAAAAAAAAAAAAAGACAAATGTTTCTTGATCTAGAAAATATAATACAGGGTATCCATAAAAGTGTGTCCCATGTTCAATGATACATTATAACAGTTTAATTTAGACTATTTACAACAAATCGCACATCAATTGAAGGTAAACTAACCTAGTTTTTCTTAGAAGTGTTCAATATGTGCGTCTTTAGTTATACGGAACATATAAAATCTAAAATCCAATTCTTTCCTCACATCGTTTAACAAGTCAATAGTACTAGCAGCAATAGCTCTTCAATTCTGTGTCTCAACTCTGGTAAATCATTAGGTAGCGGCAGAGTATAGACTCAAATTTTTATAAAGCCACAAAGGGAAAAATCGCATGGCTCTAACGGCTTTTAAGTCTTCAGCCCAGCAATAACTCTATAGGCTCAGGATTCGCCATTTTGCTTATGTGGCACTGCAGGCAATTAAATAACAAAGCAGTACTCGCGCATGCGCTTATCTAAAACTGTTTGAGTTACTCTTCATTTATGATCTTGAACAAACGCTCTATAGCACTTACATTTGATACTATTAAAATTTATAACTGGGGCATTCTTTTATGGATACCCATGCATAATACCACGAACAAAAATATACAATAACCTTCTCCAAATTACCCATGATTCCGAAAAGCGTTCTTCACATTTAGGAACTTCAGAAACAAATATATATTCGATATTTAAGTTTCTTTTATTGCCAGTGATTTTCGGAAAAGTTTCCGAGTAGTTTTTACAACATATTAATCAATTTCTCAAACCGGAATAAGGTAAGCTGGGGTAACTGGACTCACGAGGTAACTGGGCCATAGGCTATTTTATAAAAAACCGTTGACGTTTTTTAACTTTCAACTTTTGTGAACAATGAACCCTAATCTCTACTTCCTAAAACAATGTGTGCCAACTCAATCGTAATTCTGTCTTTGCTGTGGTAGGTTGTCAAAAATTTACGTTTTTTTTTTTTTTTTTTTTTTTTTTAAGCAACGTCAATTTGGTGGAAATTCGCCGGCTTTTTATTAAAATACTGTAAGTACTTTTATTAAACAATCTTTTTTTTAAAGATTATACACATAACTACACTAATATTATTAAGTATCTATACATATTTAATTCATGTTTCAAATGTGATCCCGGTGTCCCAGTTACCCCATAAATTTTTCAAGAATGGAGTAACTGGGACATGTATCAGAAGTAACTGGACCATGTTGGATCTAGTTACCCCAAAAGTTATAAATAATTTTTTTGAGTTTCTCTTACATACGGGAAATTAATTTCTCCATTGCTTTTTTCTTACAACACTAGGGGGCTCGGCCCCCTACGAGCTACGCTCGCCAACCCCCGTCCAGTCACCTCTAACTCTAAATGCACGCTAATTTGATCGGCTTTAAAAAGATTTCGAAAGATTAAATTATAATTTAAAAAACAGTGGCCATCTCTTTATAAACGGATTTCTATTCATTTCTCTTTGATTGGGGAATTTTAACGCCAAATCCGCTGCGGTACTACTTAATTATCCAATCGACCAATTTCGCCAAATTATATAAATCGCCAAACCACTCGCCAAATTATACAAATTGACATAATTTTTATTTTAAGTAACGAAAGAACAAATAAATTAGTACAAAATTAATAAAAAATACAAATAAAATGTCAAAATAAAAATAACTTGATGACGTAAACACGTGTAACAACATTTCAAAATAAGCTAATATAAAAGGAATTAAGTAAACAGAGTCTTTGTCCCCTGGTATTTTTTAACAAAGCGAAAAGAAAGTTCTTTTAAATGAGACATTTAAATTAATTGTTTTTAATCTGACGTAATTTTGACCAAGCTATTCTTTCTCTTTTAAATATTCACGTGAAAATACTTTTGTTAGAAATGAAATATTATTTGCGCTTTCCTAACAAAAATAGTTGAAAAGATCCTCTCAAAATATCAAATAAATGTCTAGCGCAATTACTGTTTTGCAATATTATTTTGTGTTCATTTTATGTAATAACTGTAATGTGACGTAAATATGACGTAATTTCTCCTATTTAAGACTTCTAACGCATGTTAATGAATTTATTATCATCTATATAATAATAGCCTAAGTCATGTGACTGTCATCAATAGTTCCGGGCTGACCGCTTCACTTTTTATATGCCATTTTGCTACTTTTATGTTAGCTGGGCGCAGGTGATTCAATCGCCATCATTTTATTATAAATATAAAGCTATCACTGACTTCATTTAAAATACATGACCTTCAATTCAAGCAAATAAATTTAAAATACATACATCCAATATATTTAAAATACACATCTTTCTCCATCTCATTTAAAACACCATAAGTAAATAAATAAAGATACTTTTTCATTATAGGTACTTGACGAAAAGATGCTAGGCTAGAAAAGAAATTTGGCAACCTCTTTACTGTTTCATATACACAAGCATTTTTTTTTTTTAAACACTTGAATACAATTTATTTAATATAAAGAAGCCATTTATCATTTTTTATATAGAAACAAAAGTAATTTGGGTACTACTTATAAATTTTTTATATATACACCTTTAATTGGGTACTACTTAGTTATCCCGTCGACCAATTTCGCCAAATTATATTAATCGCCAAACCACTCGCCAAATTATAAAAATTGACATAATTTTTCATTTTAAATAACGAAAGAACAAATAAATTAGTATAACATTAATAAATTTACAGATAAAAAACCGAAATAAAAATCACTTGATGACGTAAACACGTGTAACTTGCTTAAAGTGAAGTGAATGTGACATTTACGATCAACCATTATTGGCATTTAATCTTATAGTTTAGAAATAGATTTTTGGTCGACGGGATAACTGAGTAGTACCGTAATTTGTATATATAAAATTACGGTAATTGTTTATTAATTTGTTACATTAATAAACAAATGAAATGTTTATAAAATCAGGTTTGTTTTCAGAGCTGTTTATATATTTTGGCAACATATTTTCCTTTTTGAAGCCAGAATTGCACCAAGCTTTTTAAAAAATGACAATGCGCCTACAGTGGAAAAATATCTAAATAAATAATTAATAGTAATAAAAATAACATATTCGAAAATATTTTATTTTCACATCAAAGCAATGTTTCTAATTTACACACTCAAAAAATAAAAGCTTGCGACGGGGGTAATGCTGTTGGCGAGATTTGCGTCCGCCCAACATAAAAGTTCAGCCATTTTTACTCAATTTTTTTTAATAGAACTGTTTCAAATTAGATTTTTTAGAAAAATATTTTAAACAATTAATGTTTGAGAGATGAGTTATATTCAAAAATATGTATATGTTTTGAGATAATTCAGTTAAAATTAGATTGACACTCTATATCTCTTTCCACCAAAGTAAACATAAAATATTCGTTCTTCAGTGAACGAAAAAAATTTTACTTTATGGAGGTAACCATTCACACAGCAAGAATAAATGGTCTTGACGTCACATTCACTTGACGTCAGATTCGTTACACCTGTTTATTACTTCACGAAGGGATTTCTAATTCAACGTTTATCTGCATTCATAATGACAAATACATACACACACACACACACACACACACACATATATATATATATATATATATATATATAATATATAATATATAAACGAAATACTGCCCTGATCGCATAGATTTATTGATTTCTCTATGAGAATCTTTACATTTAGGGAATGTACGTAACTAAATAACATTTTGAATAAAAGTAACATGTTGCAAGCTTAGATATATTTAAGGGAGACCAAACTGGTCTCCAGAGGCGGCTAGTTTTACAATATCCTTTCTCTTTTAAAATTCACGTGTATACTCCTTATGACGTAATTTTCAATAAATTCCTGCTTTTTATACGCAATTATTTAATTTTAATTTGAAAGTTTCTTTTCTATTTATAATAGCCACGTGTAAATAAATTTTTAATTTGAAGCAAACATTATTGTTTCCGTTGTTTATGCAGTTGGCAACAGGTTAAATTAGTACAATTTTCTAAAATAAGTAAAAAATATCTCTCGAAATGCTGAAAATTTGAATTTAAAACAGAAATAAAACCTCGAAAAATGAGTCAAATTAAAAAAAAAAAATTAATTCTGCACACCGGGAACTTCAAACGTATAAAATGATCTAAAAATGATTAAATTCCCATGAATAGTTTTTGCTGCTATAAAACTTTTTTAGTGGAACGATTTTGTCCAACTTTAGCATTAAATATCTCTTAAAATAATTCTTCGATTTGAAAACTACATGCATCAGCGTGTTTATCAAACATTTCTGTATAATACTACCGATTTTCATATTTTTGTATACATTATTTTCCTTAATATTAACAAAGAAAGACCTCCGGTCACAAAAAATTCAAAACCGGCGGCGGCGGCGGCGGCGGCGGCGGTGACAGCGGTAGTTACTTTTTTTTAGAATAGAGAGAAAGAAAATTATAGAATACCTTATTAAAATTACGTAATAAAATTTAAAAAAGTATATTGGGAGGTATTAAACCAAATTTCTTAAGTGAGATAGCCAAACCTTGAAATTTTACCATACAGATACATACGACAAAGTGACATTATTAGAAAATTATCGAAACGAATAAAAAATAGCTCTGTTCGATATAACAATATTATGGTTACATTCGACACAGGTTTATTTGACATATCGAACTTTCATTGTAATAAATAAAAAAGAGAATGCGATACTTAAGTGCCTACGTAGCTGTTTGTTCATAGATTTACTTAGCTATTTTTTCCTCAAAATACTCATGTAACTTTTATACTTATTGCCTATACTAAAGTACATTATGTACTTACTTAATTTTTCTTTTTCTTTTGTATAAATAAATCTAATATTTTCACTTTTAGTGATTTTTTTAGACACATTGACAGCAAAGATTTATCTTACAACGCTTTTTAGTTGATATATAATTTACATGATCTGCCTGGTTTAATTTTTTTTAAGTTGTTTACACTTTTTCAAACAGGATCTGATACCTCATTAAAAAAAAAAAAACACAGAAACCTCCTGTTCCACTTGCCCCATTTTTATGGGGCAACTGGACCCATGAGGAAAGAAAGATGAAATATATTTATTTATTTATTTATTTTTAGATATTAATATGTAATTTTGAAAATTTCTGTCTGATAGAGGAAACCTAACTGAACACATTTACGAAAGTTCAGACTTTAATTCAAATGAGCATCAGCTTTTTGAAGCTGAATTGCCAGAATCTCCAGAGTCACATTGTAGAATCATGGCCCAGTTGCCCCACGTAATCTTATTGGTTTTTAGTATGCTTCAATTCTAAATTAAACATTTTTAGCTGCATCACTGGATTTATACGTGCAAGAATAACAGAATAATGTTAATTTTAGTTGATTAATTGTACTATAAAAACAATTCGAAAAGATTTCCAAAAATCAGTTGCAGTAAAAGAAACATTGTTTGATAAATGCTTTTTTAAAAGTCGAGAATATATTGGTTTCTGAGTTTAGTAAAAAAAAAAAAAAAAAAAAAAAAAAAAAAAAAAAAAAAACACTTTGCGGTAACATGGTCACGTTGGAAGAGAATACTGTATATTTTCTTTCATGATTATATTATATTTTTGCAGACTAAGTTTTTTTTCTTTTTTGCAACTCTTTTTTCTTGGTGCACTTCGAACAATAATTAAAAAAAAAAAAAAAGGCTCATCAAAATGACAAGCGTACCACAACACTTTAATTCAAAGCGTAAACATCAATACCGAATGTTCTAATATTTTAAATTAAGGTACTATTTTTTATAACAACGATTGACTATGCAGTAGATTTCATTTTATTATCTCTTTATTTTAATATAAATATGATTATCTACCAAGTATTCAGATCATGTATCGAAATAGCGCTTCATTTGCTCGTCTGTATTATAAATTAATGTACAAGTTTAAAAAAAAAAAAAATATGAAACCTTGTGTTATTTATGTAACTTAGCATTTGATATAACCAAATTAAAAAAGATTGTCTTTAGCTAATATAGAATCAATTCACAAAATCGAATTAAACATCAAGATAAATACACAATGTCTTAAATGTTTTTAATATAAATCGATTTTTACTTTTCACATTTACTTTAAAAAAAATGTTTAAGGCAAATACGATTCTTGATTGTATTCTTATAATACTACTAGGGGGCTCTGCCCCCTGCAAGCTACGCTCGCCAACCCCTGTTCAGACACCGCAAAATCTAAAAACACGCTAATCTGATGGGTTTTTAAAGTATTAGAGAAGATTGAATTATGCTGAAAAAAGCTGTGCAGATCTCCCTGTAAACGAGTTTCCATTCAATTCCCTTTGATTGCAAAAAAATAAGGGCAAATCAGTTGCTGTTAAGACATCCAATGGTTGTTTTCGTTTTTGATTAAAGAGGATCAGTTAAACATTTGAAAAGAAGCTAAAATAAAATAAATTAAGTATACAGAGTCTTTGTCTCCCGGTATTTTAAAACAATCTCTATAACAATAGCCTAAGTCATGTGGCTATTATCAACAGTTCTAAGCGGACCACTTCGCTTTTTATTCTCTAGGTGCCATTTCGGTACTTTAATATTAGCCAGGCACAGGTGATAAGTCGCCAAATATTATTTTATCACCATCATTTCATCTATATTATAATAGTTCAAGTCACCAACTGCCATAAACAAATACGGTCTGATCCCTTCGCCGTTCATATGAAAGTTTGGCAAAGATGTGATATACGTCCCATATTGGCGCGACTTTTTAACGACGCCAATTTGAGAAACGCATCAACAGCATAAACAGCAACATCCGGCTTACCATATCAAGCAAAATAACGATACTTTGGTGCCAGTTATGTGTCCGTTCCGTATATGGCATTGGCGTCAGAAAAAAATCTCGCCAATATGGGACCGTGAGTTTTCCATTTTGATTAAAAAATCAAAAAAATTTTTCTCGAATAAAACTACATTAAAAGTAAAACTATTTTAAGTATTACTTTTTTTTTCAACTCGCTAGTTAGCATTTTTTTTTTCGAGTGGTAATATTTGGGCAGATAAATCGATTTGGCATGATTTTTATTTTTTTACGAAAATTTGGCGAAAACCTCGTTTTCAAATACCAGTTACATATGCATTTTCGGTAATCCTTAGATATCCCGTCGACCAAAAATCTATACTATAAGATTAACCAAACTATAAGATTAAATGCCAATAATGGTTCATCGTATATTAATTTATTTGTTCTTTCGTTATTTAAAATAAAAATTATGTCAATTTGTATAATTTGGCGATTTATATAATTTGACGAAATTGGTCGACTTAATAACTAAGTAGTACTGTGTTTCTTAATTATTTTCTATTATTTTCTAAAGAAAATATCAAAAAAATAATTAATAATCATAGAACAAAATAATTTATATAATTTGTAAAAAGAAATAAAAGTAAATAAATCTTTAATATCAAATAAACAAATATATAGCCGGGTTACCATATCAACCTTTTCTGAAATATTAAAAAAAAATATCTGTTTGATTAGAATTTGAGTTGCCATCATTAGAAAAATGTATATGAAATTAGAAAAAAATTAATATTTCGAAAACTAATTCGAATTTAAAAATTCTAATGCCAGTTTTGAAATCTGCGGATCAATATTGATTTTTGGTGTTAATTTCATCGCAAATTATTCCATATTTTAGGAGAAATTGCCGTGAAACATAATCAGTTGTTTCAAAGAATCGTTTCATAAAATCGTTTCATTAGGATTTTATATATATAGGGTAGATTTATTTGTATTTCATCAGCAATGCATTTTGGAAAAGGACATTATAGGACAAATTATTCTTTTCTTAAAATTTCACCATGGCAGTAATCTTCAGGAACCTATTAAACTAAATATTATAAAAAAATATGTTTAGTAATGAATGTATGAACGGTGAAAACAAAATCTTTTGTTTAAAACTCATCTCATATCCCAATTCAATACTCTTAACAAAATACAAATCATTTTCGTTCGCACCTGCATAGCGTTTTCTTATCATTTTATTAAAGTTCATAAAAAAGAAGAAATATTTATTTCAGTTTCAACAAGGGTTGAAACAGAATGAAGATTTCCGTGTTTCAACAAGATTTGAAACTAAATGAAGATTTCCGAGTTGAAACAATTTCAACTCGCTATAAATGTGACCATTACATTTTTATTTCGCCTTCATTCGCCTTTACCGTATAACGGGGTTTTCTTAAAAGAGATGATTGGATACAGACAAAATTACAAGCAGCATTATATAATGAGTAATAATGCAATAGTCCTCCCAGCCCTCCATGTTTTCATACCTTTTGATGCAAGAAAACAGAATGGTAAACCTACGAGTCGGCCACTAAAATCAGATTTTCAGACTTTTTCCACTAAGATATGACTTGGCAGACCGATTGCGTTTTATTATGCGAATCAAGATTTAACTAATCCTAGAATTTCAGCCGTGAACTCGATGAGGTTATTGTCTGTGCTGCCGGCTTCCGGTCTAAATCGGTATCTGAAGAATAGAGTGACCATCAGGTATGTCAATGGGAGTGACAGACTAGTACTCCATTATGAGTACTAGATCTGGGAAGAGTAGAGCTGATAATTTTCTATTTTCCAGAAGAAAGTCAATACGCGACTGCGACTTTTATGTAAAGAAAATATTTTGACGATTTTTTTTTTTGCTTCAAAACAAGAGTGCGACTATTATGCGAAGACGACTATTACACGAGTGCACACAGTACTTATTTACATATTTACAAGGTTTAAAATTAGAATATTGGGAAACGTTATACTCCATTTTAATAATCATTATGACAAAAATGCCACATCTTCTAATCATAAGAAAACTTTCCAACAACCTTTCGTTGTGTCCTAAATACAAAGGGAATTGTGAGTTTGAAAGTAGAAGTAGAAATTCATAGCGTCGCAGCGCCATCTAACTGAACACTATTTTTATACCTATGGGAAACAGCTAATCGTTAAGAGTCAGATATATCAATAGCTCTAAAACAAAATATTTAACACATTATACATTTCCAAATTCAACAAAAATGTATTGGTTATGACTCTGTTGATCTAGTGTTGCCTATAGATTGGCTTGGTTGCTCATGCTTTCATTTTTGACAAACATGATTGGAAATGAACAAAAATACACAAATTTCTTTTGTAAATGACCTAGGTATCAATATTACCTTTGAAAGAACCTATGGGAAAAAACTCTTATTAAATATTCTAATCTCTGAAATACTTTTTCAAGAAGAAGGTCTTCGTTTAATCGAACCATCACGAATAGTGGTGGCCACTATTCTTTGAATGTTCCAAAAAAATATTATTACTTCTGGCATTATTCTGGCAAATGGCAAATCACAAAGTCCGGCTACCCGCACAGCACACATTCATCCATAAGACTTGTACAATCTGTAAATACAAGACGACCGACACATCTATAGTCGCAAAATATCCACGATACACTCTTTTCGCATCTAGTAGAGATGTTATGTATGATCTCACTGAGTACTTTTAGACAACGAAGGTATGCAGTTAGTCTATAAGACCTCCAAGCATAAATCGCTTTTCGACATGGTGTTCTTCTTATAGATGTACTTAAGATTTGTATTATTGAAACCCAGGTACACCTGATACTCATCTATAAGACCTCTGAATGTGGGTCTATTTTTTGATATTTGGTACTTCCTATATATATATACTTAAGCTAGGCCAGAAATTTAATCGGAAACACAGGCTTGGGCAAAATTACTGTAATAAATAAATAAATAAATAAATATCATTTTCAAGAAAATATACCTTTTCAAATTCAACGAAAATTTAATATGTTTTACAAATAAGCACTTTAAAACAAAGTGATTATTATAACTATACCGTCGCTTGATTGTATTGATTAAAAATAAATATTCAAAATTGTTTGTTTTGCTATAATATTTTTTTAATTATGTACATTCAATTAAATAAAAAAAATAATAATGTCATCAACACTAATAATAATACTAATATTCATCATAATGTCTCTGGAATTTTAAAATACAAGATTCTTTTAAAATTAATTGTTAGTCATTTTTATGTACATCTAGCTCATAAAATTTTATAATAAACACAAGTAGGGTTTTAAATACAAAGAAATAAATTTTATAACTTAATTATTAAATGCACGGTGAAAAGCAGTAAGTAATAAAGATCTAAAGGAATGATTTAAATCCACTAGCATTACTTTTCTTAAAATAAAACATGAATGTTTATGGTAAATCACTACTTTGAAACAAAGAAGATGAAAGTAATTTTTATAGATGATTCAAGATATATATTGGGTCAATCCATTTCAAGTGGTCCAGAAAATGCCATATTTGTTGCTCGATCATTTTTAAAAAATCTGAAATTTTTTGTACAATAACCTTAACATGGTGGAAGTTCAAAATGACTATTATTTTAATTTTATTAATTTTTGTTTGTGCATGGCGGCCATCTTTGTTTCATCGTCTGCCGCAATTTTCTCACAAGAAGGGTTTACGGAATTGTAAATAATTAATCGTTTATTTATCCAATTCAACTGCGGATTAAAGCAATTTGTACATAATACATTGGGATAAAAATCTGGTAATGGAGTAGTTTCCGAAACTAACTGCTTATTGGTAAAATTTAAGCATAAAGTTTCCGTTTTTTTCCAAAATTTGTCCGTTTACAAGAGGAAAATTTTCTAGCAAGGAATACTGTCAATATGACATATTTTTTTTTACAAATAGGCCGAAAGTACTTGTACTCACACGCCGAGTTTCAGATCTGAGACTTGCTTTCTCTTTGCTAAAAAAAAATCCCAAATTTTTCAAAAATGACAAAAATCGCACTTTTCAGGCTTTGATATCTCTGGTGTGGCACGAGATAAAAATCTGAAATTTTTTTTTATAAGTGTATGCTGTATGGCAGTGTTATGCACAAGAAATTTCAGGATGGAGATTTGACTACAAGCTGAGATATGGTAAGGGCAACATGTCAAAACAATACTGCCAAACTATTGTTTTGTTGTAGCCACAGCTAAGTATTTATCTCAGAGTATCATTTAAATTTATTTTTTAGATTATCTTTAAATAATAGTAACAGAAAATAAATCTTTTGCAATTAATTTTAAAAATAATTATGCCTAAGGCTTACATTTTGTATGGTTTCAGTAATTTTTGTTGTAATTTTAGTAACTAAAAGAAACCTCAGCACTTTATATATATATATATATATATATATATATATATATATATAAAGCAGTATAAGATTATATTTAGCCTGAACCAGCGCACCCCCCCCCCCTCACAGAACAAGAAGAACAAGAAAAATATCTATGTAAACATTAAAACTTTAACAAAAACTAGGAAAAGATAGGCTGCGGCCTCATCGGCAGTGGGTTATGTTTCAAAAGCAGCCGAGCTTTCGATAAAATATACATTAGTGGCAGTTGGTTTCGGCCAGAACAGTGATAGCAAAATCAAATGTTAAAACATTCGATGGCTATTATCACATGCTCCCCCACCGGACCCTACGCCAACAATATTAAATGAATGCCTCACCTGGAACACAGTAAAATATGTTAAAAATATGTTCGTTGAAAAAACCACACTCAACCAACTTAGCCACATTGCCACAACCCAAATATAAAACATAAAACAAACTAAACAGAGCAGAATCCAATATCCAATCAACCAATCCTAATTCTTTCCAGTTCTGTTGCCAATCGACGCAGCACATCATCATAAAACCGTCCTTGAAAAGGCTTTAGGAAATACGAGTCATTCACTGACGTCGAAAAGCAATCGATCAGTAATGAAGAAAATCTGCAAAATCTGAATATTGTTTTATAAAAATTAAAGGTATATTGTTTTTGTAATATAAATTACTTTTAAAATTAAACAATTCCTTCTTAAACAGATGTTTATCTGTACAAATTCTAAAAAATCGAAATATTTGACTAATAATTATATTAATATAAATGCGTTTGTAAATATTGGAGGACCAGTGAACAAGTTGATTAACCTGAAATTGAAAACTATTACGTTTATTGTAAATTGAAATATGTACTTTGTTACTTTCTAAGCATTTGGCCTTTTCGAAGCAAACAAAAATTTCTTTTCCTCGTAGTAAAAATCTATCATTTCCATTTCTTTTTCTGACCCCTAAATTTCATAAAGTTCCTACAAAATATAGATTTATTTGCAGCAATGTCAACAGTATAGGCAATAATTTTAATAGGACATTTGAGGATTTACTTAAAAAAGTTTTGAACATGTTAAAATATAAATATAAAGATAGTAATTGTTTCTGGATTATTTCTAATAGCTTCGAAATTGCTGAAAAATTAAAAAGCAATAGTATTAATTCTATCCAAACATATGATTTTGAAAATTTATTCACTACCATTCCTATCAATAGTTTAAAGGAGGCACTTTTAAAGACAGCGGAACTAATTTTAGATGTTACAGATTTCAACTCTAACTTGTTTAATAAATTATGTCGTTTTTGCCTTTACAACAATTACGTTTATACAGGTTCTAAAGTATACTTACAGATCAATGGAATTGGTATGGGTACTAGTTACTCATCCACAGCTGCTAACTTATTTTTATTTTTTTATGAGTTTCAGTACAGTATTAATAAAGCTGATCTCCAGTTCCTGGCTTACAGATACATAGACGACTTGATCGTCTTAAACTTCAATAATGATTTTAATGAAATTTCTCAAGAAATTTATCCTGACTCCCTGACACTAAAGAAAACTAACAATAATGGTTTAGAGGCTGATTACCTTGATTTAAAAATAATTTTAGAAAGTAACAAAGTACATATTTCAATTTACAATAAACGTAATAGTTTTCAATTTCAGGTTAATCAACTTGTTCACTGGTCCTCCAATATTTACAAACACATTTATATTAATATAATTATTAGTCAAATATTTCGATTTTTTAGAATTTGTACAGATAAACATCTGTTTAAGAAGGAATTGTTTAATTTTAAAAGTAATTTATATTACAAAAACAATATACCTTTAATTTTTATAAAAAAATATTCAGATTTTGCAGATTTTCTTCATTACTGATCGATTGCTTTTCGACGTCAGTGAATGACTCGTATTTCCTAAAGCCTTTTCAAGGACGGTTTTATGATGATGTGCTGCGTCGATTGGCAACAGAACTGGAAAGAATTAGGATTGGTTGATTGGATATTGGATTCTGCTCTGTTTAGTTTGTTTTATGTTTTATATTTGGGTTGTGGCAATGTGGCTAAGTTGGTTGAGTGTGGTTTTTTCAACGAACATATTTTTAGCATCTTTTACTGTGTTCCAGGTGAGGCATTCATTTAATATTGTTGGCGTAGGGTCCGGTGGGGGAGCATGTGATAATAGCCATCGAATGTTTTAACATTTGATTTTGCTATCACTGTTCTGGCCGAAACCCACTGCCACTAATGTATATTTTATCGAATGCTCGGCTGCTTTTGAAACATAACCCACTGCCGATGAGGCCGCAGCCTATCTTTTCCTAGTTTTTGTTAAAGTTTTAATGTTTACATAGATATTTTTTCTTGTTCTTCTTGTTCTGTGAGGGGGGTGGGGGTGCGCTGGTTCAGGCTAAATATAATCTTATACTGCTTTATATTTAATTTATGTGTTTTACTGCAGCTGTTTGGCGCATTTCACATGAATTTATCTTGTTTTTTGTTGGTGATTACTGTGCTTTACGTTTATATATATATATATATATATATATACAAGACCTGAGACAAAAACAGAATAGGGAAAGAGAAAAACTGTTAATGTTGGCATACTTGTTGAGACATGATCAAACGTGTCAAAACACATTCCTGCTTGTTGGTTTAAAAACCACAATTTTAATGCTGCTTGCCAGTTCCTGAAACTTGTTCCTACCATAAATATGTTCCTGTAAATGAAACATTATGCGATGTTACCATGCATCAGCTTCAAGTAATTTTTAGAAAGTAAAGATATCCAAAGCCTTTTCAAAATTTCTACTGCAGAAAAATGACATTTTTTCATAAGAAGTAAGCTAGGAATTATTAATGAATTGAGACTTGCACATAGTGATTTCAAAGTATATTTATATGAGCCAGCAGGGCCAAGATCTTCAATCAAGTTATCAAGAGATGACAAGACTTGGTTCCTACAAATAAAATTTTGAGAAAGATCAAAATTGTGGTTTTTGAACCAACAAGCAAGAATGTGTTTTGACACGTTTGATCATGTCTCAACAAGTATGACAACATTAACAGCTTTTCTTCTTCCCTATGTTGTTTTTGTCTCAGGTCTTGTATAAAAATATTTTTTTTTCTTTATGTAAAAGTGCTGAGGTTTCTCTTAGTTACTAAAATTACTTACAACAAAAATTACTGAAACCATACAAAATGTATGGCCTTAGGCATAATTATTTTTTTTTTATTAAATGCTAAGCTTTGCAAAGGGCTTTATTTTCTGTTACTATTATCTAAAGATAATCAAAAACATAAATTTAAATGACACTCTGAGATAAATACTTAGCTGTTACTACAACAAAACAATAGTTTGGCAGTATTGTTTTGACATGTTGACCTTGCCATATCTTAGCGTGTAGTCAAATATCCATCTTGAAATTTCCTGTGCATAACTCTACCATACAGTACTCTTATAAGAAAAAATTCCCGATTTTTATCTCGTGCCCCACCAGAGATATCAAAGCCTGAAAAGTGCGATTTTTGTCATTTTTGAAAAATTTGGGATTTTTTTTTAGCAAAGAGAAAGCAAGTCCCAGATCTGGAACTCGGCGTGTGAGTACAAGTACTTTTGGCCTATTTGAAAAAAAAAATATGTCATGTTGACAGTATTCCTTGCTAGAAAAATTTCCTCTTGTAAACGGACAAATTTTGAAAAAAAACGGAAACTTTATGCTTAAATTTTACCAATAAGCAGTTAGTTTCGGAAACTACTCTATTACCATATTTTTAGCCCAATATATTATGTACAAATAGATTTAATCCGCAGTTGAATTGGATAAATAAACGATGAATTATTTACAATTCCGTAGACCCTTCTTGTGAGAAAATTGCGGCAGACGATGAAACAAAGATGGCCGCCATGCACAAACAAAAATTAATAAAATTAAAATAATAGTCATTTTGAACTTCCACCATTTTAGGGTTGTTGTACAAAAAATTTCCGATTTGTTAAAAATGGTCGAGCAACCAGTGCTGGACCAATTGAAATGGATTGACCCTATTTCTATATTACATGGGGATAAATACACAGAAATACAATTTTTTAAATTTTTGCAAATAATCTTATAAACTTATATATATATATAAACTATACTCTCAATAAACTTATAAATGAATCTAACGTGAAGTTAAAAATTTAAACAGCATTATTAATAATTTACCTTATTTATAATATAATATAAAATTATTTTCTAGCTAATCGGCTTTCAATATAAAAAGTTATGTTGGGGGTTTAAATTTTTTTTTTCTGATCATTAATATTTATAAACAGCAGTGGTATTAACAGAGCTAGTTTCTACACATTTTTATTCCCTTCTTGGGATGATGGAAGAATTATTTAATGGATTATTCTAAAAACTATGTGAATAAATTTCTTTTTTTGAACGATAAAAAAGTCGTATTTAAGGGAGATTACTGATCTTGTTTTCCAGCTTAACTAATTTTATAAAGACTTTAATAGGATTTTAATGCTTAGCGCACACACGTGTGATATTCTAATTTTACACTAATGTGAAGCATTGAATATTTACGAAAATGTTTATGCATGGAAACCTGTGGAGGGATTATAATTTTAAAATAAGTACATTACTTTTAAAAATTCCATTAATTCAATTTTAATAAAAAGCTGTTGTTAAAAATAGTTAATAACTGTTTTTATTAATTTTAGTTTATTTTATATAGATATCAAAACCTGTTAAGGGATTATAATTTTAAAATATGTACATTGGTTTTAAAAGTTTCATTAATTCTATTTTAATAAAAAGTTGTTGTTAAAAATAGTTAATATATTTTTCTCTATTTTTTTAAATTAATTTTAGTTCATTTTATATAGATAGACAAAATGAGAAACCGGTAGAAAAACTGGAATAAGTTACATACATGCATCTTAATATCATTAAAAGCCAATACATAAAAAATGGGTAATACTTGATTATCCAGTCGACCACAAAACTATCGCCAAACTATAAGATTAAATGTCAAAAATAAACCTTTTTAAGAAAATAAGTCATCCTCGCTTTTTCAAATTTTTCAAATTTTAAATGACATCCTAACATTAAAATCTTGACAAAAACGTATCTGAATTAGAACAAATAAATTTTTTACTTAGGTGGCAACTGAAATTATTAATGGTAATTTATTATTATTATTTATTGGAAATTATTAATGGTAACTAAATTTTTACTGCAATAAGTGATAAATGGAACTGATATTCAAAATAAAAGCAATTTATTGAAGTTTTATTTTAAGTATTCAGGCAGCCCCCGACTTACGTAAGTAATGTGTTCCGCAAATTTTTACGTAACTTGAATTTTACGTAAGTCAAATTTCTAAATTGATTAGGTAAAATTTCATAAGAAACTGCATTATTTATTTATTATATACACCGGGTATCCCAAAAATGACCGATGATTTTAAAATTCAATAACTTGCAAACAGTGACAGACATTAAAAAAATCTTTGCAGGAGGGTTATGTAAGATGTCAGGACTTTTTATGCTGCGATTCCCAGTTTTAGTTACAAATAGCAGCTATATATGGCGCTGCAAGCAATAGGCGCTAAATACAGTCTCGATTTTTCAGACTTTCTCTTCTCCCATGCGAAAAAAGGAGATTAAAATGTTTTGAATAGATCACGAAGTACCAAAAGTCGGGTCTGGAATTAGCACCTATAAGCGCCACCTATTTTTTTGAAATTCGAACTAAAATCAAGAATCACAGTAAAAAAAAACTCCTGACATCAAACATAACCCTCCTGCAAATCTGTCCCCTTTTACAAGTTATTGAATTTTAAAATCAGCGGTCTTTTTTGGGACACCCGGTATATATATATATTAACGATAAGAACGAAGATAATTTTTAACTACTTAGAATTTAGTACAGCATCTTATTTATGAATATAATATATATATTATTTATTCAGTATTATTTTATGAAGAAAGCATCATACAGCAGTATTTACTCGGATATAAATTATAAAAGTATGAAAAAAAACTTATAAAAAAACTAAAAGAACACTTTTAAAATAAAAAACCTCTTATGGAATGCGGGATTTATAAATTTAACATTGATGAGTTGATTTAAACAATTTTCAATCTACATCAAGCAGCAGGTGAGAAAAAAAAAAGACTCGTTTCCGTTCATCTAAACTTTAAAATTAGCTTTCGTTCTGGTTTGAATTCCAATAACATAATTGGTACCGTTGAACCCCAGATTTTCTGTTTCATTTTAATTATTAGATTTGAAATTATTAGTTAAATATTTGATTGTATTTTCCAATGAAAATTTAACTCTCACTGATATATAAAACTATATTCTGGTTATGGTATTTATTTGCGTATTTGTTTTATAAAATTATTTTATTTTATTTTATGCCTAAGTGGAGCAAGATCACCAGATCACTAGGATCTGCTGTAGACCTTATCAAAAGTTTGCAAATGCATATCAAACATGCTAGTGTGTTCATAAATGTAATTTTCGAGATTTATTACGTAACAGCGAATTTACGCAAGTCGCATAATATGTAAGTCGAGGTACGTCTGTACTAGAAACAATTTCACATGACAAAATGAACTGAGGCATAATTACTCACAACTGTGAAAATACATTATTAAAGCATTATCATATAACCAACTAGTTGGATGTGGCAATCTCAAAACATTCTATTGTATCATGCATGTTAATACTTACTGGAAAATGCAGCATGGCAGTGCCACCGCACTCTAAAAACGACATTTTCAAAACCGAGCAAAAAATACTCAAATCTGGGTATGTTGCATAGTCAAAATGGCTCTTAAACAAAATTACTCAAGTTTAAAAATCGTATATACTCATTTCTGAAAACACGGACATACTCAAATATGAGCACATGATGTTTTATTCTCGAGTTTCTGCATGCTCATATTTGAGTATGTCCGTGTTTTCAGAAATGAGTATATACGATTTTCAAACTTGAGTAATTTTGATTCGGAGCCATTTTGACTATGCGACATACTCAGATTTGAGTATTTTTTGCTCAGTTTTGAAAATGTCGTTTTTAGAGTGTACGCAACATGGTACATAGCTAACCCTAATTTTAACACATCTTATAGAAATTACGTGTGCATACAATAAAAATAGGGATATATATTTCGAAACAACAAAATTAATGAAATTACCTTCAAAATTTTCAATGAAATCTTGCAAATTCCACCTGTGAAGTCTTTCTTTTATCAAGTTATACATTCTTCGGTTTCGAAAGCTATAAAGCAAACTCTATGCTTCTGCGATCACATTAGGAAGGCTTTTGATTGTTCTTCCGCGATTACGATAAAATGTAGTTCGCCGCATTTAATGAAATAAAATATTATTGAAAGGAGTATTTCGTTCCAAATCATAACATATGAAATAATATTAATAAATGCAACTACACTGGTGAGATTTACTACATTTAACGAATAAAATGTAATTTTGTTTCAAACTGAGTATTTCCCGTATTTCAGAATTGAAAGCATTAGATCGTCATATTTAAAACAAAACGTTTCATAACAAAATGAAAACATCGATTTGCTCAGATTTGAAAGTGTCATTTTTCTCAGTGCGGTTAGGTGATTTATACAAAAATCTAACCAGCAAGAACTTATGTTAACTTCTAATTGAATCTGAAGTTTGATGAAAACCAGTGCATTAGTTTTTGAGATAGAGCTATTGCGGAAATCGTAAAAAATTCTATATAACAGCTCCACCTGTTGGGTGATTTACACCAAAAATTAAACAGGACCAATTTATATCAGGAACTTACTGAATCTGAAATTTCCTGAAAATTTATGCATTAGACTTGAGATACAGCTATTGCAGAAATCGTGAAAAACGCAGCAAATGCCACCTGTGCAGTCACCTATTGAGCAACTTACACCAAAAACTAAACAACTCTAACTTATATCAAGGTCTAACTGAATCTGAAGTTTGATGAAAATTGGTGAATTAGTTCTGGAGATCTGGGGATCTTCTGTGGTAATCATGAATAATGCAGTATAGTAACGCCACATGTAGGGCAATTTACAACAAAAAGTAATCAGCACCAAACTATATCAAGAACTAATTTAATCTGCAGTTTTATTAAATTACGTTTATTAGTTTTTGAGATAGAGCGCCTACAAAATTTGAGTCACATACAAATAGACATAGTACATACAGACTCACAGACAGACATTTTGTAAAAACATGTTTTTCGCGATCTCTAACCTTTAAAACGTGTAAATGCGTCGAAAACCGGAATTTGAAAATTTTTACGAATCCAATACTTTCTTTCTGTAAATGTATAAGAAAGTAATAAATATATTATCAACGCGTTAAGACGGACCATCAGTAAGGTACAAACACATACAGTTTATAAGTGCTGTTCTTAAACTGTGGTCCTCGGACCCCAAGCGCTCTGAAGCACATATTGATAGAATTTGCAAAGCGTTCAATGTAATTTTTTTTTATTTATCTCGAACATAAAGAAAATCTTGTGCGTTAAACCAAAGGGAAAAGTAAAAAAAAATATATATATATAATAATAATAATAAAAAAGTTAAGTAACATACTATCATTACTTTAATGATAACTTTTTCAGTTAATTTATATAGTTTATATTGAATATTCTTAAGAACATCAGAAATTTCAGTCTTACAACCTGGAGCTACGCGAAGATTGGGGAAATGCGAAAAGTTGTCACCGGTAACTAAGAATTTAAGAGCCGCTATATATGGAAATGCTATTTCAAATGTACTCATAATTACCGGCCAATACTCGGGGTAAAAGTGCAAAAAAAGAAAATTACGGTGTTGTAATGGTAATGGAATAAATGTAATTTCTCCCAAATGGAAATACATGAATAGATGTAGATTCTTTTATATGAATGCATAAACAAATGGTGTTAATCTAGGAAAATATAATATAACAACATACGAAAATAAACAATAACCTCTACCGAGTTACTCGAGATTCCGAAAAGCATTCTTTATCATTAGAAACTTCAGAAATTAATATATTTTCGAGATTTAAAGAAGCATTTATGAAAACAATGTTTCTTTAGGTGCAACATATATTACACACCGTTTCCGAGTAACTTTTATAGTGAATTAATAAGTTTTCTTAACCTGGGATATAGGTTTTTTGGATGCTATCACTTATCAAGTAAACATCATTTCCAAGTTCATCAAACTTGTTTACAGACAAACATGATAAATTAACAGAATTAATATTAAAATGAACTTTTTTTTTGTTATTCTGGCATGCATAAATTCAGGTACGCATCTGAAAAAGATTAATTATGAATTAATAGCATCTTAAAACGATATATCTATTAGTAACTGAACTCCTCCTCAACAAAACCTTTAAAACTCTTAATCAAGAAAAACAAGAACTCAATTGTTCGAACTCAATCTAACTTTCTCTTCTCTTTCCATCCCAGTATATAGTTTTTTTTCCTTTGGTCATCAGTTTCTACAGTTACTTGTGGTTTTAATGTACAGGCATATGCCTCGCCTCCATTTTCCCACCCTCTCTGACGCTTAGTTCAGTTGCTGTGTATATGTGTTTTATGCCGGGTCTTCTTTAGCTTTTTACGCCCAGATGAAACTGTTTCTCTTCAGTGTATTATAATCAAGAAATAAATCATGTCTTTGCATCCACTACTCCATCTTTGCATTCTACAAAACATACTATCATGCACTAATAATAGAATATATAATAATCCACGTATTTTCAACTTTTAATAAAGATTTAGGAAATCCTTTGACAAAGTTGGCAGTGACGGAATATGTCTTCATCGATTGTGCTTCTGGGCGGTCCTGATCGTGGATACCAGGTAAGAGAAAATTAATTTCTTTACCTTATTTATGAATTGCAATTAATTATTAACTATGAAAAGGGGTTCCTCCTAATAAAAATAATATATTTATTAATAGATTATGAGATTGATTGAGCTCTTTATTTAAAATGTCTCAACTGCTATAGTGACAAATAAGTATTTGCTACATTTTTATATGTAAGCAAGACAAATTAGAAGACAATATATTATTACTCAATTTTATAAGAGGATTATAGTTTCTATATAATTCAAAATAAACATATCGCTACACTCTAAGTGTAAGACAGCCAAGGTTATCAAAAGTTATCAATGTTATAACTAAACAGAATATTATATTATCGAATTTATTGTTTCATTTATACAAGACTGTATTAATCTGTATAATTATAATAATAAAAAAAAACGAGTATCTTAAAGGATACTGTTATCGAGAAATTAAATCCAAACAACTATGAAGCTTGGAAGTTCACGCTTGAGATGTATTTACAGAAGGAGGACCTCTATAGTGCTATGAGTCAGGATCCACTCGACCCAATGACAGATGATTTTAGAAATAAAAACAGGAAAGCACGTGCCATCATAAACCTGTTGATCAATGATGATCAGATTAGACATGTGAAGAATTTAGAAAGCGCACGTGATTGCTGGAATGCATTAAAAGACATTCACGAACGCTCGAACCTATGCAGCAAACTTTTTTTTATTAAGGAAGTTATATTCAATAAAATTGTGTAGAGGTGGTAACATGGTTGATCACTTTACTAACATTTATCAAACTCGCGATAAGGTAGCCGCTATCGGCAAAAATATAAATGATCAACATCTTGCTGCTTTAATGCTCTGCTCTCTCCCTCCCAGTTATGGCGGTCTCACTACTGCTTTAGAGACAAGGGATGAGCGTGAGCTTAGTCCTATCTTCATTCGCAGTAAATTGATAGATGAACATTTTAAATGAGTTGAAAACAACCGCGAAAGTGAGAATAGCCACTCCGCTTTAAAGGTGAAATTTCAGAAAAGTAAAACAAATTAATTTTGCTGATATTGTAAGAAAAATTCGCATAACGTCAACGAATGTTGGACTTTGAAAAACAAATTTACTGAATTTAATCGTAGCGTTTTTAGCGTAACAATCGTGAACGGTCAAGAGGTATGCTCTGAAGGTTACGGGTCTGTAAAATTAAATGCGCTCATGTCTGATAACACATATAGAACAATAACATCAAAAAATGTCTTATATGTACCTGAAATTGAAACAAATGTAATTTCTATAAAAAGAGCTGCCGAAAATGGATGTATAGCGATATTTGAAAATCTATCATGTAAAATAACTCACGAAGGTATTACGTGACTCGAGGGTTATGTAAACAATAATTTATATGAGTGTAAAACAAAACACGACATGACTCACAATGTAAATATAATAAATGTATGTGAAAATAAAACCTGTTTACATAAATGGCATAGAAAGATAGGCCATAGAAATATCAATCATATTATGGAATTAGGGAATAAAACATGGCGTTGGGAATCAAAACTGACCGTCAGCACCGCAGCACCACAAAGCACCACAAAGCCGTCAGCACCGCAACATGCATACAAAATCTCCTCCTGACCTCATCCACCGATTGCACTCTCTACGAAAGATGGATCTGTTGCAAACTAGATCTCTCCAATTTCAAAACTTTTGGTTGTCGTGCCTTTGCCTATGTGCAAAAGATTCATAGAAGAAAATTGGACGATGCGGCCATAGAGGGAATATTCGTAGGTTACGATAACGGGAGCAATGGCTATAGAATTTGTACTGATGGCAGGAAAATCATAAGTCGAACAGTAAAATTTTTGGAGGACAGAAGTCATGATATAAACGAAAATAGTATATTAAATAAAAACAGTGAAATACCGAATTACGATAACCCTCAACCAAAATTGCAACTAATCGATGATAACTTTAATAACACTGGAAATGTAACACAAAATCAGAATGCAAATTCGAACAATTCAACCGCACCGCAAAATACTCTACGTAGATCAAATATATAAAACATGGGGGGGGGGGGTTCCTCCCGACATGTTTACATTCTTAACAAATAGTGTCAGAATAGAAGATCCGAAGAGTTGGGACGATATAATAAATATGCAGAACCCAATAGAACGGAAAATTGGATAAATGCATTTTTAGAGGAAATGAATTTCCTTCGCGAAAACAATACATGGGAATTAGTTGAGGCCCCACCGGGAACAAAAGTGATCGGTTGCAAGTGGGCGTTTAAATCTAAATAAAATAACCAGGGTTCATTAGAGAAATTCAAGGCAAGGCTGGTCGCAAAGGGTTTTCCCCCAAAATATGGAAAAGATTATGACGAGACTTTTGCACCAGTTGCGTCTCATACTACAATAAGAAGTTTTAGGCGATGGCTTTATATAAAAACCTGAATTTAAGACACATCGATATTAAAACTGCTTTCATACATGGGGAACTTAATGAAAACGTGTATATGCGTCAGCATGAAGGTTATGTTGTTCCGGGAGAGGAACAAAAGGTATGTAGGCTCAAGAAAGCCATATACGGCTTAAAACAGGCTGCTGCGGCGCGGAACCTGAAATTGCATAAATCATTATTAAAATTAGGTTTTCACCAAAGCCCAATCGACAAATGCTTATACAAACGGACAACAGATAACGCAACGACTTACGCAATTGATTATGTCGACGATCTCTTAATTGCAGGGGAAAATCAAAACATTGATACGCTTATAAGCGAATTAAAGCAAGAATTCCCCATAACTGACTTAGGTGAAGCCAAATATTATCGAGGGATAAACATAAATCGACCCAACAAGAATACAATGACACTTGATCAAACTAATAAAATTCAGGAATTGATAGTCAAATTTGGTTTAGAAAATTCAAAACCCACAAACCTATGGAACCAGAATATGTCAAACTAGTGGATGAAGAAAATCTTCTTCCAAACAATAGGAACTACAGACAAGCCGTAGGCGCATTACTTTATATCTCAACCATATCTAGGCCAGATATTAGTGCTACCGTAAATATGTTAAGTCGTAGGAACGAGCGTCCCAGAGCTAAGGATTGGGAAGCGGTAAAGAGAACAATTAGGTATCTAAAAACAACAACTTACCTTAAATTGACATACACCAATTTTGAAAAACCTGTCTTGAGGGCATATTCTGATTCAGATGGGGCAAACGATCCAGTGGATAGAAAGTACACCTCAGGCAACTTCATAATACTGGGCAACAACACAATCTAATGGACGCCCAAGAGACAAAAATGCATCACCATGTCTTCTGCAGAGTTTGAATCTGCAGAGTCAGCAGCCAGTGCAGCACAAGAATTAACATGGATACTGGAGCTTCTACGAGAATTGCACTTGGAACAGCAGTACCCAATTACTTTGCTAGAAGACAACCAGCCTTCAATTAAACTTGCAGAATCGTAAAAATATCACCAAAAGACGAAACATATTTCGTTAAGATACCATCTTATTAGGAATCTCGTGGAGGAAGGGGTAATAACTTTACAATACCTGAATACTGCAGCGATCACCGCTGATATTTTCATGAAACCCCTTCCCAAACTTATCTTCGAACTGCATAGAAAAAACTATTTTGCAAATTTAAAACCTTTTGTTTCACGGTTTCAGCGGGGGTGTTAGTAACTAAACCCCTCCTCAACAAAACCTTTAAAACTCTTAATCATGAAAAACAAGAACTCAATTATTCGAACTCAATCTAACTTTCTCTTCTCTTTCCATCCCAGTGTATGATTTTTTTCTCCTTTGGTCATCAGTTTTTACAGTTACTTATGGTTTTAATGTACAGGCATATGCCTCGCCTCAATTTTTTTCCTCTCTGACACTTATTTCAGTACGCCCGGATGAAACTGATTCTTTTCAATATACGCTGGTTATCAAAAATTAAGGAAAAGTCACAAAATGCTAATTTTTAAATACGCGAATTCTCAAAAGGAAGTAACATAATTTGAATAATTACTATCTCTGCAGAACAGCTACTCCATATAACATCTCATTCAGGTCACACATGGTCACAAGAGTCACAGTCACTACGGCGGAACAAAAGATAGGAAATTCCATACGTCTCTTTTATGAGTCTCAAATGACTACTATATGTGACTCCACTGACAGGTCACTGTGACTGCTGCTTTGTGACGAGTCACCAGGTAACTTTGCAATGTCGTTTCATTGAGACTCTGGTGTGACTCTCATCTGGAGATTCAATTTCAAAGTCATTGTGCACGTTGCAATATGATAAATCACCAAATAATGTCACATTAAAGTCACATGGTAACTTTCTGTCACATGACTTTGTCAAATGGTGACAGAGACCCTACTGTAAAGTCACCACTGTGAAAAGTGATGAAAAGTCACCATGTGACTTTAATTTGACATTATTTGGTGATTTATCATAATGCAACATTCACAATGACTTTGAAATTGAGTCTCCAGATGAGAGTCACACGAGAGTCTCAATGAAATGACATTGTAAAGTCACCTGGTGACTCGCCACAAAGCAGCAGTCACAGTGACCTGTCAGTGGAGTCACATATAGTAGTCATTTGAGACTCATAAAAGAGACGTATGGAATTTCCTATTTTTTGTTTCGCCGTAGTGACTGTGATTCTTGTGACCATGTGTGACCTGAATGAGATGTTATATGGACTAGCTGTTCTGCAGGAATAGTAATTATTCGAATTATATTACTTCCTTTTGAGTATTCCCGTATTTAAAAATTGGCATTTTGTGACTTTTTCTTAATTTTTGATAACCAGTGTATTATAATCAAGAAATAAATAATGTCTTTGCATCCACTGCTCCATCGTTGTCTTCTATAAAACATACTATCATGCACTAATAATAGAATATATAATAATCCACATCTTTTCCACTTCCAATAAAGATTTAGGAAATCCTTTGACAAACTTGGCAGTGACGGAATATGTCTTCATCCATCGTGCTTCAGGACGGTCCTGATCGTGGATGCCAGGTAAGAGAAATTTAATTTCTTTACCTTATTTATGAATTGAAATTATTCATTAATTTTGAAAACAGGTTCCTCCTAATAAAAACAATATATTTATTAATAATATCGATTTAGGAAACTTATGAATACACTATAAATATACTCGGTAACGTTTACAAAAAAAAAACAAACAGAAGCAGCAAAAGAAATTCTGCTTTTAAGAAAGCATCTCTAAGGCTCGAAAATACGAGGGGTGTTTTTTAAATAAGGGCCGTTTGAAAATAAAAATCTAACAAAAGAAAATTTTCAAAAACCAAATTTATTTTCAGATTCTACATACATTTATGCATTTTCAAACATAACGGTCAAGTTTGTTTAAACACTTATCATAACTTATAACTATATTTTGAATACAACGTCATAGAAACTTGCCGCCTGCTCCGATAACGAAGAGGTCACGACTGTTTTCACGTATTTGTCATCATCGTTGTAGTGGTTGCCGCCGAGATGATGATTGAAATAGCGGAAAAGATGGAAATCGCTCGGTGCAAGGTCGGGGCTGTAAGCGTGATAGCCCAAAATTACTTAGCGAAAAGAGTACAAAAAATCTCGTTTCTGAGCTGCGGTGTGAGGCCTTGCATTGTCATGGTGTAGCAAAATGTCCTCTGTCAGCATGCTGCGTCTTTTATTTTGAATCGCTCTGGGACGAAAAACGTATCACTGACCGTACCTTGCATGGAGCGGGCGATTCGATAACCTTGAACATTTTAAAGACACAGAAAAGATCGTACAGATTACCCACACAGCTGCAACTAGCACAGATGTTCCCATGGAATGCCGGAACATGATGCAATCACTGCTTGCGCCGCGCGCACCACCTATATGTGTATACAACAAAACGGCCGTTACTTAAAAAACACGGCTCGTATATTTGTTTCTGGTTTCTAAAGGTAAAGAAGGGATTTCGGAATCGTGGGGATATCTGAACAATTTATTGTATATTTTTGTAAAGGTATATTATAGTTTTCTGCATTAAGAAACATTTGTCTTCTCTTAAAGTTTAGACTAGTTTTACCCGACTGCCAAGAAGGGTTATGTGTTTCACGCGTATAAGTATGTGGATTTCTTTATACCCTCAAAACATCCCAACGGCTGGATGGATTTTAATGAATGAGGTCTCTATCGATTCGTCGTAACCGTCCGATGGTTATAGGCTAAGTTTTGTTTTTATAAATTCAAAATGGCGGTAGAGACGAAAAAAAATTACGCACCATATTGAGTGGCATATCATTGGACAAGTCTTTCAAAATGAAGACGATGTTTCAATGACTATTTTACAGTCAGAAGCTCCGTTTAAATATTACACAACCTGGAAGTTGTGTATGTAAGATCTCTAGCTTTACTGCAAATCTAACCTTCATAGACATCTATAGGCCTCATCAAAATTGTGTTTATAGATAGGAACTAACAATTAACCACTTCAACGGCTGCCCTGAGATAAGTCGGGGTTAAAAGCACTGTTTCCTTAAACCCATTGCCGGTGAAGTGGTTAAACACAACTTAAAAGTCATCAATACAAGTATAAATAAATAAAATAGGTAAGCTATATAAAAGATAGTCTCACATTGATGAGAAATAATTAATTGGTTCGCTTTTACGCAGTCGGGTATTTTGATATTTTTAATTTATTAATGATTGAATTTATAATTTTGTGCATATGAAAATAAAAGGTATCCCCCCCCCCCCCTCCAGGAATAAGACCTAATGGGGGCAAAAATTAATATGACTCGATCTTATTTTGAGAGAAACAGGGTAAATTGCGTAATCTTCATATTCAGAATGTCCTTTTTTCCTTAGCAATAATTCTCCAATTAGAACCTATAACTAATCTGTTGCTAAAAATATGTTCTCTAACATTTGCTCATAATAATCATAAATTGTTCGTTCGGAAAGGTAATCCCTATTTTAAATTTAAAGAGTAAAACACATGAAGCGTAAAAAATACAACGTTAAAAGCACCAAAAATTTTAAATTTTAAGCATACCGGTTTCGGTAGCATATAGCATACCTTCCTCAGTGCTAAGGATGGCGGAAATTTGCTAACATATATAGGAGAGATGGGGATTCAAGTTAAAGGTTTATTGACCAATAGGAAAACAGAGGATTGCAGGTAACAGCCAATAGGAAAATAGATGGGAAATGGAACCGAAGTAGTGAGGGGAAAAAAATTAAGAGACAGAAGTTTTTATGTAATATTTCCAACAATCTGATAATGGGGGAATAGCGAATACACAATTAGCAATATTTTTAAAATTTTTATAAATATGAAATGCTTCAAGGAAGTTAATTTCTTGTATAGAAGTAGGTTTAGAGATTATTTTAACCGAAATGAAGTCAAAAGTATGTTTCATCTCCCAGCAATGTTTTGCAATAGAGGATTTATCGATTTCTTATTTTTTAATGTATTGTTGATGTTCTTTGATACGAAATTCTAAGCAGCGTTTGGTTTGTCCAATATAGAAAAGGCCACATTAGCAATTAACACGGTAGATACTCCATGAATTGGATAATTCAATAGAGTTTTTGAGTTTGGAGAGGACGAGTTTATTGGTAAGGGCAAAATTGTTTTGAAGTCATATTGTCTAAGAATTTTAGCAATGAGAAAGCTTAAATTTTAATTCCAAGGAAATTTTTACAAACAATCTGACGGTTTACCCATGGGCTCCTCCCTGTCACCCATCCTCGCAGACATCTATATGCATTATTTTGAATGCTCCCTTTTCAATAAATTATCTTTCCCTCTCTGGATTCGCTATGTTGATGACACATTCACCTTAATTGACACCTCTCTTCACAATTTTGATAATATTCTTAACATTATTAACTCTATTGATAGCAATATTCAATTCACTTATGAAACTGAAAATAATAGTTCTCTCCCATTTTTTTGGATACCCTTGTCACTCGCACTGTAACCGGTGTCACTACATCTGTCTATCGCAAAAGCTTTGCTGCGTTTTTGCCACCCAATGCTCGTTCTTGTCATCTCCCAAGCCAAAAAATGGCCGCCTTTTATAACTTTATGAATCGTGCCATACATGTTTGCTCTGATTCTCAGTCATTTAATAGTGAAATTCAATACATTAAAGCCATTGCGATTGACAGAGGTTACAACCCTTCTATAATAGATACTGCTCTATTTTAATTTCAGCACCCTCGTTCCTCTAATTCTCCTCAGTCTTTTACTCTTTCCAATATTAGCATTGTGCTACCCTTCTTTCCTAAATCTAGCTTTCCCATTGATAAAATTCTTAGACAATATGACTTCAAAATAATTTTTGCCCCTACTAATAAACTCGCCCTCTCCAAACTCAAAGACCATTATTGAATTATCCAATTCATGAGCTATCTACCGTATTAATTGCCAGTGTGGCCTTTCCTATATTGGACAAACCAAACGATGCTTAAAATTTCGTATCAAAGAACATCAACAACACATTAAAAAACAAGAAATCAATAAATCCTCCATTGCAAAACATTGCTGGGGGATGAAACATACTTTTGACTTCAATTCGGTTAAAATAATCTCTAAACCTATTTCTATACACGAACTTAACTTCCTTGAAGCATTTCATATGTATACAAATTTTAAAAATATTGTTAATTGTGAATTCGCTATTCCCCCATTATCAGATTGTTGGAAATATTACATAAAAACTTCTGTCTGTTATTTTTTTCCCCTCACTACTTCGGTTCCATTTCCCATCTATTTTCCTATTGGCTGTTACCTGCAATCCTCTGTTTTCCCATTGGTCAACAAACCTTTAACTTGAATCCCCATCTCCCCTATATATGTGAGCAAATTTATGCCATCCTTAGCACTGAGAAAGGTATGCTATATGCTACCGAAACCGTTATGCTTAAAATTTAAAATTTTTGGTGCTTTTAACGCGGTATTTTTTACACTTCTATTATATAGCACAGCTCCTTCTTTATAATTAGTAAAACACATGTTTTAAATGTAAAAATACGAGCTGGCAGTGTAAAGAAATTTAAGCGAACATCTATTATTATTATTATTATTACTGAAGGCTAGATAACTATCATAATAATAAATTCATAGATATATTACATGCATATAATAAATAAAATAGTTAAAAATAATAATAATAAATGAACAGACATGCCCTATAAATAGGACGCCAGGCCTGAATGGGTTAGCATTCATAACCACTTACCATACCACATATTCCTATCACGATAGTACATACAGGGTGTATCTGAAATGCTTCAACAAAATTAGGTGGATGATAGTACCCATCAAGACGAACAAAAAATGCAATAGAACATGGGGTCGCAAATGACGTTTAAAGGGTGAAAATCGCAAAACTAATAAAAATGTCGAAATCTCGCATGCTGCTTTTCTGCAGAACTGGTTACTAGCACGAAGCTGGTTTTCCTTTCACTTTTTATATATCCGGTCAGAAAGAGATAACAAAAACTTGGAAGAAAGCCAAACAAGTAGTAGCGCGTATTGTGACCGCTGCAGAAGAATTCCAGGAAACTCCGGAAATCTTCGAGTGTGTCCGCCAGTCGTTCCTCCGTAGATGTACTCTGTGTAATAATGTCCGCGGTCGACACTTTGAACAATTGTTGTAAAATATTTGTTTTCTCTGGACATCACGAGCTGTGTTGTACCTATTCTGTGCAATAAAAAATTTTCTGGAGTTTTTCTTTCTTGTCACAGTTTGTCCATTTCGAGACGCATTTTCTTTATTTTCATCCTTTAAACGACATTTGCGATTCCATGTTGTATTGCATTTTTTTTTTCGTCTTCGTGAGTGCTATCATCCCTCTAAGTTTGTTGAAGCATCTCAGATACACCCCGTATACTAACCATATACGGTACCGCATATTCCTGCTTAATCTTATTTTCTGCCTTTTAAAATGTTTTAAGTATATATCTGAGTACTTAGGAAATATCTGCAATCTTGTGTTATGTAATCAATTTAACTTGAAAAAAAATCTTACATTGCCTTTAAAATATTTTTAATGGATTTTTTTATTAAATAATAATTTTTCAAAAGCACTTTTGTTTTATACAATGCTTGTATGATTTTCAGTTCATAAAATGTTACACATAAAAAAATTACCTCTAACATAACATAAAAAATTATAACATTGATTCTTTTAAAGAAATTAGTTATATGATTTCCGCTAAAAAAAAAAAGAAAAAATATTTAATGAGTGTGCAATATTTAATGGGTACATAAAATGTTGTTTAAATACAATTAGGAATTTTGAATGCATTTCATAAGATAAACTTTTCGGAAAAAAAACTGTCTTCAATGAAATATTTTAAAGATGTTTGTTTTATTTTATTTTCTGTTTTTTTTTTTTTTTCTAAAAAGGTACTGAACAAATTTTGGTGAACTTTATATGAGAACAGTTCGAGAGTATCCTCTTTCAAATAAAAAAAGAATAGCATGAGAAGGTTGCGTAGTTTTGGTGTAATCGGTAAACATACATAAAAAAATAATAATAAATCAAAATACATACGCGTTGAATTGAGAACCTCCTTCTCTTTTTTGAAGTCAGTTAAAAGAGTCAAATTCGTTTTTTTATTTTCTTCTATCTTTACAGGAAGATAGTATTGGATTCGTAAAGATTTTCGAAATTCGGTTTTCGACGGATTTACACGTTTTAAGGGTCAGAGATCCCGAAAAACATGTTTTTACAAAATGTTTGTCTGTGAGTCTGTGAGTCCGTCCGTGAGTTTGTCTGTAAGTCTGTCTGTCTGCCAGCGTGTGACACAAATTTTGTGGCCGCTCTATCTCTTTTTTTCTTTCTAACCGATGACCAGGCCCCTACCTGCCGGGAAGCCACAGCTGAACCTGTTTGATTCCTGGTATCGGGACTGGTGACCGCCTAATCGCCGCGTAACGGCAATAAACCTAATGAGCGCCTAGAACGTATCGGCAGTGTTTTTGCTTAGTTGTGAACGGTGTTAGGTCAGTTGCTTAACATTTATATCCTGTTGTTTCGAATCTGGACATTGCTACTTATGTTGATCTCGTAAACCTTGGTCAACGATCAGAACCTTGCGAAGCGGCAATAAACCTGGCATCATTGCCTCGATCGTCATCCTATCTGCAGTGCCTACTGCTCGTTTGTGTATACTATGTTTTGCCGGTTACTTAACGTTATATCCTGTTGTTTGGCACCTGCACATTGCTACTCATGTTGGTCTCGTAATTTAGAACCTTGATCAGATGACGAAACCTTCACCTGGCAAGGCACCTCCAGAGGTATAATTCACAGGTAACTTGGAGGATTTTGCACCCGCGACGGATTTTACATGCACCAGGCGCCATTAGCGTACATGGCAGATTATAGCCAGCATTAGGACTCGATCCCGCGGCCTTAGCTGCGAATTCGATGCTCTGCCAACTGGGCCACCGCTGCCCGAACTGCTTCTGATTGACCTGGGGTTTTGAAGCCGAATTGTTGGTGCAGACTTGTCGTAAGAAAATGGAATTTGGAGGGGGGGGAAGCAAAAAAGAAAAAAAATGGAACGCTGCAGATAGACAAGTTGCACCGAAAGTAAATTTTGGGCCGAAATGCTACGCAAGCATAACGATGCAGGGAGATGGGACTCCGCCTATCTACCCCATCGCGCATAAACTGGCTCAGTAGACTTCCCACTGAAGAGGGTCCGGTACCTTGTGCAGGCTATTGCCTATGTGCAACTACGAATAATAAAGAGGCGGCAGTCAAAAAAAAAAAAAAAAAAAACTGAAAGGGAAAGGGGTCAGTAAGTACATGTTATTACACTCAAAACTTACGTATAGCTATTTACTTAACTATCATTTATTATATATATTGTTTTAATATTATCCTATAGCACTAGGTCACATTAAACTAACTAGAGCAATTTACTGTAGATTACTCAAATATTGCCTGGCTATTTAAAATGAATTTATATTTTTAACCATTTCTAGAATCAGAATTTTATTTATTTATTTATTATTATTATTATTATATTATCTTATGGCAAGTTAACTATGAATTGGCATACTATTACTTAGCTAGGAGGGAATTGATAGGAGACTAACGAGCTGACCTAGTGAGATTAATATACTAATTTTTAATTGAGCTAGCTGCTTGAGGTTGTAACTTAGACATAAGCTATGAGGGTTGGGCTTGACCTAAATTAACATTTAATTTTATAATTCATTATATTTGTCTAGTATAATATGCTTATCTCACTCAGTGGACTTGTACTTCTGAGGAGGTTTCCTTGTCTTGGTATTTGGTCACTGTCGTGGTGGTTGTCTTTTTATTATTTTGACGTATTTTTGTGGGTCTTTTCTTTTTCCTTGATTGGATATATGCTTCTCACATACCGTAAGATGCTTGTCTCTATCGTAGGTTGTTTTTCTTTATGACTCTATTCATAGTGAATGTCTAAATTTGAGGTTTTGTCACTTTGCGAACTTGCCGCTGATGCGTTGACTTATTGTGGTCTTTAATTTGTGATCCTTTGAATTGGCTTTGATCACTTAACAGGTTCATTTTCCTTTGTCTGTATGTTATCTTGACACATGAATGCGCACATGGTGATCAGTCAATTGGAACCTAATGGCTGTTATCACGGTTTATGCAACATTGTTGCGAGCTATTTGAAAAGGCTTGTGCACTACTGGAGCGGGGCTTGTTCCGTGGCCGTTAGTCCGTCAATTTTTTATGATGAGTGGGCGCTCTATCTCAAGAACTAACGAACGGAATTTAATAAAACTTTAGATTCAGTTAGTCCCTGATATGAAATGGAGCTGATTACTTTTTGGTGTAAATTGCCCAATAGGTGGCGCTGCTATGCTGCATTATTTATGACTTCCACAATAGCTATATCTCAAGAACTAAAGCACGGAGGAAACTTCAGATTTAGTTAGTCCTTGGTATAATTTGGTGCTGATAATTTTTTGGTGCAAATCACCCAATAGGTGGCGCTGCTATGCTGCATTATTTATGATTATCGCAATAGCTCTATCTCAAGAACTAATGCACGAATTTACATCAAACTTCAGATTCAGCTTGTCCCTGATATAATTTAGTGTTGTTAAGTTTTTGGTGTAAATTACCCAACAGGTGGCGCTACTATGCTGCATTCTTCACGATTTTCGCAATAGCCGTATCTTAAGAACTAATACATGAATTTTCATCAGACTTTGGATTCAGTTAGTTCCTGATAAGTTTTTTGGTATAAATTGAATTTTTAGATTGATTTTTAAAGAATTTAGATAAGCAGTCCTTTCGCAAAGCTAGAAATTACCAACCGCTGTCTAAAAGTATTTCTTTTGCTTTTAATCAGACAGAGAAATATCACTGTTATCTATCATCTAGATAATCCGTAATTAAAAATGTAGCAAGACAAGGATATAAAGGGTTTTCACGCTATGAAACTTTTTATTGTGGCCTATGAGAAATTTGAGTTTTAAAAAGTACGGTAATTTGCGTAAATTTAAAACCAGGTATAAAAACGAAACAGATTAAAGAAAGGAACTTCATCTTTTAAACTTTAAAACTCATAAAAAGTAAAATACTTTTATAAGTTATAATTTTAAAAGTGACTTACACATAAGAAACATAAGTTCACCAAAATAGCAGGTAGAGAAATTTGAAACACGTCACTCAACATTACATGGTTTAGTTGACGCACTTTTGAGGTCACTCTAGCTTATCTGATAAAGTGCTAATTGAAAAACCTAATGATAATATTAAGTTCTGTATTGTTAATGAGTATAAGGATGGATTTTCCAAGGTACACTATTATTACTATCAATATAGTTATAACTCGAAGCGACCAGAACGTTGTGATAAAACATTTTATGTAAAATAAAAATAAAATGAGACATACTTGATAATTTTTCTTTTTTTTTAATAGACTAAAACCAGAACTCCGCCCCCACCCCCCACCCCCCCAAAAAAGTTAATCTATAATCACGTAGACAGGGAAGACACTTAATTGTTTTCCTGGTTCAAATTACGTTAACTTGAAATGCAAAAAAGAAAAAAAAAAGAAAAATTACAGGAAGATGGACAGTCCTGGCATTATTACAACTGTTGAATTTGGGAACTACTATGGTATTCCAGGAATTCCAAAGTATAAAAAATGTAGTTTCTGAAATAGTTGTGTAGAACATAGAGTAATAATAAGCATTGCTGTAATATATTTAATGTGGCATTCGTCTTTCATTTTTAAATTCTTGTTTAGTAATTTATGAAGTCCAAAGTGTTTAACGTTTGCATTTTAAATGATTTATTATTTAATTATAATGCAACACTACGTATTTAAAAAATTGATAGCAATTAAATTAATAGAATCAAGATAAACTGATATGCATAAAATGCATTATCACATTTAGGTACTTTGGAAGACGAATTTAGGTTTAATTACTGGAATGAAATGACGGGTGAGAAAAAATGACCTAAAAGTAACAAAGATAGATTTTTGTTTACATTAAAAAATAATTGAATTTCTTTGAAACAAACTACTTTTGACTTAATTGTATAGTAATCAATCTCTTTTTGCTTATAGTTGGCGTTTTATATTAAATAAAATAGGCAATATGACCTAAATGCGATAAAAGTATGAAAAATCGCATCGCATTTAGACACAGTGATCCTATATACACTGCTCAAAACAATTAAAGGATATTGCAGTTTTAGGTGGATTTTGTATCTGGTAAACTGTTTAGCTGATTGATACATGGTCGACAGACATAGTAGGTTATATGAGAATAAATTACACATGTTTGGCAGAAAAAAATGCATTTTATTGCGCATTTGTGTACTAAAGGAAAAAAACACAATTTGTGCATATGAGAAAAAAAGAATAAGAAAAGGTGTTTTCTTCAAAGAAAATCATTTTCAGTAGGGGGTATGGTTTCCACGGGCGGCCAGCAACGTTGAACACCTTTGAGGTATGGACTCAATGAGGCTATTAATGAGGAGTTGGGGTATTCTGCCCCACTCTTCCAGAAGAGCTCTTTCCAGTTCTTGGAGAGTTTGTGGGGGTTGTTGGCGGCCGGAAACTCGTCTTCCTAGAGCGTCCCAAACGTGCTCGATTGGATTCATGTCTGGAGAACACGCTGGCCATTCCATTCGAACGATTCTTTCCTCGAAAAGGAAATCCTCCACCAGGTTTGCACGATGTGGCCTGCAGTTATCGTCCATTAAAATGAAGTTATCTCCGATTGCTGCAGCGTAAGGGACTACAATAGGTCTGAGAATCTCATCCCTATATCGGCAACCAGTCAGAGCTCCATCTCGAATGATGTAGAGGTCAGTGCGCCCGTCAATGGAGATGCCACCGTACACCAACACTCCTCCACCGCCAAATCTGACACTTTCGTGCACGAACGCAGGATTATTCCAACTGCCACGGTCCCTCCAGATGAAAATACGCCTATTATCCGGATGCACAGAAAAACGGGACTCGTCAGAAAACAGAATATTGCTCCATTCATTTCTCCTCCAGTTGACATCCTCGTTGCCCACTCCCTGCGGTCGCGACGATGCCTTGATGTTAATCTAACACATACCATCGGTCGGCGAGCATACAGACCTACAGCATGGAACCAGTTTCGGACAGTCTGAGTTGAAATCGTGGTGCCTGTAGCCGAGCGAAGGTGTTGTTGGAGAAGCGTAGCGTTCATGGTTCGGTGTCTCCGAGCTGTTAACGCTAAATACCGATCTTCATTGGGCGTTGTTGCCCGTCTACGACCTTGCCCTGGTCTTTGGCCTGCACATCCACTCTCCAAAAAACGGTTCCAGATCCTGGAAATGACACTTTGTGACACTCCAATGGCTTGCGCTACTTCGGCTTGAGTTTGGCCCCCTTCTAACCTACCAACAATTCTCAAAGCTTCTGAATCTGTCAAATGACTTCGCTGAGACATCGTACTCATCGAAACAAAGCAATCACTGAATGCCGATCATCCTTGTCTTCATTCTCTTTTATCCAGTTGAAAGTCAAATTTCATTCGCTGCCGCTGAAGCGACGTTTTTGACGTCGAACTCAAAATTTGCATACTCCACAGTTTGAAAACCAGAAAAATTTGCATTTGTGATTCTCTTCTTCTAATTTCGGCAAAAAAAATTTCGTTTATATCTTTATTTTATATAAAACTTCAAATATCCTTTAATTGTTTTGAGCAGTGTATTACATAAATTGATTCTGTATTTTATTGTATATATTAACTAAATTGATTCTGTATTTTATTGTATATATTAACTAAATTGTCCAAAATTCAAAAAATGCTTTTAGTGTATGAAACGGAATGAGGAATAATTGTAATTGTTTACTTTGCACTCAATCATACGAAATCAGTGTTTTAACTAATGATCTTAAACAATAGATTTATTGAATTAGGTTGGTGAATTGTGTTTAAGCAATGCAGTTTATATAATTAATTCTGAGTTTTTACTCAGTGATATCGTTATTTCGATTATTTAATCTGAAATGTTTCGAACTCTTTGGCTTACCAAACCTGAAGAACCCAATTGAAAAACATTTACCCAACTTATGGTATTTTGATTACAGATATCTTTTGTGAGTCTTTGCGCAAAAATAATTGAAAATATTACTTGTTATTATTAACATTATTTAACATTACTTATTACAATATACTCTTTAAATTACTTGTTACTTTATAAATTTTACTTGTTACGTTACAACTAAAATTTTTGTCACGTTTATAGTAAATAAAACTGAATGGGACATCCAAAGTACCTAAATATGACAATGCGTTTTATGGATATCTCTTTATTTCAATTATATTAACCCTTAAATGAGTGATTTTTTATTTTGTTTCGAAAAAATATATATATGATTCTCTGAAAGGTTTATTACACCGGAAAAATAATGAAAAAAAATCAGAGATACATTTTTCATATAATACGTTAATTTTTTCTTCTGCTGCACATCTGCAATATAAGTAAAAACTATTGTCGTGTGGCTGTTTTACGCTAAAATATTGAAAATTATTAAATATTAAAATAAGTATGTATCAAAATACCTTCTTTTATATAATTATTTATTTTCTAAAACGTAACCTTTAACTTTTTAATTCCCACGATGGAATACGTTCTAGAAATTACGCAGATCAGAAAAACTGACCATTCCCCAGAAGATGGGAAAGCGTTTTTCGTTTAAAATGTTAGGAGATATAAATAAACACGTCGATAAGTGCAGATAAAAGAATATTTATTATAACAATTTAAGGAATACATTATGAATAATATCCAAATTCATTGTGGTTACGAGAATCATGGGTAACAAAAATGTCTTTACATCGCTGTGTGCCTTCGAAATTTCAATTTTGGGATAATGTGGTAACTCTTATGCAAATAGGTTGAGTACATAGTCTAAATCTCTTCCTTGATTGTTAAATTCTTCAAACGTCTGGTTATTTCTTGAATATCTTCACAAAGTTTACATACAGCTGGTGATAGACTATATGATGTTATAGTATTTCATATCTAAGTACTTACATATTTATTATTCTTTAACTCTACATGTGCTAAGAGCGAATCATTCAGATCATCCATTTCTGATAAAGAGGATTGCTGCTGTTTTGATTCATCTTGCTGCAACATCTGTACAATAAAAGAAATATATTTATATACTTAGGAAAGGTTTAATATATAAGTAATCATTTATTTATTTATTTTTATTAATACATATATGTTGTAATGATATACTAAAACTTACTTTATTCACTAACAAAGAAATCGATTCCTCACTTGAATTAAAATCTGGAAATTTATCGGAGTTGCGCACTTAAAGTCACCTTCTCTTCAAAGTTTAACAGTTGAAATGAGAAATACTGCGCTGCTTTTCGAAAATTTATATTATTCTGAATCGTTTTGATCACGTGACAACTCACTCATGCGTACAAATCAGTAGTATAATATATGTTATCAAGAAATTATGTTCTAAGAATCTGATAATTATTAGAAAAGTGTGAAGCATAAATCATTCTGTGATATTGATAAGTGATGTAGTAAAAATTCATATAGTTTAGTTTTGAAAATAGGTCATTTAAAATATGAAATGTTAAAATTAAAGATTATATTCATGTAGGCTATGTATCAATAGAACTATAAACACAGTAGTATTAATATTTTAAGCAACTTGATGGATGATAATTCAGAAATCTTAGAAGTGTAAGATGAAACATATGATAATTTGATTAATAATATAGACTGAATAACTCGGACTAATTTTAATATATCAAGTGATTGTAGCAATAAGAAATGTCATGTAGGACCAATTCATATAAGGTGAAAATTGAGTATAATCAATTTTTAACTCTATTGCTGTCCTAAAACTATATCTATCTTAATTGTGTAATGTAAAAATATACAAGGGAAGAATCAAGTCCAGTGTCGATAAATATTGTGGTATTGGTTTAAAAAATGAAAAATCAACAAATTTCACTGAATCAGAAAGTATAAAAATTTGACTAAATAATGTTTTGAGTCTAAAAATTAAGTTCAAATGTGATAAATTATGGAAATTAGTTTGAAACTCTTATTTTTATATGTACAAACATGAAAAAAGAAAAACATTAATGTGAAATTTCCAGTTAAATAGTAATGTTTGCTAATAAGAAGGGATTATAGAATTTAATTGGGTAGATAAAATTTAGACGGAACATAATAAAATTATATGGTAAACGTTAGGTTTTTAATATGAAATTAATAAAATATAGTTAACTCATGTTTCATTCGATAAGAAATTAAAAAAAAATTATATACTTAAAAAAATATACAATATGTATTTTAAAATTTTAGTAAAATCGTTTTGACTTGATGAGATAGAGTCAAGAAAAATCACAAGCTGATATGGCAAAAATAAACGACAAAGGCTTTTTCAGTTAAACAATATTTATTCGTCATTTTCAACAGTTATAGGAGGACATATACATTTTTAAAATATACAGATATTCAAATCAAGTTTATGACTTAACAAAGTTTGCATTTTTCATTTATGCATGTTGATCAGATGATGAATAAACTCCCTCTGGAGATAAAAGATAATTTTACAGTGTTTACAACTATATTTCTTAGGGTGAACTTTTTTATGATGTAAAAATTCAACTTCATCGTACAATTTAATGTTGCAGTATTTACATTCATATTCCTTGGGATGAACTTTTTTATGTTTAGTTAAAGCAGACTTTGTTAAAAAAGAGTTGGAACATTTATCACAATCATAAAACTTCTTATGAGATCTCTTGTGAATTGTTAACAGACACTTTTGTAAATAATCTTTGCCGCATTGATCCCATTTATATGTAGTAGATGTCCTGGAATGAGTTACACTATGTCGTTTTAAATCACTGCTTTGAATGAATGTCTTTGAGCATATTTCACATTCAAAGGGCTTTTTCTCCAAATGGGATATTTGATGTCTGTTTAATGTATTCTTTTTGGAATAGGATTTCTCGCATTGATTGCAAGTAAAAGGTGGTTTTAGTTGTTCTGGTGAAGAGGGTATTATTTCAATGTTCGAAGCATGTACTTTTTGGCTGGGTATAGCTGATTTCATATCCTTTAAGTAAGATTGACTTGAATCTTCTTCTGTTAAAGACATTTCTTGTATATTACTCATTTTAGTTAAACTAGAGAATATAAGCTGACGTCTTCATATAACGAAAACAGCAAACAGTATGAAAAATTCCACTCGTTTCACTCAACGCTATAAAATTATAGGAGGCGCTGTTGTTTTTTAGCTCATAGGATTAGTTTGAAAAGCGAAAAACGCTGAATTTCGTTAAATCTGAAAGTACTGGATTTGATTAAATAATGCTTTGTGTATAAAAATTAAGCTCGAATATAGAAAAATCCAGTTAAATGTAATAGAAATAAGGATATTAATTTGTAAACTCTCATTTTTTATGCACATTCATGAAAATATTTTTTAAATGTGAAATTTTCAGTCATTGATTAGATTAAAATTAATTTATTTTTGTTTAGTAATGAGTATTTCTTGAAGTGTGTCTTATTGAAAGTTTAAAATTCTACATAGCTAGCATCTAAAAGGATGATAAAATCTCAAACTATTGTAAAAGTTAATCAAATTCGTTTAAATTCGTCTTTTTCATTAAAAATCATATTTTCCTTTTGTTATTTGTTCAATTATTAAAATTCATTAAGGTAATGGTTGTTCAAAAACTAAAATATATGTTTAACGTTCCTCATTTAAGTTATTATTCTTATCTTGTAGCTGAAAAAAGAAAATCTAAAGAAATCTGTTTTTATTTTTCTTCTTAAAATTTGATATTTTCCATTGTTTTGTTTAATTATTGATATTGAGGTTGAACGTGTTAAATACAGTTCGTTCTGTGATTAAACAAATTTTCTGTTAAAAGGGTTTATATAATTTCAAGTAAAAGCAATTTGAAAGTGAATACATACTATTTAATAAACAAAATTCTCGTATAGGAACTAGTGTTGAAAAACATGTGTTATGTTAAAAATGCACTTAATATTTACATATTGAAGTGAAATTTTTTAAAGTGTGGCTAAGTATGTGAAATGTAGTTTCAGCACAGATATAGTTAATTCATCTGTTGATAAAATTGGGTATCCAATAATAAATAAATAATTATTCATTAAACTGTAAAATTATACTTGTAATAATGTAAAAATATTGATACTTTCTTTTATACATCTTGAAAAATGGTCAAATCGTCAACATATCGATATTTTGTAAACAAGTGAAGTAACGCTATTGTATCCTCCTCCCTTCAAGGGGGAGAAACGCAGGATTTTCTTGTGAGTTTGAAGAGAGCGTAGATGTAATTCATGAAAGGGGGGCGGGAAATCTGGTTATTTTTACTTTTAGAAGAACTGATACATTGAATTTTAATCTTACAGTGGTCTAAAAATAGTAAAATCAATTAGGTTGGTGTAAAAATTACTAAGTGCAAGTTGTGCAAAAATTACTAAGTTGGCTATTTATCTAGAAATATCCACATTTAAAATGTAGTAAAATTAAGTTAATTGGTTTGAAAACTCGAAATCTTATATGAAAATGATAAAATTTAAAGCCAATAACGAATAAAAACGTTGGATAGGTTCAAAGTATTATATAAAGATGTAAAAATCATTATTGGATTAATAAAATTAATATTTTTCTTTAAAAATTCGATAATATTCTTTGTTATTTGTTTAATTATCAAAATTTATTAAGGTAATGGTGGATCAAAAACTAAATTATATGTTTAAATTTTCCTTTTAAGATGATATCCCTATCTTACAGTTGAAAAAAAAATCTAAAGGATCTAAAGAATCTGCTTTTTCATTAAAAATTGATATTTTCATTGTTTTGGTTAATTAATAATACGTATTAAGGTGTTGTTCATTCAAATGTATGTTTCACTTTGCTCATTTAAATTGATATTCCGATCTTGCAGTTGAATAAAATGTACAGAAATCAGCTTTTTTCCTAAGAAATTTATATTTTCCACTGTTTTGCTTAATTAATAATACTCATTAAGGTAAAGATTGTTAAAAATTCAAATATATGGTTAAACTTTTCCATTTAAGTTGATATCCTGATCTTGTAGTTGAATAAAATCTACAGAAATCAGCTTTTTTCCTAAGAAATTGATATTTTCCACTGTTTTGCTTAATTAATAATACTCTTTAAGGTAAAGATTGTTAAAATTCAAATATATGGTTAACCTTTTCCATTTAAGTTGATATTCTGGTCTTGTAGTTGAATAAAATCTACAGAAATCAGCTTTTTTCCTAAGAAATTTATATTTTCCACTGTTTTGCTTAATTAATAATACTCATTAAGGTAAAGATTCTTCAAAATTCAAATGTACGCGTTTAACTTTCTCAATTTAAGTTGATATTCTGATTTTGTATTTGAAAAAATTCAGCTTTTTTCATTAAAAATTGATATTTTTCATTGTTTTGCTTAATTAATAATGCTCATTAAGGTAAAGATTCTTCAAAATTCAAATGTACGCGTTTAACTTTCCCCATTTAAGAGTATATTCTGATCTTGTACTTGAAAATATTCAGCTTTTTTCATTAAAAATTGATATTTTCCATTATTTTGCTTAATTAATAATACTCATTAAGGTAAAGGCTGTTCAAAATTCAAATGTAAATTTAATCTTCATCTTATAGTATGATAATCTAGTCGATCTAACGTTCAACTCTCATGTTATAGCAGAAAAATACTCTAAAAACGCCATTTTCCCCAGTATATGAAATTAAAAAAAAAACACAAAAAGTGTATTAAAATAAAAATTATTATTCAAGGACATGAAAGTCAAAAGATTGTAAGAATGCCCCATATACGTACGTACGGACATACATACATACATCCAGAACCGGCGGGCACATTAGCTTTCAGGCTTTAATAGCCTGTGAGCTAAAAACTTGTTTTGACACTAGAAATTCAAAATATCTACCGGAACTTTTAAATTGTAATTTTTACTTTATTTAATCCCTGAGAGTCTGTCATTAATTATAGGAATATTTGTATTAAAAAACTGTGATGAGTGTTTTGTACTTTTTTGCTTGTGTGTTTTGTGTTTTGTACTTAAATAACAATAAAGAACCAAAATCACTATTGATGTTTATTTGCTCAGGCCTTTTAGAATAATTAATTTAAGGAAAAATGCGATGCTAAGACTTTTTAGTAATGCAAGATGTACTGAAAATAAAAGAAATGAAATTAGTTTTACGTAAGATTCATTATTACACTTTAATTAACTATATATTTATCGTTTCGGTTTTGTCTTCTTCGAAATTAATAATGATAAGTATCATGGTTTTTAACAAAATACCCTTTTCCTCAATTTACAAATATATACAAGTGTTTGTGTCAGGGGCGCCATTTCAGAATTTTCTTGGGGGGGGGGGCGCAAAGTTTTTTTTGAGTACAGTGGCATAGCCAAGAGTGAGGTTTGGGGGGGGGGGTTGGGTATCATTTTCCCTCAGAACAAAACCGATTCAAAATTCCGATTTAAGCAGGTTTTCATCTTAGCAGGTATAATTTCAAGATACTGACTGAAGTTTTCCGTTTAAGACAGTATTCCGTTATAGACAGTTTCCATTTTAAAGTATATCTAAGGCTTTTAAAACATCTTTTCTGTAGTAAACCTCTGAAGAACATAGGCACATTACATTTACTGGAAGACTTGTGAAAATGAAACCTGTCAAAAAAAGAATTCTTTCGGAAACTGAAAAATATGAAGTTTCCATGAAAATAAAACATATAATTATACTTGCTAAGACGGAAACCTGTCTAAAATGGAGCTTTTTTCCTGACCTTTCGGATTCTTCTTTGCAGGTTTTGTTGCAGGGATGATTTCAAGAGGTCCTTGGAGGGGGGGGGGGGGTGAACAAGTGGGATTTTGCTCACTTGTCTTCCAAGAATATTTTTCAATTTTTGTGGAAGACTGCAGAATTTTTTTCTTTTTTTTGCGAAACTACGCAAAATCTTTTCGCCTATCGACCACGGGAAAAAATTGCAAATTTTGCCAATTGAACTTTGAAAAATTAGTCAATTTGGCAAATTAGTCGCGGAAACAATATAATTTCCTAAAAGGACCGTGGAAAAATATTGCAAAGATCGTAGGAACAAACAGCGATTACTGTTAATCGGTTGCGGGGGAAAAATCGCAAATTTCGACATTCGATCACAGAAAAAAAGATCAAACTTGCCAACAGTCGTGCAAAAAAAAATTGTGAAATTCGAATATCTATCAAGGAAAAAAACGAGAATTTCATCAAAGGTTTCAGATAAAAATCACGAATTTAGTCAAAGAATCGCGCAAAAAATTCAAGAATTTCGTCAAATGATCGCACAAAGCAATCGGAAATTTTGTCAGTCTGCTGCGGGAAAAAAAGTGAATTTCAACAAATGATCATAGAAAATAATCACGAATTTCGTCAAAATATCTCAGATAGAAATAGAGAATTTCGTAAATCGGTCACAAAAAATATCGTGAATTTTGACAAATGGTTACGGAAAACATTTCTGAATTCCGTGGAATGATCACGGAAAAAAATTGCGAATTTCGTCAAACGGTCGGGGAAAAAAAATTCGTGACATTCAATCGATCACGAGATAATCAGCCCACAAACATGGTCAACACGTCAAGAAGTTTGCAAATTTTGTGATCCATAAGGATAAGAAATTTTCACGTGAGATTTCTTGTCAGTAAAAAATTTCCTTAACCCCTTAACTACCGACGAAATCTTGCGCGATCTCCAGTGCCTGACTTAAATCGCATATTTCTGAAATTATAGAAGGTGTATATTAGTTTTCTGAAATAACAGTAAGAAAATGCACATGTTAGACTGGTATATATAATGGCTCAGGTGGTGAAAATTGCATCGCTATAATTGGAATTCGCCGTCCCTTTAATAGATACATGCATTTTCTAAAGACGCGCATATACGTACGGGGCAGTTAATGGGGTTAATAAAAGATGAATGCCTTCAAACTATGATCTAAATCCCACACAATTCAGAAATTTGCAAAACATTTGGTCTCAGGTAGAGTCTGCATTGGGTTGCCCAACCCGATTTTTCTCAAAACCGACACGATCCGATTCGAGGCACATATAGAGGCGGATTGACGTTTCTTTTTTTCGTTTCGGCAGAGGAGATTATTAAGAACATACTGTATATAATATGATTCAATAAAGCAAATGATTTGATAGCGTTGTAATGACTGCAGTAAATATAATGCGACACTAATTATGCAAAATAAAAAATTCAAATAATTAAGAACTTGAATTAACCCTCTTAAAAAAAAATCCTCTGTAAATTTCTGGCTAAAGGGGAAATTCACAGATAAAATTCTAGCCCCGAGGTGCACGAGTATTCATTTGATCTATTTTGCACACGGCTGGAAAGCAATGAATAGGATTTTTTCTCACATACCTTTTTAAAATTAGCCAAAATACGCATTAATAAGAAACGGTTTACCTTGAGAATGCTGGAATAGCAAAGTCTGTAGAAAATATTTTTGATAATCATTAGTTTACATGCATAAAGTGTTTATTTATTGCATGTGTTTTTATTTTAATAAAATCTGACAAGTTCCTTTAGCTTTTGAGCAATTTATGAAAAAAAAATGAGTCTGACCTATGATGACATATAGGGATGCATCGAATATTCGGTATTCGGCCATGCTACCGAATATCGGTTAGGCTGAACATCAAACTATTCATTATGCCGAACATTCGGCTTGGCCAAATATCGAACTATTCGGCCTGCCGCATATTCGGTTTGGCTGAATATCGAACTATTCGGCCAAACCGAATACTTAAAAATATCTTTTGAAAAATATTTTTAAAAACCTTTAAACCTTTTAACTGTCAATTTATAAAGATATTCAGAATAATTGAGAACAGAATCATATTTAAATAAAACAGAATGCCGTTACATTATTTGTTTGCGGTTTGATAGTGTCACTTAAAAAAAAATAACCATTAATGATGACCATCATAGAAATAAATGATGCACAAACGGAAGTTTCTGAACAATTAATGTCTTATAAATAGTCTGTCTTTTGCTTTTTCGCTAAAAGCGTGTTTCTAAAGAAAATGGGAAAACTTTCAGATGTGATAATAGACGTCAAGACAGACCATTTTTGCCCAAGAAATCAGTATCGCAATCCGCTTAATCAGTCAAAATAAAAAATACAGTGTATCTCATCTCACTTCATGTCAAACTTAGATTTTCATTGTTACTTTAACGATAATGATATATAACGATAATGAAACGATAATGAAGATATCGTTAACTATATTTTCAAAAGAGTCACTTTAATTTCTGTGACGTATGATATCATGAGAAGTGCCGCAAATTGTGTGTGTGTGTAAAGTTTACTTGAAAAAAGGTCTTGTTTATCAAAATGGAAGTATCTGTCTTAAATATTATGAAAAATTGTTTAAAAATTTTGAATTAAACTTTGAATTCGGCCTAACTGTCGGTATTCGGCTACCCAAATATTTGGTATTCGGTTTACCTGTAGACCGAATATTCGGTATTCGGTTACCTGTAGGCCGAATATTCGGTATTCAGTTTACTTGTAGTCCGAATATTCGGTATTCGGCCAAAATCACTATTCGGTGCATCCCTAATGACAGATAAATTTTCTGAAATATCAAATTCCTTGGGGGGATCACGCCCCCCCCCAGCCCCCCTCAAATGGCGCCCCTGGTTTGTGTATGGTAAAGTTAATGTTTCTGATTTATTCTATTGTATCCATAGGTAATGTTGAAATATGTTTACTGCATGAAACGTTGTTAAATATCTTCAAGGCTGGAATAGTCGTTGTTAATTAATCATATTTACAAAATTATGTTAAATTAAAACAGTTGGGGATAACGACGAAGAAAAATGAGAAATCTTATTTTTAATTATCAAACAGTTAAAATACTTTTTGAACATTATATTTTCCTTGTTATAGTTTTAACGCATATAAGTTGTAAAAGATCTTTTAGAATAAAATTATGAATCTGTAATGAATTCTGTCCCAATTTACTCCCGTTTTGCAAAACATCGAGTATTCAGCGGGGATATTCTACGAACGAGCATAAATATGCAACAGCAAAATTTAACGCCTTAACTAAAAAAAAAAAAAAAAAAAAAAAAAATAGACCAAAGTTTGAATTATTCAAATTGCAATCAACAGTGATTTCTTTGGGGTTGAATTTTATAAATCATTTCCGTCACATATGCAAGCATATGTTTTAATAAAATAAATTTATCTTACAAAATTTAGAAATTTAATGACATTGCTTTATTGTTAAAATCTGGACAATTACAAACTTTTGTATTTTTCGAATTATGGGTTTATTTGTAAATTATTCAAATTTAAATAATGCATATGTATGAATGTTTTTTTCGATTCCTAAGACACTAATGAAGCTTATTCAGAAGGGTCCTTTAGAATTAATAATTTGATGGAAAATTCAGTGTTTGAATTTTTATCATTGTAAAATCTTGCCGAAACAGAAAAATGAAATATGACTTCCGAAAGATTCATTAGTAAGTTTTTAACTAATATAAATATTTTTTTTTGCTGTTGTTTACTTGAATTTACTTGTTGTTTTACTTGAGGTTTACTTGTATCGACAAATCTCTTTAAATATACAGCTCACATCAAAGCTGTTATTAGGTATGCAAAATTACAGAATAGTTGATGAAATGAGAAAAATTGTAATGCAGTTATGTATCCCAGACTGACTGCAAGAAATCCTCTTTATGATTTCATATAACTGAACGTATTACATCTTAATCACAATTATTAAGAAGTTAAAAACCTTTAATATATAATATAAAATAATGACGAAATGCAATATTCCACCTTGATTCAATCACAAAACACACAATATGAACTTTAAATAGCTCACTGTTTTCCTTAAAAGGCGACAAAGCTAATAATAATATAGATGTTACAAATTAAAAATATACATTTTATTTAAATTTCCTTGTACTTTCGGCCTACAATCTCGCGGTCATCGCCAGAGTACTTTCAGCTAACCTAATAACTATAGACTCTCCCATTTCAAACGAAGTGTCGTATTTGAATGAATGGAACAGCAATTAATAAAAATTTCCCTGACACCGCGGAATTGCAGGCCGAAAATATAAGGAAATAAAAAAATGTATATTTGTAACATGTAACATCTATATTATTATTATCTTTGTCACCTTTTAAGTAAAACGGTAAGTTTTGTAAAGATTATATTGTATATTTTGTGAATTTTCATATATTTTAGACATTTAAAAAGACTTAAAATAATACACAATTATATCACACACACACACACACAAAAAAAAAAAAACATTTTTTGTAAACGTTTCAAGCTGCAAACGAGCCCCTCATCAGTACAATGGCGATCCATAATCAAAAGTTGTTGTTCAACATGCTCACGGTCAGAATATACAGTTAAATCAATAAAACACTGTGGAGTATACGTCAGAGTAAAGCCGAATATTTAGGTCGAACCGCACTAGGGTTGCCAGATTGTACGTTTTTTTTTATCGTTTTTTAAGACTATCGTACGGTGTACGTTTTAATTTGTCCCGTGCAACGATTTCTTCCGTTTTTCTGAGACATCCTTTCTTTTGATAGTTTCAAGAATTTTTTTCTTTTTCATTTTGATCCAAAATTTGATCTTTTGCCGATAAAAGTTATACACAAGCCCATCAAATGTAAAACGGCTTGTTTCCGATCAGGATGGCAGAAAACTTAGGAGAGTAACTGCGTAATTGCGTGCCCTTTGCTCGAAGTAGCTAGGAGTCGTCCGGTAGCTTTATCGCCCGAGCCCTGCCTTCCGGTTTTCAGTGTCTTTAATTTGTGTAATTTCCCTTTTAAAATTGTCCGGTTTCAATTTTTGATTTTTTTTTTCCAATCTGGCTTTCGCTAGAGTGTCTTATACTCGGGACGTGGCTGTGGACGTATGAAACTTGCTTCCGCAAAAGAGTCGGACTAAGTGGAAGAATAAAGGGCTGCGGACGAAGAGAGAAACGGGTAGTATTTGATTATCTGAACTTGACATCATTATGGACTATAAGTAATCGACATTATAAAAATTTTAATTTATTGCATCTGTATCTTAAGTTTTAATATTTTGTTTGATATATTATCTCCCTTTTTGCTTAAATACATTTATTTTTGTAGGGTCCCCATTACTAAAATTTTCATGATTATCATTGAATTGTAAGATGTTTTAGTTTAGTTTTGTTCTTACAATTCAAATAATTTTTTATTCATAATGAAATACATGACAGCAAAAGTAGTTAAAATGTTAATAGAATAATGTAATACAAGTACAGTTGAAAAATAATGAGTAAGTCGATTAACTAATAACCTCTTTTAAAACAAATTAGTTACCGAAAACTTCACTGGCACGTTCTATATAATTTAGTATATGTTATAAAAAAGGATGATAGAGCGAAGAAAAACCGAAACTAATTAGTGTCAATCAAAATCTTCCTTTTTCTTCTAAGACAAATCTGACAACCCTAAACCGTACAAGCTTCGTTAAGAAGAAAAACCTCTAATAATATAAACCAGCCTTCAAGAAAAAAATCTACTTTTAACATTGTTGCATTTTGATATTTGCAAAATGTAGAGTGTGGTCAGTATCTAAGGAATACTGAACAAGGTTTGATTGTAGGTTTCCAGATTTGTAAGCACGTTTATGTTCGACAAGGCGGATATTGCATGTTCCACCAGTCTCACGGATATACACAATTACAAACTTTACAGGGGATACTATAAATTATACTTTAGATTATAGGACTTGCATAATATATGTTTCATAACAAACAATGTTTAAATCTCAAACTGTCATGAAACATATGTTATGCAAATTCAATCCTTATAATTCCTTTCTTACAGAAAACAGGTATAGTTTACAGTATCATCTGTAAAGATTGTAACTCTGTTTATAGGGGTGAAACTGGCCGAACATGTAATATTCGTCTTGTTGAACATAAAAGCGCTTACTGAAAACCCACAATCAAAAACTTGTTCAGCATTCCTTAGGTACTGACAAAGCCCGATTAACGTTGTAGGGGGCCCAAGGCCCAACACATTTTCGAGGCCCCCCTCGTACCAAAATAGTAGCTAGATTCTTTTTCTTATGAATATTTGAAGGGTTATTATCAGATTATCATTACGGTTGCCAAGTTAACCAAAATCGTTTTAGTTTTTTTGAGAAAATAACTGCAGGAAACTGCAATTTTAAGATTTTTTTTCTAAATCATTTTATTAAATTTGGACCTCCCTCAGCAGTGGGACCAAGGCATGACCTAGTCGGCCTGTGCGTTAATCAGACCCTGGGTACTGACCACACCTAAGATTGTGCAAATTTCAAAGTAGTTATATTAAAGTGCAACAATTTAAAAGTAGTCTTTTCAGGGTTTACGGGGTGACAGAATTTACCCCCTTAATGTAGCTTGCTTGTATGGTTAATCTGAATATCCGGTTTTACTCTGACGTATACTTGATGGTGTTTTAATGATTTAAGGGGACAGCACACTTTTAAAAGTCGCAGAACACGCAAAATTGTGTCATGTGCTTTACATTTTTTTTTTAAAGTAACGTCTCTAGAAGCACAAAAAATTCAGAATATCTTTATGTGGTATTGAACTATGTTTAAAAAATTTTAGTTTGGATATAATATTGAAAAAAAAATCTACAGGTAGGTTTCAAAATGATATTTAAAAAAAAAATTATACCGAATAACATTTCACTGCGCGCATGATATCTCTTGCAGATTTCATGTTATTTACATAAATTTTATTTTAAATTAAACAGAATACCCTGGACTATAATTTGAACTAAAATGTTTATAAATGGTTAATTAGATAAAGAGAAATTAGAGTTTAATTATAAAAAATTGAAAAATCATGAATTTTTACATACATTCAACCTAATTTTTTTCATACTGGTCACAGCTGCATAATTCTAGTTCATTTTCATTATTATATGCACATTCAGGTAGAGTAAAAATTTTGAAGCTATACTTCAAACGGTTTTGGAGATATGCGCGCAAGTGTTAAAAACCTGATTTTGAGAAAAAGCCGTTTAAAGATTTAAATGTGTTTTACATATATAAAACACACAATAAAAGAAACAAACCTACTAATAAAATAACTTATTCAGTATTAAAAATAAAATTTCAGGCTTTCTTAAATTGATAAATAAAAAATAGTTTGTAAAATGCAGTAAAATATAGGAAATTGCGTACAACTTTTAACAATCGTAGAAGATGTGAAATTCTGTCATTTGCTTTGGATTTTTTAAAAATAAATAATAATGACTCTAGTAGCACCGAAATTTCAGGGAATATTTACTTGATATTAAACTATGTTTATAAAATTTTAATTTGGATATAATACAACAACAACAACAACAACAACAAAAATTCAAGGGATAGGTTTCAAAATATTTTTAAATTTTGCGTTGAATAACATTTCATCGCGCGCAAGATATCTCAAGCAGATTTCATTCAATTTACATAAATTTTATCTTAAATTAAACATAATATTCTGTACTATAATTTAAACTTATTTTTTTATAAATGGTTAGTTATATAAACAGTAATTACTTTTGAATTATAAAAAAATAGAAATCATGAATCTTTGCACACATTCAACCCTATAATTTTTTTACAAACTAAACACAGCTGCCTATTTCTAGTTTATTTTCATCATTATATGAATATTCAGGTATAATAAAAATTTTGAAGCTATACTTCAAACGGTTTTGGAGATATCATGAGTGCAAGCGTGCAGAATTTCATTTTTAGAAAAAGCCGTACATTTTTGCACACATTCAACCTTATAATTTCTTCCAAACTATACACAGCTTCATAATTTTAGTTTATTTTTATGTTTATGTGAACATTTAGGTAGGATAAAAATTTTGAAGCTATACTTCAAACGGTTTTGGAGATATCATGCGCGCAAGCGTGTAAAATTTCACTTTGAGAAAAAGTCGTACATTTTTGTACACATTCAACCATATAATTTCTTACAAACTATACACAGCTGCATAATTTTAGTTTATTTCCATGTTTATGTGAACATTTAGGTAGGATAAAAATTTTGAAGCTATACTTCAAACGGTTTTGGAGATATCATGCGCACAAGCATGCAAAATTTCATTTTGAGAAAAAGTCGTACATTTTTGCACACATTCAACCTTATAATTTCTTACAAACTATACACAGCTGCATAATTTTAGTTTATTTCCATGTTTATGTGAACATTTAGGTAGGATAAAAATTTTGAAGATATACTTCAAACGGTTTTGGAGATATCATGCACACAAAATTTCTTTTTGAGAAAAATACATACATTTTTGTACACATTCAACCTTATAATTTCTTTCAAACTATAAAACTCACAATAAAAGAAATAAAACTACTAATAAAATAACTTATACAATATTAAAAATAAAATTTGATGCTTGCTTAAATTGAGAAATAAAAAATATTTTGTAAAATGCAGCAGATTATAAAAAATTACAGTAAAAAATGGAGTAGAATACAGGCATTCCTCGGTTAGTGTGTAATTAATCGAGGGATACCTGTAGTAAAAAAAGAACACTTACCTCGTTAAAAAAATTATTTATAAACCACAAAGCAGCTAAAATTTTATTTTGCTTTAATTGCAAAGTGAAGTATGTCGTTATAACGAATATGGTTTACATATTTTGCAAAAAATTATCAAAATTTACCAGTTTCATAAATAATCCCTTCCCTTTCTTTTATTTTTTCTAATTGTGAACAATTGATCATGTGTCTATTTCTTCGCACTTCCAAACTCAATTCTGTAGCATGTCTTTCAGCTTCTGCGATTCGTTGCATGTCAATTTTATTTGCCGCTTGTAAAGCAAACTGCCCAACGCGGAAACCTAAAGAATCCATAATTTGGAGTCTTCCTTTCTTCCTTCATTAAATGCCACAAGTGCTTCATTCGCAGCAATGTCAGCAATTATTCTGCTTGAACCACTAATTTTGGGACATAATTTCCATACTAAAGAATTAAAAGATTCATTAGGATTCTGGGTTCGACACCCGAGGTAACGATTCAAAAGTTTAGGATCAGATAAATCCTTAAAAAATTTCTTTATGGAATCCATTACTGGTGCTGGTATGATATTTTTATGGTGAAAAATTTTCAGTTTCCCTTCTGCTTTTGCCTTTTGGTATTTACACCACGATGCGTCTCCTTGTGGGTAAAAATCATGGAGCGGCTCTTGATCGTTTGATCGTTTATGAAAATAAATCGCCCATATGGCTTTTCGCATATCTATGACACTGTTTTTATTGTTCCTTATAGCACCTCCATAGTAAGTGGTTAACTCAACGATTAATTTGTCAGTTAAACGTCCCTTGCCAAACAAAGATTTGCCATCTTCTAGCTTTTTCCCACGCATAGAATTCTTTAATTCTCTAAGTCTGCTCCCCATTCTTTTCTAGATGTGACCTACACATTCTACCTTCTTTAATTCTTTATCTGCTCCATAAACATGACTTTTTTTTAGTTCAAGGAAAGTTTTTGTGTCTCCATCACCAATGTAATTTAAATACAAGGCATTATATTTTTCTTCGGAACGCCGAAAAATCTTTAACATGCCGTTAACTTCCATCATCGCAGCCGATCCAGCGTGATTTTTCACACACTGCTGGCTTTTTTTCCAGTCTGCAAGTTCTTTCCCCTTTATATTCTTAATTCCTATTTCACAGCGTTTACAATAGGAAGACATTACTTCTATATCCAAAACTTTTCCGCTTTCAACACCAATTACGCTGGTAATTCCGATCTTCGAAGAGTGACCGCGTGTTTTCCACGACCCGTCTCCACTGACAGTCAATTGTGATTGGCCTGTCATTTCAATTTCTTGCTGTGTAGCATTCAGCATTGATGTGGAAGCAACATTCGACACTGAATTTGCTATCTTTTCCAATGATCGATTATATGCAGACTTTTGCACAGGTGGTGGCAAATCCATTGCACCACAAAAATTTTTCATGCTGCATAAACCTTGACCAATGCATCTCATTGCATAGGTAAATCGCATGTTTATTTCTGGTATATTTGATTTTTCACCCATCATGCGTGAATTTCTAAATGATTTAAGTTCATTGCACTTCTTACAGCTTATTTGGAAAACAGATGAGAGTCCATGTACACGAGTCTCTGACAGTTCCACATCTGAGCCACACATTTTACAGCACAAATTATTTGATATTACCTTTGATAAAATATCAATATCAACTATTCTATATCCAACGTTGTCTGTTTCAACAAAATTGTTATCTAAAAGGCTGCTATTTAATTTTTTAGATGATGCACTAGCACCTTGAGACAAATCGCACTTTGTGAAGCGATTTCCTTCAAACTTTCGCTTCTTTGGACGTTGTCCTGAAGCACGTTTCACGTTATTATTCATTTAACGTAATAATAAATGAAAGAAAACTAATAATAATATTAATTCAGAAAGATTTTGTTCTAAAAAGAACAGTTTTGTTTTAAATTAAATGCTTACTAGTGAAAAAAAATAAGTAAAATGTTAAGAAAAATTTTGAACACGTTTCAGAGCAAAGTCATGAAAGCAAACAAGCTCAGTGGCAAGTGGAAATGGAAGTTAATGTTTTAAACCTTTCTTCTTATTATTTACGATATTCAACTAAAAATTTGTAGCGAATTTACGCATATTTCGTCAGTTGCGATAGTGTGAAAGCGTGACAGTAGAATGTAAACAAACCTGAAAGCGCGACAGCAGAATGTAAACAAACCGCCATGAGTGTACTCGCAGGGCATTTAAATCGGAAATGAAAGAGTGATGTTTACATTTTAATCGATATCTCAGTAAATAATAATCGCACAGTTAAAAGATTGGTATCGATTTATTCAGAATAAAATTATCTTTCTAAAAATCTAAAAATCGATTTTCTGACCATTTTAAAAGTATACTGTTCCCTTAACTGCATATTTTGACACTGAGCATGTTGACAACAACTTTGGTTATTGATCCACGTTGCACTGATGAGGGGCTCGTTTGGAGCTTGAAATGTTTACAAAAACCATTTTTATAGTGAGACATAATTGTGTATTATTTTTTTTTAATGTCAGAAAAAAATTAAATGTTTTTAACCTCTTCATGTTATTTAAAAAATGTCTTCGTGTGATGTTAAAAAAGAAAAAAAAGAATCTGTAGTAAACTTTCTATTTTTTAAAAAGTTTTAATATTATGCTTACATGTGAGGTGTATGCTTATCGTCGTCACTTTTTTAACGCGATTAAAAGAAAAGAAAAGAAAAAAAAAAAACATGTACTAGAACTTTCAAGTACTAATATTTACTTTGTTTAATCATAGAATGCTTGTTATTGAATAAATTGAAAATTGCCGTTAAAATATTCTTGTAGATATTTTAAATCAAAAAACGCTCTAAGCTGACAATACTGGTTGTCAACAATGTCTTCAGAATCTTCTCATAAAATAAGCAGTTCATAAACTTTTATTGACCACGGGCTCCTTTATGCATTTTTACTGCTTCCGCTGATCCCCAGTACTTAAGATTTAAATTCTTTCAAAGTCTGAATACGCACACAAATACACACAAATAAAGGTATACAGTAAAATCTGAGAAAAATAAAAATGTCTATAATGAAATCCTGTCGTAACTGGAAAAAATGCGTGCTTCCGACAGAGGAATACCACAAAAACATAACTTATAAATCGAAAACCTGTCTGAAAAGGATTTATTTTTCAGATTTCTAATGATGGAGCTTTCAGACATTTTACTGTGTAAACTAATTAAACTGTATTTTTTTAAACATGATTCTTAGTGTTTCTTGTAATTTGCTTGCAAGAACTTAATAATTAAAAATAATTAAAATCGAGATAATTAAAACAATATTACATTGAATATGAGGCATTCGCGGACTCCTTGGGGAAGGGATGCGGACTCTTTGAAGTCTGCGGACCACAATTTAAGAGCCGCTGTCCTAATTCCTTTATGATTTCCTATTTGCCTTATAGAAATAAATATACCGGAATAAATATGTTAACACATTTTTTATATTATAGTATTCTGTATAAATTATTATAAATTTATATTCAGAATGCTTGATTGGCACCACTTTTTTTTTTTTTTTTAAGCAATATTCACCACATTTTAAGACTATTCTAAGCTATTTCAAAAAACTCGTAGCAATCACAATTTGCGAAAAAACTTTGTCTAATTGACAATACTGCATACAATTCTGCTTGTATACTTTGAAATAAATTCTTATTGCTTAATGACTAAGTTACACTCCTTATAAAAAATAGTGGAATTATACGCTTACAAGCTAAAAGTAATAATGTGGAACAAAGTATTTTTATATGAAGTATATAATATTTTGGTAAAGTGTTTTGAATTATATAATGTTAGACTTCCATAAAACAATTCAATTCCATCCATCTAATAGACGAAATGTAAACATGCAATATATTTTGTTTCAGAGTTAAAATTCGCCTACAGAAATAAAGATAAGGCTGTTTAGGAGAAGTAAACAAAACGAATCATCCCCCCTTCGAAAAAGTAATTCTTGTACACGCTATCGGTGGTTCGCAAACTTTGTTGTGACGTGGCCTTTCTTTAAATTAAAAGAAATGTTCGAGACCCTTCTAATATACAGGTAAAAGTGCAAATACTTGTATAGTACCGTCAAATAGAGACTTTTGCGCAATCTAACTTTTGCATGCACACGACTAAAGTAAAAAATAATCCTAATGTTAAAGTGAAATAACCATAAAATAAAACCATTTTTTATTACACATGTACAGCGCGTGTAAAAACTTTGCGTGTGTAAAAAAAGGACAGCAAAATTTCAGAAGTATCTGAAGTTAAACTGAAAATGACAAGTTAAATTGTGAAAATTGAAAAGTTTAAAAACCATTGTTTTCGAATAGATATATTAGACTTATTTAAGGACACATTAAATAAGACGAACATTTCTAAACTGAAATAGTGGTAATTATTTGAATTCCCTAGCCCCCCATTCCACACACACTAAATTAGAAGCACTGCAATTCTTCTTTAATCCAGAGTCTTAACATTGTCCCTCGCTCCGTGTATGTTTTTACTGAAGCAGGGAGAGATAGTTGAAATTTTGTCGTTTTTTGTTAATTATTTCTGTCTTTGCACGGTGTATGCTGTCAATTCTCCCCCCCCCCCTGCCAACACCACGTACAATGTAGGAAATAAATCCTCTCTAATACTGTGTGCTTCTGTTTATGCATGTCAGATAAATCTTTGTATATATACAAAATTATGACTGTAAAGGCCATGGTAAATAAAACAGCATTCGCAAAATCAATAAATATTTTGGAATTAATGTTTTACATCCTGTTGAAGAATTCAGAAACAATTGAGAAAATTTTAGATACTTATTTGTCCAAGGGAATGAAGTAATAACCAGTAGCGCCAACTTTTGAAATATATTGGGTGGGCTCAAAAAAGTGAATAAAATAACACAATTTTTTTTCCCAGTTCGTGTGTGTGAAGAGAGGGGCAGACGGCAGGCGCGAATGACTAAAGATAATAATTCGAAGTCAAATTATGGTTTTTCTAAGTAAAATATAAAGTTATTATAATTTAATAAATAATTTATTAAATTATATTCTTACAAGTTATTCCTTATAAATACATTAATATTCATTATAAATAGTATAAAAACTGCTAACTATTGAAAAAAAAAATAAATATCCAGAAAAAACTAAATGTCATTTTATTCGCCTTCATCGATTCATCAAAACATTAAAACTAACGGCAAAATATGCAGGACATTTATTTTGATAAAAAGTTATTTTTTCATCATTTTCCCGTTTCAGTACTTCTGTAAGTCTAATTGAACTCCTTACTATTTTTTAAACATAATTATTTTAAGATCGTCAATACAACCAAATTTTATTTCAGCGATTCAATAAATAAATGGAAATGGGGTGGGCGGAGATGTCAAATTACACAAGTCTGCATGATTTTGGGGTTTAACTTTTGATAATTGATTTTTATGTATTTTTTAGCGCTAAATTTGAAAATGACCTTCATTTTTAACCATCAAATCAGGGTTTTTTGCAAATCATAAATTTCAAAGTCAAAAAATAGCAAAATTCTGATACTATAAAATAGATGTGATGGTTGTGTTTTTAAATTTTGATAATTGATTTTTATGTACTTTTTAACTCTTAATCTGAAAATAACCTTTATTTTAAACCATCACTTCAGAAATCTTCACAAATCACAAATTTCAAAGTTAAAAAGTAAAAAAAAATGCAAAAAATCCTGATGTGATGGTAAAAAAAAATGAAGGTCATTTTCGGATTCAGCTGTACAAAATACGTAAGAATCAATTATCAAAAGCTAGGTAATTTGACACAACCCAAATTTTGCTGGCTTGTGTTATTGAGTGGTGTCGCGCCCCACAGGTCCATATAAGTTGGCACCACTGGTAATAAAAAAGAAGTATGATTTCATATAAAGAATATTGTTTAACTGGTATACTTGACCTCGAGCATTGAATACATTTTTCAATGGTCAGTAAAGAAACGTGAAACTTCACAAATAGCAATGATTCTCAAGAGAAAATCTGATCCTTCAAGTGGATGGTTGGAAGGTTTAAAAATTGGTATGGAATGGTATGCAAGCATGGTTTTGGAAAAGTGACAGTAGGGTCATTCCATGGTTACAGACGTAACAAACAGAGACTTTAAACCTTCATAAATAATGTAAAAAATACTTATTACATAGATTATTTTATATTTAACGTTGGTCCAAGGATTGTAAATAGAATATTAAATTTTGAAATCTGAAAAATGTTCCCATAATTTTTTAAAAAATAAAATGTAGGTGTTACGGACGTAATTCACAAAACAGTTAAAATTGCATATAGTTGCAGTTATTGTCATAAATCTGTGAATTTTAAGGAAGAACATTTAACTTTTTCTTCAATAATTCATTATTAGGGTATCAGCTGTTTGAAACTGCAATTGTGAAAACATTAAAATAATTACTAATTAATACATGGGATAATTAAATTGTTACAGACGTAACAACTCAATGCATCAAAATTCATTTATGAATTCTAATTCATTTATAATATATTCCCTAATTTCTTTTATAAATTTTAAAAATAGAATATTCAAATACAAAAACTAGCCTAATTACAACTTCTACAAATAATTTTTGAAATGAGAATAAGTTGTTAAACTTTCCATAATTTAAGTGAAATGTTCTCAATCTCATCACTCTCACCTTTTTAGTGCTAATACTTTTATTTAATTTACTTTTTATAGTTAAACTGCATGTTTTCAGAAAATTCACACTCTAAGCTTTAAAAAAATGTATTACATGACTTTATAAATTAAATATTATTTGTTTTACAGATTAAAAAAATTAGTACTTTGGTTTCACTTTTCATGGAATGACCCAGTAGTGAACGTTAAAGATGCAGAGTGTTGGGAAACCCTTCGTGCTTCCGCAAATCACCAAAGTATAGATTAGTTGTGATATCTTCTATATGGTCAAATGTGGACTGTTCTTCAAAGTAATAAACAAATGCCTGATAAAACAGTCTCTGTGAAAAGGGATAAATAGACTGCAGGGAAGATGAGCACTTTCGTAAGAAATGCTCACGACACGAAGAAAATGAGGATCCTTGTGACTGGTGATTTGTAAAATTCTTGCTGTTTAATTTTTCTTTTAAAAATGAAGAGTTTGCTCCGTGAATATGCAAACAAGAAGCAGATTTGGATAACTGCATGTTCATTTCGCATCACAGATGTGCAACTTTGACCTGAAAATGCAGGAAAATCTGATAAGGTAGTGCTATTTGTGGTGAACTGGCTAGCTCACCCGAATGTTTTAAAAACGTCCACGTCAGGTTTTTGGCACCAGATTTCAGGTTTGTCACAGTAGATGGATCAGGACGTAACTAAGACCAAGAAAGCAAAGCTGCAAAAAAGTGTCTGGTTCATTGGTTTCTCCTAGAACGATATAAACATAGAGAGAGGAGAGGACATCTGCTTTTTGCTGAATAAAATGTAGCCTCAGTACATTGGGATAGTGTCAAATAAAATATAAACTGCTTCTGGGAGGCTAGTTTTACATCAAACAAAAGTGATGCTCAAAGTGAGAATTGAATGACTTTCTGCCTCAGTATTAAATTTCTGTGAGTCAACACATTGGAAAAAACCAAATCTTCCTCGAAGAAGGCATCAGTAAAAGCGACTTTGAAACTTTAGAAAACACTATCAAATAGACATAAAAGAATATCGCCTTGTGTTCATGACTCCAAGAACGAAGTGGGTAAGTGTAAGGACAACGAAAAATCCAATTAGCCGCCTATTCTGACATTATCTGTTGTTGCAAATGTCTTCGATGTCTTACTCAGATACGTCATAAAATTAATATGGTTAGAGAGGATTATATTTATTGTTAGTGAGGTTTTTTAATGCATAGTATATCACATATATTTTATGATGCATGTTAAAAAAACACTAGTATGTTGTGGCCATCATAAAACTTTCTTCTATCTCATACTTGTCAATACTTCAAAATTCATTATCACAGTGCATCTATGCTCATCATGAGGATTCTAAAAAGATGAAATTCCGTGCATTAGTTCTTGAGATATTACTGTTCCTGGAATCATGTAAATCCATAAAAATGCAGCATAGAAGCGCCACCTATTGGGTGATTTACACCAGAACCTAATTATCATCAACTTACGTCAATGTCTAACAGAATATGAAGTTTGGGGAAAATCTGTGCATTAGTTCTTGAGATAGAACTATTGCGCAAATCATGACAAATGGTGCATAACAGCGCCACCTGTTCAGCGATTTACACAACCACATAATCAGCATCAACATTTATCAAGGTGCACTTGAATCTGAAGTTTGATGAAAATTCGTGCATTAGTTCTTGAGATAGAGCTATTGAGGAAATAGTGCAAAATGCAGCACAGCAGCGCCACCTATTGGGCGATATTCACCAACTCGTAGTCAGCATCATTTCATATCAAAGAGTAACTGAATCTGAAGTTTGATGAAAACGTGTCCATTAGTACTTGAGATAGAGCTATTGCAGAAATCGTGAAAAAGGCTCTATAGCAGCGCCACCTGTTGAGCGATTTACACCAAAATATACAAAATGTCAATTCATATCACGGATTAACTGATTCTGAAGTTTGGTGAAAATTATTGCATTCGTTCTTGAGATACAGCTATAATGAAAATTCTGAAAAGTGCAGCATAGCAGCGCCACTTGTTGAGCGATTTGCACCAAAACACAAACAGCACTAATTCATATCAAAGTATACTTGAATCTGAAGTTTGTTGAAAATCCAAGCATTAGTTGTTGAGATAGGGCTATTGCGGAAATTGTAAAATATGCTGTATAGCAGCGCCATCTGTTGAGTGAGTTACACCAAAATGTACAAAACTTCAATTCATGTCAAGGACTAACTGAATCTGAAGTTTGATGAAAATCCGTGCATTAGTTCTGGAGATTGAGCTATTGCGGAAATCGTGAAAAAAGCTGCATAGCAGCGCCACCTGTTGAGCGATTTACACCAAAAACTAATCAGCACCAATTTATATCAAGGACTAACTGAATATAAATTTTTTAATAAAAATACTTTTTTTACTGCTAAAAATACTTTTTTTACGCAAAGATAAATTAGGATAATATTTTCTTATTACAGCCGGATCTCGTTATCTCGACATCCGGTTTTCACGTCATTGCGCTTATCACGTCAGTTTTTCAAAGTCCCGATTTTCTGTACATGATTTTAATGTAAATAAACTTCGGATTTTACGTCTATTTTTCATAATCCATCTTATAAGCGCGGTAATTAAGCGGTAAGAATTGTCTTAACCAAACTTTTCACAAAAGTGTTTAAAATACACATTGAGATAAATGTGAAATTTTACTTCAATCTTTTATCTGAATAAATAAACCCACACACTATGAATGGCCCACTTAAGTTCCAGATAGACGTATCAGTCTATTCGCGGTCTTTTTGTTCTGGCCAGGTGGCGCTTTCTTGTGGTTACACGGCGTTTTTCATTCGACTAAAACCGAAGCATTGCACTGCATTGAAACGAAGAGAAATTATCTAACATCCATTTCTGAAACACCGATTACAATTCATTGTATAATATTGAAAAAAGAATTATACGAAGCACACCTAGGGAAAAGCAAACCTTTTGATCTATATTTCATGTAACAATAAAAAAAAAATAAGTCATCATAAATCTGATTTTTATTCTTATAAATTTTGTTTAGCTGTTTATTTTGTTTAATAATAATGTTGTATTGCTTAAAAATGGAAGAACAGTTATGAATTTAAGTCTTAAATTAATTAAAAATACAGCTTTTTATAACCCTCTGAGCGGTTTGCCCGTATGTTTCCTTTTTTCAAAAACAACTTAAATCTTTTGTAGGCAAAAATATTTTAAACAGAATTGTATTTGTAGATGTATATAAAATAAAGGGGCATGAAGTGTATTTTAGAAACAAACAGGGAAAGAAAATTTTAATAGAGATTATGTTTATAAGCATTTTTATGAAAATGCAAGAAAGCCCTCAAGGCGCTCAGAGGGACTGATTATAATGGTATTCATTATCACCAGTGCTAAATATGATTTTGATAACTGCAAAGATCTACTGCAAAGTAGGGCTGGATGATATCAGAAATTTAATATCGCAATATATCAACGAGTTAATATCGATATTGCTGATATATCACGATAACTACCGTAGAGATCTGCATGGGCCGGCCCGCTCCGTACTTCTTTCTGAAGGCTCGGGCCGGGCTCCACTCTTTTCGGGCAGGGCCGGGTCCGGGCCATACCTTTTTCTGAAAGCTCGGGACTGACCGGGCCTAACTTATTTTTTCTGTACAGAGCCGGGACTGGTTTCATCCCTAGTTTTCACGGCCAGAAATTTTCAGTCCTAGTTTTGACCCGGCCCGTGTGAAAATCATTGTCTCAGCGTGGCCTGGTCCATTCAAAGGTCAGTAAAATTAGGCCTGGACCAAAAATTTTTGCAAAAAAGGTATACAGTTTTAAATCGCCATTATTTTACACTTAAACATTAAAATTTATTCTTTTTAAAGAATAGTAGATTTCTATGCTTATTAAAATATAGCTGAATTAAAATATAGTAAAACGTGTGAAAAAGAATCTGCCTATGGCGGAACTCTGTTTTAAACTGAAAAACGTGTTTATCCATGCAAAATTAATATATTAGTTCGTAAGAAAAGAATCTATACTTACTAAGAAGGAAACTTGCTTATAACGCATTTCTCTTTTTTCTATCCATCTTAGAAGATTTTACTGTATAGTATTTTTCAGATTTTTAACACTTCAATTCATGGAATGTGGATTAGCAATATTAATGATAACTAACGCATTTACATACAAGAAATAGAGATTCATTAAAAAAATAAATATCGCACCCTGCGGCACTTCTATAAAAATGAAGATTATAAACATGGAAAGAAAAGTTAAGATAAATATTTTTGGTGAGAACTCCTCGTACGAGACAAATTTTTAACTTAATCGATGTTTTGTAGAAATTCACTCGGGCCGAGATTTTAACTTTTTTCCGGTCCGTGCTCGGGCCGATCTGTTAAGATCTACAAGACCGGACTGGGCCAATTTTTTTTATGAGTCGAGCCGGCCTCGGACTGGGAAATTTCGGCCCGTGCTATCTTAAACTGTCTTACTCTAAACTACCTTAAACTGTATAAGAATAGAAATATTGCTAATTTCGAAAAACAAAAAATGGTACAGTAGCAGCAATTTAAGTAACGACAGATGTAGAAAGCAACGAATCAATGTTTTATACCTATATATGTTCACACAGCATCATTAAAATATGTATATATATCCATGCAAAACAGAAATATTTTAGGAAAAGAAACCAATGTTTGATATCTGTTTGCACTTATACCATTTGTTGCATAGCATTTTTCTTTAAAAATAGTATGTTTTATTTTCTTTCTACTTTATGGATTATTTATTAATAACATTTTAACTATTTAATTACTTCGCGTATAACTGAGAATATTATAAAAAACAAAATATTCTTAAATTTAGGACAGTGACGATTTTAATATAATTAAAATAAGTAAAAGCAGGGGAAAAACTAAAATTAATTTAATGCCATATATCATGCTAATATACTTGTAATTAAGTAGGTTTCAATGGATGATAAATGCAGCAGACATGTTGTTTTTCAATCTTTCTTTAAGGAATGAATGGATTCTTAATCAAAAAATTCACTGTATTTATATCTTCTTACCTATTTGCTACAAGAAAACAACATGGAAACTTTTTTTTTTTTTTTTTAAATATTTAAATCAAATTTCGGAATAGTTTTATACTAATTAAAATTTATTTTTTGATAAATATGCTCTTTAAGCTAAAATGTAAGACAGGATATGTTAAATTCATGAGAGAAAATTCCACTCTAACGAAAATACAACAAACGCACAAGAAAGAATATCAATACACAATATGAATAAGCATTGTATTCAGTAGCATAGTAAACATTATAGTCTGGGAAGCTCTTTTTAAAAGCAACGAATCACCACAGTGAACGACTGCTTTGTCCTTGACTTTTCCCCAGCTTGACGAGAGAGAAAAAGCAAAGTTTGCAATTAGCGGACTCTGATTGGTCGCTCGCAAGCGGATTATACCAGCTGTTCGGCTTAGGACTCAATGATAACCAGCTATATTCTGAATCAACTGGAACTCAGTAATAATCAGAGCTCGTTTGATTATTCATGACATATCAATAGCTGTAGTTATATCAATATGTGTGGACGGCGAGAGGGCCAGAGAAGAGAAGTACGATAAGTGTTATTCAGTATTACGCAAACATGCAGTTTTCACCGAAGGAAGATTGCAATAATTGGGATATGTGATATGTCTAGAGATAATCAGGGGAAAGAAAGATAATCGAGGTAGATTTTCTGTTTTAGAGAGGATGGAGGGTGAAAACATTGTATAGGTTTATTGGGCTATGTTTTTCGGGGCTGTGGCGGTGTGCGCAAAACATTATTACAGTGAAACCTCCCTGTGCGACCAACTCTATTAGGCGACCACCTCCCTCAACGACCATTTTTTCATGGAACGAAATTTATTCCCATAGGCTCAATACTAATTTGACCTCCATTCAGAGACCATCCCAGTTGAACACCCTCCATGAGACCGATTTCTTTGAAGAAAATGTAATAAATTCCGTTTTTTCCTGGTCGCTTGAAGAAGGTTTTATTAAAAAAAATAATTCCGGAGAATGCATTATTCATCAAACTTCTAAACTAAGTTTAGATTTTTTTTTTTTTTTTAATCCCGGTAACTTTTAAGTGTTTAAACCCCTTTGTACCTTTTTAGGCAATGAATTTAACTCTGATTACAAATTAAGACTGACGGTTAATAAACTCCTCTGCCCTGTTGTGTCAGGAAACTCTCAAAGAAATAGATAAAGTAATGAAATCGTCCTTATTTGTTCCCGTCCACAAAAAAAATGCATTTATTTACTGAACTTCGAAAGGACTTGTAAATAAAAATGATAAAATATAAAACTATAAAATTAAAGCAAAGCTCAATGTGTTCATTTTTTAAACTCTGCAGTAATTAACTTATGTACTTAACTTTTATTTTGATACTTAAATTTTTATATTTTTTCCTAGTGTGAAAAATAAATTTGTAACATTGTTACCATTTTTCAACAATTAAAATCTAGATTTAAACATGACCTCCATTAAGAGACCACCTCTCGGAGAGACCAATTTTTATTGGAACAGTACGTGGTCGTTTTAGGGAGGTTTTACTGTATTTTATTTGGTTGTGAGATATTCTACGCTCTTTTTTTCGAAGCTCATGTTCAAAATTCCAGTCAGCTCAAAACATTGTTATTTTATTGTGATATATCAATAGAGTCAAGGTTTAGATATTGTTATTGCGATATTTAAAAAATATCAATATTTGTCGATATATTGATAAATAATCCAGCCCTACTGCAAAGATTTAATATTTTTCGATTTTGTTAAAAATATTGGACTAAAAGTGAAAAAAACGTTGTTTTGTTTTTGGTTGCAACTTATTAATCGACAATAAAGCCATATTTTCATCCATATTTATTTTCAGTTAATGTTTCAGCCAGTCCTATAAAACAAACAATGGGCTAAACTTTAATACGGATCTTATTTCAATCACTGCCCACTGAATAATAAGCCTACGCGTTGATACAAAAATGGCGGCTGTTGTAGATTGAATTTTTAAGTGTTTGTATGGTCCATTAAATTTACACACCAGTATTTTCTAAAAGTTTTCTTTCACTAATTTAATCTCAGAAAAATAAGACGGAAGAAATTTTAAGAAATTTTTGTTATTCAAATTCAAATTCAAATTCGCGTAAATGCTGAAAAATATCCGCCTACGGCAGTCACCATTTTAGTGTCAGATCTTGTAGTCAGAGGGCGATATTTTAATCTAAATATGCATGAAAGATATAATTTTCGACCGTAAACAGGTAAATTAAAATTCTAAAGATCATTTATATGATTAGATGTGTAAATAAGCTCATTTTTTGCAACATTATACAAATCACGTTTAATACGCGATCCCGCTTAATACGAGACTTTTGCCCAGTTTCATGAAACGCGTTTTAAACGCGGGTTTGAATGTATTTGCAGACCTGACCGATCGTTCCTCGATCCACTACTGGTGGGTCGCCAATCAAAGTTTAGAAAACCATTGCGTTAAAGCCCCACCTTTGGCCGAGAAGTTCCATACCCTCAAAGCTGGTAAACGGGAGTTGTTGGGTTCTAACCCAATCGCGCCCGTCGGCCTAATCGTTCAAAGTTTTCCGTGGTTTTCTTCGAACCTTTGATATCCTTGCATAAATACGGCTTAGTTTCTATTAGAAAGATACCCAAGGAGGGCATCCCTCTTCGGGCCTATATCCCTCGTGTAGATAATTGCCCGTCATAAACAACACACCAACACCGCTGCGTTAAATTGAAAATAATGTTATGCAACAAAAATGAAGCGCATATTGCTATGAATATTGCCGTAAATATGATAATATTAAAATTTATTATTGTTTGTTAAAAGATATTAAATAGTCGATGAATTATGGATTCAATGAGCTTACAAACGTCATTGAAAAATGTACTTTCATTGCGTTATATGAATTATTTTACTGACATTTGATTTGGTATTCATGTAAAGACAGCCGCTACACTAATGTAGCATATTAATTTCCACTCATGTAATTATATTTAAAGCAAACACGTGTAGTATGTTCAAAATTAGCAATGTCTGCAAAGCATCTGCCGTCAGAAAATACACCCCCCCCCCACACACACACACTCTCGAAACATCTAAATACACTTTACATTTTGCATAAAACATATTTCCTACCAATCTCTAAATTGAGTGATTGCATTAAGTGCATATTAAATTTAATTTTCTAATACATACTTTCCGCATTATTTGGTCAACGAATTTAATGTAGTTTACAAAATATATTTATGTGAATTATGAGAAACATCTTGATAAAATTTATTTGTGATACAAATATATACCCTATCTATGTCATCAAAAATGCGTTTCTGATAGCAATATAAGATATTTGCAATACAAATTGGATAATAAATAGCCTATTTCGTTTGTTTGTTTGCATTGCAAATTTACCTTAATACTCGTATTGAAAATTGGAAAAAAATACATATTTTTAGATCGTATTATTACACGGATATAAAAAACTTTAGAGCAAATTGTATTTTTTAATACAATTTGTGGTATATTTTATGAAAAACGGAGCTATTTTAATCCGCCAAATAAAGGAATTCTTTTAGTTTTCTGATATATTTATCTCTATATTATTATTTCTAAGAATTGACTTTAGTTTTCAAAATATTTTCACGTATTAATTCTGAGAAATATTTTGATAAAATGTGCTTGATGTGCAAATAGAATTTCTACATCACCAAATATACAGATGAAACGAATATTACCCGAGATTTTAAATTCACGACTTTACAATTTTTAATTTGTATTCCATGTAAATAGCACTAACATTCCTTTTTAAGTCAGAACTTCGAAAATGTCATACTATATAGTTTAAACAAATTTTCATTAAAATTTTATTTTTACTTTTTAATTAGTTCCATTTTTGCCTTTTTAAAATCTTTAATAAAGCTGTCCAAATTATTGTAGGCATAATTTTAAATGGACTAAATTTCTACAGATTATGGTTAAGGCAATTTTAATCTCTTTTAATCTAATTAATAGTTTTAACAGTTTAAAAAAAATCTTTTCTAAATAATTAATTTTCTCTTTTTTTAATTCCAAGCAATTAATTTAACTTTGTATTCGTAAAAAGTAACATCTGTTACTGATGTCCATTTAGTAGAATAAACAATATGAACTTCGGCCCTCAGGAATATTAATCAATATTGCAGAAAACACTTCCTAGAAAAAAAAAAAATCTGCTGCAATTTTAACTTTCTGCATCGCATGTTTAGAATTTAAAGCAATATCTCCCAGATCTCGAGTAATTGTATTTCTTCTTTGTAATTTCCGCTGCTTCAATTTTAGATGAAAATATTGTTTTAAAGATACCAGGCGATCCATCCCGGGTTAAAATTATTCGGTTTACAAAACGCAAGTGAAAATCGCTTTTAATTAAAATTAAATTTATAATATTTTCTTATATTGCCACAAATTACACGAAAAAGTATTTTTAATGCTTTCATATAAACTGCATACCAGTGGTTATCCGTCAAAGATTTCCCCATTTATAGCGAACTTTTTGATTTTGATCATTTCATTGTTTAAGCGCATAGCACATGTCTGTATTTTTTTTTATAGTCTGTGCACAATTCGTGTTTTGTTTATTTATTTGGGAAGTTTTAATTTTATTTGGCAGTTCAGTTATGAAAATATTATACGGAAAGAAACAAATGCTGAATTATTTACATAGTAAGCGGATTAATACATTCACGGAAACTCTTTTACTGGAGAAAAAAAAATCTGGAACAAAGAAAAAATTTGTACTGGGAACCCGATTGCCAACCCAAGTTATGTATTTTTATGAAATACATTTTTCTATACTTATATTATAATGAACTAATGCTTGTTTGTTTGTTTGTTTGTGTGTTTGTAGGTGGCAATCTCTGAAACTACCTAACCAATTTCAAAAATAATGGTTTCAAATTGCTGATGACAGTCTCTGTTCCAACTTAGGCTATATTTTATGTTGGTGCCACTACCACCAGGGTGGTGTAGAAGCAAGATACGTACTAAAAATGCGTTTTTTGTGAGACTTAAGGGCCTAAAAACTTGAAATTTGGTATGGTAGTTACTTATAATATGTAAATGTTCTCAAAAAACAGTTTCCAAAAATCTCGAAATTTAAAAGAGTGAAATAAGCGAAAATCGTTCTAAAAATTTTCTAAATTACGATTTCTATGGAATTGCTAAAGATAGAAACTTGAAAGTTTGTATGGTAGTTACATATAAGCTGTAAATGCTCTCTAAGAACATTTAAAAAAACCCTTAAAATGGCGAAGCGTTCTAAAACTGTTCTAAATTAGGGTTTCTAAATTCGGTGTTTTAAATTAGGGTTGAATTGTTAAAGATAGAAACTTAAAATTTGGCATGATAGATACTTATACGATGTATATGCTTTCAGTGATCAATTTCTAAAAGATTCGAAATTTAACAGAGCAAAATATGCAAAAAGCATTTTAAAAACTTTGTAAATAACGATTGGTATTGAATCTCAGAAAATGCCAAACCGATTTCAAAAGTAATGTTGGCAAATTGATGATGACAGGCTCTGCTTCAACATAGACTATATTTAATGTTGGTGCCACTACCACCAGGGGGGGATAGACGGTCAGACTAAAATCTTGGAATATGTAATGATGGCTGCTTTTAAGGTGTAAGTGCTAAAAATGGTTTCTACAAATTCAAAACTTCAAATGAAAACTGAAATGAATGTAAAAGTTTCAAAATACATTCCAAATAATTTTTGTTTAGAATTAGTTTTATTTCTTCTCATAAATCTCATTTTCGCCTACTGAAGTTTAATAATGAAGTTTAGTCAAAATGTGTCTTAATCAATAATTATTGAATTATCTATAGCAGTATATTTTCTTCTAATAAAAATAGGTACACAAATACCACTTGGCAGTTTTCAACTATTACGCGAGCAAAGCAGCAGGTTTTGCTAATAGTGTATAATTATTTTCTTCTAAATATTTATTAGAAATGCTTAAAAGTTAAAAATATTGTATTACTTCAGTGTTATATTAATTATACATAAAGCTGACTAATATCATGTCTATATACGGTAAAAAATTTCTGGATACATACCTGTGATTTTATGTAAAAATTGTCTTTTAACGGAAACTTTCTCTTTTGAGTGAAATATTAAATTTCCCCAGAATAAACGGAAAATTTTCTTTTTATCCTTACTTGTTAAATGTTTAAAACAGAAATGTTCCTCTTAAAACAGACAGACGGAAATATTCCTTTTCAATTGAGAGAAAACGGAAAAATTCCAGTTAAATTTTCGTAATTGATTTCGATGGTGCAAGGGGTATAGAACATTCTTCCTCCGATGTTAAGTACTGAGGTTTGAGTCTAGAGTAATTGTTCCCAAAGTGGGGCGTACATAATGTTGCCAGGTGTCCCGCGTAAATTAGGGTTCTAAATGCTCTGGACACCCCTAATTTCTTACAGTTTATATTGTCATCTTTAATCGCAGACAAATCACAAATTAGATAAGGCGAAGAAAATTACGTACACCCCCACCAAAGGCAATTTGCCTTTTTAGGGTCAAATTACAAATTTGTCACTCCCCATTCGCTGCCAACTGTTTTTGGAAAAGTAATGCTATAGACAAAAAATAAAAGTAATACAAGCAAGCATAATTTAAAGATAAATTAAAACAAAGCAAAACAAATTTTTTGTTGAACTTGGAAAATGTCCCCTATCAGATGTTTAAAGTAGAATTGGTACCAGAATAATTATATAAACAATATTATATTAATTTCAAATGCTCAAAGTTGAAAATTAAAACTTTAAAACCAGTAAAAATACGTTTATTCCGACTGTTGACACGTTTCGATTCACCCCGAGTCCTTTTCAAAAACAAATAAATAAAGAAATTTTAAATTTTCACGATCTGTGACACGCTATCATTCAGTTTTCCACGTATTCTTTCATATTAAGCACGTTACATTTTTATTTTATATGGATGTTTATTTTATTTTATTTTCATACTCATTGAGTAGCTCGAGCCATATTTTTGGTAAGTGAAATGATGCTGCATCGTTACATATTGAGTTTTTGCGCGTTACAATCTCTATGGTTTCTCTTATAATGGATTGATAGTATAGACTTGATGGGGAAATTATTTTACTATTATTGAAATTTTCTTGGATGGTTTCTTCTTGATAAAATCTTGCTATAACTGTGTTTTTTCTATTATATTTAATATCAGCTATATGCTCTTTTTTTCTAGACTTGAATTTTCTGCTAGTCATACCAATATAGTAATTCTTTGATCTAAATAATATTTACAAAAGTTTTGACACCTAGACAATTTTTATTTTTTTATGTCTAAAATTTTCAAAAGTTTTCTAATTATTAATCTATTTTACGATTTCTCGCAACTTTGTGGATCATTTATAAAATGAGTCTTGGATTTCAATTACCTCTTCAATATGTCACATGCAGAAACTTTTACATATGAAGCTACTTAAGAGTATATTTTAATATGACAGTCATGACATATTCAACCTAAAAATACATGAAGTATCTATACGAGGAACTATCAACTTTATGAAATTTCTAACTCTTAAGTAGTTATGGAAAAAGAAATGAATAAATTGTAAATATCTACGACTGTAGTGCAGACCTCTAGCATAGTAAATAAATATATGACATTTGCATTTTAAATTTCAAAATCAGATAGTACATGCAAGTCGATTAACGATAATGGGAAAGGCCTGAGTAATGTATTATGATGGGGAATATGGCTACTTAAAATTGATAAAGATGAGAATCTTGAAATGCTTCTTGTGTGTTGTATTATTTCTAGAAAGAAAATTTAATGTTCAATGCTTTTCCGTCAACTTTTATTAAGTTATTAAAAGGATTTTTAAAATCAGTCAATGGCATCAATTTTAATGCTAAATGTGGGAATCTCTTCAACAATCATGTTAAGATAAAAATGTCGATGATTATATACAACTTTAATTTAACATTGAGGTAAATTAGAAAGAAACAAAAAAAAAATTCTTTGTGGCATTAAAACGTTAATGTATAGCCTCATTTTATTTACAGAATTATGTTAAAAAATCGTGGTAGAAAATTCACCAATTTAATAAGTTAAAAGATATGAATTGAATAGTGTTAAGGCTTTGTTTCCTCCATGTGAATAGAATTTACTATTTTAATAATAAGAGATATAAATTATAAAGGGTGTGTGTGGATGGAGGGGAGCGCATCGTGAATTTACAGATGCTTTGGTGGGGCGTGGCCAATAAAAGTTTGGGAACCCCAGGTCAAGGAGGTTAAAACAGGATTATAATATGCAATACAAATTTCTGTTCCATGTAAATATGCATCCATATATATATAGTTATTATTTAGATTTTGTTTTAAATATTGCGTCATTGTGTTTCAATGCGCAATTACTTCAGTGTTATATTCCTCACGCATAAAGCTGACTAATATTATCTCTAGGCACTGTAAAAAATTCCGGATGTACACTGTAAAAAAAATGCTACTAGTTTTATTGTAGTAATCGGAAAAATAGTTACCCTTATCGTACCGGAAAAATTTCCAACCCAGCTCGGAATAAAATCCGTATAATACCGTTTTATTGACTATTTCCTTTTTTTATGGATTATATTCCGAGCTTTGTCGGAAAATTTTCCGGTACGATAAAGGCAACTATTTTTCCAATTCCTACAGGAAAACTTGTCGTATTTTTTTCACAGTGTATACATGTGATTCTATGTCAATTTTTTCTTTAAACAGAAACTTTCTCTTTTGAGTGGAAATTGTAAATTTCAAAGAATAAAGGGAAATTTTCCTTTTCATATTTACTTGTTAAATGCTTAAAACGGAAATCTTCCTTCTAAGACAGACAGACGGAAATGTTCCTTTTCATCTGAGAGAAAACCGTAACATTCCAGTTAAATTTACGTAATTGATTTCGATGGTGAAGTGACAGAACATTCCTCCTCTGATGGTAAGTACTGAGGTTACAGTCAAGATGAAGGCAATGCGATAAGAATAGGGTGATAATATGCAATACAAATATCTCTTCCTTCTAAATATACATCCATATACAGTGTGATTCATAAAGATAAAAAAAATATCCTATTTCCTTAAATATTTCCCCTGACCTATACTTCCAATAGCAAAGTTTGATAAAAAAAAAAAAAAAAAAAAAGGTGCACAAGTTGATGACATGGGTTGCATTCAGTTTAATTCAGGAATGGATAATGAAAATTTTCCTAATTGGAAATTTTACCCTGTGAGGACCGTATAAAAATTAAGTTTTTCTATTTTCTTAAATAGACACCGAATGTAGTTGCAACTTATGTTATCAAATTTTGAATTTTTTTATGGAACTTCGTAATAGGAAGTATGGGTCTGGGGGATATATTTAAGAAAATAGGCTATTGTATCGATCTTTATGAATCACCATACTGTATATAAAGGAAGTTCGGGTATTATGGAATGGTCGGACAATATAGAATACTTCAATATCTGGCGCAGACGGTGTTGCAGCCAAGCGTAAATCTGCCATACGAATACCTAGAACTCCTATGAGGCATCGTGCTCAGTTCTGTTTGGATTCTTGTTGGTGGAGAGACGCGGTGAAATAAAATATTATTCTCAATTTTTGCAGTTTTTTGCAGGTAAGTTTTATAAAATTCGTATTACTCTTAAAATCTCATTGTCAGTTATGTTTAACAATTCCAATTTAAAGTTGAACAGTTAAAATTATTGCTGTATTAGTCAGTTTTCCCCTATGCTAACTTGTTGACGAATGAAGAGGCCAAGTTTGTGTGTCGGGTAATATGGCATATCACATTGACAACTTTTCAAGACGAGTCTAAAAATTAAACCAAATTTTCAAAGAATCTGATGATTTATAGATGATGTACTAAGGTTTACTCAATAGATAATTTTAGTTATTCTTTTAAATCGCAGTTTTTCTTTCAATTTTAATATTCCTTATTCCTTATAGCCTTATTCCGTATTACCCGATTGGTTGCTATTACCCGAAAAGTGTAACTTTTTTTAAAAGCTAAATATTGATATATATTTTTTTCTTCGACTTTAAACGCATTAAAAATACGTCAAGAAATAGTCAAAGTTTTTTTTTTACTAACTTTTAATGCGTCTCAATTTTTTTTTATGTTGGCTTATAAATGCAAATGTAAATGGTATTTTATAATACTCGAAATTCCTCTAATTATTATTTAGATTTTGTTTTAAATACTACGCTATTGCTCACATTTATTTGTAAAAACGGAAAATTTCAGTTTTAAATAGCAGAAAATTACCATCTTGAAAACGGAGTAATGCGACAATGGAAGTTTTGTGGCAATTAAAGAATAGACGACAACTTGGCTGCGAGTACGTTTTCTGCTCTTTTCATGTTTTTTTTTTTTACTGTATTCGTATTCTTTTATATTATATAAACACCGAAGAACAAAATATAGAAAAATTTTAAATTAAAAATAACTACAACAATATTTGTAATGTTTATTTTAAAGTAATAATTTATTCTGTCGCAAAACGTGTACCAATCTGACATGTTGTAATGCATTAACGATGTCTTTTTTGTTATCACAACACAGGATTTCCTTTAAAGCTTTTAAACAAACGTAAATGTATTGTAAATTTATTTGAAATTAATTAATTTCATTAAACGCATTTTACACTGTGTACAGAGCTTGAAATGTTAATTCTTTTCGTATTTATTGCAAAAGTTATCTTTCTAAAATTCAATATACTGGTATGGCATAGTTGAATGAATAGAAAACAATCCTTAATAGAAAGTTTGCATAATTTGAATTTTATAATTATGAGAAAATAGAGTTATTGTGAAAATAAAAAAAAGAACAATATCACATAACATTCTGTTTTACAACTATTTGTTAGGATTTTTAAATGGAATTTTATATGTAACAAAATATTCCCTTGCTTAACTTTTTTTAATTGTATACGTTCAGCTTATAGTGTAAACTGAATTAACTGCATTTTACTGCTGGTTAAGCATGCTCAGTAATTCCTTGTGGTGAGTATGAGCCTGTTTAAGTCAAAATGGTGTTAGTCACTAATTTAAAAATTTGGTGATGAGGGTCATTTATTTTTATACATGTAGGATTTGAATTTTTATATAGCATCATTTACTTTACTTATGATGTCCGTGATCAGAAAATCAACTAAGTCTCTGGTATTTATTGTTGTCTAACAAAGCGAAATTTACGAATCAGGAGTACAATGATTTTAGATTTTGAAAATCAGAAAAGAAGCAGTCTTTTATTTTTCATCTTTCATGAAGCATTCGCCCGGAAGCGGTGAATAAAGCAATTAACTGTACAGGGTACATCAATTAACTGTACACTGTAAAAAAAAATCTGTAGATCTGCAGATGTAAAGTTACGTGCTTACTAAACTTTCATCTCTAACTGTACAAAAAAAGCTGTAAATCTACAAAGCTAGTTTTTGTAAAGCGACAGAAATGTGTAGCGTTACAAATGAATCTGCTAAAATTACAGTAAACTTACTAAAATTTTGATTGTAACCCTGGTTGCAGTTACATAAAAAGTTCTAGGCATCCCAGTTTCCTAAAAAATTCTTAGTAACCTCACAGATTTTTTTGATTTTCGGTGCAAAAGTGTATCTGTTACACGAATTTTTGTTGTTGCCGTTACATAAAAAGTTCTAGGAATCCCAGTTTCCTAGAAACACTTTAGTAACTTTACAGTTTTTTTTTACTGTGTAATTGGAATGTTCTACAGATAGTGTATAAACTACTGTTTTTAACACGTTCCAACATGGTTGAAAAATGTTTATAAATTCGGTTTGCTTGTCTATCTGTCTGTTCTCGAACTCGCGTAAATATAGTGAGATTGCGATGGAATTTATATATGTTATTGGGGTTTACCGTAGCATGTTCCGTATTGAAAATGAAATTTGTAGCGTTTGCTGTTCATTTACAGGGACACTGTAAAGAATTCCGTTACATTACGGCCTATGGAGAAAAATCCTTTGCGGTGTATTTTAATTACATTATGCTATTTTAAACATATTGAAATTTATATATCTCACTGAGGAGTACTACAAGATGCTTACTGTAGGAACTGTGGTGCATATAATTTATCGTTCACTTATAGGGACACATAAAAGTGGCTACTGTAGTGCCTAAGAAAAATAATTGCGGGAAATGCATTTTCAGTTGTGGTACGCAGTTTAAAATTTAACTATTTTTATGCATATTGCTTGGTGTGTATAAATTCTATTGACAGGGTTACACAAAATAGGGTAGATATGCCAGTAATGGACATCCTTAAGGAACTTTTTTTTAAATTATATTTTTAATTAATAGTTATAATTATTATGTTCCAGTTTTTTCAATATTATATTAACCTATCTACAATATTTAAACATTCTTATAGTCTCATTTCCCAATATGAATCGAAATTTAATTTTAAATAACAGAAATATATCAAAACACCCAAAATCCCAGTAATGGACACCCTCTGGCCCAATAATAGACACCCCATAAAAAGTAATAAATATAATTATTTTTATGATTATTTAGAACCCGAATTTAATGAATACATACTAATGAATTAAAATTAGTTATTTTCAAATAAATTTAACAATTAGAATACTAGTAATTAATAAAATATTTATGATAATCATTTACTGTTTGCATCAATTATTGCAATTATCGGAAGATCGATGTTTTAATTATTTTAGATGGATAGTTTGAGATACTAAATATCAGGCAATTACAGCTATCAAATTATTGAAACAGTAGGGGATTTAAAAGGTAATTAAAAAAAAGTTCTGGAATATTAGTGTTTAGGTTTGTCTCACTATTTTTAACAATTAATCTTCCCGTGACTACTTGATGTATCATTTATAATAATTAATATTACAAATATGAAAGAAATGATATTGTGAGTTGAATATTTTAAATACTACATAAAATAATTTCAAAATAAAACTGTAGAACTGATTCTTCAGGCCACTGATCTGCAGATTTACTAGTTTCATGAATATTACTTACAACTTTAATTTTTTTTTTTTTCAGGGGTGAATACGGAAACATTTAATACAGAAAATAGATTTTTAATAGCTTCTGTAACTTAATCGTTTTTATTGAACGGAGAGAATTAAGCCCTATGAGCCCCTCTTTGACTGTGCTCTTAAACAATATTTTCTGCTTCCTGGCTGGTTTGATTTCCAGATTATAAAATATGCAAGATACATATACATTTAAAAAAAAAAGAATAAAATGTAACGTAAAGCGAGCAGAGTCTGCGCACATTTCAAAAGAATGATAATAAAAAATCTAAATATTAATATTTTGCTGAACTATGCATGAATAATTTTGACTTTATTTGTTTTTCATGCATTTCCATTGTTATTTCGTTGTTATACTGTAATTTAATAGAACAGCAGTAATAAAACCAAGAAAACTATTTTGCGCAATCTCTCCTTACAGGGTAGGAGAGAATGCGCACATGGGTAGGAGAGATTGCGCACATAGCTAGAAGAGATTGTTATTAATAATAACTACAATAAAATTGCTAGCAATAATAATTACACTTAATCGACATTGTTGAAAGGTTTTTGTGAGTAAATATTATTGTATTAGGAGTGAATATTTCAACCAAATGTTTAAATAATAAATAAAAGAAAGAATTTTAACAACAGTTAAAAATTTTAATTTAAATAGAGTAAAATATCAGAAAAAGAAAGCCCTGCTAAGATTACAAAATAACATTAATCTAGTTGATAACACGTTTAACTTGAAAATTACTCCATTTCCATTTCCACAGTTTAATTGTATTTTGTTTGCTAACCGAAGTTGTCGTAGTCCACAATCGATGCACTTATTGTTGTAAATCGTGCATCTTTCGTGCAATCACCTGCAACAAGCAATACATTGAATCCAGTCAGTTGTCGAAGTTGTCTCCTGGTACAGTTCCAGACAAACAGTGTACTCATCCTCATTGACTTTTGTTTTTTTTCTTTGAGTTTTTTTATCCCACTTTTTGTGGAAGCACCTTATCTTCAGCTGTTTTTTTTTCTTGTAGCGGCATCATTCTTAAGTCTTTTTTCATGTATATTTTGAGAATCATCAACATTAGTTGCCCTCTGTTTCCTTTTAATTTCGATGGCATTATACTACTTGGAATGGGTGAAAGCTTTTCCAAAACATTGTATTAGAAAATTTATTTTAGTTAACAAAATTAATTTATTAGCAAATTAATTGTTCATAAATTAAAAAAAAATATATATATAAATATTTAATTAAATTATTAACAAATATATTATTAATTTATTAACAAAAATAATTACATAAAATTAATTTAAAAACAACTGTATTATTAATTTATTAATAAAATTTTTATCTGAAAAAGTATTTTTTTGCAAATTAATTTGTTGCCAAATTTAGTTTTGATAATTATGTGTTTTTCCGAAACTATTTCAAAATTGATTCATTCATATGTTTTACACGTAATTTGCAATTCATACAAATTTCTCAATAAGCTGCGTAATTTCTCCTAGCACTTAAACTTATGGGGAATTGCGCCATCTCTCCTAAGTAGCAGATGCGCAAACTCTCCTATTTTGCTAGGAGAGATTGCGCGGCCTTTTATTTAAATATGGCCACTTCTAAAATGAATTGTTTGCATTCGCATACTTAGTCCAGGTTAGTAGTTTATAAGAAATCGTTTAAGTTCAAAATATTTTGTATTACTGACGTTCTATAAAAATTCTGACGAACAGTTATGAAAATTCAAGCACTTACTTTGGAAAAACAAAACAAAATAGCACTTATTTATCCAAGACGGTTGGAACAATCAATATGCAAATTCATGTAGACACTGCACTAATGCTGCTATGCAACTACCTGGAGTCACTGCGCGCGCACTCTACTCCTTCCCGTCGAATCTCTCGAATCGAACCCAGTTTTATAAAACATGCAAGGGGGAATTATAAAAAAAATAATTAAAGAAAAATATTCATTAGTTATTTTTTCATGAACCAAAAACGTCAAGGGGTGTCTATTACTGATACATCTACCCTATATCAAGTACATTTCCGTTTATTGATGGAAATTGCTGAATGAGAATTTTCAACTGTGCTATGCGTTGAATTGAATTAACTTTTAGCATACTTTGTAGTATAAATAAAAATCAGTAAATCATATACAGGGCTGAACAACAACAAAAAAAAAAATCGGATATATTTTCCGGCTGTTGATGGCGACTTTAGAAATTAAATTTTCAAATGCGTTATGGATTTTCTAAATTGTTTATTTAGCCATCTTCCACCTTAATAAACTTGTGTCATATTATTGTGAATGTGGTGGAAAGTGTTTCATAATCTACACTAGACGCATGATTTTTCGTTCTCGTTAAGTTTTAATCCTGGTGTATTTGTAAAAGCTGGTTATAGAGCATTGTAATATTAAGTGTCTTCAACGGACTAAATTCAATTTCGTGCTAATTCATCATTCTTAAACTATTCGAGTCTTTCAATAAATGAACGTTTTTCACATCCCCCTACTACAATTCATATCAAGCTATTGATAGTATGAATCATCAGAGCCAACAAGCAGATTATTTTGTGATTTTTTGAAAAAATGTTTGTTGTCTTTTCTTAAAGAAATAAAATTGCATGAATTATGGAGCATTTTTCAATTTTACGCGCATTCATTACCCGGAGTTATTTTTTAATTCAATATATTGGTTTGTATTGTGTCTCATTCTATTAAGCAATGTATGAAATCTCATTAAAATTACTTGACTATTTACTTTATCAAACCTTTGAAAGAGTGTCTTTCAGGACTTATAATGAATTTCTAGTATATTATGTTAGCCCAAAGTATTACCTAGTTTATGATTCTCTTATTTAGTTAATTAAATCATCAGTTTTAACTTTGAAAGAAAAAACTTCATTAATACGTTTTACAAAAAAGACTGACAGTTGATGTTTTATAAAATTTAAAGTTTCATTGTAATCTCAAATACCATATGCAATTGTTACAAGAGATATTTCTAGAGAGAACGTTTTAGGATAAATCTAAATATTTTTTAAAATTATAATTATTGAAAACAATAAAGGATCTTATAAAACGTACAATATATATACAATCTTAGATGATAAAGTTTTAATTATTTAAAGCCTTTCTAAGTTGAAATGTTTAATTTTCTGAAGCATATTTGAATTTTCTGTTATATTATCAAAATGTGAGTACTTTAATAATAACAATATAATAAAAAACATGTGGACGCCTCTCGACCCTGTGTCTGTGTATATTGCAAATTTTGCATATTCTATGAACAGTACATGAAAACAGTACAGTACGTTAAGAAATTATAAGACCACTTTGATTTTGAAAATTATGAAGTACATAAAGGTTCTAATTGTAGTTGAAACACATGATATATCAAAATACAACATATTTATTAAAATTAGTTTGAAATAATTTTGAATAATGCAATAAATAAGTATGATAAGAAAAATATAAGCAATGATTGAAAAATACACTACTAACAAATTGTAAGACCACTTGTCTAAAAGCAAAACTAATATATAAATTAATACGATATTGGTCCTCCATTTTTCCTTATAATCTGAAATACTCTGTTTTTCATAGAAGTGACCAGGTGATTAACTACAGATTCAGAAATATTGTAATATTCTTTTATGATGGCTACATCTAGTTCATTGGCAGATAAAAACTGTTTATTATTATCACAAACTTTGCGACTATACGCCCTAAAGATTTTCCATAGTGTTCAAGTCTGGACTTCGACTTGACCATGACAAAACATGATTTTTTTTCTTTTTTAAACCATTGCTGGGTGGATTTAGACACAATGCAAGGAGCTTTGTCCTGCTGAAACAGCCAGTTAGCACCACCTAAAAAAGGTCCAAACGGTAACAAATGATCATACAACATAGCCTGATATTGCCCAGAGTTCATACGTAACGGAATTCGGGTTAAATCGCATAATCCATTATGACTAAAATCTCCCCAAACCATTTCTGATCACCCTTTCATATGTTGGCTGAATCATTGTTTCGTTTCCTTCCTCAAATCAGGCCAATAGTGTTTATAACCATCCGGACCGTTAAGATTAATTTTTTTTCATCTGAAAATATCACTTGTTTCTATTTCTTGTCCTATGACATGACATTTTTTGCCCATTTCAGTCTTTCTTCTTTATGGTGTTTCATTAACCTCGGTTTTTTCAACAGCTTCATACATTTTGCATTACTATTTGATTTCAGACTCTTCCAAACTGTTACGTGTGAGGCTCTTTTGCTGAAACGGTTAGAAATTTCCCGAGTTGAAAGACCTTTTTGAGTTGATAGTCGAAATGTTTGTCAATCATTCCGTGCTGTCAAAATCCTTTTTCTTCCAGATCGTTTAATTTTATCTGAATCCTTTATTCTAATTATTTCCTTGTGAATGGCAGTTTTAGAACGCTTGATTAACCAAGCTATTTATCGTTCAGATTTACCAGCACCCTTATAAAACCAAATTTTTCTTACTTCGGTCGCAGACAACTCTTTACCCCGCGGCATCTTCAAATATATCGTATATAACACTATCTAAAAATGCACCTTTACTTCTCGGGAATACTTTCATTATATACAAACGCGTACGTTTTATAATGATTCTGATGTGACGTATAATATGCTAATTTCTCAGGTGGTTTTATAATTTCTTAACAGTCACCTTATTGACGTTTTAAAAAAATTAGAAAATTTTAATAAAATTTAACTTAAATTTTAATGAAGCAATTATAACAGAAAACGTTCAACGATCAATTTTGAATACACACGCTAAAATTTTGCATATTGTGTCTTCTTCTTCAGAACTGCACCAATTCCTTAGTGGTCTTATAATTTCTTAACGCACTGTATTCTCTTCTCATGTCCTGTGCATAGAATTTCAAGTATACTACACATAATTTTACAAAACTGCCTGTAGATAGTACTAGAAAATATTCTACTGTATTGAATACATTGTAACATTTCTAGTACATCCTTTGTTTTTAAATATTTTATAATACCATTTTTACAGGTTTAAAATTTCATATTAAAGTACTCTTTATACACGTTATTGACGTTTTAAAAAAATTAGAAAATTTTAATAAAATGTAACTTAAATTTTAATGAAGCAATTATAACAGAAAACGTTCAACGATCAATTTTGAATACACACGCTAAAATTTTGCATATTGTGTCTTCTTCTTCAGAACTGCACCAATTCCTTAGTGGTCTTATAATTTCTTAACGCACTGTATTCTCTTCTCATGTCCTGTGCATAGAATTTCAAGTATACTACACATAATTTTACAAAACTACCTGTAGATAGTACTAGAAAATATTCTACTGCATTAAATACATTGTAACATTTCTAGTAAATCCTTTGTTTTTAAATATTTTATAATACCATTTTTACAGGTTTAAAATTTCATATTAAAGTACTCTTTATACACACGAAAATTATAAATCATATTTGATTAGTTAGAAATCATTATCGAAAGTGAAAAGGCAATTTTGGAGTACGCTAGAATAGAATTTTTTTAATATACATATATATAGTATATATATATATATATATGTATATATATATGTATATATATACTTTTTTTTATCAGTGGGCACTGTAGCTTCGGAAATTTTTCAGCAATCAATTCGAATCTTTTTCAAAATTAATCACCTCATTTTTTTCTGTATATTTTTTGGAAATATTGATATCTCGCTTTTCGATGTAACTTAAAAAAGGTTATGGAAAGTTACATTTTAATTTGAAATTCTGTCATTTCACAAAAAATGTATATTTTTTAAAACGGCAATGTATTTTACTAGATTTTGGAATAAAATAATATTTTTTTTCTTTTATTCCTCTACGTCTTGTCTAGGATGAGTTACTATGCTCACTATGTATATATATGTATATATATGTATGTCACTATGTATATATACTATGTTTGACCCTCTTTTTTCGAGGCGCTAATGCGAATTTCGAAACCACCATTTTTCATCATATTAATAAAATTTTCCATTCTAATATACAGGGTGATTAAAAAAAAATGGGAAAAATTTTAAGAGGTGATAGTACACACCCAAACAAACATTTTGTATCAAAGAATGCAAGGTCAAAAACTAAACATGAAAAAGTTAGAGGGCGCCAAAAGTTATGTTCGTATACGAGGCAAAAACACACAATGAACGATTAAGTTATGTTACGAAAACAAATTTAATGGCATTTGATTACAATAAGTGCTCAAAACATGGACCGGCAGCTGTTATGCACGCAGTACAATGGCGAAGAACAGATTGGCGAATTTTCTGAAACACACCAGGCATATCGCGAATTTCCCCTACGGCAGCCGAAAGCTTGGCGACAATTTCTTCTGCGGATTCAATGGGAGTCTCATAATCGGCAAAGAGCCTTTAGCTGTCCCCACAAAAAAAAAGTCGAGACATGAAAGATCTGGCGAGCGCGGTGGTGCCTGGTGTGTTTCAGAAAATTCGCCAATCTGTTCTTCGCCGTTGTACTGCGTGTATAACAGCTGCCGGTCAATGTTTTGAGCACTTATTGTAATCAAATGCCATTAAATTTGTTTTCGTAACTCGCATCACCCTCTCCTCCTTCCCTCCCAGTCACAAAAAAGCCAGATTGCAAAGTAAAATTAAAACATTAAAATGAGAATGAGAGAGTTATAATTCATTACCCAAAATTAAAATTTATTTAAGAAAACAAATCATCCAAAACAGTTAGTACACTCTTAAAGCTATTTCGGGCATTCGTAATGTAAATTCATAAAGAAGAACAAGTTCGGTAAAATCTTACCAAATATAGATTCAGTCTTTTCTCTCCATGTTATATATTTCGCAAACATACAATATATGTTTCCTTCAAATTACGAACATTTGTTTAATTTGATTCTTCTACAAAACTTCTGTAATTCAGATGTTGATAAGCAGCTTTAATTGAAACAGAAATACACTCGCTAAAAATCTTAAAACTATAGTTCAAAAGGAAAACAGGACGCGTTTCTATAGAAACATCGTAGAATAATTTAAATTTCCACGTCCGACAAATACACATTTTAGATTTCGTTACGGTACAAAAGTTTCTTTGCTGTATATAAGTTAACTTTTAGTCTGTATGTATTAGAAGTAGTCGTTACTAAAAGGACATATATTGGTTTTCTGAAAGTTAAAATTTTGTTTAACTTTGAAAATTTCAAATCTTGAAAGTTTTAACCGCACGTATTATGTTTGACGTCTTAGGGTAAAATAAAGAAAATTCTTTGAAAGAATTGTGAAGTCCGCATGTTTATTTAAATATATCGGAAAAGAAGATTTTAAATGTTCTTCTCCAGCATTTTCACAAAGTAAATAAATAAGTAGATTATAAATTAAAATATAATACACATTATTCAAAAACGGATTTTAGAAAAATCAATTTCTTTGAAAGACATAATTAATTGAAGTATTTTCTATGTATAATCATATGCATATATTTAGATATGTTTAATTATTTTCGGAATTCGTTATTTTATAAGCGAACAGTGAATACTGAATGACTTAAATATTTTTGATGTTTTCTGAAATTAGCAATAATTTTTTTTCGAAATAAAGCAAATACCGTATTTTTACTTTCTTCGACCTTTACAAGAAGAAAGTATTGGATTCGTGAAATATATCGATTTCCGGTTTTACGTGGATTTATACGGGTTAGAAGGTTTTGAACATGATTTGATTGCTTTTAGAAAATGTCTGTCTGTGAGTCTGTTTGTCTGTCTCTCTGTCTGAATGTCTGTATGTGACACAAAATTTTGAGCTCTCTATCTCAAGACCTAATGCACGAAATTTAATCAATTTTCAGATTAAGTTAGACCTTGATATAAGTTGGTGCTGATTATGTTTTGGTGCAACTCTCCCAACAGGTGGCGCTGCTACGATGATTTTTTCACGATTTACGCGACAGTTATATCTCAAGAACTAACGCACGGAATTTGACCAAACTTCATATTCTGTTAGACCTAGACATAAATTGGCGCTTATTAGGTATGAGTGTATACTGCTCAATAGATGTCGCAGCTATTCTCTAATTTTCACGATTTTCAAAATAGGTACAGCTCAAGAACCAAAGGATTGCCATTTAATTTTGTTTGTAGACGATTTAATTTGCATAAAAGGAAGTTTTGTAATGGCCACAGCATATTACTTTATGTTGTGTATGCCGCCTACTTGTGTAACACGCTCAATCTGATTTTTAACATCTCATTTAATGGAAAAACTTTATATAAAATTAGATTGGTTGGTTTCTCGCGCTATGGTCATTTTTTGCATGCGACGACTAATCGGTCCAGGACCTCCTTTTAAAGTGGAATCAAACCCAATATAAACACCCATGCCTAAATCGGAATTTAAATCCGGCACCCCTTGAAACTGTTCATATATAACGCTATCACTTAAAGGGCGAGGGAGGTCTGGCGCTTGACATCGTAAGATATATCTAGGAGGAGGGTGGTTGTCTTTTGATATCGGTATTTTGATCCAACCAAAATTTTCTCTTTTTATTTGTAATTTTTTCTTTACATCAAAATTTTCTGTTTTTATTTGTAGCCTGTTCTTTACATCAAAAAGAGTCTGCAATCTTTTTTAGTCTGTTATCTATTTTTATAAAAATACAAAGTTATTATTAAAATCATTAAATGATTGCAAAATTGTTTAATTTCAAAATATGGACTACTTCAACGTTCGGCATCACTATTCTTTTGCCATATGTGTATGCATATATAATCCGCTGTTCGAGAAACCAGATCTGATGTATGTTTGAAATGATACTTGTGTCTACCAGTAAAGAAAAGAGGAAGAATGGTAGAATGTTGTGGAACATTTTTTGATAAAACGTTTTGCTGCCCTCCCCCCCCCCCCGTCCTCCCGTGGCAAGTGCAAGAAGACATTATTACTGTTGAGTGCCTTATGTAACAGAAATGTATTATTAAATACTTTTAAATAATAACTAGTTCTTTTTAAAGTTCTCTTTGATATCAAATTATTTTCTATATAATATTGATAATTTATTGAATTCACTTCATTTGAATCATATTATATTGAATCGTACCATATCTTCATTTTTACAGCCCCTTTGTCCAGTAGCCATCACATTAACCACTAACAAAGCAGGTGGCCGGATAAAAAATCGGAGAAAATAATTTCAAACAAATTTTATTCTAATGAAATATAAAAGATAGAACTAAAATTTTACAGTATTTACAATGTATTGTTTCATTCTTTCGTAAATTTAAATAAAAATTCGCAGTCCAACGATTTTATGCAATGATAAATCGTCATATAGTATATACATATTCAGATATGACTGTAAGTCAAGTCTGATTGACAACAAGTCAATTCCAAAAATACTCACGTATCACATGCGCCTCGATTTTTAAATAAATTTGAGAGGAATTAAAACAAACAGACGACATACACGACAAACTGCGGTAATAAAATTTTCTGCCAATGCATTTTTATCTAAAAAAGCATTTTTTAAAATTACTTTGATAATAATTTTATGGATCATTAAAATAGTATTTAAAATTATTCTTTTTGAAATTATTAAAGGAAAACTTTTATTTAGTTAAGTGTTCAAATTTTAGAATATTTAATTTTTTTGGCATTATTATATAATAACAATTTAGTGTAAAATAATTTTCTCTTTTATCTTGTTTTTTTCTCAACTACATTCATTTGCCCTCTGTTTTAACCATCAAATTAAGCTGTCCAACTGACTATAGAGGCAGCTTTAAATAGACAGTATTTTTAAACATCATAAGTAACAAAATTTTTAATATGTTGCACTCTAATTATCAATTTTAATAGTTTATCTGTAACGTAGTTCGTGAATTTGTTGCGATCAGTTACAATATTTATTTCATGTTACAACATTTTTTTTTTTTAATCCACGCAATTAATTTCATATTTGTAATAGAAAAATTCAACATCGTTTACTGCATTTCCATTTAGTAGAATATATAATATTGACTTTTCCTCGAGAAAACACTATTTATCTATATTGCATGAGAAACTTCCTCAAAAAGAATTCTGATGTGATTTTGACTTTGTTCATGGCATGTTTAGAATCTAAAGTATTATAGCGATGTTTTGAGATAAGTGTATTTACGATTTGTAACTTCTGGTTCTCCGACATTATTTTTAAATGTTGCTTCAAAGATCAAAGGCTTTCTCAAATTTTATAAAAATGGATAAAAAAAATTACAGAAAGAGCAATTTTTTTTCTTCAAAAGAATTACTGAAAATAAAAATAATTAACTGCATATAACTTATCTTGTCTGTAACGTTTGTTACAATATTTTCACATTTTTAACCCAAAATACAGCTTTAAGGGGACAGTTTACCTCAAAATTGGTCAAAAAGCTGATTTTTGTTTTAAAAATTAAATGAAAACCTGTGAATATTTTGTCACCTCATTTTACTCATACGGCAATAATATCGCAAGATATTGTAAATTTTGTTAATACATCCAGCGCAATTATCCACACAAATTAAAACTTTAAATGAATTTTTCTCCATGTTCATATTTTATTCACTGTCCTGTTTTAAATATGCTAAGGCCTTTTTTTTTTTTTTTTTTTTTTTTTTTTTTTTTTTTTTGTATTTGAAATAGAGTTTTAAAAATTTTTTGTACATGTCCTTTATTATACATGTGATAAATCTGTGCATGGAATTACCGTTCAGGTTTTTTGTTATTTTTTAAAAAGTAAAAGTAAATGAAGATGTGTTAGATTTCATCGTTTTACACTATATATATATCAGTAAAAAAATTATATTAAATGTAATGTTAAATGTATCTAAAAATCCATGCGCAGTCTTGTGTAATACACATTTTAAAAAATTGGGCAAAAATATCAATAAAAAAAGTATTAGGGATTTAAAAAAATTAAAATTATTTTTTATTTTTTATTTTAATTAAATATGCAGTTATTTTTTTTTTCAAAATGTATTTTTAGTTAAACATTGAAATACAGCGAGTTCACCATTGGAACTATATTTTAAAAAATAAACAAAATTGTTGGAAAGGTAAACTGTGCTCTTAAATGCTGTATTTTAATCTTGAAATTGAATTATATCAAGGTGGTGTAAATTTCATAATGATTACAATGTATATACGAAAAGTACTCCTATTTTTCCATAAAATTTTATTTTAAAATAAGGACGAAAAATATGAAAGAAAATATATTGACAACAAAATTTTTAGTGGACTTTCCTAACTCATTTATTAGAGACGGTTAAGATAATCACACTCCTTCATTTAACTCAACTTGGTTTTCGTATCTAAAAAAGGAGTTTTGTAATCGACTTTTCACTCACTTTTTGACATTTTAGAATTATAAAAATTATTTTCAAATATCTGTGGTCTATGAAAATACAAACTTTTAATATTTTAAGAAGTTAATTATAAGTCAATAAATTAATTTAATGCATTTTTTCGCTATCCGGCTACTTGTGATAAATCCCCAAATATTCGTTATGGTTACATTACTACTACTTAATATTTTAAGAAGTTAATTATAAGTCAATAAATTAATTGAAGGCATTTTTCGCTAGATGGCTACTTGTGATAAATCGCCAAATATTCATTACGGTTACATTACTGTACGAGTTATGCAACGACACTGGATTTAATTAAGTGCCAAATCACTCTTGCCAAAAGAAGGCCTTCTGGCTATGAAACTGCAACAAAAAAATATATTAAACGCTAAAAAATAATAGAAATTATTGAAGAACAATAATGTAAAATCATGCGTTAAGCATAGATTATGAAACACTTTCCAACGCATTTAGAATACTATAATAAAACTTCACAGTTTAATAAGTGAACAAGGTTCTCTAATAAACAATTTGTAAAATACATAACACATTCGAAAACTTAATTTTATCAATTTCCATCAAAAGACGAAAACAAACCAGACTTTTTTTGCAGTGCTGTATATATATTATAGTGTAGGTTTACCACATAGTAGATAGTATGCTAAAATTTAGTTTAATCAGAAAATGCATATAACAGTTGAAAATTCCCCTTCAGCAATTACCATCAAAAAACGGAAATGTACTTCAGAACTTTTGTGCAGCCCTGTATATGATCTGTAGAATTTATACACACTAAGAAATATGCAAAAAAAGTTGAATTTAAAAAAAACGTACCTGGATGGAAAACGTACTACTTCCAGCAATTATTGTTCAAAGAGTGTCCTGTAACTGAATTATTATGTGTGTCCCTGTATATCAATGATGAATGCTATGTAGATCATATTCTACAGTAAAGATCTTGCAGTGCATCTCAGCGATCAATTCCAATATGTAACATGAATAAATACACTAAAAACGATTTTTTCCGGTAGACCGTTATGTAATGGAATTCTTTTGAGTGTCCTTGTAAATGAACGATGAATGTTATCCATACGATATTCTATATTAAGCATCTTGTAGTGTACTTCCAAAGCTATATATAGATTTCAATGAGTTTGTAATTGTGAAATGTTATTAAAAACTACCGCAAACGATTTTTCACCATAAGCAGTAATGTAACGGAATTCTTTTGAATGTCTCTGTAAAGTACGGATGCACAACCTGTGGACCGCGGGCCAAAAGGGGCTCGCGATGGGTTAGCGTGTGGCCCGCAAATTTCGTCAATTTATAACTGTTAAAAATTGCAATTTTTATCATTATGTCAATCGTAAATTTCTTCAATTTGTCGCGGAAAAAAATTAAAATTTCCTCAGCCATTTAAGAATCGTGAATTTTGTCGATGAGGCGCAGAAAAAATCGCAAATTTCGCAAATCGGCCACGTAAAAATCGCAAGTTTTGTCGATCGAGCCCGGAAAAATAGCGAATTTCGATGGTCGGGTATAAAAAAATCGCGAATTTTCTCGTTGATGCGCGGAAAAATTGAAAAATTCATTGACAGGCAGCTGAAAAATCGCAAGTTTCTGAGTTTATTGGGAAAAAAAGCGAATTCTGTCAATTTGCCGCGATAAAAAATTGCAAGTTTCGTCAGAGTCAGTTAAGAATCGCGAATTTCGTTGATTGGGCGCGGAAAAATCGCGAGTTTCGCCGATCGGGCACAAAAACATCACGAGTTTTGCCCATCGGGCTCGGACAAATTACGAATTTCGTTGGTCGGACACAGAAAAATCGCAAATTTTGTCAATGATGCACGGAAAAATCGAAAATTTCTTTGACCAACAGCTAAAACATCATATGTTTCTCAGTTTATTGGGAGAAAAAAACGCGAATTCTGTGAATTTGCAGCGGGAAAAAATTGCAAGTGTCATTAGAATCACTGAAGAATAGCGAATTTCGTGGATCGGGTATGGGAAAATTGCGAGTTTTGCCGATCGGTCTCAGAAAAATCGTGAATTTCGTTGGTTGAGCACGGAAAAATCGCGAAATATGTGGATATGCGCGGAAAAATTGAAAATTCCGCTGACCATCAGCTGAAAAATCGTGAGTTTCTCAGTTTATTGGGAGAAAAAAATGCGAATTATGTCAATTTGCCTCGGGAAAAAATTACAAGTTTCGTTAGAGTCAGCTAACAATCGCGAATTTCGTTGATTGGGCGCGGAAAAATCGCGATTGTCGTCGTTCGCGGACGAAAAAATCGTGAGTTTGTCGATCGGGCCTGGAAAAATTGCGAATTTCGTTGGTCGAGCAAGAAACAAATCACGAATTTTGTCAATCAGGCTCGGAAAAGCGAATTTGTTTGATCGGCTTCGAGAAAAAGCGAATTTTGTCGATCGGTTTCGGAAATATTGCAAATTTTGTTGATCAGACACGTAACAATCGCAAATTTCATTGATCAGGCGTGGAAAAATCTGAAATTTTGTTGATTGGCTCCTTCTCTCCTCTTCATTCATGAAGTTCACATTTGTTTTTTGGCACTAGCCACTTTCATGACTATGTTTGTTTTTTTAGCACTTCTAATTACACAAAATTTACTCCCCCAAATAAAGTCAAGGAATATTATTACTCCTTGAAAACAATCCTTGCTATACCTGTGTTATATATACAAACGAAAACAGTTGATAGATTCTTGCCAACTGATTTGGATATGTTGACTGGGTAGGGGAATCTAGAGGGGTAAAACTCCACCCCCCTCTAAAACCATATCTGTTATAGAACACAGATCACATCCCCGAAATAGAATTCCCTCTGTGTCACTGATGCGGCTCCGACAACGCAGACATTTTTGTAAGTGGCCCTTCTCTAAAAAAGGTTTTGCACCCCTACTGTAAAGGAACTGTAACTGCTAAATGCTTCATTTTCAATAACAAACATGCCATAGTGAATATCAATAACGTATATAATTTGTATGGAGATCCGTGTATATTTACGAGAGTTAGAGCACGGACAGACAGACAGCAGATGGCAGACCGAAGTCATAAACACTGTTAAACTTAAACGCGACGAAATTTAATTAAAAAATTCAAAGTTTGAATTAGTCTGTCTTCAAAACCTTTTTATGTATAAACATGGAATTTTGGATATTGATTAAACGGATTGTGCTTTGTAATATGCTACCATTAGAAATTTATTAGCCTTTCACAGAATGTGTGTATTGTGGAAATAAAAATAGCTCTTTTTTTACTCCATTAGCCATTGCGCGTATATCTTGAGAAAGTATGTATGGATTGTCGTGAAATTTCGTAAAGATACTAAACATGTTTGTGCGTTAACTACTCTTAGGCCAAAATTATTTCATTTAACTATATAAAAAATATTTTTGTAAAACAAAATAACATTTTTATATTTTTAATGAATAAATATAGTCATAACTAAAAATATTACCATTGTAAACACTTAAAAGTAGTTCATTTTAAACGCACATATTTGTTTAGTATCTTTACCAAATTTCATGACAATCCATATATACTTTCTTAAGATATCATGCGCGCAATGACTTCTGGAGTAAAAAAAAAAAAGAGCTATTTTAATTTCAACAATACACAAATTCTGTAAAAGGCTAATAAATTTCTAATGGTAGCATATTACAAAACACATTCTGTTTAATCAATATCCAAAATTTCATGTTTATACATAAAAAGATTTTGAAGATAGACTAATTCAAACTTTTAAGTTTTTCGTTAATTTTCGACGTGTTTAAAGGGTACAAGACCCCTTAAATAACTTAAAAATTCCTTAAAAATCAAATTAAAATCCCAAAACGTTTACGCCCAAATTCACAAGGCCATCGTCAATGGTCATATAACCACTGACGATGGCCGTGCGAATTTGGCCGAAAACGTTTTAACCAATGACAATGGTCGTGTGAATTTGGCCGAAAACGTTTTGGGATTTTAATTTGATTTTTAAGGTATTTTAAGGTATTTTAAATAGTATTACGTATCTGCTCCTAAAAGCACATTTACTACGTTTTATTTGTTCTTCATGCGAATTTTAATTATTTACTCAAGGTGAATTTAGCACTAAAATTTTCCTAATCCTTTATAGCTCCCAACTTTTACGCTTTTTCCTACCGCTATTTTTCAAAAGAAAAATTTATCATATTTCATAGCAAAAAAAATAAGATAAAATAAGGCAAATTTCTTTTCTTCAAAATTTGTGATAGGGAAAATGTGTAAAAGTTTGGCAGCTATGCCGAAGTCATGTTTCAATCATTATGTTAGTCTATGAAGTAATACTCTAGAAATACGAAATATTATTGCTTAAAAGTTTTGTTTGACTTAAAAATAAACTCAACTCTTTCAAGCTTTACCAAACCTATGAAATCTGTTACCGCAAAGGAAGAAAAATTCTATCGATTAGTGGTGAATTCCACACGTTTATTTATATATACTAGAACCTGAAAAAACAAAATTTCTTCTTTTCGACATTTTTCAAAGATAATTATATAAATAGAGATCGGCTAAAAGGAGAATAAATAATTATATGAAGGTGCTCGTGGAGAAAACTTGTTATCTTAGAGAAGATTTAATTAATTTATTTTCAGTCGAATATTTACGGATCATTAATTACTTTTATAAATTTAAATGATTATACACACATAAAGATATTTTTATGAGTTATTTATGTAAATTGACAAAAGGAAAGTATAAAAATAATTACTATTTTAAAGATGTGTAGTCGAATGTACAGGTCTGCCAATGGCTTTTTTTTTTCTTCTTTAGCCTACCACAACACTACCACAGATTTTTAGTATGATTTTTTCGGATTATTTATTCGCAAAAAGTATTAGAAGTTCTTTGATTAAAAAAGGTGATTACAAATTCTGCATTCTGCGATTAAAATAATAGAAAATTTCTAATAGTGATTTCATGCTCCTTGGATTTGCACGCATCTTGTTCCCATTATTTTCAACCAATAACCCTCGTGGCAGGTTTCTTATAAACTTTGATGTAGGTTATTAATGTTTTGACATATCGGTCAAGAATAATGTAAAAGTTGTCGACAGTAACAGCACTTTACATATTAAAATACACTAAAGCAATTCGAAATAACAATTTAACACACTAGCATCGTTCAAAGCAAGGTATATATAGAGTAATTGCTGGAAATAACAATTTCGATTGGCAACAAAGATACGTGCAGCCACGTCTATCAAGTGTTCAGACTGATCGAAAAATTAGAAGATTGGTGTCAAAGCAAAATATGTTCATAAGGCAAATTAAAAATGTTCTCAATGTCAATCTGTCAAAGGACGCAATACGTAGACGCGTAAGACACTGCAAGAACATTGTTTTAAAGAAAATGTGCTGCAAATTGAGCATACATCACACCATAAACTGGGCAGAATGGATCGAGCTCAAAAGTTATATGTCGTACGGGGACAAGTCTTATACCGTATTATTCAACTACGTAAAATGGATGGCCTTGACGGCTGGAATTGTTCTGGGATGACTTCAGGAAAGAGCCACATACGTTCTTCCGTAGACGTCAAGATTTTAAGTCCCTGATGGTTTGCGGGAGAGATTGGCTTTAATGACTAAACCTGCCTGGTATTTCTCCATAGGAAACAAAATATTAAGAGAAATTAGAGCAACATCTACTTCCGCTTGTTGACATCTTAAAGTGCTATTACGCGAGGTGTATAAAGTGCTTATCACATGTAAAAATTACTTGTGACAGAAAACGCCTGCAACTCTCCAGTTTCCTTGCAATATACGTACCACTTTTATAGCTTTTCAAGCATTTCATTAACTGTTCAGGAAAAGGATTTTCCGTCGTCAGTTTTCCAAGCATTTGATTGGCTGTTACTGGTGACTTGCTTCGTTTCAGGCCTCAAAATCGCTCCAATACAAAATTGTTGCTTGGTTTCGAATGATTCCCTTGGAGTCATAGGATAACATGAAGACGCCTGGAATTTGAAGCAACTTTCACGCCTCATGTAATAACACTTTTAGTTACCTGTAATTCCGAGTGACTCAATGTTACCCTATGGCTTTAAAGAGTTTCTTGAAACCAAGTAACTATCTTGTGTCGGTGCGATTTTGATGCTTGCAAACGAAGTGAAAGCGAGTCGCCAGTAACGGTCAATCAAATGCTTGAAAAGCCTTTTCCCAAAAGGCCAATGAAATGCTCTGAAAACGAAAAAAAATGATACGTAGGTTGCGGGAAAACTGACGAGTCGTAGGCAATTTCTGTCGCTTGAAATTTTTTGAGGTCCTGGGTGGATATTTCCACACGACAGTGTTTCAAAACATAGCTCACCTAGTATGAAAAAGAGACTTTCCGTCCCAAATGTTAACATTTTAAAATGGCCATCTTTAAGCCCAGACTGAAACTCAAATGTTCTAAATCTATACTTCGCGGATTTTAATCTACGAAGTATACTAGAATGGGAAGCAATTACTCTACTAAAGAACTAAAAGCGTCCATTTAAACAGTATCGTATTCTCTGCCACCAATAATACTTCAAAAAGCGATTCGGTGGAAACATGATAGTATGGATAAATACCATCACGTAAAAATGTTAGATAATGTATTTTTCCGCATTGCGCTTAACTTTTGAGAGTGTATAGTTATTGACTATTAGTTTTTTTTTTTCTTTTATCAAAGTTGTGATAATGTACCCATTTATTGGTTTTGATAAGCTTTATTTGAATAATTTTACTGAATCTAAAAAGTAAATAACATGTTTCTGTTTAATTTTGTATTAACATTTAATAAATGATATTTTCTTGTAGTACCTAAACTCTTGAAAAAGACTGTATATAATAATATTAATATAGTTATGTTATATTCCAAACGTTATTTTCCTTTCAAATATTTTATCAACGTAAGACACTTATTTATAGTATGTAGGTAAATATAAACTTATTAGATTTCCATTTTATGTTGGACAATAAATCTAATACTAAATTAAGTTAAATGAGTTAAGAGACATGCTGCATCAGGATGTTCACGGAATTTCATGTTAAATTAATTTATTTTTATTTATTCAAGCTACAATATGTCATTAAAGACAGCTTTATTTCCAGATATTTCAAGGAAACTTGATTTCAATTTGTTCGCTTAATTATATCTTTTGTTATAAAAATAAAACTGATTTTTTCCAGTGTCTTTTAAAACATTTTATTTAATTGCTTTTGAATAAAATTGAATTGGTTGAATTGAATTGATTTTTGCATAAATTGCGAAAAGCTAAACTACAACTCACAAAATATAAATTGCAGTATATAAAATCTATCATAAAGATTGACAAGAATACAGAGTTCATACGGGTCCTTGGATTTCAAGACTGAAAAATTCTTCGGTACCAGTATTTTCTTATGGAAAATATCTCCTTAAATAAGGCGAAATTTCGTCCGTTTAAACTAGATTTATTTTTCTATAAAAAAATACTGATATTTGGCCTTGAAAATAACGGTACCCGTACGAACCCTGGAATATGATTTTCATTTATTTATTTACAACAGTGTATAGTATTTTCCCCAGACAACGATCAAAACGTTGTTACAAAAAATATTGGCCACGCTGGTACAATACTATTTTAAATTTGCGTTCAATTATGTAGGGGTTGCCAATGATCCATTGTTAGCCCTCGATATGCTATTTCTTTCAGACAACAAAGTGCCATCACTAAAAAATACCGTTACACTTAACCATAAGCCACCCGTAAAACGATGCAGGTGTATCACTGTAAGGCTAAATACTGAAATTGTACTGCAATTTTGTAAACTTCTAAACATTGCACCTTTTAAATTTTTACACCGTCGTATAGGGGAAAAAAGTACTTTTAAATGCAATTTGTTTGACAACTGCGTCTCAATTTCTGTTTGAGATATTAAATTTTTTGTAGTTTTTAATGCCATTTCTGTAATGGTGGCAACTGAAGTACTGCATTTCTGTCGAAAGTAAAGGGAAAATCACAGGAAAAATAGATAATGTGAAACAAACTGGCTTGCAGCGTGACTTCTCAACTTAATATAGGCAGAAATTCGAACTAAATTACTGGAGATTATGTTTAAATGCTAGTAATTTTCACATAGTTATAATATATTTTATTACATGCAGGAAATAATACGTTACAAGTTACTAACTCTGCGAGAATTGTTACTTTCTGCCTACACCAAGTTGAGAAGTACGTTTTTTTGGGGTGCGTCATGTCACATGCACATTATCTATAGAAGATTACTATATCTTTTCGTTGCCATTTCAGATTTTTTTAAAAAATTACTTTCACTTTCGGAACCGGTTGGAGCCGGTTCTGAAATTGAAACTATCCTAATATAAAAAATCTATAACCAAAATTGAAAAAATAAAAACCAGTCCTCATCTATCCTATACAAAAAAAAAAAAGAAATCAAATATATTAAAACCAAAGTATGAAATTTGAAAATAACACCCCTATAGACACCCCTATTAGTGTTTTCCTTTCTTCCCGTGGCTGAAGTGGGCTCTTAAAACAACATAATACTCGATAAAAAGGCATGTTCTGTTAATAGGACGCTAGACTCCGAATGGTTTATTAACTAACAATTCCATGCTTCTAGAAGATAGAGATAGCCTTCATAAGTGTTCCAGATTATTCAAAATTTCATACCAAAGAAATAAACTAAGAAATACCTGTGTCCAAATGCATATGTCCAATATGAAACGAGTAGGCATTGTGAATCTCTTCTCCATACTTATAGCCTAGTAATTTTTAATTTTTGTCGCATTTTCTCAATCTATAACATTTTTTTATACAGTGTGATTCATAATTAATATAGCGATCACAAACGGCTATAACTATTCAATCGAAAAGATTTTATCGATAAGAATTACACAGAATGTAAGATTAAGTTCAAAATTTTGTTTACATACTTTATAAATGTTCTATGTGACTCCCCTTGGTCACACGGACAACATCTAAACATCGTTTTTGTTCAAACATCCGATACCATTTGCGTATGTTGTTAGCCTTTCTAAGCATTCTGTGTGTTAGAATTTTCACAACTGTCGTTCTGTCATCACAGTGCCATAGAGAAGATTTCGACAGCGGTACAGACAAGCACCTCCAAATGCTAACAACATATGCAGATGGTATCGGAGGTTTCAGAAAAAGGTTGTTAATATGTTGTCGGTGTGACCAAGGGGAATCATATAGAACATTTATAAAGTATGTACACAAAATTTTAAACTTATTTTTACATTCTGCGTAATTCTTATCGATTAAGTCTTTTCGATTAAATAGGTATTGCCGTTTGTAATCGCTATATTCGTTTTGAATCACCCTGTATAGTACGAACTGTTTTCGAAAAGTAAAGATACACCTCAGACAGCAGGAAAGAAAAAGTTTTAATAAGCGCGTTGGCCACACGTATTGTAACGTTGAACATTTGACCTTCCGCTCGCAACCATTCCTTATTTGTACGGTGAGTCTGTATCGTGTATAACGTGTTTATAATGCCTGAGTCAATTCAGAATCCCACCAAATGTGAAGCACATTTCGTCATACGTTTTCATCATGCAAAAGGTGAGTGTCCAGCGAATATTTACAAATAAATTGTTTCCGTCTATGGGAACATCATGAATCGAGAAAATGTAATGAAATGCTGTCGTGCTTTCCTGGATGTAGGACCAATGTTCATGAAGAACTCATAATCAGTAGGTAACCTTACAACCCGGACCTTGCCCCCAACGACTACCACTTACTCCTTTGCTTGAAGAAACATCTTGGAGGGCAAAATTTCCATGACGATGATGAGATTACAATCGAAGTTGAAATGCGGTTTCGGCAACAGGCAGTAAGCATCTACGACTGAGCAATACAAAAGCTTGTACCCAGACTTAATAAATGCTCGAGTAATGGTGGTGACTACACTGTAAAATAATTATATAACGTTACTCCATAAAAGTGGTGGCAGTCTTGCTGCTTCCATTTTTTCTAATAATGTAACCGATATAAATGGTGTTACGTCACACTAATATGTAATATTACAGCAGCTATATCAGTTTAAATTAAACCATTATATGATTTAAATTTCTCCATAGAATTGGAGGCAGTATGTTGCCACCAATTTTATGGAGTAACTGTGAGTAACATTACAAAGGCATATACCAGTAAGTAATTTGTAATGGACATTTTATCTATTAAAAGTTTTTGGAAAGAGTATGCGGCATTCCATCTTTAACTTTCGAAAAAACAATCGCATTAACCATTAATTTCAATAGATTGCTCATGTAGTTTATAAATTATACTTAGACTTTAACTTTTCCAACGGCATACTAATAATAAGACATTCTACTGAAGATTGGGCTTAAATTTTCTTTCAACTCGGAGGCCAATCAAGAAATTTACACTGTTAAGTATTGGAAATATGCTTGCGGTAGTACTTTGAACTTTCCTCATAAAAGGGAAATAAATCCTTCTCTTTAAGGAGGTCCATTGTTCAAAATTTCATGTTCTTCATTTATAGTTATTTTTTAATGAATATTTATCCATAAATTTGCTTCTCTATAAAAATTACTTTTCCGTTAAAAAGAGTTTGAAAACTTTCAAATTTGTTTTTAATTTTATTAAATTTAAAATTTCCTTTCTTTTTTTTATTTTTTTATACAATTCAAGAACCATTTGTCCGATTCCATTACTTTTTCACTATTGTGTGCAGAAAGGGTTTTTTGTTAATTTGTCTTCAGGATTTATAAAAATATTGTGGGAAAGCACTTATCTTTTCCCTACACAAAGCTACCGACCGCTGTTTTTGTATATTTAAACGCTTACTGATCACAGCGCCATCTCCTGAGATCGTGCGGCCGAGCACGCAGCGCATGCGTCAGAGGTTGAAAGTTCGGAGCTACAGATGTTCGTTTTTTGGGAGCAGAACAAGTGGGAATTATACCCTGTTCACACTGCGTTATCGGAACTATCTTAACCTCCGAAATCTCTGAGGGAGTTCCACAAACTCTCTGAGAGAGTTTCAACTTTCTTCGGGCTAGAGACAGTCACGACCATTCACTCTCGCTGGCTGTAAAGCTTCGCATTAACTGATTGGGTGTTGCGGGCGATCTTATCTTAAGCGCATGCGCAAACAACACAGTGACGTTCACTGAGTTATCTTAAGTGAGTTTTTCCATGTGAACAGGTTTCCAATTCCGGGAGGGTACCACTTCAAAATTAAGAGAGTTCGGCGGCCTAAGATATCTTAAGTATCGTAGTGTGAACATAGTATTAGAATGAAAGGTGTAACGACGGCTCGATCGAGGAAGATATTGATCTTCTTTCCAAAAAGAATGAGTGTGAAGTTATGATTGCGACTTATCTCTTTAAGACGCCTTTATTTCTGTAAATAATAATTCTGTAAATGGAATTCTTTGAAAATAACTGAAATTTTAATATAAGCATTTTAATTAAAAAGTGTCAATTTTGTTTGTGTTGAAAGAAGTCAGATTCTCTGACATTATTTACAAAATTTATAATAAATTTAAAGGTAAAGAAAGGAGGATGTTTTAAAGTAATTTTTACTTCGAGGAATATATTTTTAAAATTTTTCAAATGAAATTAAAGACCCTCAAGACAATTTATTAAAAACGTAATATAAAAACTCTATACAAAATTTTCTACTCATATCGTGCAATAATGTTTAGATATATCCTTTTAAACATAACAAATTATTAAAAAAATCTATTCTGAGATAAATTGACTTAATTTTTTATCTACAGGTGGTGTAGAACTGATACTATAGAAGGGAAAATTTGCTATATCAGCTGATGTATTCATCGTAGAAATACTCGGTTTGCTTTATTTAATGTATTTAACTTTCTAGTATTTTATTACCAAAAAATACGATTTTTTAAAGAATTTTTACCCTGCAGCCCCATAAGGGTTAACTGTGGCGAGAATATCTGAGAATTCAAAGCGGTATTCTACTTTTGCACCCGATTTATGAAAAAACCTTCATAAATTCGGTTTTTGTCGCTTTCAGTCATGTCCAATTTATCTCCCCTCTTCAAATCTCTTTCAACTGCTCCTGGGTTATTCCTTATAAATACAATACGCACGATGGCACAGTTATTACTGATAATATTTAAAAGTTCACTATCAAAACAAGAATAATCTGTTAATTTATACAGATCTATAGTGAGCCAATATAGAACAAATACAGAAATTTAATATATAGTGTTCCTATTTATGAATGTTTATTAATCACATTATTAATTATTAATATATATTTTAAAAGCTGCTAATTTTCCAATATATACATACCTTTTATGTTTAGACTTTTATAATTTATATCATATAAATCAAACAGTGATGAAATACTTTATTTATTATTCGAGTTATGCATAAATAACTTATCATTTTCCTTAATATTAATTAGTTCATTTTTCAATAATTTATATCTCACTAATTATTTCAAAATTAATGAAAAGGTTATATTTTAACTTTTTATGTCAAATATGCAATAAAATTATGGTGTTATTATAAGTTTTTAAAAGTTATAAATTGTAGATGACAAAATTAATCACTTAAAATTATACAACATATTTTAAGAATTTGAACAATACTTTTTCTTTCATTAGTAAAAACGGAAATTATAGCCATCCTTTGAATCTTTTTAACCTACTGTGTATTAAATAACATTTTCAAAATTCAAAAGGTAACTTATAGACAAAAAAGTGTTAGATATGTAATCGGCACGCATCTTTTAGCTCTCTCAACTAGTCAAAACTTTTTTGTTCGTAAAAAAACAGTCATGAAACGGTCAATATACATTGTCAGACAGTGCTTCGAAATGCCCTCAAAAACAATAACAACAAAAGAAATTCCAATTAAATATCTTAGCAAAACATCGTTATTATTCAACAGTTTTTGATCCGTAATAACTTAAATTTGGTAATAATTGGTGAGTTTTCCTTTAGGAAAAATATGTTTTTGTTTTGAAAATAATTATTCGAAATAGTTTTTCTAATTCATTCAAAACAATAACTGAAAGCAATAAATCTAAGTACATTTGTATTTAGACATCGAAATAAAAAAAATAATAAATAACTGCATTTTCATCATTTTGTAATATTTCATACAGTTTAAGAATTAGGTGTATTTTAATTAAATCAGTTTTCATTAATGTTCTATCTGTGAATTACTTTATATATTTAAAAGAGGTTCGTATTTTATAAAAACTCGCTTCATTATTTCATTTTTTTTACGAATATCCCTCAAATGTTTTTGTAAATTATATCTTGATTTATGATTTTAAGAATTCAAAAGTGAAGCTGTCAGAAAGAAACATTTTGAAGCCAAAACATACTCTTTTAGTTGAAAAATTTTCCAATGCGAGAAAGGTTTTAGAAAATTTTAAATTTGAAGAATTGCTTTTTGAATTTCCTGAAGGAATGGGTAACACAAATATTTTAAAATTTATTTGAAGAGAAAGATAGCTTTCTAGAATATAAATAATTTAATAAAAAATATTACGTTATACATAAAAAAAATTCGTATTTCTGACGTCAGCAACATGCGTAATTGATAACAAAAATTGTTTTCTAACCAAACTTCAAATGATTGTTTTTGAATCAATGACTACCATAGTAATTTTTTTTTTAAATTACTTATTGGAAGAAAGATTGGTTTGGCACAACGTAGTTTTTTTGCGATAATCTTTTATTGTTACCAACATGAAGTTAAAAACTCATTGTTGGCTGAATATCATGTATACACTGTAAAAGACAATCATACATTGAAATGTTTGACGTGTCTGTATATTTATATATATACATGTTGCATTATGGCAACATTGGATTATTTTTCTAGTTGGAATGAAGTAGCTGGCTGTCACGATATCAGTAGTGGATCACGTCCAGCAGTAATAGAATAGTATAAGTTGTCAGAACAGGTAAATTCAATCCTGTTGTACTAGAATAACGAAGGTTGGAATCCTGTCGTGTTAAAGACTACGACATTGATGTTATATGATTATTATCAGTTGACGAGTGAAGGCCATGGAATATATTTTTTCGGGAAAGTTTCCCCAGAAATAATTGAGACAAAACGTAAAGAAAGCTCATCATTTTATTAAAACATCATTGGGAGGCGCAGTTTCCAACAAGAATATTAGCCATCGCTTCATAGTAATAATTTAGGGAGTAAGCAAGTTGTAGATAATCGAATACGTGGTCGGTGACTAGGGGGCGGTATGAAAAATGGAAATACAACTAGAATCTGCTGAAACACAGCGAGCATCGGCTTTTTGTGCGTCAAGTGTAGTAATACAAATATGACGTAGGTCGCGCTCTCAACCAATTAATAATTAAGAATACCACGCCATGGAAATAGTGCTGACAGAGCGAGTGGATGAATTAGAAGGTAAAAAAGATAACCCCGGAATACACGCGGGAAAGTAAAATGGAAGAGAAAATAAAATGGTTGGTAAAAGAACATTTTAAAAGAAAAAGAGCGGAAATGGAACATTTAATTTAAGAATACTAAAAGCGTAATATTTAAGTAATTTAGACAAATGAGACATTAAATTAAAGGGAATTTAACAGAATTAACGATTATTTAAGAATAAGAATTTAGTGAATATAAAGTAGTAATTTAGAATAAGATAAGGAAATCGCGGAATTAGATCTAATAATATAACACATATAAGCTCAAAAAAGGTTCAAAATAAAAATAAAAATTAACATTAAAATGAAATCCATACCATAAGCGCTACAGCTGCAAATATCTACACAGATTATATATAGCACATTATGTATGAAATGCATTACGCAGACCCAGAATCTCGCAGTTTAATTTAACTAAGAATAAACTACAAACATCAAAGAAATTTCAACAGATATAATTTGAACAAGATACACAAAACCAAAAAGCTGTGGCCTCGTCAGCAATGGATATTTTATAAAAGCACTGCAATGTTTCAGACTAAATATCATACACAACAAACTATTATTCAGTAGTGGTGGTGGGATTCGGCCAGAATGTCGTAAAGCATAAATCAAATGTATAAAAAGTATTGAAAGCATATCACGAACACTCCTGCACCGGGACCGACGTCACAGTAAATAGCACATCTCCCAATCTGAAGATACAGCTGGTTTAAAACATATGTGTAATATACATTGAAACAGTAATACAAATAATTTTACCCAAACCTGAGCCACACAGCCATAAAAAACAATAACCACCATACACTGATCCATAATCTTTCCATGCTCGTTCTATGTCTGTCACCACACAATTGCAGACATCCTTCTGAAACGGTCCAAAAATGCTTTAAGTGATACAAATCATTAACTGCCAATCGCATAGCAACTGCTCAAAAATGAACACTGTCTGTAAAACTAGTATATCTAGTAATGAACTTCAGAGGTACGTTATTTTTATAATACAAAATACTAGTTAAATGAAAAAGTTCTTTACAAAATAAATTTTTACCCGAACAGAGTTTATAGTAGCGAAAAATTTGACCTATGATTATATTGATGTAAACGCATTTATGCATATTTGAACTGCAGTTAACTGTTTGGTTAACTTCAAAATTAAAGTTATCCCGTTTATTGTAGATTGAAATGTGTACATAATTTGAAACGTGTATTTTCAAATAAAGATAATCAGCAGCACTATTGTTTTCATTTGCCTAAATTTAAAAAATTGTCATTTCCTTTTCTTTTTGTGCACCAAAATTTCATAAAATACTAATTGAGTACATGTTTATTTGCAGTAATGTAAACAATAATAGTAATGGATTTAATCGCAAATTTGAAGAAATGCTAAAAAACATTTTGAATATCCTTAAATTTAAGTATAAAGATAGTAATATGTATTGGGTTATTTTGAACAGTTATGAGATCATAAATGATTTAATTAATAAAGATACACAAAGTATCCAAACATATGATTTTGAGAATCTTTTCACAAATATTCCTATTGCAGGGTTAAAAGATGTCCTATTAAAAATTGGCGATTTAATTATTATTGATACTGATTTAGATTTTAATTTATTAAAATTATTATGCAATTTTTGTTTATATAACAACTATGTTTATACAGGTTCAAATATTTATTTATAGAATAATGTGATAGGAATGGGAACAAGTTATTCTTCAACAGCAGCTAACTTATTTCATTTTTTACGAATTTCAGTTTTGTAGTGTCAATAACAAAAGTTAATATTCTGGCTTTCAGATATATTGACGATTTAATTATTTTGAACTGTGATCGAATTTTTTAGAGATATCATCTGACATTTATCCTGATATGCTAGTCTTGAAAAATACAATGAAAATAATAGTGCTGCTGATTATCTTAATTTGAAAATACACATTTCAAATGGTGTACGCATTTAAATCTACAATAAACGGGATAACTTTAGTTTTGAAGTTAACCAATTAGTTAAGTGGGGTTCAAATATGCATAAACGCGTTTACATCAATATATATAGGTCAGATATTTCGCTGCTATAAACTCTGTTCAGGTAAAAATTTATTTTGTAAAGAACGTTTCCATTTAACTAGTATTTTGTATTATAAAAATAACACACCTCTAAAGTTTATTAACCCTTTAACGGTCGCATTAAATTACGTTTTAAAAATTCAAATTGCTTATTGGCACCACTTTTTTGAAAAACACATATTCACCTTATTTACTGACAGGTAAAATGATACCATAATAAAGCCACTATATTATAAAACTGGTGTAAATCAAACAAAAATGAATAAAAGACACAGCTCGTGAATATCACGGGAGCGAGAATTAAGGTGTTAATAGATATACTAGTTTTACAGACAGTCTTCATTTTTGAGTAGTTGCTATGCGATTGACAGTTAATGATTTGTATCACTTAAAGCCTTTTTGGACGGTTTTAGAAGGATGTCTGCAATTGTGTGGGAACAGACATGGAATCAGCATGGACAGATTATGGATAACTGGATGTCGGTTATTATTTTTTGTGGCTGTATGGCTCGGGTTTGGGTAAAGTAATTTTTATTGCTGTTTCAATGTATATTACACATATGTTTTAAATCAGCTGTATCTTCAGATTGGGAGATGTGCTGTTTATTGGGGCGTCGGGTCCAGTGGGCGAGTGTTCGTGATATGCTTTCAATTGTTTTTATGCATTTGATTTATGCTTTTATGACACCCTGGCCGAAATTTACCGCCACTATTGAATAATAGTTTGTTGTGTATGGTATTTAGTCTGAAACATTGCTGTGCTTTTATAAAATACCATTGCTGACGAGGCCACAGCTTTTTGGTTTTGTGTTGCTTGTTCAGGTTATATCTGTTGAAATTTCTTTGATGTTTATTGTTTATTCTTAGTTTTATTATGGTGCAAGATTCTGGGTCTGTCGAATGCATTTCATACATAATGTGCTATATATATACTTATGGCGGCTGCTTTATAGTTATATACATTTTTTACGTATCTACGGTTTTCGTTAAACTTCGTTTGTTTTTTGTTCGATTGAGCATTTACTGTTAGGATCATTAGTACAATTTTTAATGAAGCATATATTTGACTATGTTTTGAAGGTATTAATATTTAATTAGTTAAAAGTTATCATGGGACTACAATTTAAAATGTATTAAACTATAGATGGCAGCACATCGCAATGTTTCACCAAAAACCTTAATTTCAGTGTTCTCATTAACCATAAAGAGTGATTTTAGTATAACTTTTGATCACAGATGCCAGTACTGATATTATATGTGATCCATGGGTGAAGTTTTATTTTTTACAGCATTCAAGAATTGCGGGTTACACTATTCTTACTTATATTTTTTTTATTTTTGTTCATCTTTAAGTTGTAATAAGAGCTGATAAATGTTTAATTTTTAATAGTTTTACAATTGATTTTAAATTTTTACATAATATTTTAAAATTATTTTACAATTTCTTAAACTATCTATTAATTGTAATTATACAATAACTCCACGTACTTGTCAGTATTGCATATACGTTTATGAGGTCTACATAAAAATGGTAGAGACTGATTTTCTATAAGGTAAAAATTTGTACATTACAATATTTCGTGATTTTTTAATGTTTCGTTGTAATGGATATTGCATTTCTAATGCTATTATTTTCAGACTTAATCCATTAATAAATAAATTTCTTTTACATTTGATATCGTAGCTGATCGGGAAAATTGAGTAAAATAATTTATGCTTCTGGGAATGCTTTGTTCAAACAAAAATCAACTGCGATTTACTTATATTGTGGAATATTGCCCTTCATAACATATTTCGCAATATATAAGTTTCCATTTTCTGCTTGTCATATTTTTACATTCTGCTCGTGGATTTTTCTTCTTAAATCTTTTTTTTCCGTTTATGAATTATCAGGTTATTGTATATACAAATTTATAATATATTATAATTACTGGTTCATTTATCTATTGTCGATTTTTCAGAAGATTTATACTTAATGATTACAATATGTTTTATATACAGGTGCAATATGTTATCTATTGCCGACCTTAAATTTCTCAACCGTTGGTCGTAGACATATAGTTCCAATTACAAAAACGTTTCAAATGAGGTAAATATTCATATTGTGGCACTGTTTGAAATAAAAAATCAATTTTATAAAATTACGAAATCTAACTTTTTATACGATCCCCCAGTCACTATAGTTATACTTAGTAAAAGTTTACACATATCATAACAGATATAACACAAAAAGTTTGACTTCTGTACTACAAAAATTGGCACAGTTATTAAATTTCAAAGTTTGAGATTTTTGCACATGATTTTGTCTTTCATTGAAGAATCAATTAAAAGATGAATTAAAATAATTCAAGATCAAAATCAGGTTGCAATGTCCTTTTACGGCGAAACCCCCTTTAGACGATATTACCAAAGAGGGTTGTTTTATCCAAAAATTTTAATTGACTTTTAGGGGTCGTATATAAAACGAAGAATGAAATATTGAAATTAAACAGAAAAATAAATATCAATTTATTATAATATCAGAAAATGATCTACTATAAAAAATGAATACATCAAACCCTGGAATCTGCTAGAGATACTGCTCAAAGTGTTCTCGATTGGTGTTCTCCAATGCACAATTGAATGCGTGACAGTACTGAGCTCTGGATACGTAAGAGCATAGCAGGTGTGCAATCTGTGCAACCTGTGCAAAAATCAAGGATGATGCGCTTCAAATAAACTATAGAAATGGTCTTAGTCACAGAGACCTATGTTTTGATATAACCTCAGAGGTAGAAGTCCATGGGAATCAAGTCCGTTGAATGCGGTGGTCACTCTACCGGACCACCATATACAAGGATCTGTTGACTGAATTCGGTGGCCAAATACGCACGGACGTTTGATACTTTACGCAGAGGTGCCCTATATTGTTGAAATCACACCCGGCATGCATGTCGGAAAAGCAGCTCTTCATATCAGTCACATACCGTGTTTTGTAGCAGATGCAGGTAACAATCGTCCGTTAAAGTTCCATCGTAGAAGCCACATGCCTCGCTTATTTCCGCCTTGCTCAGTTGTGGGATTAAAAGGGCGAAAGCCAGCCCCTCCTCCGGTGTCGTTGGAACATTATACCTTGCCCGTCTACTTGTTCTGAGTCGTGGTGCAACAGAGCCGGTCTCTCTAAGATGGTGCAATGCATCAGTTATAATTTCATGCATTGGATGTAGATCCTTAGGGAAACGTTCTTAATAAACACTCGCAGCCTCTCTGGCATTCCATTGACATTCACCACAGATCAGTATCATTTCGGCATATTGCATGTATGTGTAGCCTACCATCACGATCTCAGCGGTGACTAGCATATCCACTGCTAGATGGCTCATGTTTTATCCCGAACATGTGACGCTGCGGTAATTTGCATATCCCAATTTTCATGCTCGTTATAGCTCGGCTCGTCGTTTGCATTCCGCTACTATTTATCTAGTTCTTTTCAGTATGTTTTATTTTCCGGGTGTCGATTCTACCTACTTTGACGATTGAATGTTGTTCGCCCCATAAAAGTTAGCTCAAATTTTTAGATGAAATAACCCTCTTTGGGGATTTCCCGATTTGGCGATACCGCTTAAAGGTGGTTTCGCCATAAAAAGGACATTGCACCCTGGTTTTGATCTCGAATTACTTTAATTCATCTTTTAACTAATCCCTCAATAAAAGACAAAATCATGTGAAAAAATCTCAAACTTTGAAATTTAATAACAGTTAATTTTTGTAGTACAAAAGGGAAACTTTGTGTTATATCTGTTATGATATGTGTAAAATTTTACTAAATATGACTATAGGGACTGGGGGACCGTATAAAAAGTTAGATTTCGTAATTTTATAAAATTGATTTTTTCTTCAAACAGTGCCACAATATGAATATTTACCTCATTTGAAACATTTTTGTAATTGAAACTATATGTCTACGACTATGATCGCAATCGCATTACAATTACGCTCTATGGAAATGTCCGATCTTGTATGTTAATCTATGCAGAAAATCAACAAATTGAGATATTTTAATGCAACAAAAACTAATATTGATACTACTTGGTTTTTTGCGCCGACCAAAAATTTATCGCCAAACTTTAAGATTAAATGCCAATAATGGTTGATCGTAAATGTCACATTCACTTGAATTTAAGCAATTTACACGTGTTTACGTCATCAAATGTTTTTATTTCGACGTTTTATTTGTATTTTTATTAATGTTATACTAATTTATTTGTTCTTTCGTTATTTATAATAAAAATTTAACTTTTAACTTCGAAATCTACCTGCGCCTGTAGGCGGAGCCGGCGGGGTTTTAGGTAGATTTTGTATGAAATACTACCTATTGGGATCGTTCCTATGTTGGAATTTCTGAAAAAGTTTTGCAGATCTACACCGATCATGACCCCTAGAACCCAAAACCACCTTCAGTAAAAAAACTTTATATCTATCTATCTATCTATATATATATCACTTTCTTCTGGACACGATAACTTCCACAATTCCGCAAAAATCTCTTCCAAACTGATACATAAAATCAAGGGGCATAAAATCTCGGTCAAATTCGTTAATGGGTAAAATCGGACCAAGGGGATGGAAATAGGAGGGGTTTTGTGAAAACCAAAAAAACTCCATAACTTCTTAATTTTTGTACATATCAAACCATGTCATAAGATTAAAATATTTATTTGCTTAAAAGACGTCATAAAAACATTAAAAGTAAATTAAAAACTCTTTATTTGCATGTTTCAACTCATTTTCTGAGTCGTCGTCAGAATGTGTAATAGAAAATTACAAATGCATAATGAAAAATTGAAAAAATCATCGAAAATAAACAAGTAATCATGTAACGCGCCCTATATATTACTACTCGCACTTATTTATATTCATATCAAATCAGTTTAAAGTTTTTATTACTTCTAAAAATAGGACCAAAAATTTATGTATCACAGATTTTTGATAAAATTAAAAATGGGCTCAAGGAGCGCAAAAATAGGGTTTTTGGGAGAAAAAAAAAATTCCTAACTTCGTCAATTCTCAAGATATCAAATACAATTAATTTTATTATACATCTCCTTAATATTATCTACAACTTTTATATTCACAAGTTTTTGATAGTACCAATTCGTACCGCAAAAAATAAAAATAAATAAATAAATAAAAAATAATATAAAAAATTAAAACGAAAACAAAAAAAAGGGGGGGGGGGGTTCAAGAAGAAAACTTTCTATAACTCCGTCAATTCACAAGATATAAAATCCCCATAAAGTTAACGTATATCTTCTTAATACTGTCTTCAACATTTATATAGACAAGTTTTCGATAGGACCAATTCTTACAGCAAAAACAAATTAAAAATACATAGCAGTTGAAGGAAAAAATCATCTTATTAAGGGTGTATTGAAATCCAAACTGCTTATTTTCTTACTCATTTTTAAATTCATTTTTGCTCTCAAACGCATCCAATTGGTAGATTTTCTTATTCAGAAAGTATATAATGTACCGTAATGATCGAGTTTTTGATAGAGGCAGAATATATTTCAAAAAATGATGTCAAAGTGGGCATTTTGAACAGAATTTCCCGAAGTGAATGTGTTAGAAACGAAAAATATTGCCCTACTGAGAAAAAAAATTATTTATTAATCAAGTTTTAATTAATTGAAAGAAAAATAAAACACATGTCGCTTACAAATCTTTTCAAAAATCACTTCAGCAAGTTTCATATTTTTTCTATTAAAAATGAATCTGAAAATGTGCCAGAAAATTTCGAGTTGTTGAGCATGGAGAAGTATTTTTTTTAATACCGCCTTAACATGATTCTGATAAAACCAGCTATTAAATAAAAATGAAATAAAAACTCGTCAAAAGCGGCCAGATAAAACTGTCAAAGTGGATTTATATCTAATCATGATTTAATTTTTGTTGGTGAAGTTAGTATACTTAACTTTGAAATCTTCCTCCGCCTCTAGGCCGGGCCGGCGGGGATTTTTTTTTTTTTTTTTAATTCCTATTAAGTCCCCAAAACAGAAATTTTCCCTTTTTATAGTTTTTTTCAAAGTTTTAATTCATTTCGTATGACTGTTTCTTACCCTAGTTTTTTGTGTGTTTGAGAGTTTGACATAGGATACTGCAATGTCCCTTAAACCAGAGGAGCGTAGATACGTAGCAGAAAAATTCAAGAGATCACACTATGTATAAAACTTAGACTAAGGACTAGTCTGACTGCCAGTCCTGAGTAAAGTATAAGTCAATATCCTAATATGGGTGTTAGCAATAGGTATGGGGTCATCAGAGCTCTTGAAATGCACTAATAAACCAATGTTTCTGTTAGTTTTTGATTGGGAAAATTGGTTGGGCCGTTTGATTGAGGTCATTGATTAGCTATTTTGGGCGGTTTTTGACTAGTTGAAGTTGGTTGATTAAATTCCTGAAAGGATCTGAAAAAGGAAAGGGTATGAAATGGTATAAAAAATTGGTGGAACCTGAGAGAAAAGTAAAATTCGATCCAAAAAAGTTTCAGTAAAAAATTGGCATATAGTTTCTGTCTAAAAAATAAGTAGTGCGTAGAAAAATAATAGATACAGATTATCTGTAAAGCTCACGAAATTACCCAAATTTTTGTTGATAGCTGAAAATGTGGACTGAGCTTTACTGGTGCCTTATATTCAGAATCGTGTTATCCACTCAAAATGAGTACTGGGTATAGTAAACAGAATGTGTAGTTACGTACTAAAAATTTTCTGTCAGGCACAGAATTGTTGACATTATTGCATCGTCAAGCTAAACTCCACAAAGATAGAAGAATGTAAATCATGAAGTAATATTTCAACTATAACATTAATATAGTCAGGTTGTTGAGGAACTGTTGTTATTAACATTTCTGACGTAACACATCTAACGTAATAATTTTTATTTCATGTAATTACTGTGAAAAGGGAACCTTGTGCCAAAGGACTTGATTGAAACAAATAGTTAGCATACGGTTGAATCGTACATGCTTAGGGTTTTAGGCTTACTTTGGACTTTGATCTTCCAGGCTTATCATTGACCCCTAGAATGAAATTTGGTCCATACTTCGTACTGAACGGACCTCTCAGGTTCTCGCTCATTATCAAATGAGCCTCTAACCTGTTCTTATGAACCTAAATTTTTAAACTGGTTATGAATATTTGGAATTTAGATTGTGTTAAAAATACCTTTATTTACCTGATTGATTTTAAGACACCAGTAAAGCTCAGTTGACATTTTGAGCTATCAACAAAAATTTGGTTAATTTCATGAGCTTTACAGATAATCTGGTTTCATTACTTTACTACGCCCCACTTACTTTTTTAGACTGAAACTATATGCCAGTTTTCCACTGTAACTTTTTTAGATCGAGCTTTACTTTTCTCTCTGGTCCCACCAGTTTTTTTATATCATTAGGCATCGATTCCAATATCTAATGTCTAATAATTACTTGGAAGAATTTTCCGGTACGAATTGTTTTTCCCAACACGACACGACTTTCCGATCGACCCAATAATTTAAAGTTGTTGCGCATTTGGAGCATGCGGGCTTGCCATACTTTGCTAAATCTGTGAGCTTATATATATTTTTGATACTTCTTTGTTCCTGTCACCTTCTGATGACAACCCTTGCTCCAACATGGGCTACATTTTATGTCGGTATCACTACCGCCTAGGGGTTGCAGAAGCAAAAAACGTTCGAAAGTGCGATTTTAGTGTTGCTGGAGGGCCCAGATGCATGAAATTTGGCATGGTAGTTACTAATTAGATATAAATGATCTCCAAGAACATTTCTTAAAAAATTCGAAATTTAAAAGGAGTGAAAATGCGCAAAAAGTGTTCTAAAAAACGTTTTAAATGGCGATTTTAACGCAATCTCAAGAAGTACGAAACCGATTTAAAAAATAACGGCGTCAAAATGATGGTGACAACTCTTTCTCCAACATAGGCTACATTTTATTTCGGTGCCATTACCCCCAAAGGGGGTGCAGGAGCAAACAAACGTTTGAAAATGCACTTTTTGTGTTACTGAAGGGCATAGAAACATGAAATTTGGAATGGTAGTTACTTATAAGATATAAATGATCTCTAAGAACATTTCTTAAAAAATTCGAAATTTAAAAGGGGTGAAAATGTGCGAAAACAGTTCTAAATTGCGATTTCTACGGAATCTCAGAAAGTACCCAGCCTATTTCAAAAGTAATGGTTGGAAATTGATGATTACAGCCGTTGCTCCAACATAGGCTCTATTTCATGTCGGTGTCACTACCACCTAGGGGTTGCAGAAGCTAAAAACGTTCTAAATTGCGATTTTTGTGTTACTGGAGGGCCTAGAATCCTGAAATTAGGTAGGCCAGTTATTTATAAGATACAAATGATCTCTAAGAACATTTCCTAAAAAATCTTACTATAAAAGAGGTGAAAATGAGCAAAAAAAAAAAGCATTCTAAAAAACTTTCTAAATTGCGATTTCTACGCAATCTCAGGAAGTACCGAACCGATTTAAAAAGTAATGGTGTGAACAAGATGGTGACATCCCTCGCTCCAACATAGGCTGTATTTCATGTGAGTGCCACTAAGCCAAAGGAGGTGAAGGAGCATTTCTATGCAATCTCAGGAAATATAAACCGATTTCAGAAGTAATGGTTTCATATTGACGGTGAGTCTTCGCTCCAACATAGCCTACATTTTACATTGTTGTCACTACCACCTGGGGGTTACAGGAGCAAAAAAATTTCTAAAATGCGTTTTTTGTGTTACTGAGGGGGTCTAACATTTTAAATTTGGAATGGTGATTTCTTCAAAGGTGCAAATGCTTTCTAAGAATTGGGGAAAGAAAATTCCAAATTTAAAAGAAAGAAGTGAGCGAAAAACGTTCTATAAGCGTTCTAAATTGCGATTTTTATGCAATTGTGTGAAATACGAAACTGATTTCAAACATAATGGTTGCAAATTGATGGTAATAGAACCTGCTCACACATAAGCTATATTTTATGTCGGTGCCACAACCCTTAGAGGGTTGCAGGAGCAAAAACTTTCTAAATTGCTATTTCCGCGGTACGGAAGATTCTAGAAACTTTAAATATAGCACGGTAGTTACTTATAAAATATAAATGTCCTCTAGGAACAGTCGAAAATAAATTCGAAATTAAAAAGGAGTGAAACGAAGGAAAGGAGCGAAAAGCATTCTAAAAGAGCTAAATTACGATTTCTATGGAATCTCAGGAAATAATAAACCGATTACAGAAGCTATTGGTTGCGAATCAAGAGTGATAGTTCCTGATCCTATACGGGCTATATTTTATGCCGGTGTCACTACCACCTGGTTGGCAGGAACCACAAGAAAGCCTTTAAAAACATCTAAATTCCGTTTTCTATAGAATATTAAGAAATGGCAACCAATTTCAAGGTTAATATTGGCAAATTAATGGTGGCAGTCTCTGTTTCAACATTTTTCAAGACATTCTATTTCACTAACACCAGAGAGGTGGTAGACTGTTAGACAAGAAGCTTGGAATTTAACATGATGGTTAATTTTAAGATGTAAATGTGTTAAGATGGTTTCTAAAAAATTCAAAACTTCAAATGAATACTGAAATGAGCGTATGAAATGAGCATAAAAGTCTCAAAATACTTTCTAAATTATCATTTATCAGGAATTAGTTTTAGTTCTTTTTATTGATTAAAATCTCATTTCTGTCTATTGCACTTTTATATTGAAGTTTAGTCAAATTGTGGCTTAATTGTAATTTTTTAATTATTCCAAGAAGTGTCCTTCCGATAAAACATAGTCATGCAAATATCACTAGGTATATTTCAACTATTACGCGAGCAAAGCCGCGGGGTTTGCTAGTATTTAATAAAGCAAAGAATGCTATTAAAATTTAGTGGTAATAATCGGTCATTTGGGTCGGAACGCTCCCATGCCTGTGGGTGACGTAAGTCGGGGTATTACTGTGTATGGGCTACCATATTATTTTTAATAATCAAATTTAGAAACACTTTCGCGATGACTGTCACGTATACGATAAGTATTGAGTATGTACAACCTTTAATTTTTCTTACCAACATATTTGAATAATAATTTTTGCTGTATTTAATCACAGAACTTTCGTGATTAAATTAGAGAAAAACATTCTATTCGGAAATACTGGTGCTAAAAGAATAAAAATTCCGAGCAGGACGATTACTTTAGCGGTTTACAGTAGATTCTTCGTGCATTCATAGTCATTACAAAGCTGAAAACATTATAAAAGCTTATAAAAGAAACTTTAAATTTATTTAAGGGACTACGGACATTGACATTGTAAGTAAATTAAAAGGAATATTGCGACATTTTCAAATGCTCAAGTTAAATAGAAAAAATTAGGATTGTGATAAAAATAGGATTATATTTTTTTATCCCAAATGTATTAAAACGATAAAATCAAATTACGAGGCCGATAAAACTCGAACGTTAATGCTAAGTCTATGGGAGCGTTATTTTCAAATATCTCACATTGATTTTAATATTTTTTAGTGATTTATTTGCATTGGAGAGCTGAGGACAATCTACAACAGGGCTAATTTTTACTTTTTCAATTTTGGTTATAGTTTTTTTTTATATTAAGTTAGTTTCAATTTCGGTTCCGAAAGTGAAAGGAATTTCTTTTTAAATCTGAAACTAAAATCGAAAATGTAAAAAGTAGCCCGGTTGTACAGTCGTGGAAAAAAAAAGTAAACATCCCTACTAACTCCTCAACAAATTATCGTAGAAAAAAATTACGGGTACCGAATGATTGGAAATAAAGTCTACTTTTAAATGCTGCATATAAAATTTGCTTAGGGGGCCATCTACATATTAAAACGAATCATAACTTAACCATAGTTTACCATAGTTTATTATAGGTTATTAACGAACCATAGTTTTTTTAATAGCAATACACAATTCTGACAGCATAAATGAACTCTACACCCTTCAATTAGCCTAAAAACAAATTTTTATGCAATTCGTACCATAAGTTTCCGAGAAATTAATTATTTTAAAACGAACGTATTTTAAGGGCTGTATCCAAATTGAAGTTCGGTACTGGATTGTTAACCGAGAGAGCCTCCGTCTTGATCAATGCATCTTAAGACTACTCAAGTTGTCAATGAAGCCTGTTAGATAACAGGACAGCAGAAGAAATTTCAAAATATCTACCCACTACTATCATAGACGGCAACTTAAACTATCATTTTGCCGTTTTTTAAGCAGAATTTGAAAACTATTTGGAAGAAAAAAAGTGAAATTTTGAATTTCCATAAATCAGTACTTTATAAATCTAAATCCATCAAAAAAATTGCAGGTTGCAATTCATAATTTTTTCGAATATTAATTTCATAATTCATTATCCATATCATAAAATTATAAAAATTGCAAATTCAGCGTATTTATGTTTGGGCACATTAGTATTATTGCTACACAAAAAATTAGCATATTGGGAGCATAAGTTCATTAGATATAAATAAAAATATGAAAATGTAATTTAACATTAGAAGCACTAAATTTTGAATGGTTATAATTCAAAAACTTATCATTCAAATAACTTGAAATTTGGTGTCTAGGCATAGTTCGAACCGAAGATTTGAAATATCTCCTTAAAATTGGGTATTGCCATTGAAAAAAATGAGGTTTGGGTTCGTTTTAATATGTAGATGACCCCATAAGCAAATTTTATATACATCATTTAAAAGTAGACTTTATTTCCAATCGTTCGGTACCAGTGACTTCCGTCTACGTTAATTAGTTGAAGAGTTAGTAAGGGATGTTTACTTTTTTTTTCCACGACGGTACATCGTCCTCATCTATGCTATGCAAAAAATAATAATAATAATAATAATAATAATTCAAACATATTAAAATCAAAGCAAGAAAATTTAAAATAACGCCCCCATAGACTTAACATTATCGTTTACCTTTCTTCTCGTGACTGAAGTGGGCTCTTAAGGATATTATGGTTATTATAACTATAAGGATCGACCGAAACATGTTTGTAAGACCGAAACCGAAATCTAAACCGGATTTCGGTAATCTTCCTATTTGCGGCGGAAAACGAAAACTAAAATGTCCAAAAATTTTTTAAGCAGTTAATACATACATAAATATACATAATTATTAATTAATTATACGTGTTTAAAATATACATAGCTATTAATTAATTATACGTGTGCCCCAAATTGCCTCAGCTCTCTAACCAAAACTTTTTATTTTCATATAAAATAAAAAATGTAATTTATTCACCAATGGCACAGAATGATTTTCTAATTATACGAATTTCATCTAATTAAAAAATGTTTTAGGTATAGGTACTTCGATTTATCTTTCATAATGATTTTTGTATTTGATCATTTGTTATATTATAACTCTCTCAAAGAGTATTCAAAACACGTCTGCAGTTTCAAACAAAAAAAATCATGTTACTGTTCAATCTGCTGCTTTTAATGAGCACATGAAAAGCTTCTTCAAAGTTTAGTCACATATGAATTGCTTGCTTTATAATTTGCATTCACATCTTGAGTCAGTGATGACTAATAATTGTAAACAGCGAAGTTCATAGCAATAAATATATAGTGTCTCATTTGAGCCGATACAGCTCAAATCAAAGAATAATGTTGAAATTTTTCAAAAGAAGAAACGAGATTTTTAGAACACAGATAGTTTCGGTCGAGTTTCAGTCCAGCCTAAACTCAGATTTTGAGCCGAAAACGAAACCGAAATCGAATTTTCGATCATTCTCTAATTATAACCATAAAACAATTATTGAGATACTTTTAATAAACGATTTAGACAAGAAAATATTAATCGTGGATCATTACAAAATAAAAGTTATTATAAAAATTATAATTATAATTTTTGATTCTAGTAGACATAATCAACAACGTATTTTACTAGTTTATAATATGCTCATGATAGATTAGATTTTATTAATTATGCATTCATTCTTGTTATTTAATTTAAAAAAAAGAGTAAAACAATGTTTACATTAATTTAGCTATGATGGAAGCTACAGAAAAAAGTGCATAAGCATGCCAATTAATTTCGATATTCCGTCACTTTCACATATCCAAGTTCCATAAGAGTACATTTTCAGCACCAATTTTTAGCAAATTTATTTTCCCATAGCATTTTACGCTAAAATAATATTAAATCAAAGTACGACCTACATAAATAAAATCAAAATAGTTAAAGTGATATCAGAAAAGGAAAAGGGAAAATAAAGTTATCCGATTTCTGTTTGATACAATGTACCAGGAAATCTGTTATTTGAAAAAATAATAATGAAATACTAACAATATAATCGTATTCCACCTCCACAACAAATCGTGATTACAGAGCATCAGACATCGTATTACCCGTTATTTTTAAAGCTGGAGAAATTGAGGTTACAAAGTAAAGCTGAAGAACGCTGCTTCTGTGAGAAAGTTGAGGTTAGAACAAAGGGTAATGCAATGCATTCTTAATTGGACAGAGTGGAGAAAACGGGTTCTTCAGATCGCTCGGATCACGAAAGATGTTATCACATCAGCCCGTGAAAAGTGAATCTAGGGATCGTTTATAAGTTAAAACGTAGTGCTTTACACTTGGAGATGGTACTTTCTATTTTTTAATGGTTAATATCATTTTTTTTTTCAAAATCTCCCTTTCGTTGTGGTATTCTGCAATTATTAATGCACGATGAAATATACTTTTTGTTTCCAGAAAAAGCATTGCTATAAAAAATTACAGGACCCTTCGATTACGGAAGGCATCTCAATTTAAATGCAATTTTACTTTCTTCTATCTTTACAAGAAGAAAGTATTGGATTCAGGAAAAATTTTGAATTCCAGTTTTCGACGGATTTACGCGTTTCAAGGGTCAGAGATCACGAAAAACATGTTTTTACAAAATGTCTGTCTGTGAGTCTGTCTGTGTGTCTGTATGTGACAGAAATTTTGTGGGCTCTCTATCTCAAGAAATAATGAACGGATTAATAATAATTAATTAAGAATAAATAATAATAATAATATAATTAATATAATTAATAATATTTAATTAATAATAATTAATAATGCTTTTGATTCAGTTAGTCCCTGATATAAATCTGTGCTGTTTACTTTTTAGTGTAAACCGCCCAGCAGATGCCGCTGCTGTGCTGCATTATTCATGATTCCCACAATAGCTGTATCTCAAGAACTAAAGCACGGATTTTCAGAAAACTTCATTTTCAGTTAATCCTTGATATAATTTGGTACTAACAACTTTTTGGTGTGATATAGGGTGAGGTATAGGTGGAGCTGCTATGCGGAACTTTTCACGATTTCCGTAGTAGCTATATCTCAAAAACCAATACACGGATTTTCATCAAACTTCAGATTCAATTAGAAGTTGACATAAGTTGCTGCTGATTAGATTTTGGTGTAAATCACCTAACCGTTGGCGCTGCTATGCTGCATTTTTCAGGAAGTATTAACATATATGAGATAGAAGAAAGTTTTGGGATTTCCACAACCGACTAGTTATTCTAGGTTTTCAGCTGTATCACGATTGTAGAAGATTTCTCATTAACAAAATAAATGTCGCTATTATTTTATCTGTTGAAAAAAACATTGTTGTACGTATTACATTTAATGTAGGCGGTATCGTTGTTTTTATTATCCGTAGTGTATATAGTGTGTATGATAAATTGTATGTATTGTAAGCACGTTGCATATATTGTAAGTTGTGTAAGTATGCTTGTTTGCTATAAGTATTGTAAAATGCGTGTAAATACGTAAGATGAACGAAAGTAAAATAGATCTACAGTCATCCCCGTTTAAATGAATATTGACGGTTCCAGAAATAATATTCGACTAAGCGGGTGATTTCATTAAACGGGGAATCATAACTGTAACATTTAATGCGTAATAAAAAGGTAAAAGAACCATCTACGGTATATTTCATTAACAGCATAATAAATCATTAATAGAATGACTTAAACTAAAATAAATACAAATGCTAATATAGAGCAAATACGTATTAATTTAATGTCAGTACAGACTACAGACATATATATCGTTTACATGACAATGCAGCTCGTTTGAATTTGGTCAAAACTTTGATACTTCTGGTTTACGTTACTTATACTGCCTTAAAAAATCGTTTAAAGTGGTTTGTTTAAGTGGAATCTTAAAGGAGTAAATATCGAGTTATTTTTCGAATGAGTGCAAATATCACAGTTATCATCTCGAATCTCGAAGTAACGGCGCATTGCTTGGCTAATAGCAAGAAGTGATGTGAGGGGATCAAGATGGGGATCGTTTGACCTGTCCATTATACGCCTGCCGGTCGAAATCATTGTACTAAGAACTGAAAATTTGTTTTCAGCGAAAAGGAACTAAAAATGACAAAAGATGAAAGGAAATTCCGGCTGAAACGTGCTTTCCGCGCTATTTTTAAGCATTGGTCACACAGTTGTTATTCAATTAAGCGGGAACGTTCGTAAAAGGTATTTGGTAAGCGAGTGGAAAATAGCATTGAACCAATAGGAATAAATTCGGTTCCGGACGACTCTATTCGAATAAGTGGGATATTCGAATATCCGTGACCCAATTAAGTGGGGAGGACTGTATTTAAGTTTGTAAACGAGAACGGCTGTGAATATAAAGGTTATGAATTAATGTGGAATGCTAAATATAGAGATAAAAGTATCTTTTTATATCAAAATGAATTTGTTTCACTGGTTAACGCATAATTATTTTTTCATAGGCATTCGTAGAAATAATTTCTTGTGTTAAAACTATGCAGGAATACGCATTTTTTTCTTTTTGTCTCAGATCAGAAATCCTGCACAATTACTTAGACTCGGAAAAAATTATGAATATAACATTTAACGGTGCATATTTCTTGGGGAAAAAATCTGAAAGTTTACATTAAAATTGTAAAGATTAAAGGCTGACAGTTAATAAAGTCTTTTCATTAAATTGTATTAGGTTTTATAATTTTCTCAAAAAAAAAAAAAAATATATATATATATAACCATTATAAACCAATACAAATGATCATCTACAAAGTGAATTTATAAATTATAAATGAAGTTTTTGCAAATTAAAAATAAAATTTTATCCTTTAGTAAAAATGAAATTTAAAAACATGTCATCAATTCAAGCGAAACAAAAAAATAAAAGTTCAGTGAACATTGAAAAAATTGAAATATTTGTGGAAGCAAGACAGATTCTTCAGGCCCAAATTACCTTAAGTTCCACAAATAACATGTGCTGTTTCATCCTTGCATAAGCCATATCAAGATAAAAAATGTAAAATTTGAGCTACCGTACACAATAAATCTAGTACAAAAACATTAAATTAAATAATAAAATAAAATAAATAAAATGGATTAAAGATAGCATTTTCCAATTGAAGAACCAATTGAAGGTACCAATTGAAGTACCAATGAATCTGTCCATGACACAGCAAGTTTAAACAATGCTTATAAATGATTAGATCTTGTTTCCAGAAATATAAGTATAATACTATTAATCCAACCATAGGGTTAGGAAAAACAGTGCAATAATATTGAAGTAGATTAACCCGTAACTGGAGACATGAATTTCCTTACGTTGTCAGAGACATAGAGTCAAAATGACTCCAATGTTATTTTTCTTTTTTATCTTTTGTAAACAGCATTGAATTATATTGAATATTTATTTTGGAAGCGCAATATAGTCTGGAAATCATGTAATTACCAAAATATTAAAAATAATTATATTAAAACTGTTAAATGTTATAAGATTAATTGTTGGAAAGATAATATAAGAAAAACCTAAACAACCTTTTAATGAGTACTTACTTCGTTTAGATATCATGGGATGACACTAATGTTAATAACTGTTAGAATTAAACAAACAAAAATGAAGAATACAATATTTTAAAATATTACTTTAAGAATATTTCTTTAATCTTTTTGCTTTTTACATCATTCAAATACAGCTGGGGCATACGGCTACGGAACATTGTCCACATACTGAGTGTTTACAAGAATGGCATAGAGTAGATGTTTTCCTTTTCAACTTTTTTGGACAAATGGTGCAGTATTTTCTAGTAGGTAATTTTAAACTGCTATCTGTATCTACTTTTTCCTCTTCTTTACCAAGTATATTCGCAATTGAAATTCTCACTTCCTCTCGAAGACGGGTATTTATTAACCTCCTATCTAACTCTTCTCCGGCAAGCTGCTTTGCGAGGTTTTTTATAAAATCTAGCCTTGACTCTTTTCTATAGTCTCGTGTGGCCTGGTAAATAGTAAATGCGTTGACTGCACTTATATACATAAGGCGAAAAAATATAGCTATTGGCCACCTTCTAGTTCTCCAAACAGTACAATGTATGACACATTTTTCATCCAAGGCATTAACAACAGATTTGGTATTATTATAAAATGCGATAAGTTCCGGCTTATTGATGTCTGTATCTTGGGATATTGATGAGTGCATAGACGACACTAGCAATACAGCTTTGCCTTTTTAGGAAAATATGATACCAATGTTAAATCCTTCGAAAAGCCATAAATTGAACTCCCGACAATTCTGCTTCTGTTTGGAAGGAAGTCTTTAGGTATTTGTGTTTTATTTATTTTTTTATTATTTTATTTTATTTATTTATTATTATTATTTTTTTAATGTTCCAATATAGGTTAAGTTTTTTTCCTTCAAAACTTTTACAAGCTCAACTCATGAAAACCAATTGTCTGCAAATATATTCCTGTTTGTGCCTGCAATACAAGCAGACAAGCGCACAACTGCCTGCGATAGTTTTTGCAACATTTTATCTTCTTCTGAAAGTGTCATAAAATAATAAATAATAATATGTCTAATATGAGAGTCATCTTCCGCAACTTCCCATTCTTCAAACCATTGCCTTACAGTTTTTTCAAAATATTGATCACATGGCCGAATTTTTTTCCTGGAAAGTCCTGGTTGAGTATTATCCATTTTCTTTTAAACAACGATATATTATTCTAGACAAAGGGAGGGGATTACAATACTAAATGCGTAGAAATTAACTGGTGCGTTATATATTTTTTCAGTCACAGTTTCAGAGACGTGGAGTCAATCTGACTCCATAAATAGTAACGAAAACTTTGAAAAAGAATAACTCGGATATAGGCGCGTGTTTAAACTTGGACTTCTGCCAACATACTGATAAAAGATCAACTTGAAGGTTCTGAGGAGATGCTTGCATTCAAGGACAAAAAAAAAAAACCACGTGATAATTAGAGCCAATGAACAACGCGGAGTCACCTTGACTCCCGTCTCCAGTTACGGGTTAAATACAGTATTTCCACTATATTAGAACAGACATAGTGTTATATATATATATATGTGCTATATAAATTTTTTACTTAGCAATATTCATTTAAATTATTCTAAATTTCCGGCGTATTCATTATTTCCCTGTTTCTTAATAATCTCTATTATTTATTTCTAGTTAAATTCCTATAAATTTAAACGAATACCCTAATAATTATCTTATTCGAAATCTTAAGCTAAAATTTTAATCGGCAATATTCATTTAAATTATTCTAAATTCCCGGCATATTCATTATTTCCCTATTTCTTAATAATCTCTATTATTTATTTCCTGCTAAATTCCTATAAACTTAAACGCATATCTTAATAATTATCTTATTCGAAATCTTAAGATAAAACTTTTAATCCCTTCATTAAATTTATTAGCTATCCAATCTATAATGTTCTAAGAGAAGATGTTTTTTATTTTCGAATGTTTTAAAAAGCCATTTTGTTATTTTTATTTCTAATCTTTATTCCACGAATCTAGTTTCCCGCGCATCTCAATGCTAGACTATTTGTTTCAAAAACATTACGCTACTAGGTAAAGAACTTTTTTGCCTTTGACCATTCCCTTCTCGCGTCATTAGCTTAGCTGCTCATCTGAGAGCATGCACTTTTCACAGATCTGCTCGTTGCATTTGTTTTCCTCCGCGAGTTTAACAAAAAGCGCAAGCACTGAATTCGGAGATCAGATTCTGTCTTGTTTCAAGTGTTCTATAACAGAGGTTCTCAAACTCTTAGACCAACGTACCACTAAATAGAATATCATACTTCCGCGTACCACCAGGTGAAAAACTAAAATCTAATAGAGAAAAACCTGCATAAATGAAATATGTGTGAAACGAAATATTTTCCCAGTCTTTTGTGCTTCTGTCTGAGCAGATTTTACTATATTTAATTGCATGATTACATTATTAAATTGGTACTTAGATTAACTGCTTTATATTAACCTTCAAATAAAAGGTAGTATCATCATTACATTTTAATAATATGGACATTATACAGTATTTTAGTAGACAAAAAAAGAAAATACTTAATGACATATTGACGTAAACTATATATATTATATATTATATAATATATTAAGTCTACCGGAAAATTCTGTCCGAAATGTTATTTCACGCCTACTTTTTTAAATTCAGATTTCTTCATTGGCACCACTTTTTTGAAATGGTAAAATTCCTATTGTTTTCACATTTCACATTAAGATGAAAACAATGGAAATTTCCCCGTTTCAAAAAAATGTTCTCAATTAAAAAAATTAGACGTGATATAACATAAAACGGACAGAACTTTCCGGTAGACCTAATACAATAGGGTGATTCTATTAATTCCCTTGTGTTTCTAATGAAAAGGATGTACTTGCTTTATCAAACACAGCTTCCTCATGTTTGGTTCAATCTCAGTTAGTTTTAGGCGTAAGTCAGATTGAATTTTTAGTTTATTCCTGCATTTGGTTTTCATATAATGAAGTGAGAGAAAGCACGTCCACAAATATACGTTATGCTGGAAAGAAGCAGAAATTTTAGTTTCTACAAATATCAGAGGGTATTCTTTTCTCACCATCCAAAATTCTATTACATTCATCATTTTGATTGCGTATTCCAGTAATCCATCACAGGAGGACTGAACAAGCTCATTTCTTTCCACTTTCGTATGATTCAATGACAGGGTATTTCTAATTAGAAATATATTTCTTATCCAAAGCTTTGACGTTAACTTTGCAGGAAAGTATTCTTCAAAATATGTTATTAGATTTTGATTTCACATGATGTATTTTTTTTTTCATTTCACGTACCAGTATGGGACTTTCCAGTACCAGTAATCAGAACTTCGCGTACCAGTACTGGTACTAGCTCCATAGTTCAAGAACCCTTCCTCGAGAAGATGTTAACCGGTGTCTTTTAAATCTCGTAGTATTCTAAATTGCTCTTTAAGATCTTACAGCATGATATAGAGACTCATGCCGAAGCCTGTAGGCTTCACGGAAGTATCGACTTGTTTTATATTTTTATGCCTGATGAATAAACGTATTCGAACGACAAGCTGACTCAGTTTTCCCTTTTGTGCAGAAATTCTCTGGATTCCGGAAACTGTTGTCTAGTTTATAGTTACTCCATGACTGTATGAATTGATAATACAACTGCAAACGACCGTCTGAATTGATAATATGACTGCAAACGACCATCATGTTTTCTTATTTGGAGCTATACTTTCAACATCGAAGTGTTCTTACCTAAGCCACGATTGCACAACTAAAATGTTCGACTTGATAGTAGCTGTTACCAACAATCTTCACATATATATAATCCCACACAAAGCTTTTATTTAAATTCTTAATTTTAGAATTTCTCCAGGCTTTGATGCTTTGTAATTTCCATAATTAAATACAGTTTTACTTTACACATTTACTTACACATATTTTACATACACCTTATAATATGCATCTTAAAACGTGCATACATACACAACAATTTACAATACATACAACATCATCATACTTGAAAAAAAAAAGTTTTCCATGCACCAGGCATGACAGTACTTACATTGCATTCTATGCATTAAACAGCAATTTTTGATCAAATATGTAAGTTTTAACGATCACTATATCACCAATGAAAACTTCTTGAATTAATAAATAGTCCTGATTCCACTAAAACTTAATAAATATACATTTAAACTTAGAATCTTCCATAATCACAGTGTTCTATAATTTTTAATAATAATTTCTTACGAAAAAACGATAATGACAATTACTCTGCCAATACAAGCTCCTCAGAAATGCTGTAGAAAACGTGAAATCACGAATTTTAGAGCGTGAATTAAAAACATAGAACTGTAGCGTAAATTTATTCGGGAAATATTTTTAGTAGGCCATGGAAATGCTTCCATATCTATTCAGAAAACTTGGTGACCCCGCTAGTAGTTGATACAACTTCCAAAAGTTGATTAAGCTATTGAAATATTGCGCCATTTCAGGCAGAAATGAACTCTATAAGTCGAACTAGACATAATATTTTTGTTTTCAGTAATATTTTATTGTAATATTTTGGAGTACCTTTTGTCACATTGTTGCCAGAAGCCATTTCATGAATTCTTTTTATTAGGAAGTGTAAAAATTTAGTTTTTGATTAGTTGGAGACAATTGCGGTAAATTAAAACAACCCACTTCCATCTTGCTTATTTCAACTAATAGTTTTATAAGAATTATTGTTAATCACAGCTAAAGGATGATGTTTTAAAGATTATTTTTTAGATTTTCGATTGACTTCTTTCGCCTGATCAACTACTGGGAAAATAGCAATTACAAAAACTATTTACTTATAATTTTGTTGCTAATTAATTTCAGAGGATTTAATGTTTGTCTATAATAGGACATTCAATAAGGGCTGTAGCAATCATGCTAGTTTACTTCTAAAACTTAAAAGGAATGAAATATAATAAAACCCACGTAGCACTGACTGTATTTGATCAACTACTGACGGGGTGACATTATCATGTAAGGAAATTCAAATACCGATTCACTGGGGTGTGCATAGACAATGTTTTATAAAAACGAGAAACTAACTTCAATTTTTTTAGGCTACAATAAATGATTCGAAACAGTTAACAAATCCTTCCAGCTCTAGTTGAAGGAGAAGGTTGATTTCTTTCTTTTTCTTATTTGAAAGAATATACATAAGATTTATTACAAATTATACAAATTTGTATTACGACTTCTAAGTTCGCTATTTTTGCGAGAAAGTAAATTGGCAGGAAAATTTTAAATTAGGTTTACCAACGGTAATTGAATGGCAATGAGACAATTCTATCAAATAATTTAAAAAAATTGTTGAAATCATATTTTAAAATTTCTTATATCCTGTAATATAACATAAACCGTTTATTTAATGCACACAAAAACTTGTGTTTGTCCCTTTACTAGATTAATGATCTCATCCAAGATACTTAAGATACTCTAAGATACTTCCAATTCGGTTATAATTGATTCGGTATTTCGGACGTTATTTTTTGTATGCTTTTTGTTTCTATGTCTCTGTAAACACACTATAAGTGCTATACAATAGGGCGGAGCGTATTTTTTTTTTTTTTTTTTCGAAATTCTTTTCCAGCTAGCCGGGAAAAGTTGTGGAATGGTTTTAGAAATATACTCACAATATTTCAAAATAATCAATAAATAGCTTCCGGTTGCACTTTAGTGTCTAAATATGCAATTTTAGCCGAAAATGTTGTAAATTTTTACATTTCAGTAATATTTTAAACTGCCGACTTTTTCTTTGCATTAGCGCGGAAATGTTGAAAGAATATATAAGGAACATAAGTTCAAAATTTTAGAGCAATTAATAAATATCCTCCGGTTCCACTTTGGTGTCTAAATATGGAAAATTAGCGGAAAGTGATGTATATTTTCACATTTTAGTGATTTTTTTAATTTCCGATTTTCTATTCCCGTTAACACGAAAAAGTTGGAAAAATATTCAAGAAAGATAGTGCAAAATTTTAGAATAATCAATAAATATCTCCCGGTTCCCTTTGGGGTCTAAATATGAGGAATTATGCAAAAGTGTAGAAAATTTAAGTGTCAAAAAAAAAAAAAAAAAAAAAAAAAATGGAAAACTTTTCCATGAAAAATTATATATATAGAAGCTTTAAACATTTCTTTTTACAAAATTAGATATTCGTAAATAATAATTCTGAACATTAAACAACAAATCTTATTATTCACGCAACACACAGACTTTGAAAAACTAAGTGTATTTGGAGTTCCAGAATAAAAATTGCAAATGTGCATTAAAGGCATTTCATTCACTCGTTTTCATATTTTTCGCTTTATGCTGGTTTTTGGTTTCAAACGATGGCATAACACGCCTTGACTCCATCCTGTATCTGATGTAGCCATCACGCTTTTTCTCTCCGATGACAACAAGGGAAGCTTCTGTTGTCAGTGTTACTCCTCTTTCAACACATTGAGTGTGGCACGGGAAGTTTATGTTTCCCAATGCCGATACCAGACATTCGCCAAACTTTATCAGTTCCATGATGTGATCGTTCGACAAGTTAGTGGTAATCGGAGATTCAATTAATTGGCAATTCTGCCAGTCTATGAAATTCACGTAAAATTTAGCTTTAAAGTTACGTGCAGGAATTTGGAAAACACGAACTTCTGCTCTCGTTTTTTTTCCTTGCTTTCAAAATCTTGCGTAGCGCAAGTTCTCGCATATCCTGGTTTGTATCGACAAGCATTGCAAGGATTATTGCTTCAGGATGACCAAAGTAACCATTTTTCTGGCTGACGCGATCCACAACTAGCTTCAGATCATCTGTAAGATAACGTGAAGCTTGAATTGTTTTCCAAACATTTCGGGCTCCATCTGTGCAATTGGCATGCGATTTGATTGTGAACCACGCAAAAGCTGTGCAAAATTTTATGATAAATTTCATCAAAGTTTGTAGTTCATTGGAGGGATCTTGTGTACCAATATAAGCACACAAGATTCGGTTAGCTGTTGTGAACCCAGCGGGCATGGGAAACTTTTCCAGGATTTTTGTGGGACAAATTTTCAGGACAAAAACCATTTATCACTGCAGTGCAGATATCCTGCAGGTATTTCTGGTCTATGCTGAGATCAGTTTTGTCTGCAGAAGGAACTGCGGTGTTGATTTTTTTTTAAGTCCAGAAGAGGAAATTTTCACAATTCTGAAGCTGTTTTCCCAATTGGACCATGAAACGTTTTAGAGCCAGTTGTATCGCCAGCCTTTTAAATCTTTGCTCTTATGTTTCTCATATGATCTTTCGACTTTTCAGCGCCAGCTTGAAGAGAAAATCGATAATAAAAAAAATCACTAAAATGTGAAAATTTACATCATTTTTGGCTATTTTGACATTTTTATAACCAAAGAGAAATCAGAATATAAATAATTCTAAAATTTTGCACTTATGTTTCTTTTATGTTCTTTCAACTTTTCTGTGTTAGCGGGAATAGAAAATCGGAAATTAAAAGAATCACTAGAATGTGAAATTTTACACCATTTTCGGCTAATTTTCTGTATTTAGACACGAAAGTAGAACCGGAAGATATTAGTTAATTACTCCAAAATTTTGGACTTATGTTCCTTATATATTTTTCAACTTTTCTGCGCTTCCGAAAAAAAAATCGGAATTTAAAAATATTGCTGAAATCTGAAAATTTACAATATTTTTTGCTAAAATTGCGTATTTAGACCGTAAAATGGAACCGGAAGTCATTTATTGGTTATTTTGAAATTTTGTGAGTATAATTATGAGACCATTCTACGACTTTTCCGCGCTAGCGGGAAAAGAATTTCTAAAAAAAAATTACTCTCCGCCCTACTAGTATATATACTTGATTAATAAACTCATTAAAGATACATTTAAGATCAATATACTGTCCCAATCACATACCATAATATTCAGTATTTTGGAAGTTATCATGATGACAAGATTTGCATTACATATAACGAGAGGTAGATAGATATTTGAACTAAATGACTGGAATAGGTCGACTTCTAAACAAATCAACCTAAAACATCGGATCGGGATTCATTTCGGTTTTATGGAAAAGATGCAAAATGCGTATTTTAAAATAAAACTTTTAAACTAATCGGTATAATGCCATCACAAAAGAAGCCATATACAGTAGAACCTCGATTATCCGAAGTAATTGGGACCAACCCTCTTTCGCAAAATCAAATTTTTCGGATAATCAAGAATGTTTCAATTTTAAGATTAAGGAGAAATATATGCAATATTTCTTATTATGGTAATAGGTGCTTAATAAAAATAAAGTAATAGCAAAAAAGAAATAAAAATAAATTATCTGAATTTTAATTTTGAAATTAAGTACCTTTTACATATATCACAAGTTTTTGGAAAAATGTTTTGTTTGTCGCACTTTCGATTGTTTTTGCTTTGAAGCTCTATCACGGAGTTTTTTAATATTGTTAGTTCACCAGTATCACAGTCTTTCTGCTGCTCCAGCCATGCCAAACCTTTTTCAAAACATTTAAAAGCTTCAGAATTGCTAATTTGTATGTTTTTCCGTCCCACTGCACAGCTTACGGGAGCTCAAGTTAAATTCAAAAGAACTCTAGGAAAAGGGATCGAAAATATTTATATGTGCTCTTAGTTCGGAAAGGACCGCTTGCGCACAAAGAATATAATAGTTAAAAAGAGAAAAAGAAACAACCAAGGAATCTGATATAAAAAAGGCTTTAAAAATAGATTTCGGTTGACCGAGAGTTTCGATTAAAATAATTTCGGATAAAAGAAATTCTGCTGTATTTCAAAAGAAATCTTATTCGAAGTTTTCATTGATTGCTCGTCAGGATTAGAATGTATTTAAAAACATGAATGAAAAATCGTGCATACAGCGTAGATTGTAAAACACTGCAACACATTCTCAATACTATAACAAAACTTCATAATTTACTTAGGTGAAAGATGATGTCTAAATGAACAATTTGGAAAACGCATAACGCATTTGAAAACCCAATTTCTGCTATTAACATGAATAGTCGACAAAATATACGATTTTTTTTGTACAGCAATCTTTTTTGTCCTAAGCTTTCTACTGAGCTGATTTTGATAATTATTTTTTTAAATGAAAGCACTTTATTTGTATATATGCCCGAACTCGCTATTTTTTTAAAAGTAATACCATTTTTCAATTCCTATTATTAGTTCACACTCTCCCTATATTTATTTATTTATTTATATATATATCTTGTTCAAATTTTCAATCGTTAATAAAATACTTATTATTCATCCTATCAACTTGAAATAATTTTTTTAAACTTGTACTGGATGACAATTGATGTTAATACAGTTTTTTTCAAATATTAATTCATTAATTAAATTTTAATTCATTAATTTTAGTTTTGCATGGGAGACAAAATGGCGGCCATTGGTTATTGAAGCCTTTAATGCATCTTCATATCTATAAGGGGGGGACCATAGGGGGGGACCCTGTTCTGTCGCCAAATACCGCCAAGTTTGTCGCCAACGTGGCGATATATCGCCAAATTTGGGGACCAAAATGAGTCACCAAAAGTGACGCCAACTTGGCGATATCTCTAATATTTCGCCAAATTCCCATAGACTTCCATTGTAAACCTACTTGCTTATAGAAAATCAACAAATTGAGATATTTTAATACAACAGAAACTAATATTAGCTTAAGGGATTATATTAAATTTTTCTTTGATGACCTAATTTTTATATTACTTGTTATATTTTAATTTTAAAAGTCCTTTATGAAATTTCTTTACATTGTTGGCTATCGGGTTACTTCCATTGTTGAAGAGAGACGGGAAACAATAGGAGTTACCATATCATTACGGATGCGATTTTCGTATTACAATTAAAAATAACTTTAAAAAAAAATTAAACAGAAAATGGCCGTCGTGATTTAACCCTTGAATGCGCGATTTTTTATTTTTGTTTCGAAAAAATTATATGTGATTCACTGAAAATTTTATTACGCAGGAAAAATAAGGAAAAAAAAATCAGATACATTTTCCGTATAATATGTCAAGCTTTTCTTCTGTTGCACATCTGCAATACAAGTAAAAACTACTGTCGTGTGACTGTTTAACGCTAAAATATTGCAAATTAGCAAATATTTTAATAAGCATGTCTCCAAATACCTTATTTTATATAATTATTTATTTTATAAAACTTAACCTTTAACCCTTTATTTCCCATTATAGAATACGTTCTAGAAATTACGTAGTTCAGAGAATCTGACTTTACACCAGAAAGTTTCAATGGTTTAATTTTGGTTTATTTAAATGCGGAATGTCTGTTATTAATTAAGGCAAATATTACTATTTTAATTTTCTGGTGTGAATCAGGCATATACGAATAAAAAAATCCATTAAATTCAAAACACTGTCTTTTTGCATATATGCAAAGCTGCGCACTAAAGGGTTTAAAATAACGCACCTTATAAAGCTGTTACATTTCAATATTTTTTTCATTCCGCTGATACTGAGACTGAGACGCCATTCTCAGAGGGCTTAAGTGAATAATGATGCCATATTAAAAATAAAATTAGTATTGTCTTTGATAAAATTAAATATTTTACTACGAATTCGTCTAAAAGTAAATTTCTGGATTTCGCCGACACTCAGATTAGAACTTCAAGCAAAGAGCGCGACAATTTATATGCAAAATTGTAACTGGCAAACGTGACATCAAGTTTGAGAATATATTTATTTATTAATGACCTGTTGCGCATTAAAATATTTTAATATAGTGAATATGAATATGAATAATACTATGCATATAAATTTGCGACGGTGAAAAATATGTTACTTTTAGATTTCGTTGAAGAGAAAAGTTATAATTGTATCATAGTAGCGCAATTTTCGTTGAAAATATAATATTGATTAATTATTGTAATTATTTTTGTTAGTTTTATGTAAATTCCATCAATCGGTTCTTTTAAACATTTTTATTTGTCGAATTTGACGGGTTTCGACTCGTTATTGTTTAAAATTTTTACTCCTAATAATTTCATTTTCTTAACCACTCTGTTTTCCCTCTTATAAGGCTGTTTGTTCTCAACTGCTCTGCTCAACAAGCGCAAAACGTTTTGACACATTTACAAATTCATTTTTTAACGGAACGATCTAAAATTGTGGAAAGGTTGACTGTGGAAGAGATTTGGAATCGAACTGTGTTTTCCATTTTTTGATAAGTAAATTATCTATTAAGTTAAAAGCTATTCTGATCACGTGACAAAGACGTTTTTCACCTTTGCTTGAGTGGTTATTCTTCTTTCGCGCGGAAATTCGGTTCAAAACGCCCACTTTGAGACTATTTTCATAAAGATCTATTGCGCTTGCAAAAAAACAGGTCGATTACATAGCTTCTGAACAACAACACCTGCTAGTTTCAAGCATTTCCGAACAAAAGTAAATTAAAACTTATGTCATAAAGTTGCCCTTTTGGATTTGAGAACAGCCATAATTACGGTAGATATCGTCGTTCATTCTGGATAATAACACAGCACAGCAACTGTAAAGCTTTTGAATTATTCTGTGATCGTTTTAGGAAAGTAAAGTCATAAAATAACCGGAATTGAAAATCGAAATTTAGGAAATATAATAAAATATTCGGGACATATTTATTAGAATGACACGAAAAATTTTCTATATATATTTGAAACATTCATATCAGAGACGGAATATCAAATATCGATTCAATGAATGTGCATTAGAAATATTTTATAAAAGCGAGGAACTAGTTTTAAGATTGTTGAAGCAACGATGCGTAACTCGAAACAATGAAAAAGTTAGATGCTTATCAGAATGCCATCTGGCGTAAAGACGTGTGAGAAGCATACTTCAGGCTGGGTTTATTACTGATTTTTGAATTTATTCTGTAAGATTTCTTTTCATCACGTAGTATTGCTATTTCAGTTTAGTTCTCCAAGTAGAGGCAAGCATACTTATTTATTTGCTTCGTTTTACTTTTACTTTTTCTTATTTGAGAAACATGGCAAGAAGGTGGCAGATAATACCCTTATGCAGTCTATTTATTAAAATATGATGTCTTTTTCCTACAATTTCATAATGTTATGAATACAATAAAACCTTTTTTAAAAGGATTTATCCGAATAAAAAAAGACTTTAAGGAACAATCCCCCAGGGCTCAATCACTAAAAATATAGAATATAAGGCATATAAACTCTAAATAAGGAATCTTCAGTTTAAGCACAGTAGTAATCATTCAAAAAAAGGTTATTCTAATAAATAAATAATTTACTTTCTTTCTTTATTTTTTAAGAAGGTTTATTTACAAGAAAAATTCCTTTAACTGAATATTAAAAAAAAAAAAAAAAAAAACAGGTGTAAATATTCACATTTCTCTGTACTCTTGGAAATCTTTTAATAATAAACTACCTATCGCAATACATTGATCCTAATGACTAATTTTAAATTTTATTAATTTAACCCTTTCAAAGGAGTGGAAAGTATACACAAAACTTCAAGTTAATTCCAAAATACTGAAATGAAACCAGGATTTTTGAAAAAAAAAATGCCTTTATAATTTAAGTACAGAAAAGTATTTATTTTTTAATCTTTTCATTCGTAAATTCTGGTGGTAGTAAGTCATTGCAACCTTTTAGTAACATAATTATTTTGCCCGTAAAAGGGTTAAGGAGCAAACTAAATCATTATTATTGTCTTCCTTAGTTTCGATCTCTTGATTAAATTTCAATTACGATGTTACTTTATTTCTAACTATATTTCCTGATAAAGGACACCTATTTAAGGGAATAAATATCTGGTTCCTTATTGGGTGTCCTTTATTTGCAGGTTATACTATAATTTGTAAGCATTCAGACACTCCTTATCCGTAGGAAGAATGTGCGTTCTACTTATAGACACTTAGTTCTACAAACTGAATAACTGAAAATTTATTGAAATTTACAAAATCCATGATTAATTTTTCATGGCAGTAAAGATTAAAAAGTCAAAACATGATTTTTAAATTAAATTAAAAAACAAAAGACATAATTTATACTATACATATTTTATATTAAATTTATTTTTAATCATGTTAAATTTATTTTCTTCATTGGTTATCATCACTGTCAATCTATTCTATTCTAATTCTTTTGCGCAGAAAGGTATTTGAATTTATGTATTTTCTACAAGCACGTCTTATTACAATAATAGTTCAACCGAAAAATGCATACCACAAATTAAAAAAACGTTTTATTCCATTCTCGCACATAGACGGTAATGATTACAAATTTTTTATGCAGGGCTTAAAGCTAAGTCACTCGGAATACTATCGTCTCCCATGATAAAAACTGAAAACACACCCTGTAGTACACTAAAATTTAGTTATACTTAAAAATAACTGCCATCGCTGAAAACGAATTTGAGCAATAATTGCTCTTAGTCAATCATATAAACAAATATTTTGTGTGTCTCAGTAAATAAATGATAAATGTTACTCGCTATATAATCAATAAAAGTCCTCTTGTATTCCACCTCAGTGTTGCAAATCAATTTCATTATTTTGGATAGAGTGTAACATCATTAAAATACACTGCAAACGATTTTCTCTATGGACCATAATGTAATGGAATTATTTTGAGTGTTCCTTTAAATGTAATACAAATTCTACGGAATTCACTTTTAATAGGGAATGTGCCACAGTACACCTCAACACCGAATATCAATTACATTGTAATATGAGTATATTTAAAGTATCCGCACACCTTCGGAAGTGATTTTTTGAAATTTTTGAAATTTTCTCTTATTATCCATTTTTTATAAGGACATTTACTTTAAAACTTTGAAAAAAAATATATAAAAATTTTAGCAACTACCCAGAAATAAATTTTTTAAGAGAAAAATAGTCAAAATTATGTCAAAAATTGACATTTCCGCAAAACGTGATAACTCAAAAATGAAACAATGTATTGACATTTTCTAAATTGCATAATAAACAGAATAACTTTCTCTAGGACTTAGACTACACACATTATAATCGCATTTCTATCTCAGGTGATATGGCAGTTAAAGTACAAATGTAATGAAAAATTCGCAAAATTTGTCTCAAGTTTGTCATTTATACCAGTGTAAATAAAAAACTATTTAATATATTATCATGAGTGTAGTCTATTCCCTCAAAAAACATTTGTAAAAGAAGTACAGAAAATTTCGAGGCATTTCATGCCTAATTTTTTCTTTTAGGATGTTTTGCGTATAGTAAAAATCTGAAAAACTTCATTTTGAGAAAAAGCTAAAAATAACTTTTAAACACAATTCAAAAGCTGTAATAGCTGTAACTTTAAACAGCTTTAACTCGGGTTCTATTTTATATACAGACAAAATTTAAGCAGATTTCGATAGATAAAAGGTTCAATTTTAATATTATTGCAAAAATGAAAAATCGATATTTTGATCGAAAATTACGTTTTAAAGGTGTTCGGATACCTTAAATTAGATCACACGAAAAAACGTCCAGACAAACCGAAGTCATATACACTTTTGAACTACGTTGGGAAGCGCTAAAATGTAATACATTCTTTATATATATATATATATATATATATATATATATATATTATGATATGGATCATAAGGTTTAACATGTGATTTCCAATGTACAATTAGGTATTAACCTTTGTAATTAAAAAATGTATAGATTAGACATTAATATTTTGGAGATCAGTAGATAATTCCTATTAAGAATAAAGTGTCCAATTTTCATTGTTTTAAAAGGAATTTCATATTGTACTTTGAAAATGCTACAACAGGGAAGTACTTCTTAGGGAAGTGCCGTGATAAAACCTCCGGCGTGCCACGAAAATTTTCCGACAAGTTGTTATCAAGATTTCAGAATTAACAAAAGTACCGATACTTTAACATCCAACATTTCATATTTCAGGATTTACTTTAAATGAGATTTAATTTATCCTAAAATTCGTAGGTTCCTAATATAGGTCCCTAGGGTCCTAATATTCCTAGGGTCCTAATAAAATAAAAGGTCCTAAAATTAAAATTATTTGTAAGTTTATTTCTCTGTTTCTATGCTTTTTATATAAGCCTGAGTGAAAATCATGAAAATCGGTCCCTTTTTCAGCTAATTTTAATTTTCACAATTAAAATTATGCCTCCTCATGGAAACGGATAATAATATAAATTGCAGTAGAAGTCATGGTTGGGAAAGTGATTTAAGAGTATGCGAATATGCAAATTCTATCTTACAAAGAAAATAAAGCAATTTAAATTCATATATCTCTTTAAATGCTAATGCATATATTAAAAAATATAAATATGTATAAGAATTTTATTGATCGGCTAATTAAAAATTTTATTTTAAATATATATTTTTTTTCTTTATTTTGTACTTAATGTAGCATTTTGTTTGCGTTAGTAACTAAAACTAAAATGTTATACATTTCTTTATTATTTTATTAATTTATTTTTCATTAAATTATTTTTTTCTGCCACTCTATTTTTTAATAGTTGTGTCAAGTAGAATGACTTTATTGATGGCTTATATTTAATGACATTTAGGCAACAATACATAATGACAACGGGCAACAAAATTTCAAAATAAAATCATAGATTTCAGAATTGTTTCGATTTGCTTCATATGAACTGTCGTTCATTAGTTAGATTGATTTTGTCTGCTATTTTTTGGTTGATTCATTTTATCTGCCATAGTGATGTGCGTATAATGGTTATAGTATATAAACAATTCTTCATTTTTAATTACTGAAGTTACACATTTTTTATGCAGAATGGCTAAAACAAATTGAAAAATATATTTTAAAAATAAAATCATGAAGTTCATAAAACGTGAAAGTATCAAAATTCTGAATCTAAAAGTAAAAAGGAATAAATGAGTCAACATTTATAAATTTTCAAAATCATGTAATAAGTTTTGGACTACCCTGTATGTGGCTTCCATAGAAGATAACTCAAATATAAAGTAACTCATAGAAAGTATCTGAAATAGAAATTAACTTATAGAAAGTAAAGAATCCTTCCGAAAATGACATTTAAAGTTTCCGTTTTATGAATTTTTATTCTATTTCATTTTAAAGCACTTTAAAAACAGCCTACTTTTTTAGGTAGATTTCGTATGAAATACTACCTATTGGGATCGTTCCTATGTTGGAATTTCTGAAAAATTTTTGCAGATCTACACCGATCATGACCCCTAGATCCCAAAACCACCCTCAGTAAAAAACTTTATCTATCTATCTATCTATCTATCTATCTATATATATATATATATATATATCACTTTCTTCTGGACACGATAACTTTCGTAATTCAGCACCAATCTTTTCCAAACTGGTACATAAAATCAACGGCCATAAAATCTCGGCCAAGTTCGTTAAAGGGCAAAATCGGACCAAAGGGATGGAAATAGGGAGGGGTTTTGTGAAAACAGAAAACCCCCCATAACTTCTTGATTTTTGTACATATAAAATCAGTTTAAAGTTTTTATAACTTCTAAAAATAGGGCCAAAAATTTATATATCACAGATATTTGATAAAGTTAAAAATGGGCTCAAGGGGTGCAAAAAATAGGGTATTTGGGGAAAAAAAATTCATAACTTCGTCAATTCTCAAGATAGCAAATCCAATTAAATTTATTATAAATCTCAGTAACATTATCTACTACTTTTATATTCACAAGTTTTTGATAGGACCAATTCGTACCGCAAAAAAATTAAAAACGAAAACAAAAAGGGGGTTTGAAGAAGAAAAAAATCCATAACTCCGTCAATTCAAAAGATATAAAATCCACATGAATTTATCATATATCTTCTTAATATTGTCTACAATACCTATATAGATAAGTTTTGGATAGAACCAATTCTTACAGCAAAAACAAATTAAAAATACATAGCGGTTGAAGAAAAAAATCATCTTAGTAAGGGTGTATTCAAATCCAAACTGCTTATTTTCTGACTCATTTTACAATTCATTTTTGCTCTCAAAGGCTTCCAATTGGTACGTTTTCTTACTCAGAAACTATATAATGTACCGTAATGGTCGATTTTTTGATAGAGGCAGAATATAATTTTAAAAATGCTGTTAAAAAGGACATTTTGAACCGAATTTACCGAAGCGGATTGTGTTGGAAAAATCATTGTATTAAGGTGCACTCAAATCCAAACTGCTTATTTTCTGACTCACTTTTTAAATTCATTTTTGCTTTCAAACGCATTTAATTGGTAGATTCCAAAAATAAAACACAGGTCGCTTATAAATCTCTTCAAAAATCACGTCAGCAAGTTTTATATTTTTTTTAAATTAAAAATGAATATGGAATTATGCCAGAAAATTTCGAGTTGTTGAGCATGGAAAAGTATTTTTTTAATACCGCCCTAACATGATTTTGATAAAACCAGCTATTATATAAAAATGAAATAAAAACTCGTCAAAAACGGCCAGATAAAATTGTTAAAGTCGATTTATCTCTAATGATGATTTAGTTTTTGTTTGTGAAATTAGTATATTTGACTTCGAAATCTACCTCTGCCTGTAGGCCGGGCCGGCAGGGATTTTCTACATTAATGCTGTCCCAAGATAAAGAAAGAAAAACCCATTTCTCTTTCTAATTATTATATAAAGAATAATAAACTATGTTTATACTTTTAGAAATCACGAATATAAATGAATAATCATAATTTAAAAAACATTCGAAAACAGAATCTTAAGAACCATATGTGTATTTTCAGACATTTAAAATAAAAAAATAGTGTAATGGTAATCTAAATAACCCTAATCTGTATGTGTAGGTTTAGTCATGCTAAATATAAAAATATATCCGTAATCGAAAGAACTTTCGAAACCGGAATCTAAAGAATCGTAATCTACATACATACTTTCAGACAGCACAAATACAAAAATATCACCATGATCTAAAGAACCTTATGATTTATAATCTAAAGAACCGTAATCTGTAGGTTTTCTATTAATTTCCATTCTACTTTTCAAAATGTGAACTAAGATATCTGACTTTGAGAAGTATTTGTGTTTTTCTATTCTTCTCGGATTTACATGCTATGTATTTCTCCCATTTTAAGATTTCCAAATATGATAAAGGGTAAGGTGCTGCAGGAGTGCGCACTTTAGCTATTTAATTAAATAAGAATAAATGAAGAGATTTAATGGATGAGGTTAGATTTTATTTATAAACTTAGATTATTGAGCTAATGAAAGAATTGCATTCATGAACTTATAAGGAACACTTTCGGTATTATTTGAAAAAATGTTATCCTCCTGAATGCGCACTCTTGTACAACCATTGAGGGCTAGAGTGTGCGGTCAAGTGTGCAAGAGTGCGCGATATAAAAGAGGAAGCATTTTACGTACAAACATCACATTTATAGTGACCACGACTTGTGTAGTCTGTGCATTCTTCGTGCCACCAGACTCTGCAAGAAATGCACTCTATCCAAAACTCTTCAATTGGTAGGCTATAGATTTCTAAGCAGGCTGGACATATCCACAGATTTTTCTTGGGATTATTTTTACTCATTTTTGATAAAGAGTTTTGGCTTTTCTGAGCGTCATCCTCAAGCTGTCTTTTGTGTGGTGAACTGCTTAAATTTTCAGAATTTTTGTTCCTCTTATTATAGTATCGCAGCACTGATGATTCTGGATCCGGTGACAACTCTGTTAATTTGAAGCAAGATAAAGTTGTTGAAGCCGACGCTATAATTTGCGAAACCGAAGTTGGGTTTATTTCAGATTGAGCGTGCATCTTTTCTTCACATAGCTTTCCTGCCTTTTTTGAAATATCACTTTCTATGGAAAGCAATTCAAGGCATGCAAGGGAAAAAAATAGTTGTACATTTGAAAAAATGTATACATCGCATATATCCTTCTATATATATAAAAAAGTAACGATTTGGATATGGACCAATGAAAATCTGCGTAGATACAGCGAAACGTATCTGATTGGTCACAGCTTTTTCACGCTATAAGAGGGGTTACCAAAGGGGAAAAGGGGCTTTGTCACCAGGCGCAACCAAATTTGTCGCCAATTCGGTGCTATTTCCAGTATTTCGCTAAATTTCCATAGACTCTCATTGAAATCCAATAGGGTTTACTTGCTTGCAGAAAATCAACAAATTGAGATATTTCAAGGCAAAAAAATAATATTAGCTTATGAATAGAGCTTAATTGAACTATTTAAAATATTTTTAAGCACAAACACTAACTATTTACAATATTCATAACACTATATATATAATTTTATATTTAATAATCCTTATAATTATGAAACTCCGTAAGCTCTACTGATTATGTTCTTGGAGATAAGGAAATAAAATTATGAGGAGTTGGGGAGGAGCGCGTTTTTACCAAGTGGAATCTAAAAATTTAATGCATTGAAATCAATGGGTCGCTTCGCATCCCTTATTGGAAAACCTCCTCGATTCCTTATTAGAATGGAAACGCGAAACAATTACGTCTGGTGTTGGCTAGAAAATAAGGATTGCTTCGCCATACCGAATGGAATCGCGAAGCGATTTAATGGAGGGTTGGTGAGCGTAGCGAGCAAGGGGGCGTAGCACCCCTAGTATATATATATATATGTATATATATATATACATATTTATATATATATATTAAAAAATATTATAACGCGCACGTAAACTTTTAGACTTCATTTTTTCTATTTTTAGGTACATTCTCTGTATATTGGTATATATAATAGAGATCTTAAAATATTTGAGTTTCGATCCGTAAATACCTTATACATGGTATCATGTTTAACTAGAAAAAAAATTCTATGCATAATCTTTTGAAACGTCATTATAAATAAAAACAACAACGACAACAGAAAAACATACGCACTTCGTGATTTTGTTTAATGCTGCAGTGAGTTTACAAATATTTATAAAGAATGTCTCTAACGTTTCGTAAAAAAAGAAAAAAAAAAAAGAAAAACGCACGTAGAACTGCAGCAATTGCTGTTATATACTTTAGGCTATATAAAATGACTTATCATAAAATTACCAGAATAAATAGTAATCTCAAATTAAATTTTTTTGAAGCATTTAGGATTTTGAAACACTTAAGGAGAAGTTCTACTTCCTAGATGCTACTCAAAGTAAACTAGGATATATATGTTACGATTTCGTTCTGTAATATCAAGATATTAGATAATCAAATTCCAAATTGATACAATGCAGTCGCTCGTTTGATCAGCCGGGCCAGTAAAATGAAAACCATTAGGATTTTCCCAAGAAAAAGTCTGATTTGACAGTAAACAGTTTATTAACAGTTCAACACAGGGCCGAAATTAGGGGGTGCTGTGGTGGCATGTGCCCGGAGGCCAGAACGAAAGGCAAAGGGTGTTGCCAAATGAAGATTTTGTTTGTTGTTTCATACAAAAACGTGTATATATATGAAATGCAAAGAAACTCGCAAGCTGATGTCAAACCTAGGGGAGCGTTCTTTTCAAATTTGTAAAAGTGAAATTAACTTTATTAAAAAAAAATAAATCGGCAACCAAAATAAAAAATGTAAGCACTAACCCGGTTAGAATTCAATCTCAGCTGTTCTAAGCAAGAAAAAAATCATTTAAAACTATTAATATGCAAATGAGAAATCTTAAAAAGAACGATAATGATTCGATAATGAACGATAACGCATAATGGTTTAACATTAGAGATCCACTTTCTTCGCGTGACTAGTGTAGGCTCTTAACGTCCAAGCTAATGTTAATACTATGGGAGCGTTGTTTACATATTTCTTGCTAGTATTTTAATTATTATTAAGTAATTTTTATTTTTTTAATATTTTTCTTTATTTTTTCATAGGGTACCTGCGGTCGATAACTTTTATTGTAAGTGAGGAAGGAGGGGGGGGGGGCAAAATCCACGTTTGCCCCGGAGGCAAAAAAGACTAGTTTCAGCCCTGATCTAACGTATTATACAAGTACCTTTGGAGAGTTAAGATATGTAACATTCTATGGTAAAACAGGTTCGCGTGGCTTTATTTAAAAAAAAAAAAAAAATCACATGTAGTAGTTCTATTCTGACCCAGCGCAAAACTATTTATTGGTTAGAGCGTAGGAATGTAATGCGCAAGGTTTTAGTTAATAGCAGAGGCCAATCTGGCGGACGGAGAAAGAAGCAAAAAGTCTCCAAAGCGCGCGAATATATCGAAGCATCCTTCGAAAAAGTTTATGATCAAGAAAACGAATATTCCGAAATCGAATGATTTCAGGGTGGGAAAAAATATTGTAGTGCGTCCAAGACAAATTTTGAATAGGGAAATGTAAAAGGAACATAAGCGTATTGTGAACGGAAAATAATAAAGTAAAAGGAAATAAATTTAATTAAATGTGTTAAAGGATTTCAAATAGATTTCAGATAAGTTAAAAAATTAAAATATATTACATATGTATTTTTTAAATTTATTTTCTCTAAAAAACTGAAATTTTACATTTTTAAATTAATTTTTTCTAAGACAGATGATAAAAATACCAATTCCGGAATTTAACCCTCTGTGACTCAACAACTCCGAGTCGAAAAATATTTTCTCAAACATTAGTCTACATCATTTTAAGCATGTAAATAATAATTTTTTTTTTTTTTTTAACAAAAAGTAAAAAAAATATTGACTAAATAAACCTGAAAAATATACCTGAAATTAACAGAAAATTACATACTTCTCATAAATATTGTCAGTTTTCTAATACAAAACTGTAAAGTATACGCACTCCCTTTTGTAAAAAATCTATTTTTGGACGTTTCTAGCCTTTTTAATTTTACAAAATTTGTGAAATTCATTTTATCAATAACGATTTAAAACTGCTCAAATCATAAATAAAACTTTGGCATGAAAAATTAACTCAGTATCGTTGTCTGTTGAAAATTCTATGGGCACTTTATATTAACTGCTGTGTTGAGAGGTAGAAGCCATTTTTTTTTAACACCCACTGTATAAATAATATTGACTTTTGGGTAAGATATGCAACGAGGTGATGCAAAGAGTTACGCTGGAGTGCATAACATAAGCGTATTGTGAAAGGAAAATAATAAAGTAAAAGGAAATAAATTTAATTAAATGTGTTAAAAAATTTTGAATAGATTTCAGATAAGTTAAAAAATTAAAATATATTACATATGTATTTTTTTAATTTCTTTTCTCTAAAAAACTGAAATTTTACATTTTTAAATTAATTTTTTGTAAGACAGATGATAAAAATACCAATTCCGGAATTTAACCCTCTGTGACTCAACAACTCCGAGTCGAAAAATATTTTCTCAAACATTAGTCTACATCATTTTAAGCATGTAAATAATAATATTTTATTTATTTATTTATTTTTTAAACAAAAAGTAAAAAAATATTGACTAAATAAACCTGAAAAATATACCTGAAATTAACAGAAAATTACATACTTCTCATAAATATTGTCAGTTTTCTAATACAAAACTGTAAAGTATACGAACTCCCTTTCGTAAAAAATCTATTTTTGGACGTTTCTAGCCTTTTTAATTTTACAAAATTTGTGAAGTTCATTTTATCAATAACGATTTAAAACTGCTCAAATCATAAATAAAACTTTGGCATGAAAAATGAACTCAGTATCGTTGTCTGTTGAAAATTCTATGGGCACTTTATATTAACTACTGTGTTGAGAGGTAGAAGCCATTTTTTTAACACCCACTGTATAAATAGTATTGACTTTTGGGTAAGATATGCAACGAGGTGATGCACAGAGTTAAGCTGGAGTGTCGATGCAACGCCGGTTAAATTAAGATACTGCTTTTGTAATGTTTTTTTTATTTTTTGGCATGGGAGGAGGGAGGGGGGGGGGGTTAAAACCTATTTCAGACGGAAATCACTATTAGATTAGACAAACTCGGGACAGCAAATTACTTATAAATGATATTAATCTGATCACCAGGAATCTCAGAACAAGAAAATAATTCGTAGTGTCTTATTCGTGCACAGAGACTTATTAACTCTATGCTTTGTCCAGCGTACACCGACCATGTCGGTGACGCTTTTTTGAAGAAAAAAAAGTCATGTATTATAATTTGGACAAACAGATTTACGTGAAATTTACAATTTAAACCATAACTTTACGAAAAAAAACAGTATATTGTAGACGCATGTAACAATGCATTAAAAAATATAGGAAGGTAAAATCTTCTGCACTATATGGTCTTTAGAGTGAGTAAAACGCTAAACCTATAAGACTGAATAAAACATGTTAGATGTAATATCCGTTCTTCTCAGAATTTTGAAGTTCGCTGTCGTTAGTGAAAAATACTTAGATACTTTAGATTGCATGAATTGGAAAATACATTTTTTTCAATGAGCTACAAATGGAAATTTGTATTAATTTATGTTTTCAGAGAGCACACAAAATGAATTTTGGGACCTCCTGAAAATGTGGGCCCAGGGCAAGTGTCCCATGCGTCACAATCGTAGGGCTGCTGCTTGGTAATGGTGATTCTTTCACAAACAAACAATGACTTGAAAATTTAAATTGAATATAAAAATCTGAAAAACCAACTATTTTCTCAAAAAAATATTATTATTATCGTATATACTCGTGTATAAGTCGACTCGTGTATAAGTAAACCCCCAAATTCTTAAGCAAAATTTTGAAAAAAAAGTTGAATTTTCGTGTATAAGTCGAACCACATTTCTGGTAGTGTGTTGAAAAATGATTTGTGTCCGAGGATAAAAAATATTAATAAATTTTCATTAAATTAGTAAACATTTTTTTTTTTTTTTTTTTACATTCCTAATCAGACTTTTTTTTTTAATTCAACGTTTTGAAACTGTATAATTATGTAAAACCAGAGAAGCTTAAACTATTTTGAAACCTATTCACCTCAATTTATGATACTTAAAAAGAAAGAATTCTTTCAGAAATCTATTCAAGCCTTATTTACAAGGGTAGACAAGGGTCTTAGACTGCTAAAATATAGTACTTCTTTGTATTGGAGGACTTTTAGGAGAGATATCTAGAAGCATTCTCAAGTTGAACTCTTTTTAAAAAGGGGGATTAAAATGATGAAAGAATGCCTCTGTATTGAAGGGAATTCTATCCGAAAAGAAAATAGATGCAGAACAATTACAGGGACATTATTATTGAACTTTTTTTAGTCAATCACATGGAAATGACCATTGGCCACTTTTATCTCTCTCTCCAACCTAGACCCATATGCGATTACTTAAAAGACTTGCCCATTCTCTGATTATCTGTGATTTTTTTTTTCTTACTAACTCGTGTATAAGTCAACCCCCCATTTTCAACTCCCAAATTTTGTCTAAATTTCTTCGACTTATACACGATTATATACGGTACTTTTTTAAGGGAAATTTTGGAGAAAAAAAAATATATTTTATACAAAAAATAATAATAATAATAATAACTATATAAAAATAAAAATAATACAAGAAAGAATTGTAAAGACACATTTAACACATTTCATCAGCCAAGATACCCCTGGTTCGAATCCTGTACCGGACTTTTTAAACCCACTTGGAAATTTACAACTGTAATGATTTATTTACTAATTGGATAATTGTGTTAAAAATTAATCTAATACATTTACTAGTTTACTAGATACCTGGTGTCCCAAAAATGACTGATCGATTTTAAAATTCAATAACTTCCAAACAGTGACAGATACTAAAATAATTCTTGTAGGAGGGTTATGTATGATGTCAGGAGTTTTTGTACTGCGATTCTTGATTTTAGTTCGAATTTCAAACAATAGATGACGCTGAAAGCAATAGACGCTCAGTCCAGACCCGATTTTTGGTACTTCGGGATCCATTCAATACATTTTAATCTCCTTTTTTCGAATGGAAGAAGAGAAAGGCCGAAAAATCGACCCTGGATTCAGCGGTTACTGCTTGCACCGCCATCTATCGATGCTATTTGTAACTAAAACTGAGAATCGCAGCAAAAAAAAACTCCTGACATGTTGCATAACACTCCTGCAAAAATTTTTTTAATATCTGTCACAGTTTGCAAGTTATGGAATTTTAAAATCCATCAGTCATTTTTGGGACACCGGGTGCGTACATGTTTCATATAGATTTACTCCAAATTTGAAGTCGATAGCTTAATTAATAACTTTCCCACAATGCCCACCTGTTCAAAAGACACCATTTTGAAAAATAAATAAATAAATAAATAAATAAAACTTTTCGAAGAAATTTTAACGGTTCGGTAGACGATTCAAAAAATAACTTTTAAATGTGCTTAAAAAAACTGAGGATGATTGAGCAAGGCGGATTTGGAAACGGAAAGAAACATATAATGTTTTAGCCTGAAAAAACATTTTTTTCTGAAGCTTTAGGCTGGTATTCCTACTTTAAGTAGAATTTAGGAGCATATTTTGCATTTTATTTACAAATTTTTGCTGTAAAATGGAATTTTGAAGTATCCTTTAATCTTTTATTTACATATTTCGGATTTGTAGGGATGATATATAAACTCAACTCAAATGATGTTTTTTCAACGAAAATATCATTCTAAATTTCAGATTAATTTTCCCTATCACATATTTGTAAGCAGATTTTTTTTTCTGTGACAAAACTAGAGTTTAATAAAATTTGTTAAAATGTTTATTCAAACATATATATAGGATATTAAAAGTTATAATATTTTTAATTATTTGAAAATTCTCATAAATTTAAAATGTACGAATAAGGAATGGTATTTCTGAACATGTATATTTTAAGAAGGCAAATCAGTGAAATATAAAATGATTTTAGATTTATTTTTTGTACTCTAAAAATAAAACTGCAGAATTTCATTAAATACCTTATAAAATAGCAAAATTTACATTTAATCGAGCTAAGTAAATGGAAATTTTAAAACTGAAATTTACTTTATATACTATTATTTTTACTGTAATATTACATAGCATTTGAAAATTAAATGATAAACAGATTACTCAGGCAGGACCGACTGATTGGACGTTCATTACAATCAAATTTCTTTTGTAAAATTGTTTCGTATCACACTGTTTCAGTTAGAAAACATATCCTATTCAAAAAATTTTTTTTCTTCATTAAAAGAAACTTTACATTACAGTAGAGGTTTGCACGGGCCGGAATTACCAGGCCAGGACCCGGCCCGGCCCGAAGGAAAGCTATTTTGGCCCGGCTCGGTGTAAAAATTGAAAGTTCGGCCCGAGCCCGGCCCGGCCCGACTCAATTTCTACAAAAAATTCCGTTTTTTCTCGACATACAATTAAGATTCTTTGAATGAATACTACATGCATATTTATAGAAACATTTTAGAGTATATTTTAAATTACTAGGTGTTCGCAAAATAGAAAACACACAATAGTAAACATTAACGATTACTTACAGTGTTTTAGTCAACGTCTCTACAAACGTTTCAAAATTTAAATAAGGGTTCATTAAAAGATTAATGTAGTTTAGAATAAAGGGTTAAAAAACATGATAACTTTTGAAGCTGTATAATAAAAAGTAGATTTGTGAAAATATTTCTGTCATTTATAAGGCTTTTCTCAAATCCAAAGGAGCTACATTTTGACACATTTATGAATTCATTTTTTTTCGGAAACGCATGAGATTGGCAAGTATTCTTATTCAGAAACCATGTCAATCGCGTTTTTTTCTTAGATAGTAATATATCTTTCAGAAAATACTGCCAAAGTTAGCGTTTTTAATCGAATTTCCGGAAGCGATACCACAGGAAAGGAGAAAAACGTACAGTCACGTGACAAGAGTTTCTGTTATCTCTGTACGTAATTTATAAAAAATGGAAACGCTATTCAATTCCAAATGCCTTCAATACTCAGGCCTGTCAATTTTATACCTTTATAGTTAAAAATGAGTCAGAAAATTTTTCTGAAAATTTCGCATTGCTGAGCAGTAAATATGAGAACCACCTTAAGGTACATTTCAAAAGATACTGTCAGAAGTTCATTATCGCTATTAATACTTTTACAAAACATAATGCCTGTCCTACACATCCTGAGAACGATTAAGACCAGTTCCGTCCCGGCACAAGTCTGCCGAAAAAAATTAAACCCGGGATCAGGCATCATGTACGATGCCGATCTCTACGATGGACATGTTACATTTCTGTATTGATGTTGTTAAACTCGCATCGGCTCGTAACGCACATTTACACTTCACAAAAAAGTCATATTCATTGAAAATGACTCGTATTTTATCTGCCTCTCTCAAATTCGTATATCGGGCCGACAGGCCCGATTAATATTTTTTTAATCGGCCTGGCCCGGCCCTGCAGGCCCGTTCAATTTTTTGCCGGCCCGGGCCGCGGGCCGGGCCGGGTACGGACCTCGGGCTAAGCCCTGGCCCGTGCAGACCTCTACATTACAGTTTTGCACTTGCATAGAGTAGGGTAAGTCGATTTTATCCGAATGCAACTCGGTTCCGGTCTAGCGGACACTAATTTTTTCGTTGCGGGTCGGGTACGGATAGTATTGACTTTAATTATTTTGGGTTGTAGGTTGGTAGTTCTGGTTTCAGTTTTAGGTTGCTGTTTTACTTTTGCGGGTGAGGTTCCGGTTGGCCAAATTTTTCAAAAGAAAATCTAGAATAGTTTTACAAATAAATATTATTTTCCGTAGTTTTACTTTATATTTACCTATTTACAGACATTAAAACAAAATTTTCACTCATAAAAATCCTGTAGACGACATTTTCAGGTAGATGTCTAAAACAAAAGGACACCTACATGATTTTTATATGTGAAAAATTTGTTTTATGTCTGTATATAGGTAAATATAAATTAAAACTATATGATTAAGTAAGACATTATTATAACTTACTTAAAAACTAAAAAATTACTTATTTGGACATTAATGAGTATATACATTCATTTTACCACATAAAAGATTAAATTATTATTAGAGATATAACTATATTAAACTATTGGTTAATTTTCTTTCTTTTCGGCTTCGAGATTAAATAATTAGTGCTTTGGGTCAGAGCGCTTGAGTAAAATGTACTTGAAGTAAAATTTTCGAGTGCAGGACTCTATTATAACGGCCTCTCATTCTCAAATGTTCTCTTTCTGTTTTTTATTTAATTCTTAAATATTTAAGAAGTTGAATACTTTGTATTTTAACCTTACACTTACCGGAGTTTCATTAAGGATTAACTCTATTTAATTGCCAGTAAATTATTACATACAATAAATATAAAGGCTGTATGGGCGACATGATTGTCAGGTAGCTCAACAATTTTATATAAATTAATTTAATTTGCAGTATCAGACAGAAAGAATACTCGAATTACCTTCAAAATTTCAAAATTCAAAACTTTGTTTCCCGTTTCAATATCTAAAGAGGATAAAATAAAAAAAAACTGACAGACTTTTGATGCGGTTTTAAATGTTATTTCTTAAAGATTCTTAAAGTTTGACACTGCGCAGCGACATTTATTGATGAAAAATGTAACTAATTTTTAAACTGACGTAGATAAATTTATGAAGTGACATGTAAGCATGTCCCTTGCACTACCTCTGCTTTTGTTATAACTAGTGATACATTGAATTTTAAAGTTAGGTAATTTTTTTTTGGAAACCCTGTATCCAAAAGTACCAAATTATTATGTATTTATGTAAACACTATATTGCTTATAGGTATTTTAAGATAAAAGTAAAAACTTTTCTGATTTCACTTATTCACTTCTCAACATAATTATAAAACGTTTATAACACGTTTATAACTTCGGTTTCTCTGTCTACTTGTCCATATGTACTCGTACTTCTCTCGATCTTCAAATTCTGTCTTTCTGCTTCTGTTGTGGTAATTGATGCACGTTTCAACGTTGAAATACCTATTTCAAACAGAACAAAACTACAAGCATTCTTAAAGAAAAATTGACTTTCACACCGTTAACTTAGATTCCTAGTTTTTGACGAATATTCTAATTTTTTATGTTACTATTTAGCTTTTTAGCTTAATTACTATTTAGCTTTTGAACGCAGCTCCGCTGATGGAGAATTCCAGTTTTGAAATTAGGAAAGCTAAGATATACAATACTTTAAAAACTTTAAAAAGCTCACTGGTTTCCTTAAAAGCCGACTAAAATAATAGAAGCGATCTTGCAAGTTAAAAATATGTATTTTATTTAAAAACTTCTTAGTACTTTCGGGCTTTCTTAAGTCCTTCATCAGAGAATATTTAATTACTGATTGCCGTTTATTTATACAAATAGCTCACTTCGTTTTGAATTGAGAGAGCCAATAATTATTAGAGTTGAAAGTAGAAGAAGCAGTCTCTTGGATTGAATTTAAGTAGAGAAAATATATATTAACTGCAGTTATTTTATTATACATTATTTTTAACTTGTAATACCTCTTCTATTATTTTAGTGGTGATTAAAGTAAGCCTTTGAGCTTTCTAAAGTCCATATTATACATTTTATGTTTGAATCAAGGTGAAATTTTGCGTTTCGCCTTATGATTTTGTTTAGGAAAGCTAATTAATTTTACACATAATTTTTACTTTTTTTGCATAATGTATCTAATTACCAGTACAACTCCCATCAAAATCCGTTCATTTTCACATAAAAGGCCATTCTTTGATAATCGGTTCACCTATAGCACAGGACTTTGTCGGACAGTTCTGAAATGTAGAGCGACATATTATACACTAAAACTCACCCATCCCCCATAAAAAATCCCCCTAACTGACAATGAAAAACCCATAAACATTAGTATTTTGAACTTGAGTTATAAGCGTTCCGTATGAAATTCCAATTTGCATTTTATACATACAGCACATGTCTTCCTTAGCTCAATAACTAAGGAATATAGAGCGATGTGTGATAATCTAAAACTTTCCACCCAAAATTACCTAACTGACAATGAAACACCCATGAACATCTGTTTAGCAGAACGTGAGTTATAAGCTTTCGTGTGAAATTACCAGTTGCATTTCATACATATAGCAGATGTCTTTCATACACTGTAAAAAAAAATCAGTCAATAAAGACAAATTTTCCGTAAAATTTTACGCAATATTACAATTTTACGGTTTCATTTTTCTAAGAAAACAGTACAATTTACGTAATACATATTTTGCGATAAAAAAAATCCGTATAAATCCAGTAAGTTTTCCATAAATTCTACGTAATATTTCTATATTGCTTTCAAAACAGTACAAGTTACGTAAATGATGTTTAGAAACGGTTTCTGTGTTTGGAAAGCGAAATAATTAATTATTGTATATACTTGTCTTACGGTGATATTATTTTCGATGAATCCCAGTATTGTCTAAATTTGACTCTATATTGAAAATATATCCAATGATTCCCCAATATTGGCTAAATGTTGGCTTTCATCTGTTTTCAAATAAACCCGATAAAATTTATAGTGACAGTAATTAATTGTTGTATATGATTGTCTTACAGAGATATTATTTTCAATAAAAGCCCAATATTGGCTAAATATAGCTCTAGATTGAAAATATATCCAATGAATCCCGAGTATTCGCTGAAAGTTGGTTTTACATGGGTTTTCAAGTAAAACCGATAAAATTTATGGCGCCATTTATAGTATGTATGTTTAACAACTGGCTGTAATATTTTTCTTCTTTTTCTTTTTTAATTAAAAAGCTAACATATTTTTACGATATTAAAAAAATAATAATAAATCTTGTTTTCTTCTTTTTCAGTTTGAGACAGTTGAAAAATAACTGCTAGTTTATTTTTTATTATGATTTTAAAATAATGTTTGACTTATTTATAGCAAGCTATTATTATTTTTTAAAGGCTCATTTTAATACAATGTAGTAATTATCTTTATTTGAGTTTACAGTATTTCATTACACAAATAATCTTAAAATTTTAAAAAAGCACATATTTGAAAAAATATATTGGTATTCTTAAAAATAAAAATAGTATTGCAATAAAATTTTAAAAAACTTAAAAAAAAGAAGCAATCATTACTCTTAATGTATTCTTTCATGCATTTAATATTTTAAAGGTAAAATTTATCTTCTATAAAGCTTGAAATGCAAAAGCCAAATATTCAAAATTATGGAAAGAATATGTGTAAAACATTCAGAATTGTATACGCAATTAAAAAAATTATCTCTACGAAAATACTATCCTCGTTTAACATCTTGCCCGTGCTTCATAAAAGACATCTGATATAATTAACGATATTTGAAAACGCAGCTTGTGTAACTGTGGCTTAACAGTCGAGGGCAATAAGCTGGAAGAGGATAGTTCCCTAGTTCGACTCCCGTGGCGGGTAAGTGTTGCTTTTTTATCGTTTGTTTGAATTAAATAGAGACATTCTGACCATGTCCTAGAAAAGTGAAGAGTGAAATTCATAACGGTGTAAGTATGTCCTTGAAAAATTATATTTTGTCTTTTAAATGGAAATTTATAAATACGGAAATATGCAAAAAACCGAAAATACTTTGTGAAAAAAACGCAAATTTTTCTGGAAATTATGGAAAACAATTTCCGGTAAAATATGGAAGTAGAATTGACGTTTCGATTGTCAGTATAATTTCTGTACTTTAACGGATTTTTTTTTTTTTTTTTTTTTTTTTTTTTTACAGCGTAACTCAGTAACTAAAAGCTATCATTTTTTTTCTTTAAAGGCTTTTTTTAATACAATGTAGTAATTATCATTATTTGAGTTCACAGTGGATCATCATACAAAGAATTTGAAAATTTTTAAAAAGCACATGTTTGAAAAAATATATTGGTATTCGTGAAAAAAAATAAAAATAGTATTGCAATAAAAATTTAAAAATCTTGCAAAAAAGAAGCAATTATTACTCTTAATATATTCTTTCATGCATGTAATATTTTAAAGGTAAAATTTACCTTTTATAAAGCTTGAAATTAAAAAGCCAAATATTTAAAATTATGGAAGAATATGTGTAAAACATTCAGAATTGTATACGCAATTTAAAAAAAAATTATCTCTACGAAAATACGTTCCTAGTTCAACATCTTGCCCGTGCTTCATAAAAGGCATCTGAAATAATTAACGATATTTGAAAAAGCAGCTTGTATAACCGTAGCTTAACAGTCAAGGGTATAAGCTGGAAGAGGATAGTTCCCTTGTTCGAATCCTGCGGTGGGTAAGTGTTGTTTTTTATCGTTTGTTTGAATTAAATAGAGACATTCTGGCCATGTCCTGGAAAAGTGAAGAGTGGAATTCATAAAGGTGTAAGTTTCTCCTTGAAAAATTACATTTGTCTTTTAAACGTAAACTTATATATACGGAAATATGCAAAAAACCGAAATTACTTCATGAAAAAAACGCAAATCCTTCTGGAAATTATGGAAAGCAATTTCCGTTAAAATACCGAAGTAGAATTGACGTCCCGATTGCCAGTACAATTTCTGTACTTTAACGGATTTTTTTTTTTTTTTTTTTTTTTTTTTTTTTACAGCGTAACTCAGTAACTAAGTAGTGTAGAGCTGTGTTTTATAATCTAAAACTTTCCATCCAAAATTACGTAAATGACAATGAAACACCCATAAACATCTATTTAGCAGGACGTGAGTTATAAGCTTTCGGAATAAAATTACCAGTTGCATGTCATACATTGTAAAGTCCTGGTTTTATTCAATAGCACTCTGTCAATAAAGGCAGATGTGGCTCCTAAATATCCCTCTTTTGTTACAAGACCGATACATTTTGTGTATCATAAAATTTTTAACAACCCAATTAAACTTGCAATATATTCCACTTCAACTCTCTCCAACTGTCAGACTGGAAATCATATTTTAAGCCAAGATCTTAGCTTTAGACATTTTGGGTATAATAATTCTTACAATACTTGAAACACTCCTCAAGCATTCTCAAGTGCCGCCGGATATCAAAGAAATCTAACTTACATATACCTAAAGGCTTGAGGCCTTTTCAGGGACTCTCGGCTGAAAACTTCGAAAGTGAAGACTTTCTTTTTCTACGCTCCCGGCGTAGGTCTGTCCAGGTTTAGGGCAGGTTGCGGAGCTAATCTCTCCGGACAGAGTACAGAGTACTCTAAGCTGTAACCCACGCGCGGTACTGACAATACTGCGGACAGGGCTTACTTAAGCCCTAATTTGTGAAACCCAATATCTTCATCTTAACTTCTGAATATTTTTTGAAGCTGTGCCGTGCTGCTTTAATAAATTGCTTTTTGTCGCTGGACCATCCTGCATTCCTGTCTCACGACGGTACAGCAAGTAAACTGGTGTCATCGAACTGGGATTTATTTTATTTTATTCAGAAGAAGTTAATGAAGGAATTCTAGAAGAAATTTTCTTTAGTGAATGAAGAGAAGTAGAAGCTCCTAGGTCTATTAGGAAGCAAGTCCGAAGTTGCTGTTTTTTTTTCTGCAGACGGAAAAGAGAAGAAAGTTTCATCTTGCGAAGACGGAATTTCATCTCTCGGACCCCTCTGTGTTGAACGAAGATTTCCCTTCTCTTAGTGTTGACAGAAGCAAGGAAATTCAAGATCGTAGCTCGTGTGCGAGTGAAGAAGAGTGAGGGTGGTTTCCGACCCTTGACCCTTGTCAGCTGTGGTGAAAAAAGGATTATGTTATGACCTATTTTTGTGAGAAAAAAAGAGCTCGTGTGTTCCCTAGTGCAGTGTGATTCTGTGAATTGTGCGCGATATTGTGCATTTGTGGAAGTGTTTACACCCTATTTGGATTACCATTCGTTCGTGTCTAAAGGCTTCTAGTGGGGTAAGTCAGTTCATTTCAAAAAGTTCTTGAGTGTGAAAAGAATTATTTTTATATTTAAATATATATATGTTGGGGAAAAATTTATAAATTTTTGAAATTAAATTTAATTACAGGTACACGCAATATCTTTTAAGGAAAGTTTCCCTTATATATTATAGTGTATAAAATATCTGAGATTTTTTCTGATTTTTGTATATGTCGAATTTTCTTGGAATATATGTTTTAGTAAAATTATTTTATTGATAGGAATTGTAATTTTGCTAAGTGTTAAATTAATTTTTATTGTAATATTCTGTAATATTTTTTATTCATATTTTTTTAGAATAATTAGTGAGGAAATATGTCTTTCCTTGCGAAAGGGAAAAAGGAAGACATTATTAAATTGGCGCATGAACTAGAAATACCTTTAAAAGGCGATGAAGCCCCATTACAGTTAAAAAATTTAATTACGAGCCTAGAAGATTACGATGCAGATTTCGTGAGTTCCCTTTATGATACTATTCTCCAGGAGAAACTGGAAGAATTACATAAAGAGGAGCAGATTAGAATTCGTAAAGAGAAATTGGAACGTGAGGAATTAGTTAGAAAAGCGAATTTGGAACGTGAGGAATTAGTTAGAAAAGAGAATATGGAACGGAAGGAATTAGTTAGGAAGGAAAATTTAGACAGAGAAATTAAGCGCTTAGAATTAGAACGTGAAAAAGAAAATGCGGAGAGGGAGTTAAGGCAAAAAGAATTGGAAAATCAATTTGAGTTAGAAAAATTGAAAATTATTTCAAATGCCTCTGCTTCCGAACAATCAGCGAATATCAACCGCCCCATAAACAAGGAACACAGCCTTAAAAAACTAATTCCCGAGTTTGATCCGAATCAAACAGATATTAGTTTGTATTTAGTTCTTTTTGAACGTCAGGTTAAAAGGGCTAAAATTAATAAAGAAAATTGGGTATCCCATTTAATTAGTTTATTTCCAATTGATGTTGTTACAATTATAGCTCGTGAATCAGAAGATTTAGCAGAGAATTACGACCATATTAAGAAAGTTCTTTTAAAACGATATAAATTAAATCCAGAATCATTTAAGATTAAATTTTTACAGCACGTCAAACGGCCAAATGACACATGGAAGGACTTCGGTTTTGAGTTAAGGAATTATTTGCAAGAATGGCTTGCAGGTTTGGAAATAAAATCGATGGATCAACTTATCGATCTTTTAATTGCGGACCAAATTAAAAAACGCGCTAAGCCAGAAATGAGAGAACCCTTCTTGGATAAGTGGCCGTCAGTTAAAACTGAATCCGAAATAGTCGAGCTCTTAGACAATTTTGAAAGTATCAGAGCGTCGATGGAAAGGGTCAGTACACAAAATTCGAAAAACCGCGTCCGCCGCATCAAGAATTGCACAGAGAAGCGAAGTCAAATTATACTCCTCTCACAAGTGTGTCAGACACACGCGGAGCCACTGCTCGCGATAGGGCATTCGAAAGACAGGTAAGCCGTAGGTGCTTCATTTGCAATTCGAAACATTTAAAGAGTTTTTGTCCAGAGTTGTATAAAAATAAAAATTCAGGATCGGTAAATACTGTCGAAGAAGATGAGACGATACCAAAAGGTAGAGTGAGCTATATGCGCGTAGAAGGGTTAACTTTTAAAGGTTTTCGGGATAAGAAAGGAAAACTCGTGCAAAATAGTCACTTACCAGTCATTGATCTGAATGTTTTAGGACAAAAAGTTAATGGGATAAATGATTCCGGAACGGAATTAACCATTTTCAGAAGTGAGTTAATTCCAGACGAATATAAAACGGGAGAGCAGATAGATTTAGTCCCCGCAATAGGAAAAATTCATAGGGCAGATTTGGTGAAAGTACCAGTTTCCTTATGGAACGAGAGAAAGGAAAACTCTCCCAGGATTTATATTACGGCAGCGATAGTGCCGGGATTGAATTGTCAAGCGTTAGTAACGCCTCGCGTCTGTAAGCGATTATTTAATTTGAGGAAGGAGAATCGCATGCATACGAGTTGGAGAAATTCCAAGAAAAGTGTGCGGGAAAAGCACAGGGTTGATAAAGATGTGCGAGAGAAGCACATGGTAGAGAAAAATGTGCAGGAAAAACGTATGGTTGATGTAGTAGGTTCAAGTGAATTTAAAACTGGAGAAAGTTTTAAAGACGACCCAAAATATGAACCCGATTTGATAGATTATGTGGAAAGTAATCAAAGGGAGCTCATGCGAAATGCGGGCCATTCCGATTTAAAAGAATTGGAAGATTTAGATCAGTGTGATACCAAAAATCACATTGTTGAGGTAGATAATTTAAAGTCTAAACCAGAGTTGTTCTGTAAAGAACCACAAACTTTGGATTATCCTACAGTTAATAACCTGAGCGATAAATTACCACAAAACACAATAAAACAACCAGAGTTAGTTAAAAAGAGAGATTTGTCTAATTGTGTTATGGTAAAATTATCGTCTCCCGGGGTTGAGTTAGAAGCTGCGGAACAGTTAGTGGAGTTAACAAATATAGGTCAAATTCTCCCCCGTTCAAACGAAAAACAAAAAGAGAAACCCGGCATGGTTTGCCATTTTTTCGGGAGGAAGTTTTATCTGTCGGAAATGTAAGATGTATAAACAGTGTGAACATCTTTTGAGTAGAAAGTTTTATTTATTGAATTTCTACTATTTTATTTTATTGTTATTGTTTAGGAATATTATGCAACTATAACATATGTGTTTGTGTTTTAATGTTTAAAATAACAATTTTAGAAATATTCTGAATTTGCATAAATTCTTTCCATAAGAAGGTTCAAGTTGTTTATGTTGAAGTATAATTTTAGAATGTGTGTCTATTTTATTCTATATTGTGAACTTTCCTTATGGGTACTTGTGTTGTCCTCTAATTAAGGGTTTTTCAAAAAAATTAAATTTTAAATTTAACTTAAATTGTGTTAAGGCTGTTTGTCAAAAAAATGCAGATTAACTCAAGTTCTTTTTGTGTGTTGACTAAACCCTGGTTATATGAATTTTTCCTTTAAGAAAAATTCTTGCTAAGAGGGGAGGACTGTAAAGTCCTGGTTTTATTCAATAGCACTCTGTCAATAAAGGCAGATGTGGCTCCTAAATATCCCTCTTTTGCTACAAGACCGATACATTTTGTGTATCATAAAATCTTTAACAACCCAATTAAACTTGCAATATATTCCACTTCAACTCTCTCCAACTGTCAGACTGGAAATCATATTTTAAGCCAAGATCTTAGCTTTAGACATTTTGGGTATAATAATTCTTACAATACTTGAAACACTCCTCAAGCATTCTCAAGTGCGCCGGATATCAAAGAAATCTAACTTACATATACCTAAAGGCCTGAGGCCTTTTCAGGGACTCTCGGCTGAAAACTTCGAAAGTGAAGACTTTCTTTTTCTACGCTCCCGGCGTAGGTCTGTCCAGGTTTAGGGCAGGTTGCGGAGCTAATCTCTCCGGACAGAGTACAGAGTACTCTAAGCTGTAACCCACGCGCGGTACTGACAATACTGCGGACAGGGCTTACTTAAGCCCTAATTTGTGAAACCCAATATCTTCATCTTAACTTCTGAATATTTTTTGTAGCTGTGCCGTGCTGCTTTAATAAATTGCTTTTTGTCGCTGGACCATCCTGCATTCCTGTCTCACGACGGTACAACATGTAGCAGATGTCTTTTATAGCTCAGCAACTATGTAACGGAGAGCGATGAGTTATGTACTAAAACCTTCACTTAAAAATTACTTAACTGGCAATGTGGATTTCATAAAAACCTGTTTAGAAAAATTTGAGTTATAAGCGTTCGGAATGAAATTCACATCAAACAGTAAGCGAGAGTATTTTGCGAAATCAAATTTTACTGTTTGCTACAGAACTAAAAAGTTGAATTTTATGACATGTGATCGGAAAAAATTGAATTTATCTGGAATTTCGAAGTATATTTTTACAGTTTATTTGACGTTATATTTGCAAAGTGCGATATGGAAAATCTAATATTTTTTTAGAAATAAAAATGTCAGTTCACGTTTCAAATTCACTTCCCATGTTAACACGATTTCAGCAATATGTAAGGAGAAAAAAAAAAAAAAGAAAGAAAATTTTCGTGATAAAAATATAGTTGGGTAGAACGCGTAAAATATTTTCACATTGTGTAGAGATGGGATTGCAGAAATTTTAGAAATGCGGTTAAGGTTCAATTTTTTTTTTAACATAACGTTGAAAATATCTCAAAACAGCATATTTCCCAATGATGCAAAATAATAAATTTATGACTTGATGCAAAATAAAGTTATCTAAAAAGAAATATAACATAGGAATCCGTAATTTTGGCGATTAAATCACTAAAATAGAAACTGCATTTTTGGGGCCAATTTATATCACTAGTTATATAAATTAGCACATTAATTTTCCTGAAGTATATATATTAAAAAAAAAAAACCCGAAGAAATTGAGATACAACAAACCAATTACAAGAAAAAGGTTCCCACCCGCAGCACAATAGCTAATTCCCAAACCCCGTTATTTTTGGGATATAATTTCGACTGAAGAAAAAAAAAGCGTTATTGCTCTCTGTGATATTAAAGCCTATTTACGTCAAAATAGGCATTTTTGTAAATTTTACGACATTTACATTTTTATACGATCTCAGAGTCCTATAAGTTATGTTTAGAAAAACTCGGTGTGTTCTAACAAAAGAAAAAATAAATAATATTTTTGTATGACCAAAATTTACTGAATTAGGATACTTGCGCTTTTGTAAATTTTCAGGGTTTTTTTTTTTTCGGTTTTAGAAATGCGTATTTCCGTCTTTACTATGTTCCCAGGGAGTTTCACATAAAAAGTTTATTTTAAGCATAAGATAAAGGGTTTTATCAGCTTAGAAGTCCATTTAAATAAGCCAGATCTAATTGTTTTCCAATTCATTTTTTCTTGACTGTTTTCAGTCTTTTCAGTGAATCGATACTTTAAAAATCCTAAAACTCTTAAATGTATTTCTTAGTTCACATGAATTTTTTATCGAAGAGCGTAACAAAGAGTTTTATAAAACGAATGGTAAAATCTACTTTTTTAGGTAAAAAAGTTAGATTATTTTTTTAAGAAATTTTTTCTCTGTGCAGAAACTATATAAAACGAAACCGGATTTCCCCCCCATTAAATAAACATATCGTTGTCCATTTTGTGTGGAAAACAAGCTAAAAATTAATCTGGGTATCCTTATTTAAACTCATGTGAACAGAGTGTACGACTTTGCACGGGGCAAGATTGCGCTTCGTACAGTCAGCTGAAACATAAAAACAATACGGGTTAAAAAAAAAAAAAAAATTAAATTTTTGTGGTGATTTATTGTCAGAAAACAAAATGACGCTTATCTGAAAATTGATTTACGAATTTCATGGGTCTTTTTTAACTTTAAAGTTTTATTAAAAAAAATTATTGAACAGTCAGTTTTTTAAATATTAAACAGATTCATGGCCACCGAAAAACTATTAATTTTCGAAGCCGATTAATGTTTAATTAATCGGTTCATCGGTTTAAACACTACACTGCTCCATGTGTTCAAAAGCCTAATTTAAAAAAAAAAAAGAAGAAAATGCTAGTTTAAAGTTTTACTTTATGAATATATAGCACGTGAATTGTACCACTCAAAGGCAGTAACTTCGTAAATAATTCGAATAATCCAAAATGGTTTCAGACACATATTCTACATACCTAAAAGGTGAATAATAATAATAATAATAATAATAATAAGAAGAAGAAGAAGAAGAAGAAGAAGAAGAAGAACAACAACAACAACAACAACAACAACAATAACAATAACAATAATAATAATAATAATAATGTAAATCGACATTTTGAACTCTTCATAGCAGAGTTGTCCCCTATTGTATTTTTGTATATATCATGACATTTCATTTTTTTCTCTCAAACTAAGTAAAGTTTTGAAAATCTAAACCTTAAAGTTAGATACCACTTTCAATAACAGTTTATAAAGAAACTACTACAAAATATTAATATCTGTAGGAGAGGGTTCTAAAAGTTTCTTTGATTTTAGTAAAAATGTATTTTTTCAAATTTTACTAATAGAGTTTTCAATTTCGTTTATAGAACCATTAAATCAATCGATAATATGCAAAAATGTTATTGCAAAATATTTTATTTTACATATTATTCAAAGAGAAACAAGTCTTTCTAAAAAAGTAAACTTCATCTATCAAACTTATCTATTACTACAAAATATTAATATCTGTAGGAGAGGGTTCTAAAAGTTTCTTTGATTTTAGTAAAAAGGTATTTTTTCAAATTTTACTAATAGAGTTTTCAATTTCGTTTATAGAACCATTAAATCAATCGATAATATGCAAAATGTTATTGTAAAATATTTTATTTTATATATTATTCAAAGAGAAACAAGTCTTTCTAAAAAAGTAAACTTCATCTATCAAACTTATCTATTACTACAAAATATTAATATCTGTAGGAGAGGGTTCTAAAAGTTTCTTTGATTTTAGTAAAAAGGTATTTTTTCAAATTTTACTAATAGAGTTTTCAATTTCGTTTATAGAACCATTAAATCAATCGATAATATGCAAAAATGTTATTGTAAAATATTTTATTTTATATATTATTCAAAGAGAAACAAGTCTTTCTAAAAATGTAAACTTCATCTATCATAACATTTCCCAGACCCTAAACGATTTTTTGAAATTCGAATTAATACAAAAGTTACAGTGACTACTACCGTACAGCACAGTACATTAACTAATTGTCGCTAATCCAAACGTTAGACGTTTCTTTAAAGCGATATTTCCTTTTTATCTGGCCGCTTGAATTGCTCAATAACTGCTCAATTTTTAAATTTTAATACAAACATTCATATCTGAATTCTTTATGGAGCAGAATTCTTACATGCGTTTTTTTTATATTTTAATTTTTAATTTTATAAGCATTTTAATGGGGCTATTTGATTTGTGTTTGAAAATTGCACCATTTTTATAAATATTTAACTTTTGGAAAAATTATAGCCTGTACCCTAGCCAATACTCTAGAGATTGATTTCATTAAGATTTTTTTTCGTTTTTTCACGTTTCAAGAATGTTTGGTGCAACCGGCACCGGACGCTGCCTTTTCAATACTTCCTCCTTTACATGGATATCAAAGAAAATGAATGATTTTCTTTATAAATGAAATAATTGGAAAACACTCTCCAAACATAACTTGATATATTTCACTCCAATAAATCAAAAGAAAAAGAAAAAAAAATTAAATTCCTTTAACAAGTGCAGGAAAGGAGAGGAAACAAAAATTAGAAGTAAAACTTTAAAAAAAATCAGAAGAAAGACAAAGCAATTTCTGATACTATAAGAGGAAAAGAAGATAAGAGTGTTGAAAACTATACAGGAGAAATTTATTGTGTAGTGGATTTCACAAACAAATTAGTTATTGACCAAATAGAAACATCCGTAGACTAAACTGAAAACTAAGGATTTATTCAATTCAAAAACCCAATCAAAATAAATAAATAAATAAAAAAGGAAAAGAAGTTTATTGATAAATTGACCAAAGGAGACAGCACTGACAATCATGAATTGCATTCTTTGTATGGAAGTGGTAGCAATAAAGAATCATTGACAAATTTCATTGAAAATACCACATGGGAAGAAATGACCCGGTTGTCCACTAAACATCAATATTTCAAAAGAATATTAAAAAAGGAATTTTTGTTTTATAGTTAAAAGTGGAATCCGAAAGTTTACTCACTATAAATACGTTTATTTCGTAAACTCAGTTGATGCAGACGAAGAAGATGTAATAGTGTTTGAGGTTTTCTATCGACTACTTCTAACGATCTAAGGACTGATTTCATGTATAAAGAAAATGAAATCTTTGCAGTAAACATTGCCCTAACTTTTCTTGAAATCCCATTGAAAATCAGGAAAGCTAGTAGTTCTCTTGGCTGTATAAAATTAGTGATCAATGAATTAACACAATTAATCAAGGTCGTAGATTATATATATATATATATTTTTTTTTCAATAACGGGTATTATGCCGTTGCAATTTTACCTCTGAACACTTGCACAAATACAGAGTAAGTGCTCTGAGGACAATTTCTTAGTTTTTATTCTAAAATACCGTTTAATAAATTAGAAATTGAGTCTATTGTAATGGGGTTTCATCATGATTCTGGTGAACGCCTGTAATATGTCCAAAATTTCATTCAAACAGAAAGATAAAAATAGTTTAAATAAAACAGCTAAAGCATTACATCCGGCCAAATATGCTAGAGGTCTGTCATTTTCTGAATGCTTACAACCACTGAAAAATAATGGCGATTCACTTTAGCGCCTCAGACGTTTCATATAACGCCCATTCTGTGAGGCTAAATTGAGACAAGGTTTTAATTTGTTCCTCTTTATTTTAGAACATGCAATATTTTTTTATCTATAAACAGATTAAATAAACAAAAACGCAAATTACAGTATATTTTAATTGGGTTTACCGTCAATAGATGGAAGGTGATTATGAAAAGTTTAAAATTTTATATCATGAAAATAATCCAATGATTGACTTTATTATTATTAAGACGACAAAACATGAATGGGTAAAAGCACTTACTTTTTAAGAAAATCATTGATAGAAAGATGTAAGGAAATTATTGATAAGAAGATTTAAAAAAACAAAAAAAAAAAAAAAAAACTTGGCAATTATTTTGAATTACTCTGTCTATCTTTAGTTTGACCTTATAACAAAATTTGTATTTATGTAATTAATAATAATTTCTAGCAAAAACAACATGAATGCATTTTTTATAGAATTAAAGTATTTGAAGAATTTAAATAGTTGTTCTATGTTTTACATTTTATATATCTTTACTAAATTATTAATCTCTCTATTATCTACAATTTATATATATTTTATAACATCTTGAATTTCATTAAATTCTTTATAGTAAAATAAAAGAAGATTCTAAACAAAACATTAAAAAGAAAATCCTCTAAATTTTTTTCGCTGATCTTCCAGCAAAATAGCATTGGCAGGTGTTCCGCATAAATCGAGGTTCAAAATGCTCTGGACAAAAGTAATTTTCTTCGCCTTATCTAATGTCAGAATAAACTGCGATTAAAGATACAGAGGATTTGGAGTCCTGATTTACGAAGGACACCTGGCAACACTAAAGTAAAATGAGGAAATAGAAAAAATTAAATGTTTCCGTAAGCGTTTCCTTCCATAGAAGGTATGGGGAAATAATTTTTTATATGGACATTCATATCGAGAAAAATTAAAAAGAAACTTTTCTACATTATTCTGCTGGGGAAAAAAATTATATTTCTAAATAAAAACTTAATTTTCTATTAGATGCATTGCATCCAGAAAAAAAAGGTCTCAGCCAGCTTGAGCTAAAATTATTGCAAGCTATGGTAACTCTGTCCAGCCACTTTCTTAGATTTCAAATTTTATTACTGCGATATTTTTATTTTTGTTACTGAAAATGTTGCTTTACATTATTGTAACCAACATAGACCGACAGGTTAAATTTTAAAGAACCATGGAGGAAAACGATGAAAATCACGGATTGTTAGATGATAGTTATTCTCCATTCATTTTTTTGCCAGTGAACTTTCATCACTCTTCTATCTTTATACGAACTTTCAACTGTAATTTTCAAAGGATTGGCCCGATATTTTGCTTCAATACAATGTTATCAAATGATACTTCACTTTTTAGGATAACAGATGGCACTGTCATCGTAAATTTCATAAAAAGTGGACTATCTTGGCTTTTTCTTCTGGCTCTTCATTTGATAGTATAATGATCTCTTAGTTCTGAAATAAATTAAAATTTCCGATTTAGATGTATTTATTACTGATGCAAAACTGAAAAAATGATCTAATTTATTACTTTTTATAGGATTTCTGTGAAGAAAATCAATTACATCAAGAAATATTTAAAAAGGTTACATTTATATTTGAAGAATCGTGGAGGAAAACGATGAACATCACGGATTGTTATAGTTATTCACCGCTCTTTTTTTTACCAGCGATCTTTCATCATTCTTCCATCTTTATATGAATCTTCAATTGTGTTTTTTAAAGGATTGCCCTGAGTTTTTGCCTCGATTCAATTGTGTCAAAGGATAGCAGGGCCTTTGCGGATAACAGATAGAACTGTCATCGCAAATTTCACAAAAACATCATAGCTTTTTCTCCTGGCTCTTCCTTTGATAGTATAAAGATTTCTTAGTCCTCAAGATAAATTAAAATTTCAGCTTCTATAAGTGTAAAATTTTTCTTCAATCCTTTTTTAACACTTTCCAACATAGCTGAAAAGCGTTTATAAATTTTGTTAGCTGTCTAGTCATCTGTCCGTGCTCTAACTCTGAGAAATACACTCGTATTGATTTACAATTTTTATATGTTATGAATATTTACATGTTTACTATAGATCGATCGATATTGAAAATTAAGTGTGTAGCATTTTTAGTTCGTTTACAGACACACACAAAGGGATTCCACTACATTATGGCCTGTAGGGAAAAATCGTTTTCAATGCCATTTTAATTATGTTACAAAACTTCAAACATAATGAAATTGATATGCGTCGATAAGGTGGACAAAAAATGTTTTTTCAGGAGTATAAAAAAATTAGCGTTTACAGTTCGTTTACAGGGACGTACAAAAGAATTTCATTATATTATGATCTATGGGGGAAAAACCGTTAACGATGCATTAGAATGATGTTATGATACTTCAAACATAATCAAATGAAAAAGGATCACTGAGGTGCACTGAAATATGTTTCCTATAGACCATGGAGTGCGTAGGCTTTAGAGTTCATTTACAGGAACGTACAGAAAAGTTCGCTTACATGGCGGACTATGGTCGAATTCATGGTATGAAAATTTTTTTTTATAATATTCTGTTAGCGTTAAAAGTATTTCATTATCTACACCCGATGCATGACCTTCCGTTCGTGTGTTTTAGTGAGACAGAAATATATTCTAACTACGAGATAATGAAATTAGAAAGCGAAAACATAAATGATTCTTTCCACAAAAAAAGGAAAAGGAAACATTGAAAAAAGTTAAGCATTAAACTGCTTGTAAAAGAGAAATTTTTAAATTTCTGGAGACAAATTAATGCATAAATAAGATTTTTTTTTAATTATATAAAAGTTTTTCAAGATAAAAAGTACTTAAACAGAAAATAATGGAAAACATTTTGTTATTCGAATAAAAAATAATTGGTATTGAGAAAAGAAGAAAATTAGTTTAAATAAAAATAATTCTTAGTTAAAAACTAATGCTAAATAAAACAAAAATTTGCAACAAAAACTATTTTAGGTTATCATGTTTTGTTTATTTCTTCAAGTAGAAAAATGTATATATCATCATCATCAACCGTTTTCAATCCACTGCTGGATGTAGGTCTCCCCCAGATTTTTCCAATGTTTCCTGTCTAGTGCTTTAGTCATCCAATTTACACCGGCTACTTTTCTGATTTCATCACTCCATCTTACATGAGGTCGTCTTCTTGGCCGTTTTACATCTCTGGGATACCACTGTAGGGTGTTTGTGCTCCATCTATTGTCTTGTCTTCTTGCAATGTGCCCAGCCCATTTCCATTTTAGCCGTTTAATTCTTTCAATGATGTCAAAAACTTTCGTCTGACTTCTTATCCAGGTTATTCTTTTTCTGTCTCTTCTAGTTATACCTAGCATACATCTTTCCATACTTCTCTGTGTTGTTTGTAATCTTTGTACCATCCGTTTTGTTAGCGTCCATGTTTCTGCTCCATAAGTTAGGACAGGCAAAACACATTGGTTAAATACCTTTCTTTTCAAACAAAGGGGCATGCTACTCTTCAGAATAATATTGTTCTTCCCAAAAGCACTCCATCCATTTCTTATTCTTCTATTGATTTCATTCATGATACTATTATCCGATGATATTTCTTGCCCAGGGTACACATAACTTTGCACTTCTTTAATTTCAGTGTTGTTGTAGACGATTTTCTTTTTTGATGCAAATGAATTGAACATCACCTTAGTCTTTTCCAAGTTTATTTTTAATCCCACATTAATGCTAGCTTCTGCCAAATCTTTTAGCATATTTTCCAATTCTTCAGGACTGAAAATTAAAATGTCGTCAGCGAATCGGAGATGACTTAAATATTCCCCATTTATTCTAATCCCTTTGTTTTCCCAATCCAGCTTCTTGAAAATATTTTCTAAGGCAGCAGTAAAAAGCTTAGGCGAAATGGTGTCTCCTTGTCTTACCCCTCTTCCAAGCTTGATCTTTGCTTTTCCTTTGTCTAAGCGGATGGTTCCTGTTGCTTTCTTGTAAATCTTCTTTATAATATTGATGTAAGGTTTGTCTATACCACTGTCCTCCAGAGATTCTACTACTGCTGATGTGTAGACCGAATCAAATGCTTTTTCATAATCAATAAAGGCAAGGCAAAGAGGTAAATTATATTCCTTATGTTTTTCTATGAGTTCCCTTACCGTTTGGATATGATCCATTGTGCTGAATCCACTTCGGAATCCTGCTTGTTCTCTAGGTTGAGCTGAGTCCAGAGCTGATTCAAGTCTTGTCATTAAAACTTTGGTGAAAATTTTATAAATCACTGACAGTAAGCTGATTGGACGGTAGTTTTTAATGTTTTCCTTCTCTCCTTTCTTGTAAAGTAGCACCATCACAGCATTATTCCAATCTTCTGGTATATCTGACTTCTGGAGACATTTGGAAAACAGTAAGGATAGCATTTTTGCAAATTCTTCTCCTGCTTCTTTGATAAGGTCGATTGTAATTCCATCTTCTCCGGGGCATTTACCTTTTTTCATAAATTTAATGGCTTGTAAAACTTCGTCTGTCGTCACTGGGATTATGGCATCGGTTTCTGTTAAGTTTTCTCGTGGATCACATAAGTTGATTTCCCTCTGATCTTCACATTTATATAAATCGTTATAGAATTTTTCGACAATGTGTACTATTTCTTTATTGATTTTGGTGATTGTTCCATCTGCCCTCTTTAGTGCAAAAATACCTTTTCTTCCAACACAAAGTTTTCGCCTAGCTGATTTTAAACTTTTGTTATCTTCTAGAATTTTCTTGACAAGATCAGAGTTAAATTTTCTGATGTCTTCTGTAACACATTTTCTTACCGTTTTACATAATTCAGCATATTCAACTCTTGATTTAGGATCGTTTTTCTTCATTTTAAATTCTCTGCGTTTCTTCATCAATCTTCTTGTTTCTTCTGTTATTTTCTTTGTCTGCTTTACTTGTGCATCGCCGGCTATCTTCTTTGCAATATCTTGTATAGTATTGGTTAGTTTCTTGTTAACTACTGTAACATCTTGCTCTTCTTCTAAAGTTGATTGAAGTACTTGGAAACGGTTTTTAAGTTCCAAATGGAATTCTTCTTTATGTTTCTGGAGATTTATTATATCGATTGATTTCTTTGAGTGTTGCAAAAGCAAATGTATATATATACAAAAATGTATATATATACAAAAAGAAATGCAAGCTTTGTTCAACTTCAGATAATAAGTTAATTTTAAATAAAAGTTTCAATATCTCAAACAATTTCGTTGGTAAAATCGCGACAAAAATTTAAGCTGTGAAAATATTATGGGCAGTTTGTTTTATTTTATACAGACGCATATACAATTTTCAAAACTGTTTTGAACATTACTAACGCGAACACTAATTATGATAAAAACGGTTACTAAATTTTATAAATTTTGCCCTTGTTTGCTTTTATAATTTTACGATATTTTTACAAAAAATTACTTATTAATAGGATTTCTGCTACCGATTAAAACTTGGATGAGTTTTTACATTCTTCAACGTAATCTTAAACAAAGTTCTCGTGCATAGGTAAAAATTATAGCAAAGAAACCATGGTTGAATGATTTATTAATGTGGTTTTATTCTTACAAATTAATTAATAAATAAAAAGGTGTTATTACGATAATAAAAAATTATTTGGAAATATACACAAAAAGTGCGAAGAATTTTGTACTTCATTAAATGAACTTTAATAAACTAACTATAGCTTATTATTATAATTGAAACATTGCTTTAAATCAAAATATTTGCACTTTTAAATAAGAACGTATTCTTTAAAACGCACATAAAATTGCTTAATGGTACATATACACAAGAACCTTTATATGAACTTTTACAAATAAAATTAATGAAAAAAACATAAAAATCTACGTTTCGAACTGCTTCTACAGTCGTCCTCAAGATGAAATATGGTACTAAAATGATTAAAAGTCTAGAGACGAAAGTTTCCTCTAGACTTTTAATCATTTCAACATCATATTCTATCCTGGGAAGGCAGCAAAAGCAGTTCGAATCTTAGATTTTATGTTTTGATCATTAATTTTATTTCTAAAAGTTCATAAAAAGATTCTTGTTTATATGTACCATTAAGCAATTTTGCGTGTGCTTTTAACGAATACATTCTTATTTATTACATTTCATTGTGCAATTGTCCAGCATTTGTTAATTTACCCTTTTATTCAATCAGGGAGCTTACGACACGTTAGGATCTTTTTGATAAATAACACTGTTCAACAAATTTAAACTTTTGCTCTGTCCTAAAACAGAAATTAGTTATTTTTATGCGGCTTTTTGTGCTGCTTCCGAATCTAGTTTTATATTTACTCCAGCACGTCAAGTTTGAGAGATATTTGCATATTTCAATTTATGCAAATTTAGTAAATTTTATACAATTATTTGCAAATTTAAGGTATAAAGCAATATCAGACAGGGTTTTTTGTTTTATGTTATGATTACTACCTAATTTGCTTAACAAAAATGTTGTTTCTGAGATTATACTGACATGTGACTGCGAAATATGGTACCTAATTTGCATATTTTTTTAATAATGTTTCTTGACGTTCAAATATTTCTGCCGCACGAATACGCTAATATTTTTCTAAATTAGTTTTTTGAGCTGATTTCAAATCTTGTATCTGTTTTCTTCTACCACGTCTAGTTTTTTAAAAAAGTGAAATTTTAGTTTTTGGTCAAAAAAGCCAGAAATAGCTTTTTATGATACTTTGTGTGATAAACTTTAACTAGTTAGGATAGATTCTACTACTTATTTTTTTTTTTTATTATATAAATTTTTGTTTATGTCTCTCGTATGAATTTGACCCTGTTCAGCTTCTTGTCAATGAATTACACACCCCTAAAAAGCATCTTATATCAAACCTGTGTTAATGCCGTGCAAAAGTAAAAATTCATCTTACTCAAAAACTAGACATGACATAAGAAAACAGACTGCATATTTGAAATCAGCATAAAAATCTAGTCTAGAAAAACATTACGTCAATTCTGTGGAAACTATTTTAAAGTTGATAGTGAAGTAAACATTACACCATTAAAAAATATGCAAATTAGGCTTAATAACTGATAAATAAATGTTAAGAATGTACAAATAGTGACACTTATCTAAAGCAAATAGTCAAGTATCATCAATTATCTAGAAAACGTAATTAGATGTGACATATATTGTATCTAAAATTTGCATAAAATAGCCCAAAAAAGCTTAAATTTGCATAAATTTGCATAAATTTAAATATGCAAATTTCTCAAAACCTGGACCACCTAGAGATAAACGGAAAGCATATTCGGAATCAGCGCTAAAAACTGATCTAGAATGAACTAATTTTAGTTCTAGGACAAAACCACTGTTGTCCAGTGTAAATTTTGTGCGGTTTATGTTTTGCTCAATTATGCAATCATTGCTTGGTCTCTAGGCCTATTAAAATAAAATAAAATAGAAAAAATAAGTAAGTGACTGAAATAAGAACCATAGAAAAAGTTTAGGGGAAGGGAGGACAAGATGACGAACTACTACCTAATGAACTAACCTTTTTTTCCTGTCCATTCAGACGTAGCACCGCCCCCCCCCCCTGGCTTATTACTTAAAAAGACACTCTATTGAGGTTGATGTAGCTCACTATCAAAAATTAGCTTCAAAGAAACCTGTAAGTAGTTGCGAGTCAAAGTTCGATTTTCAAGTGTGTTTTACACAGTCCTGCATTGGATCGAGTAACCTAAGTTTACTCGAACCCGACCCATATCGCGTTTCTGGTGGATCGCGTTGACGCTAATTCTTTTCGTTACGGTCGGGTTCCGGTCGGATTGACATTAAATTTGCAGATTCGGTTCAGTTTCGGGACGGGATTTAACAGTTGCGGTTCAAGTTCGGGTTGATTCGATTTTTTTTTCTTTGTCTACACTATTTTTTTAGATAAACAAAATATGTATTTCAGCATTAATGGATATATATATATATGTTAATTTTTTCAACATGAAAGATAAAATTGATATTAGAGATATAATTGCATACTATTTTTCCATAATTTTATAAAAATATGAATTAATTTTCTTCCATTCCGGGTTCGGGTTGGGTTCAGGTTGGCTTTAAATAGAATTATAGGGTTTGGACATAGTGTGTTGCTGCAATTTTTGGACCTCATAGTGCAAGGATTTGTTCATCAGTGATAAGTTTTTTAATTCTTCATTAAAATATCCTCAAAATACAACTCAAAACGTAAATATTCACATGAAAATACGTTATTTACAATGAAGGATATACTGATAAACCAAATTCAAACGAATATGGCGGCGGTGGAAAAGATGACGAGGATGACAATAATATGGAAGATTATGATATTAATCACTGAAATAGCTGTGGGTAACAAGGCAATAAAGAACTATGTTTCCAATGTTTCATGTTCAAATATTGGACTTATGCTAATTACTCTGGTTAGGATGTAGATTAAGCCAGGCACAGACCCTAGCGAAATAATTTTTGTTTTTGAATTTTCAATTTACTACCTATTTTGAATAAATTTATGAATGTGCATGGAATGTTGAATAATGTGTTGAATAAAACTTTATAGCTACTTTTATAAATATTGTTATCTATAATAAATAGTTATATATTCGTCATCTTACGCCCTATGTTAGGCAAGATAACAAATATGATTTTCATCCCAACATTTTTTTTCATTCATTGTGGGCAAATGAAATCCTTTCGAATATTTTCTCTTGCAGAGAAGGATTGTAAAAAGTGCCTCATATCAATTACATATTTTTAATCCGTTTACTGAGTTCAAGAAAAATCTTGGAAAGTTAAGCTCGTCATTTTATCCCCCTCTCCATTAATTACAAGAAATGTAGATCCCTTCAAGTGTCGCAATCTACCCTACTTCTTGGAGCAGGATGGGACACGCTTTTTATATGTTGCGCATTTAGATTGTTAAGATACATTATCCAATAAATAAAGATTATATATAGGGATATATGATAATAAAACTCCCCTTCATCAAATAATAAAGAAGAAGAATTAAAGAAGAGAGTATATTTTTATTTAAGATATTTATCAATGCACTAGTAATTATCATAATTAAGCTATTCTTACTAATAAATTGTCATTTGTAGTCATAATATTTATTTATAATTGCATATTAACGGATTTTTAAATATTCAAAATACAAATTTTCCTATTTTGAGAATCTTACGCAGCGTTACACTTGCGTCATTACTTACTATGTGCCCCCAACCTGCCCTGTCTTCTTGTAACACTTCCTAGCTTCTGGTTTTACAATTTCTTCTAGTTAAACTTGGGACTAAAATGAGATTTTTAGCACTTTTAATAGCATGATAAATGTGTTTATTTTAAATGTTTCACATCTGTTTATAACATTTTTACTCTTTATACTAAACAAGTATTTATCAATCAATAAAATTAATGAACGGTGACCAAAGTAGAAAAAAAAGGTAATACAATAAATTCTAAACTGTCAGTCGCATATATTTCACACTGAGAAAAAGGATGGTTCTGGCATCTAGAATCTAAATTGTGGCTCTGGAGAAAATAGTTCCATGTCATCCCTATAAATTCTAATTACCTTTGTAGAGATTTTTGAGTCTCCTTTTAGAATTCAAGAGCGTTTTCCTATATCTCGTGGTCAAATTTATTTAAAAATCGCTGCAAATAGATGCGAACACAAGAGGTTAGTTTCAGTAACTATAATCCTAGTTTATGAAACTATTCCAGAAATCAAGCGATAATTTCTCGCTACTGAAACGATTCATTATCGTTTCGTCACATAGAAAACAAGAAGCTAGAAATTCTAGATCATTTCGTCTATTCAGCTTAGTTCTTTACCCTATTCGCATAGCTCAGAAATCTATATTTTTAGTTCAAGGATTCAGGAAATGACTACCTATCCATTCTATAGGTGAAGGAGGTATTTTTTTTTCCTCAGTGCATATTATACTCAAGAGTAAATGGCTCTATCTTCTATGCCTCCGTATGAGAACTATTGTTATTTTCATTATAGTTCTTGAATCATAAAGTGTCCTTGAGTGCCCCACTCCCCCTATCCCCCCCCTTTTTTTTTACAAAAAAGAGTATTTTTAATTGTTTTGCATTTCGATGACGATCACTGGGGAAATAAATGTTCGGTGTATTAAAAACCGATCAAGTGCGAGTATTACTCGCGCACACAGGGCTCCGTACAACAAATATAATAATTAATTTGCATTACACAAATATATAATTAAAAGCTGTTATCTAGTCTTTAAAAGTCGATAACGCTTAGAGTACGCCCGCCCGTGTCTTTATGTGTGTCCAAACCGTCCGTGTCTTTAAGAGTTAATATCTCGACTAATTACCGACCATTTTTTTCGAATATCATAACCAACAATCGTGTTATATTTTTGTGACGATAGGTACCGCCAGCGCTCCTCAACTCTTTTGCTGAACGCCCGCAAATCGAAATTTATATGTAACGGAAAAATGCTATTTTCTCAAAAACTATGTGACGTAGGGTAAGCGTTATAGTTTTCCGAAAGGTTTGAATAAACAACTACGACCCCTAATTTTTTCATAATTTTAGTTTCAATAGATTCGAATCGATAGAGGGGAGGGGGACGTAAATTTGCATTACATTTCTGACGATATCGCTGAAAATGTAATATCTAAAATTAAAAGAAATGTATTTTTGAGTTTGGCGTTACGAAATCTTTCACAGGAAACCCAAACGATATACAAAGAAAATATTTTTCTTTTTTCAAGTAACATAATTAGACACTCTACATTTTTCCTAAATATATTTGTGAACGGTTAATAATTTATAAATCTGTGGGTCAGTAGCCTTTATTAATTCAGCCAATTTGAACTTTAAACGTTCCATAATTTATGAGTAAAATGTCTGTGACAGACAGACAGATACAGGGGCGATCTTATAACGGTTCCGTTTTTAAATTTTAAATACGAACTTTGAAAATGATTTATGAATTTTCAATTTAAAAATTAAAAATATAAATATAACTAATAAAAACTGGCTTTATCCGCAAATTTTATTTATGTGTTTGGGAAACTAAATATTTTTAATTAAATAATGATAATTTTAAGAGATTTTTTACATTTAGGTAAACATTTTTTAATTTTTGTTTTAAAATATACGTTTTGCCCACGGATGCATGAATAAAATCTGCAGGTTACGAAAATTTTAAATGTTTTGAGCTTATCATTTTTTAATAATTTCCCTCGTGCCTTTCCGGTAACCGTGTGTCTACCCTTTCATCTAAGATTGGGATTCATTTCCGTTTTGTGGAGTGCATTGGAAAATGCAGGGAAACCTCTATAATGGACAGTCCCGAATAGCAGACGCATTTAGCGGGCCTATTTAGCGAACGTATTTTACTTCCGATCACAAATATCATTTCACTTTTTTTTTTTATCTCTGAGGAGTGGATACCTATAAATAACGGGCAAATTCGGCGGTCCTAAGGTGTCCATCATTTAGAAATTTTACAGTTTATCGTTAAAAAAAAAAAAAAAAAAAAAAAAAAAAAAAAAATAGTTAGCATGTAATTGTAGGAAAAGTGTGATCTATCTTACACCGTAAAAAATTGAAGAAACCTTTTTTTACATAGAAGCTGCATTTATGAAAATTGAGTATAACCTCGTAGTTAGTCCTCATTCAGGTAACCTTTTCATTAACTTTAGAACGTTTACAAGAATAAATATATCTTCTGATAGAAGAAGCAATCGAAACATGGTTCCTTTCCTCAATAGAGAGGATTTTTATGATAATTATAACACTAATTTTACGGTAATGTATCTACTCTATCTCTAACAACTTAAAACTATTACAACAACTATTTTTCTCTGCCCCCTACGAGCTACGCGCGCCAAACCCCATACAGAAACTGCAAACTCTAAAAGTACGTTAATTTGATCGGCTTTAAAAAAAATTGGGAAGGCTAAATTGTAATAAAAAAAAAACAACAACAGAAAAAAAAAACAGTGGCGATCTCCCTGTTAACGGGCTCTTTTTGTCTTTGATTAAACCAGATCAGTGAAAAATTTGAAAATAAGCTAATATAAAATTAATTAAGTAAACAGAGTCTTTGTCTCCCGGTACTTTTTAACAACGCTAAAAGAAAATTCATCTAATTATAACATTTTAAATGAATCGTTTTAAATCTGACGTAATTTTCACCAAAGTTTTCGTTTTCTTTTTAATATTCACGTAAAAATACTTTTGTTGTTAGAAAGGAAATATTACATGCTCTGTCTCAGAATTCACAACAATAGTTTAAAAGATTATCTCAAAATATGAAATAAATGTCTCGCGCAAATATATTTTAAAATTTAAACTGTTTCGCAATATTGTTGTTTGGCCTTTTTAAATATGACGTAATTTCATCCATTTACTACTTTTAACGCATATTAATGAATTTATTATTTTACATTTTTCTTTCTCTTTTAAAATTCCCGTTTAAATGCAGTTTTTATGACTTAATTTTCTATATTTTCTTGCTTTAAAACGTTATCATTTAATTCTAATTTGAAAGTTTTTTTCTGTTTATAATGGTCACGTGTAAATAATTTTTTTTTTTTATTTGAAGGAAATATTCTGTGTGCTGTTTTAAAAATTGGCAACAATTTAAAATAATACCCTTTCCTAAAAGATGTAAAAAGTATTTCTCGAAATGCTGAAATTTTGAATATAAAATGGAAATAAATCCTCAAAAAATTTATCAAATTAAAAAAATAAATGCAGTCTGCATACCGCGAACTTCTAATGTATAAATTGATCTAAAAATGATTAAATCCCTATGTATAGTTTTTGCTTCTATAAAAATTTTTTAATGGAATGATTTTGACCAAATTTAACATTAAATATTTCTTAAAATAATTATTCAATTTGAAAACTGTCTGCATCAGCGTGTTTATCAAACATTTCCCTTTAATACCACCGATTTTCATATTTTTGTATGCAGAAGTTTTCTTAATATTAACGAAGAAAGACCCCCGATCACAAAAAATTCAAAACAGCGGTCGTGACAGCGTTATTACTTTTTTTTTTTTTTTAGAATAGCGGGACACCAATTTACTTAAAATTCTAGTAATTGTATTTTAGTGCAATATGCATTGTTCACCTTGAAAGTTAGAAATATTCTTTTTTGACTTGAAGTGGTCTTTTACACCAAATGATACTAAATGTAAATTAAATAACGGTTTCATACTCTGATTATAAAACATTTTTAGGTGCGTTCGTAATTATATAAATGCGTAGTACCTATAGTCCTCGTCTTGTCCGTCCGCCTGTCCGCATATAATAGCTCAAAAACTACCCAACTGAATGGTTTGGAATTTTGTATATATAATCGTTGTAGAATTTTGCCGAGTAATTTGAAATATTGTGAAAATCGAATCAAAATTTAAAAAGATATTAATAAAAGTCTTCTTCATTCTATTAAATACTATCATACATAATTAATTTAATGATATACCATGATAGGTAATGATTCTAGGTTGCCGTGATGATTACGTCTTATTCAAGATGGAGTCATATTATTTCCGAATTACAAAATTTGATATATATAATCGTAATAAATTTTGTATCCATGCATTTTTGCATAGGAGTGCAACAGTTATTGCACCACGATCTGAATACTTACAAAACTAGTTATAGTACGAACGCACCTCATTTGCCACCTTTGATGTACAATTTCCGACTTGTTATAGATATCGTCATTTATAATACATCAATCTCAAAGAAGTAAATTTTAACTCACTCTTAAACTGCCCTTCCTGAAAAAAAAAATATATATATATATATATATATATATATATATATTGTACCTTTCAAAATCCCAGCTTTATTTTATCAGAAAATAACGAAAAAGTAAACCAATAATAAATCAGAATGCATTTAGTGATTTTAAAGTTATTTTTATATGAAAGTTAATATTGAACTCTGCAAAAGATTAAAAAAAATAATTATATACATTTTTTAAAATATACGTAATAGTAATAATACTGGTAGTTCCACATAAAAGTTCATTAAACATGAAAAACTAATTTAAGTGAAGACTGTTACTTCGATTAAAGCAAAAATGTAAAATTGGTTTTCTAATTATCCAATATGTCAAAATATATGAAAATTTTTTTATTATCCTATCGTCCTTATTATCCTATTACGTTTTTGCAAAAAGGATTATAATTAGTGTTTTTTTCCCTTACATAATGGTAATTAATTTATTTTTAGATTTCTGCTAAAACAAGTGAAGAACATAAACTATTTTCAGAATGTAATTACACTATATGAAAAAAAATATATTTTTTTAACAACTCCAAATATAAAATTCATAATGCAATCCAATTTAAAGTTATTTTAGAACAACTACCATACATTTTATCTTAATCATTATAATAATGAATCAAAATGAAAAATATCCTGCTGTTTTTCCTTGTGTTGTGCTTTTTTTTTTTTATCGTGTTTCGTATTTAATTTTATAACTTTGTGCTTCTTAATTTAGTCATTTGCTTGTCATGTTATTAAATTTTAATCCAACGTTAACGATTTCGTAGATCTGTTAGATAAAAGCGTGAAAAATAAATAAATAAATAAATACCAAAAATCACGCCTTCGTGTTTTATCTATTTGTTTGTTTGTTTGCTATTAATAGAAACGTGATATTAAATTCTGGATAACTTCCTTCCGGGATTTTTCTACGAAAGCTTATTGTTTACATAAATCAGATACGGAAATTGACAACTTTATTAACAATCAAAGGTTATTTTAGTTTTCCAGTAGACTAAGCATTCTTCCCACTTTATCGCAGTAGGAAGACTGATAAAAAATGTTTTAGTTTTCCTTTTATTATTGAGATAGTAAAATGAATTATTTTACGTTTATAAAACGTGAACATATTTAATTTGTACATGTATTTGAACATAATCTTAAAAAAAAGAAAAAAAAACAGAAAACAAAAGATTAAAAGACACCAACAAAAAAGATCCTGTTATTTTAATAAGCCAGTATTTAAAGTGTTTTCAAACCTTCAGAACCATTTCTTTATGTAGAAGTATTTACGAATATTCAATGTAATGTGATTGTAACCTATGACTTTTTAAACCTTTTCCTTGTCTGTGGGAACCTTTAGCAAAGTGATTCTTAATGGGGGCGTACGCCTCACCGGGGAACAATTTGACTTTTTAGGTGAGCAATTACAAATTTTAAGATCCTGTTATTTTAATAACCCAGTATTTAGAGTGTTTTCAAACCTTCAGAACCATTTCTTTATGTAGAAGAACAATTTACTAATATTCAATGTAATGTGATTGTAACCTACGATTTTTTAAACATTTTCCCTGTCTATGGAAACTTTTAGCACAATGGTTCTTAACGAGGGCGTACTCACCGGGGGGCAATTTGACTTTTTAGGGGAGCAATTACAAATTTTAAGATCCTGTTATTTTAATAAGCCAGTATTTAGAGTGTTTTCAAACCTTCAGAACCATTTTTTTTATGTAAAAGAACAATTTACGAATATTCAATGTAATGTGATTATAACCTATGATTTTTTAAACATTTTCCCTGTCTATGGAAACCTTTAGCACAGTCGTTCTTAACATGGGACATACGCCTCACCGGTGGAAAATTTGACTTTTTAGGGGAGCAACTACAAATTTTATGATCCTGTTATTTTAATAATACAGTATTTAGAGTGTTTTTTTTTTTAAACCTTCAAAACCATTTCTTTATGCAAGAAAACAATTTAAAACGAATATTTAATGCTATTTAATTAAACGAATGCTATTTAATTTAAAGGAATATGTAACGAATATTTAATGCTATGCCATTGCAGCCTATGTTTTTTTAAACATTTTCCTTGCCTATGGAAACCTTTAGCACAGTGGTTCTTGACGTGGGACGTACGCCTCAATTTGACTTTTTAGGGGAGCAATTACAAATTTGTTACTCAATCATTTGCTATCATTTTCTTTTGTCCTTTCTTTATTTTTTGGAAAAGAAATGTAGGCAAAAATAAACGGAATACAAGCAAAACTTTAAGTAAAAATAAGTTTTTTTTTTTTTTTTAAATTTTCCCATTTAAAAGTTTGATATAGAATTAAGCCAGAATAATTATATGGTACGTTTTGAATTATTTTAGTATATTTTCTAGAATTAAAAACATTTATAATTTTTCTGTTTTTTTGTTTGTATTTTATAATTTTTGTAAAGTTTTCGCTTATTTATTCAATGAGCGTCCTACTTTTATTCACTGTGCTATATATCACGCGAAGAATCTTTTACACGTGAAACTAGTTAAAATTATTTATCCGTCTAACTGTCTTGGACATTTTTAACCTAAAACAATATGATATATCTAATAGAGGTATTACCAACTTTATAAAATTGATAAATTTTAAATAGCATTTGAATGAAAATGGGTAGATAGTAAATATCTATGGCTCTACTACAGTCATTTTAAAAATCAGATAGTACATGGACGACAATTATTGATATTGGGAAAGAGAAAACAGAGAAAATGGGTTCTGATGGGGAATAATAGTTATTTAAAGTTAACAAAGATGATAATCTTGAAGTGCTTCTTGTGTACAGACATAGTTATACATAGAATGAAAATCTAGTGTTTAAAGCTTTTCCCCCAACTCTTAATAAGTTACAAAAATGAATTATAAAATGTATGAATGTTATCAATTTTAATGCTAAATAATGTAAGTCTCTCTTCAAGATGTTTTCTGAAGATAAAAGTGCAGACCGTAAAGAACTTTTCCTTAAGATTGGAGAAAGTTGGTAAAGTACAACAAAACACTTTTTAGCACAAGGCGAAGGTGTATAATATAATTATGTTAAAACACATTTGTGACAAAAAATCCTTTTTTGGATTCAAAAATGTGAAATGAATAGTTTCTGCTAAGGCTCTGTGACGCTTTCACAGTGTGAATAGAGTTCAATTTTTAAATAATAAGAGACATAATTTTCAGAGTGGGGGAGGGAGAGGGGCATGGTGATTTTACAGACGCTTTGGTGGGGTGTAGTCAATAAAAGGTTAGGAACTATTGCTTTAGCAGAAGAGTCAATTAGAAAAATAATAAATCAATAGGCTTCTGAGATTAAGAGAAACGTCATGTGCGAAACTGAGCAGTATATGAACTCTTTTATTCATAAACCTTTAAAAAAAAGATATATATATGTATATAGGGTAAAAGCACCAATAGTCGGCACTTAAGCGATCTCTTTAAGTATATAGCTCAAAGCGTAATTTAAAAAAACAATACAACATTTTTAACAGTGACACATGTTAATGTACACTTTTCTTTTACTGTTTCAGCAATTGTTTTTTAAAAAAAACTGATTATAGTTTTTATTTATAAAAAGTTAAACTTAAAAGTAGCAAAGGTCTAGTAGTCGGCCACTCAATTCTAGTGTTCCGCCATCACTGGACCAGTAGTCGGCCACTTAAATGCTTTGTTATTTAAATAACTTAAATTATAACTTTTATAAACAGAACAACATTTTAATGATAAAATGTGTTAATTTATTCTTTTCTTATAATGTTGCTGTAATAATTTAAAATATTATAATAGTATGTAACACTTTCTAACGTAGTTTAAAAGTGTTTGTGAATTTGGATTGTCTTCAGTCTGTCCGAGTTCTAACACTCGCAAATATACTCGAATCTCCTTGAAATTTTTGTATGTTTTGACGTTAACAATAGCACGATCGCTATTGAAAATAAAGTGTGTAGAATTTATAGTTCATCTACAGGGACAGTCAAAAATATGCATTACGCTCAATGAGAAAAATTGCTTCACGTTTATTTTAATGATGTTGGCCATTTCAAATATAATGAAATTGATATGCATTTATGAAGTGCATTTAACTACGCATTCTAGACAATATGGACATTATGCCTTTTCTAAAATGTTTACTTTTTTACGGTATAAAGTATCTCAATTTCGTTGAAGAATTCTGCAAGTCATGGGAAATGCTTTTATAATCTATTCTTCATGCAAGATTTTTCATTCTTGATTCATATGGAAAGTAAATTTAAAAGTACCAAGTTATCTAGTAGTGGGCCTTTCAAATTTTTTGTTTAACCGTTGTAGACTAGGCTGCGGGCAGAGAAAAAATTATTACGTCATCCTGTTTGAAAATGAAATTATGATGTAGGTCAAGATTATTAACAGAACATGATCACAACTGATCTGCCAATGCAAATCTTATTGTGATATCAGCAGTAGGGAGCGCCAAATCGTCATTTTAGCGTTACTATGATGTCGTCGAGTTTCGGGATGAAATTTTAATATGTTGCATGTCTCGACTAGTACAATGCATATATTTCAGTTTATCTTGGGACTTTGTGGTTAGATATATGCAGAACGCGGCGCCAATTCTTCATTTTCGCGTTACTATCTCGTAATCGAGTTTCGAAATGTAATTTTAATAAGTTGCATATCTCGAATAGTACATTACAAATATTACAGTCTGTCCCGTAGTATCTTTGAACAATATGAGCAGAATGAGCAGCTTTTTCTTATGCAGCCAATTCTTATTTAAAAGAAAATATGGTTTCTTGTTCAGTTGTTTTCCCCTATTCGATATTTTCAATACATGTGACAAAGCAATCGTTTGTTATCATTGTTATTTTAGTAGTTATCTTATTATTATAGATTTGTGATTTTATAGTAACAGTCGTTTTGATATAATTATGCGATTTTATAAAAAAAATTCTTGTTTTTTGCTATCTTTTTTTTTGTGATGAATGAATGAGCGCATAGCGTTCATCAAAATTAAAACTAATCACTGGATGCAGAAACTTCATCGTGCAGCAGTCTCAAAAACGCTCTAAATTCGCGAAATCCGCGATCATAAACGAACGAAATTCGTTAACGCCGCAATCAGTAACGAACGTATGAACGCATAGCGCTTATGAAGACCGAAGAAAAACATCACTGGATGCAGCAAACTTGTGCAGCAGTCTCTAAAATGCAGTAATTCGCGAACGTCACGATCACGAACGAACGAAATTCGTTAACGCCGCAATCAGTAAAAAACGTATGAGCTAATAGCACTCATGAAAACAAAACAAAAAAAAATCATTGAGTGCAGCAGCCTCGTCTTGCAGCAATCTCCAAAAAGCAGTAATTCGCGAAAGCCACGATCACGAACGAACGAAATTCGTTAATGCCGCAATCACTAATGAACGTATGAACGCACAGTGCTCATGAAAACAGAAAAAAACATCACTGGGTGCAGAAACCTCGTAGTGCAGCAGTCTCTAAAACGCAGTAATTCGCGAAAGCCACGATCAAGAACGAACGAAATTCGTTAACGCCGCAATCCGTAACAACGTATGAATCCATAGTGTTCATGAAAACCGAAAAAAAAAATCACTGGGTGCAGAAACCTCGTCGTGCAGCAGTCTCTAAAACGCAGTAATTCGCGAAAGCCACAATCCCAAAAGAACGAAATTCGTTAACGCCGTAATCATTAACGAACGTATGAGCTAATAGCGCTCATGAAAACAGAAAAAAAACATCACTGGGTGCAGCAACCTTGTCGTGCAGCAGTCTCTAAAACGTAGTAATTCGCGAAAGTCACGATCACGAACGAACGAAATTCGTTAACGTCGAGATCAATAACGAACATATGAATGCATAGCGTACATGAAAACTGAAAAAAACATCACTGGGTGCAGCAACCTCGTCATGCAGCAGCATTTAAAACGCAGTAATTCGCGAAAGCCACGATCACGAACGAACGAAATTCGTTACCACCGCAATCAGTAACGAACGCATGAGCGCAAAGTGCTCATCAAAACCGAAAAAAAATTACTGAATGCAGCAACCTCGTCGTGTAGCAGTCTCAAAAAGGCACTAAATTCGCGAAAGCCGCAAACACAAACGAACGAAATTCGTTAACGCCGCGATAAGTTACGAACGTATGAGAGCGTAGCGCTCATGAAAATTAAAAAAAAAAATATCACTGGATGCAGCAACCTCGTCGAGCAGCAGTCTATAAACGCAATTATTTGCGAAAGCCACGATCACGAATAAACGAAATTCGTTAACGCCGCAATTATCAACGAACGTATGAGCGCATAGCGCTCATGAAAACCGAAAAAAAAAAACATCACTGGATGCAGCAAACTCGTCGTGCAGCAGTCTCGAAAACGCACTAAATTCGCGAAAGCCACAATCAGAAACGAATGAAATTCGTTAACGCCGCAATCAGTTACGAGCGTATGAGCGCATGGCGCTCTTGAAAACCGAAAAAAAAAACATCACTGGGTGCAACAACCTCGTCGTGCAGCTGTCTCAAAAAAGCGGTAATTCGCGAAAGCCGCGATCTCAAACGAACGAAATTCGTTAACGCCACAAACACTAACGAACGAATGAGCGCATAGCACTCATAAAAACAAAAAAAATCACTTGATGCAGCAGTCTCAAAAACGTACTAAATTCGCGAAATCCGCGATCACAAACGAACGAAATTCGTGAACGTTGCAGTCACTGACGAACGTATGAGTGCAAATCAATTTCATTTAACTTGTGCATGAATGATATTTATAAGTCTTTTTACCCGACTGCCAAGAAGGGTTATGTGTTTCACGCATATCTGTGTATGTGGATTTCTTTATACCCTCGAAACATTCCAACGGCTGGAATGAATTTAATGAATGAGGTCTCTATCGATTCGTCTTAACCGTCCTATGGTTATAGGCTAGGTATTGTTTTTTTCATTTAAAAATGGCGGCCGTAAAATAAAAAATGGCGGTAGAGACGAAAATTTTTTTTCGCACCCTATTGAGTGGCATACCATTGGATGAAGACCTTTCAAAATGAAGACGATGTTTCATTGACTATTTTACAGTCAGAAGCTACGTTTAAATATGACACAACCTGGAAGTCGTGTAGGTAGGATCTCTAGCTTGACTGCAACTCTAACCATCATAGACATCTATAGACCTCATCAAAACAGTGTTTATAGATAGGAACTAACAATTAAACACAACTTAAAAGTCATCCATACCAGTAAATAAAAAAAATAGGTAAGTAATATAAAAATAGTTTCACATAGATGGAAAATAATTAATTAGTTCGCTTTTTACGCAGTCGGGGTTTTTGATTTTTTAAATTAAATTTTTACTTGTTCTCATTTTTTATGAAGTCTAAACACTATGAAGTCTAAAAATGCAACACTAAAGTAAATAATAATGACATCGTATGAGCCAGGGCAAAGTGCAAGGGAATTTCTTGGGCGCATTTGTGATAAGAGCCGTTTTGAGGGCCGCGATTTAGACGCTATTTTATTACCCAAGAGGTGGGTAATAACGCTTAATAGCATTGGTCAAGAAATCATGCCACTATATTTTATGAATAGCTATCTGCTAAACTAGTCTTTCTTGTATACATAAGCAATAGGTTACTGTATCAAATCCTATATTTGTTTGGGGAAAAAAAATCTAAAACTAAGCCGTAAAAATTGGTAGAATCTTAACGTGGCGTTATTACCCCAGAACACCTTATATATAGTGTACATAAAATAAAATGCAAGTAAAAGGTTATATAAATCTCAAATTGCGATAATCAAATTACGAAAAAAAATCAAATTATTAAAAGTAGACTCAAAAAAGTGAAATAGCCTTTTAGCCAGTAGTCAACCGTGGTGGCCGATTACTGAACATGTAAGTAAATATAATACCCAATAGTCGGCCACATTAAAATTAATTAATACAAACACACTTATTGAATTTTGATACTGAAAAACATTAGTTTATTAAACTTTTTAATAGTAGAGTCTTATAATTTTAGAAAATAATAAAAAATAAATTAATACTAGTCTTTTAAAAATTTTGTCATCGGTTAACAAAAAAATAGCAAAAACGGTTATTTGACCGCAACCAAATAAAAAATGGCTGATTACTAAAGCAATAAAAATACCCCCAATTATTTGCTGATGGCTTATGACGTATAAAGGATGGCTACATATAGGGGGATTGTAATATTTCATTTGAAATCAAAACTAAGCAATTCATAACGTATTTTATCTCAAAGTGGCCGACTACTGGGGGGTGGCCGACTACTGGTGCATTTACCCTATATATTTGTTGCATTTTGCTATCGACTTTTGTGACATTCCGGCGACACTTGTATATCTCGAAGTAAATGTAGTATAGTAATCAAGGCCTACCCTCCGTTATCATGAGAATATCGGAGTGCAGTCAGGGTGGCGAGTAGAAGACAGGCTCCATAAACATTGAGAAATTTCCCATGGCATAATTAATAGAGTCATCGTAACTTTAAACGTTGTTTATTTGACAAACACATATCATATCATTTCCAGTAGCTTGTCCATCAACTCTCGAATAATCGTTGATCCACTTCACAAAAACTTAAGATATTAAAGTATTAGGATCTACACATTAAAGTTATTCACCCCAAGTGACGTGCATTTATTAAACAACCGGGAAAACGTAAAATCTCTCGCTCCTCGTTTATGCAACATCATAAATACTCAAAGAAACAGAACACTGACGGATACATTAATAGTGGAGAACCAACTCCAGCAGAGAGAGGGGGAGGGACTGGACAGGAGACAGGCTACGATTCGATGAGAAACGTGACGAACACGTGACGTCGATAATCAACTCTTTAAACTCGGCATCAGTATTAAAACGCAATCAAATGCAGGCGGGAAGCTTGCAAGGAATTGTGGGAAAAGGACATCATCTAACAAATGCAATTGAAAACATTCGAAACAAAAAGAATTTAGTTTTAGAATAAAATGAAAAAAGTAATTTAATGGGTTTTATAAGATTAGACGAATGGATTAAGGTTTTTAGAATAATAAAAGAATACTCAGGTTTAAATGCATGAAGTAAAAGACAAAAGATATTGAGATATTATTAAAGATAGGTAAAAAAGGAAAAATATTAAGAATTTGGAATAGTTTTACTAAGATAAAAGGGCGAAAATTTTTATTATTACATACATATATATATATATATATATATATAGAGAGAGAGAGAGAGAGAGAGAGAGAAGACGTTTGGAAGTGAAATGACCTTTCATGCAGGTTAATGCAATCCAACCTTTAATGTGGAGATTTTATTGACATGGCATTCACTAGTAAGTGCGCATTAAAGACTCTCAGGACTCTTAAAGCTTTAATTTTTTTAAAATTTCATTTTATTTTTAGATGTTAAACTCCTATCTCTTTTGAACAATTTGATATAATTGTTTCCTTGAAATTCCCATTAGAACAGAAATTATGGCTTTTATATTATACTCGCTCAATAGGTGAAGCTGCGTTTCCGAAACTTTGAAGTCATTTTTCTCCAAATGACGTTTCTGGGTATAACACGCACGATATTTCAAAAACTTCTGAATACTTTTTCATGAAATTTTCAAAACATATGTTTCATGTTAGTCTGTATAAACAAAACCCTAAAAAGTCATTTTTATTGATCAAAAAATATATTTTGTAGGTGATTTTACTGTTGAAATTTTCTAAATTTTGCATTAGCTAAATACAACTTTGTATTAAGAGTATAAAAATGCTTGATATACAAATTTATTTAGGTTCAGGGTAATTATTGCAATCTGAAATATAAGTAGGCACCAAAATTTTCTTTCTAGTTGTGAAATTTATTTTGTAATCCTTCGCGTAATCTGTTATGCCGATTTTCTTCTCGACAAATGTCTGATAATTTGGAGCCCCCTGTAAATACTAATTCTGCATCTTGCAATAGTTTAAATACATGAAATGAAAGAACATACTTATATCTTTCATCCCAATTAAACTTCTCAAAATCATATACTTTTTAAGATAGTAAATGTTGAAAATGTTTTTATTTTTCATTTTTTCCAATTTTAAGAGTCCTGAGACCCCTTCATCAAACCTAAAGATAGCTTCAAATTGAATATTTTATCTAAATTTTATTAAGTTTACAAAAGTATAACGTCAATCAAATACACTTCCAAAAATAACAACACATAAGTCAATTTTATTCATTTACATAGCGAACATTATCATAGGAGAGTATACTGTACAAAGTTTTTTTTTCAGTCTTGCTCCTACTTTCTAAGTTGTAGCACACCTATTTGTGCCTGACGAAGAACAACAAAGTTCCTCCTAAAGGAATTGCGCATATCTTAATTAGATGGCGTTATTAAGAAGTTTTTTGTTTTTATTTGAGCATATACTGTAGTCTACCTGAAAAATTATACTAAATCTTCTGCATTCTAAGCATTTCCCTGCACTTATAAACTTAGACGAGACCAACTTATACAAAACAAACAATCAAACTCACTAAACGTTAAAAAAGGAAAGTCAAATCATTTTCTCTACTCTGGAAGTCGATCCAAGGCTTCAGTTCCAAACGCTCTACCAACTAAGCTAACCTGGGCAAGTTCGGCAGACACTATTCACTCAAGTAACCTTTAGATATTTGCATCCAGACTGCGATAAGTGACGTAACTCAACATATTAAACTTCAGGTAATGGAACCGTATATTGAACAATGGTTATGTAATGATATTGAATCATTTTATCATAATACAACAGATTGATAAATGAATCATACAAGTGGAACATTTTTCCAATTGACAAGGGGAGGTTCCAAGATCCGGGACACAGATTACAGTGAACGTTTGTGAATCGACAGAGTATAGTTAGTACATACAGGGTGTTTCACTACCAGACCGACAGACCGACAAACTTTGAGGGGTGATAGTAGACATGAAGACAAACATTATTAAATAGGAAACCATGGGGCGCAAACGTCTTCCGTAGGAGCTAGGGGCCATTAAATTTTAAGGTCCAAAACTTCAGACAATGATAAAAAACGGAAAAAGGGGTCTATTCGTTTGCGGTTTTCGCTAAAATCATTCTATATATCACGATTTTCTTAAAAACTTTTTTTAAAGGTTACGTTCAAAATTTGTCGATAGAGGGCGCTTTAGACTTTAGAGTAACGAACAACTATTTTTTACCGTTATTTTTTGTATGGGGTTAAAATTATTCGAATGTTTAGACTTTAACTTAAATTTAAAGCCCAAAGTCGAAAATACCGGGATTGGGTAACTAGCGAAAATTGAACTGTGAACATAGGAGGAGGATTTTAAACGCTCATAAACATTAAACAAACTAATCGATTTTGTTGCTGTTTGCGTGTAGGTCATTCACTTGGTAATTATTTTATTCAAAATGACGTACAGTTTTGGTGTCCCTATTTTTTGATAGAGGGCGCTTCCGACACATCTCCAAAATTTCAATGACATTACTTCTGGGTGTTTTACTTCCAGACCAACATACTTCCAAGAATTGTTAGGGATGAAAAGACGACTCGGAATCACATAGGAATGTAATATTTTGATAATGATTTATTTACCAATTAGAATAATTGTGTTAAAATTAATCTAGTGTAATTACGTATCCAGCGATTTCTGGAGTTCCATTACCTGTGATTTATTCCGTTGAGCTGAACCAGGTTTCAGACCAGATGCTATAATCATTAAGGTTAGCTGGATTCCTTCCAGAAGTTCCACCAGATTCGTCCGGGATAGCTCAGGTGGTAGAGCACTGGCGGCTTCAGCCAGGAGATCCCTGGTTCGATTCCTGGTCCTGACATTTTTCGCCCAGTTGGAATTTTACATCTAATATGCTTTTACTTGTTTAATATGATTTTTGAAACCTAGGGTTCTTGATTTTTAATTCGAATGAGTGTCTACCTAGCAATTCAATTTTTTCTTCTTTAATATGTTTATATAATACAGTTTAATTACATGAAATTTTGCATATTTATGTATTTAATGAATAGAAAAGATAAATAAGTAAATAATAATAACAATAAAACTAAAAAAAAATGTCAATTGGTAGTTTTATAGATCATAAAATTGAGTTGATTTTAAAATGCATTTACTATTATTTAAATAAATAAGATACTATTCGTCACAGTGAAATAAATGAAAATACGCAAAATAAAATTATAACACGTAGCTGAAATTATACTTTAACTTGTAATTTTTGCTATTAATTATTATAATGTTTCAAAATGCATCGTTTTTTAACAAAACTAGCTTTTTATTTTTTATTTTTTTCAATCATCGATTCTTATGCTTATAATTATAATAACTGTCTACGTACTTAAAAATAAGTTCAAAAAAGATATTGAATTGCTAGAAAAAGTTATTAAGTAGGCAGTAACTACAAAATTAAGAAACCGAAAAAAAATCCATTTTAAAACTTCAAAACATTATTTTTACAAAATCATGAAATATTCGAAATGTTTGTACAATGAAACAATATTTAAATAATATATTTATTAACTTTTTTTTTATTTTTTTCTCTGTGAAAAATAGTAGATTATTCATTGAAATAACCTTAAATAATTTAAAAAAACAGAAAACATTTCTTGTCTATAGAAATAAAAAGTGGCTACTTTTTATTCTGTTACTTTTCGTCAAATACTTAAACTTGAAACATTTCTTTGTTAAAAATGCGCTTACATGCTACAAAATATAAATTTATTTTATATATTTTAAAATTTTATTTATTATACACATTTTTTCAATTGCGGTTCGAAAATAATTGATAAAAATTTTTGTTCCGCAAAATAAGTCTGATTCGGATTCGAACTCACAAAGAAAAATATCAAATATAGCATGCCGCCAACCACGCTACTCAGCAGCTTGCCAAAGTGGAAAATTTATCCAATTATAAACTGTAGCGTAAATTTTGTGACTTATTTTTTCAAGACCCTCTGGGTATTGAAATAATTGTAGTAGGAGAGCTGTTGAACATTTTTGAGTAGGTATTTGAGGCACCCTGAAAATTTGTGCAGCACTTCTTTTGTGATGCTTTAATACAAAATTGAATGTCTGGCTGAAGGATCGTGGCCCAAAACCTGTGCCAGACACGTGTCAAGTGCCATATTTTGACACTATCCCAAAAAAGTATTTGAGGCACGCTGAGATTGAAACAGAATAATATTTATACTTAGAAAAAAATATTTTGAAAATGACAGACACTTTAGTCGGCCCAAAAACTGTGCCAGACACGTGTCAAGTGCCATTTTTTGACTACCCAAAAAAGGTATTTGAGGCACGCTGAGATTGAGGAACAATAATATTTATGCTTAGAAAAAAATATTTTGAAAATGACAGACACTTTAGTCGGCACAAAAACTGTGCCAGACACGTGTCAAGTGCCATTTTTTGTCTGGCACAGGTTTTGGGCCACGATTCTTCCGCCAGACATTCGATTTTGTATTCAGGCATTACAAAAGAAGTGTTGCACAAATTTTCAGGGTGCCTCAAATACCTTCCCTAAAATGTTTAACAGCTCTTGGACTACAAAGAAAAATATCAAATATAGCATACTGCCAACCACGCTACTCAGCACCTTGCCAAAGTGGAAAATTTATCCAATTATAAACTGTAGCGTAAATTTTGTGACTTATTTTTTCAAGACCCTCTGGGTATTGAAATAATTGGCATTTTATGACTGACACGTATTTATATACTAACTATGCTCTTTTGGTACAGAAACATTCACCGCATTCTGTGTCCCCGACCTTGGGACCTTCCCTTGTGAGTAAAATTGTGTCCTGATTAGAACTCGAAACCAGGATCTTTTAACTATAGTTCTCAACGCTCTACCAACTAAGCTAGCCTGAACAAGGCCGGCAAACACAATTTTCTGAGACATCTGTTAGGCTTCTTTTTCTGTCTAAACGTTAGTTGGTATACATTCTTTCTAAAACGAGCAAGAAATTCAATTTTTGAAAATCAAAATAAATACAAACAAACTCATAAAACGACAGTACTGAAAAATAAATTAAATTCCTTAACAAGTTATTTTAAGCATGACAACTTTATAAAGTTTGCGTCAAATTAAAAAAGAGTTAAGAGGATAATTCTTAGATGAAATACAAAACACTTCCACCGACTTTATTCAACAGAACACCAAGAATGTATTTAGGCTTATCATGAAAATTAATTTTTGAAATACTATTTCTAAGAATAAAACACAAAAATATATTTTTGTTAAAAGAAATTTCTTTGTTAAAATATTATGGATACAAGGGGATGAACATGACATTTACTATATTTTTTTAGAATACCAACTAACAATATCAAAAATCATATTTATATGAAAAATAGCAATAATTGCGTTCAAATAAAGTTTGGAAACGTATTAAAAACGATATTTTCATATAAGCCTCACGTCTGGAGCTAACAGCCGAAGAAATAGCCAAATATAGCTATTTACAATTACCCTTTTTGATTCTGTTTATTTGAGTGGATTAAAAGCAAAATTCAATTACATGTTTTTAATTTGTGTGTTATTTATATTTTATTGTTTTATTTATTGATTGATGAATGTTTTAATTTCGTTATGGGATATAATCTGGAAACAAATGATGAGCTATTTATATTAATTTAAGAGCAAACGGATTTCTTTCGTAATCGTCTGCACGCCACAGAGCAACCATAGACCATTCAAGCATGAAAAAAAATCATGCTTGTGAATTATTTTAAAAACAATAAAAATTGCGTAAATTGCAATACAGTTTTCAAACAAATTGCATTTGAATGTACATTTTTTTCCCTATTCGACGGTGTAAAAATTGAAAACGTTCGGTATTTAGAAGTTTAAAAAATTACAATAAAAGTTAATAAAAGTTCAATTTAATCGTCTGCTGTTGCCATTGTCAAAATGACGTCAGCGTTACGCACGAACACGTTTGTCCTTTGTAATACAGATTGGAAACTTTTCCTGCGGAAAGTGATTTCGCTGTTGACTTTTAATACTTAAGGGGATGGTGGAGCTTAAAATCCTTAAAAATATATATATATTTTTTTTTGTAAATTTCCACTTAAATATTATTCAAGGGTACATTATATACATTATGGCATGCATTTATCACAAAAAAATTTTAAAAAAAAAATTATTTTTGAGAAAAAAATGGAATTTTACGCGTCGTCTTAGAAATCTTCGAAATGCCCCATGCGTCTTCAATATCAATGAAAATCCCCAATATTTTTTATAAAAGTTTGGTTTATATATATAAATAAAATCAAGCATCGAATTTTATATATTTGAATTTAAAGGTAAAAAAAAAAAAAAAAAAAAAAAAAAAAAAAAAAAAAAAATCGAAATTTCAAAACTTTTTTGAAAAAATGTCAAAATTTTTCAAAAAAAATTTTTTTTTAACCTTTAAATTCAAATATATAAAATTCGATGCTCTATTTTATTTCTATATATAAATCAAACTTTAATGAAAAATATTGGGGATTTTCATTGATATGGAACGCGCAGGGGGCACTTCGAAAATTTCTAAGACGACGCGTAAAATTCCATTTTTTTGTCAAAAATAAAATTTTTTAAAATCTTTTTTGTGATAAATGCATGCCATAATGCATATAATGTACCCTTGAATAATATTTAAGATAAAATTTACAAAAAATAAAAAAAAATTGAAAAAATTTGAAATTTTGAAAATTTTTCGAAAAAATTTCAATTTTTTTCAACTTTTTTTTTTAACCTTTAAATTTAAATATGTAAAATTCGATGCTCTATTTTATTTCTATATATAAACCAAACTTTTATAAAAAATATTGGGGATTTTCATTGATATGGAAGACGCATGGGGCATTTCGAAGATTTCTAACACGACGCGTAAAATTCCATTTTTTTTTCCTCAAAAATAAATTTTTTTTTAAATTTTTTTGTGATAAATGCATGTTATAATGTATATAATGTACCCTTGAATAATATTTAAGTTGAAATTTACAAAAATAAAAAAAAATATTTTTTAGGATTTTAAACTCCACCGCCCAAGGGACAGTAGGCTTGTTTTGCATTATTTATATTGTTCGAACAAGAAACTCTCCAAGGAAATGTCCTCTACTAGAGATGAGATGGGCTCGGGCTCTATTTTGGTACCAGTTTTCAAGCCCGTGCTCAAAGTAAAAAAATTATTTATTAACAAATTGAAAGAATAAATAAAAAGAAAAGTGTCCACTTAAACTAATGGCATTGAGTTCACAAGCTATTCACACTAATTTTATATTATACTCTTATTTATGTTTATTATTCATAAAATAGAACTCACGTTTTTTGAGCAAAACGGTAAAAAATAAAAATCATAAAGAGCAGTGTTTTTTTTCTGTTATAATAAAAAACAATATCGTTCAAATGAGAAAAAAGAACCTCCAAAACTAATCAGGAAAGTACCTTATCAGAAAAAACCTGTATACCAATATAAGCAAATGGGATAATTCTGCATTAAAAACCCATTTATCTAAATTAAGGGGGGGGGGTGCCTCCCTTTCCCCTATTCCCCTTTATACTTAACCAATGAACCTCCAAATCTAATCAGTGAATCGCCTTATCAGAATAAACCAGTATACCAAATTTGAAGCAAATTGGGTAATTCTGCATGAAAAACATATTTATCTACATTAAGGGAGCGAATTAGCCCCCTCCCCCCCCCTTTATATAGCACTAATGAACCCCTAAAACTAAGCAGGGAATCACCTTATCAGAATGAACCAATAGCCAAAATTTGAACCAAACGGGATGTTTCTAGCAAGAGTTGTCGCGTTACGTACATAAATACGTACATCCATACTTACGTACATCCATACGTATGTACATACAGAGCCTGCGGGCACATTGGCACTCAGGCTTTGATAGCCTGTGAGCTAAAAAACATGCCAGATGCTATTTGAGAAATAAAAATGTAGTCTAACTTTCTTACGGTGTTTTACAATCCTCTGAAAATCTGTTTAAATGGGAATTGATTTGTTATTGATGTAATATAAAGAGAATTGTTCTATCTGATTCTGTAGGTTTGGCACGATCAAGTGTTAGTAACATGGATAAACCGTGGGATACTCCTTGCCTACCTATTCTTTCTGGTTGAAGCCATTTTTCAAAATTACAGAAAATCAGAAATAATGTATTTCTGCCATAGTTGATATACAATGCCATACAATGATATTAAAAAAAAAAAAAAAAAAAAAAAAAAAAAAAAAGACGATTTCTGCAGTTTTTAGATTCTGTCAGTAGTGAGTATAAATAACAAAATTGCTATTTTAAGCAAATTTAAAGGGATATGAAAACCAGGAACAGTCGCAACGTCATATGAGAATTTTTAAGGATTAATACTATTTCCATTTAAGAAGAGGTTTTTAAATAAGAATATTAATCTAGGAGAAATTTAAAATTTTTATTAAAAATTTTCTACTGCGGACTTTCGGCATCGGAATCGAGCTCTAATGATAAAAAAATTTTCGGGTTCGGATTTCGAATCGTCGGGCTCGGGCGGATTCGGACTTTAAAAAAAGCCTATTCCATGGATGAAATTAAAATTTGAAAATAAATGAATTTAATGAAGATAAAAAAAATTAAAGCTTGTAATTAATTTTTTTAACTTTTAAAAAAATTTAAATGCTCCATGCGTTCCCATTCAAAAATATTTTCTCCATTTTTCTTTCTTTCATTACTTAAAAGAACATTATAAAAAATGTAAATCCACGTTTAATCCAACAGACAATATATATATATATATATATATATATATATATATATATATATATATATATATATATATAATGAAGATTTTTAAAGATGTGTAGACCGTGGAATATGTATTTTTAAAAGAAAAAAAAGCATTTTCAATGCATTATATGGTTATTTTCATAAGTAACATTTAAAGAGTGTGAAAATACATTTTCTGTGACGTATATATTAATATTATGACATATTACGACCGTATTAAATAATTCTAGTACAAAAGCATCAGTATCACAAAATTCATATTTTTGGTCTATTTTTATCACTGCCGCCTTAAAATAAAGAATTTGAAATAAATGTACCTTTTGAAAAACTTGTATCTATGTTACATTTAGAAAGCAAGCTCAGAGAAAATTTTACTGTATTTAAAGTGCAAATGACAATTACCGAAAGTTAAACAATAGTATCTAGTATAAAACTATATATTAAAATTTCTTGAAAACATCAAACTAACTTAATATTTGCTGAAAGTGATAAAAATACATTTAAAAGGCAAAAAATACCTATATTTATTCAGATTCGACATCTTTCATTGTTCTGATGGCAATATTTGCCATCCATTATCCGAGAATCAATAGAGATCTTCTCACGCAGTGAGAATATGTGCAATGATTCAAACTCCATGGAGCTTCCTAAAATTTGGAAAGAGATGCTCTACATTATAATGAAACGATAATATAAAATAATTCATGTTCACAAATATCCATTTTTAATATTGCAGTTAATTTCATTATGTTAAGTGATTTTTGTTTAACAAATTTTCAATATAATTTTTTTTTTTTGCTAAAATATTTGTATCATTTTAATTCTTGAGGCTGTTGCCGTCAGAGCAAAGAAACATGTCTAATCTGAATAAATAAAGGTATTTTTTTGCCTTTTAAATGCATTTTTATAACTTTCAGCAAAAATTGAGTTAATTCAATGGTAATATTTTAAGATTCGTTTCTTAAACTATTATATTTACAGATAATTTTCAGAACATGTAGTTGCACATATTGTATGCGCATGTTGCACAGTATTAAATTAACCGGTATAGGGCTTTGAGTTAGGCACACAGGAATGTACACATAGAGAGGACATGGAAAAAAGTTGTACCGGGTCCTGAGATGAAAGTGGCTCCGTGGGAGGATATTTTTACATTTAATGCGTGCATAAACAGGGCATGTAATGTGTACCAATATGTAATATGTATGTATAAGTATAATCTGTACCAAGATTCAGAATTTCAGTGCTCGATCCTGCCTAGTCTAGTTATGTGTTCGAGAAGCAAATTATTTCGTTTTTGTGGCTTATTGCCCGACTGAAAAGAAGGGTTATGTATTTCATGCGTATCTGGGTATGTGGATTTCGTTATACCTCGAAACATCCCAACGGTTGGATGGATTTTAATGAATGAGGTTTCTATCAATTCCTCTTAACGGCCCGATGGCTATAGGCTGGGTTTTGTTTTTATAAATTCAAAATGGCGTCCGTAAAATAGAAAATGGCGGTAGAGACGAAAATAAATTTACGCACCCTATTGAGTGGCATATCACTGGATAGGTCTTTCAAAATGAAGACGATGTTTCATTGATTATTTTACAGCCAGAAGCTCCGTTAAAATATTATACAACCTCGAAGTTGTGTATGTAGGATCTCTAGCTTTACTGCAACTCTAACCATCATAGACATCTATAGACCTCATCGAAACAGTGTTTATTGATAGGAACTAACAATTAAAGACAACTTAAAAGTCATCAATACAAGTAAATAAAAAAAAATAGGTAAGTAATATAAACAAGTAATATAATAATAAAAAATAAATTAAGTCAATTCCTACTTAGGTCAATAAAAGAATTTCTTTTCTCCCATTCTTCTTTCCTCTTGGGTGGCGCTTAAAATGCCTTGATCAAGAAGAGGGCTCTCTCGGTCTTAAAATACCTTGATCAAGAAAAGGGTTCTCTCGATTATTGAAAATTAATTAATTTATTTTTATTATTATATTATATTTAATATATTTTATTTAATTAATGAATTAATATTTGAAAACAACTGGATTAACACAAGTGTCGTCCACTACAAGTTTAACAAAATTTATTTGAGCTTGATTGGATGAATAATAAGTATTTTATTAACGATTGAAAATTTGAACCAGATATTTATAGCGAAAGTATGAGATAATAGTAGGAATTGAAAAAATAGTTTCACATTGATGAGAAATAATTAATTAGTTCGCTTTTTATGCAGTCGGGTTTTTTATTTTTAAGATTTTATTGTTTATTTAACCAGCTATTAATAAGCTATTAATAGCCAGTAATAAAATGTAGATGAATTTTAATTTGTTGCCTAGATATCGCTAACATTTGCATTTCTAATGAATGAAATTAGAAAAAATTATGTCTGACTATACAAGGTGAGCAAATAGAGTCTGATTCATTTTAAAATTGAGAAAAAGTAAATAATGTGCGATGAGGTTTGAATAAATATGCTTCTCATGATGAACGGCTTTATACAAGAAAAATAAAAATTCAAATTAGTTCCAAATTTTGTCCATAGATTATACTATGTCTTAAACATACACACACAAACGTCTCTTTATTATTGCAGATTTAAATTCAACACACAATAAGCGTAGAAATTGGCTTTAATGAGTCGTCAGTAAAATTTAAGTTGTTGAAAATATAAACCATTTATTAGTAAAGAAAAATTTCGATTATTTAGACATTAGAATTGAATTTATGATTTACGTTATTATTTTTAATACTTTGTAACGTAGTATAAATTTAATTAATTTTTCAATTAATTTTCAGCAGTGAAATTAGCCCGAAATTATTGAAAAGTAAATACATGAAATTTTTTCCCATTGCTAACTATACTACTTAGGGGAAAATAGAGTAATGACGCTCAGCGGGCAATCCCGCTCACTGAAATATCTCTAAGCAGAATAGAAAATTGAAAACGCACGATCGGTACCTCCACCTAGCGAATATCATTGTAAGTTCCCAGTAAGGATATAGTGACCATTGGTAGGAAAGTGTTTTTGTGTTCTCACGTTATTTGTTTGCAGTTGTTGTATTATAAAATTATACAACATATAATTTGAAGGTAAGTGTCCATCTTATTTTCAAATGTTAATTGACTCTTATGTCTATAAAATATATACATTTCCCTGTAAGGCCGTACATTTATTTATTTTTGTAGTGCGTTGTTACGCCAACTGTAACGCATTAAAATCCAACATGGCGATGAAGGGTTATGACGCTCACTTGAAGCTTCGAAGAAGTCAAACGTCAAACTTACAACGAAACGTAATGTTTCAAAAAAGAAGTTATATAACACCACCTAAGTGGTAGACATTGATGAGTCGCAGCTGTGTGATGATAATGACCCGGATGATTTGCTTCTAATCGGATAGGTTATAGAGACAGAAATCTGCTGTTTCTGCGGACAATTCGGGAGAGATAACGAAACGTTGGTTTTTGCTGCACAATATGTGGAACGTGGTCGCATAAAGCCAGTAGTGGTGCGAACAACCCACGCAACTGCATATGTGACTTTTGTTGTACTTAAATGTTGTATCCAAATTTTTAGCGCAATCACCTCACCATGTCGGGCACTACCGCTTAATCCATGGTATAATTAAGTAAAACAATAAAAAAAGTTCCTAAAGCTTTTATGCAATTTAGTTGATAGCAAACTATTCCTTATGATTTGGGGTTATACTTCGTTAATAAAATGTTTTTTTTTTATGTAAGTTTGACTAGCTATTCATTTTTTTCCTTAAGTGAGCGCAATTACTCTACTTTACCCTATGTGTTCACCTATACTGGGCTTTATTTCATCTCATGTTTGCCACAGGTTTGTGTGTTCATGAAGACTATTCCATCTTGTGCTACGGTTGCAGCCTAGCCGACATTTAAACCTCTCACTGCGCAACCCGAGATTTCATCGGGCAACCTAAAAGTAGCAAAATTTGCGCAACCCGAGAGTTTCTCGGGCATGCATTTTTCCGTTTAATTAACCCTCCTTGATTATTCCCACCAGTTATTTTTTTATTGTAAATTTTGTCTTATTTAATCGGAGCATTTTCCCGATTAAATTAGACAAAAATGTTTGTTTTCAAAAACCGGTGACAAAAGAATAAAAATTCTTAAAAGACGCTCGTCGCGAACGGGTTAAATACGCAATTTTTTTTAAGCCATTTTGATAAAACAATTACGCAGCGACAAGGTTAAGAGTAAGATATGCCAAGCTGGGTAGGCTCCTCGTAGCTTAATGGTACATTATTGAAGTGCTATTCCAGGAATCCGGATTCGATTCCCGGCTTGCACATTATTCACTCTGCCGGTTTACGCCTAGTTAGCGATGTGAAAAAATTCCATACTTTGTAACGTATTGAAATTTTAGAATGTTATTGTGGCGTAGAAATTGTATAGATCATATACAATGCTATCCGAATTGATTAACAGGCAGGATTTGTTAAAAAGTGTTTTTAAATCTGTTAACTTTTTTTCAGCTAGTCAGTTTTATAACGGCTGAAACTAGAATAGCTTGCATTCAAATAATCAAAAAATATTATCTCTAAACAAAACCAAAACATTTAATTTTTCTCGATAAAACGATGTTTAGAAATATTTAGATAATATGGTTGTTAGAAAGATTTATAATTATCGAACTTTGTATTTTACAGATGTTCATTTTTAATTCTATATAAAGGAAATATTAAGTGCTTATGAGGTGAATAAAAAATAAACATAGAGCATTAGAACAAAAGTTTGAAAAAAAAATGGACTTAATAAAGCATTGATGAATGTAATTCTTACAAAGTCATGCTAGTATTAGAACAAAAAGTATACTACTAGATTAAATTTAATTCAAGTTTTTAGAAGTAGTAAAAGATTAATAAAAAAAAATCTATTAAAAATTTTATTGATGCGAAAACATAATAACTTCACAAAACTGAATTTTGTATTAGTTTACATGTTTTTTTCCGAAAAAAAAAGTTGAGACACTAATTATAAAAGAAATGAATTTAATCACTTAATTGTTTGCAGTAGTTTTGTGAAAAACTAACTTCAAGACATATCATTTAATTCAGTTCTTTTTCTTATAACGCAATTGTTTTACGATAGTTGATCTAAACCATTTCATAAAAAGAAATTTTTTTAATTATTTTTTTAATTTTCTTATTTACTGAAGCAGAGAACTTTACGTATGATACAAACATTTTTTTGCAAAAAAAGAACGAAAAAAATCTCTCTAAAACTCACCGGATAAAAATATCGTAGCTGACTAGACTACCAAATATATATATATATATATTATTCTACAAAAAAGAAAGGAGAAGCATTTTTTCTATTTTTATGCATTAAAAAATTAGCTACAATAATGTTTTTATTATTTTAGTGCTATAGATTTTTTTAATGCATCGACATTCTAATGTGGAAACGAATTTCTTTATATTTAATAAGGAAAAAAATATTTTTCTACTCAAAACATTAGTCAGATACTTTTATAAAAGAAACTAAGATTAAAAAAACGATTTAAACTTACAATGATAGTTAAAGAAGGACAAAAAAGTGCATAAATAAATAATATATACATAATGGACTGTCGTTAATGCATCTTCCCGTAAGACGTATTTCCTATTAACGAGGACAATTTCATTTTGCCTGTCATTTTCTATTTGAAATTATTTTAAAGACATCATAGTTAACGGGACAGCTTACTTTTTCAACAATTTTGTTTATTTTAAAAAATGAAATGCTGAATCACTACATTTCAATGTTCAACTGAAAGTACATTAAAAAAAACTGTATGTTTAATTAAAATTTAAAAAAAGTTTATAAAAAAATTCAATTTAACAAATTACAACGACCATTTGGAAAATGATTTTTTTCAAAGACTAAAATTTAAAACATAAAAAATCGCACGGAGTTGATCATACATTACGTACGCCATGGATTACATTTTTCGGTACTGTAAATTTTTTAACTTCTACGGAACTGGTCATTCATTACGTACGCCATGGATTAAACATTAATATTCCTGGACCAATTTTAAATGAAATTTCATCCGTAAACTTCTAAACATCCAACAATATTACTTTCTACACCGTCGTATAGAGAAGAAAATGTACTTTTAAATGCAATTTGTTTGAACGCTGTATCTGAATTTGTTTCTGAGTTATTAATTTTTCTTTGTAGTTTTTGTTACTTTTTTGTCATAGTGGCAACAGAAGTATCCATCTCTGTTGAAAGTAAAGGGAAAATACAGATTACTGTATAGACCAATCAGAAAACGAATAAAATGCTGATTCAACCAATAAAACGCTTGAAATGTGTTTTTGATTTCCTACCCTGACAGAAGACAATAACCATTTTTCCAAATGGTTAAGAATTAGATTTTTTTTAAATCTTTACTACTTTTTTAAAAATTGATATTTTTGCCCAATTTTTTTTAAGATTTTCAAATGTGTATTGCACAAGACTGCTCATGGATTTTTAGATAGTCTAATATTACATTTAATATACTTTTTTTTTTATTTATAGACACTTTTAAACGATAAAGTCTACCACATCTTCATATATATATATATATATATATATATATATATATATATATATATATATATTATTACAAAAAAAATTGAAAGCTAATTCAATGCGCAGATTTATCACATATATAATTAAGAACATGTACAAAAAAGTTTAAATCTCTATCTGCGATACAAAAAAAAAAAAAAAAAAAAAAAAAAAAAAAAAAGCCTTAGTATTTTTAAAACATGAAAGTGAAGAAAATATGACCATGGAGAAAAAGCCATTGAAAGTTTAAATTTGTGTTGGTAATTACCCCGAGTATAACAATAAATTTTACTATATCTCGCGATATAATTACAGTATGGATAAAACTGAGGTGTCAAAATATTCACAATTAAACAGGCTTTCACTTTATAAGTATTCTTAAAAAATCGGATTATTTTCACCAATTTTAAGGTAAAATGTCCTCTTAATGCGCATCGGATAATGCGAATAAAATTTTCACAATTAATGAGGCAGAATCTAAAGATTCTCATTTTGCACATTACTTTTGGAAAAGCAATTTTGCGTCCCATCTTTTATTGAAAAAGCGTGAAATTTTTAGTGATTCTGATGAAAAAAAGAGTAAATATTCCAGAAGTTGCTATGCATATATAACATTATCTCTTTGGGGGGGAAGGGTGGATCTAGCATTTGATATCGTAAGATAGCTCTAGAGGGAGGGGGGATTTGCCTTTTGATATCGTTATCATTTTTTGCCCAATCAAACTATTTTTTTTTTAACTTTTTATTCACATCAAAATAATCTGTTATCTTTTCATTTGTTCTAGTCTGTTATGTATTTTTACGAAAATACAAAGTTATTATTAAAGCCAATAAATAATTATAAAATCATTTCATTCCAAAATATGGAATATCCTAACGTTCGACAATCTTATTGTTCTGCCATATTCCCATATAATCCGCTGTTGTAGGAAATTTCATGTATAATTGAGATATTTTAGTAATTTATTCTCTTCATTTGAATCAGTAAAGTATGTAAATAATAAACGTATAACGATATCTATATATCACTGCAAACGTACAAAAAGAAAAAACAAACATGTAAAAATAGTAAGAATTTTTAGACATTGATAACAATATCGTTAAGAGGGGGGGGGGGGTCGAGGACTGATAACATATTATTTCGTAAGTGGATGATGAGATTCAAAATTACCAAAAAGTTGATAACGTTAAATATGCGCAGCTCCCAACAGACAATGTGAGAGGTTCAAACAATGATTCCTGTTGTTCGAGCATATTACCTATCAAAATCGGATGACACTCGAAATTATGCAATGAACATTTTCAGATCTGTAAATTAATTAGTTACATTTTTATGAAATAACTGTCAATATATCAAATGCGCAAACAATTTTTTTCACATTTTTGGCGTATATTGAGAAGCTTTGTTTAATTTAGGAATAAATAAGCACTATATTAATGTTATCTAAAATATATAACTTGAATAAGCCATATAAGAATAGGAATTTTTTTTTCCCGTGTTGTCGTTTCCCTTTCGTGACTGTTTTGAACATTTGTCGCGAAATCGTATTTTCTTAAGCCTGAGTTACTCTAAGACCCTATAACAAAGAAGTACCATTAGCTATTTCAAAAAGCTACACCAACCTGATGATGATAGTAAAATGTAAATAAAGAATGCCAGAAAGTGTTGAAAAAGTTGCTTTTCTTTACAAATTCAACTTTACCGTTTTGTCTCGAACGCAAAGTCCCCTAAGAAAGAAGTACCGAAAATTTAATATTTCAATAGAATATTAAAGCTAATGGTATCTATAACAAAAATTTATGTTAGTCTCTAATGAAAGTTAATACAACCTAAACAAATTGTTAGAATTAAAATTTATGTAATTACAAAGTATGAAGCAATATATAAAAAAATTACTTTTTTCATTGTCGATATAAAACAATTTGAACTTCAAATTCTATAAAAATTACACATGTTCAGTCCTACTACATTTTTTGTAAACGATATTTTGTTTTGTACAATATTCTTCACAGCGTTTATTATAACAACGAGATGAAGAGGTGAGGATTAGTCATGTAAATTAATTATTTTCTCGGTACTTTGATTAAATACTTTAATACCAGTAGCAGTTTTATTAGCATATGCATCACTATACTTAACTATATCTAAAACATTATTCGTTTTCTCTCTTCTCTGATTAATTATCCAGAAGAACGACAACAGAGATTATTAACACATTACACTATTTACAGTTAAACTACTCAATTAACCGTAAAAAACGATGCATTCATTAGATAATTTAAATTAATATGCATTCTAGTTCCTTATATAGGAAATTTAGCATATGCAAATATGTATTATAAATTGCGGGCAATTAATTACTTATGCAAGATCGTAGATGTTCAGACTATCATATAGTGTTATTTGATAAGGAGGTTTATCTTACCGTAAAATATAAGTTAAAGCTAAGATACATCTTCTTTAAAAAAATTAAAGAATATATAATTAAACTGATAACTGGTGGAGCGGAGATTGAAAGTTAGTGCTATCACGTATATTTGAGATACGAAATTGAAAAATAAACATTATTTAAGGCGCTATTTATTACCACCGGCGGTAACATTATTTTAAATGTAACAGCATTAAATTAGGAATGCCTGACTATTGAGAGAATTTGGAATGGAATAACGTTTTCAATTTTTTTTTTTTAAATAAATTACTTATCCCGTTATAAGTTATTCTTCTCAGGTGATGACAATTATTTCCCCTTTCTTGCAATATCGCGTCAGGAATTCGCTTCAAAACGCCCAATTTGACAGTATTTTCTAAAAGTTCGTCTGCCTTTACTAAAATATGGAAAACGTTTTTCGATTACAGAGTTTTTGAATAAGAGCACCTACCAAATTTATGCGTATTTGAAGAAAAATGAATTGAGAAATGTGTCAGAAGTTGGCTTCTTTGGTTATGGGAACAGCCGTAAAGTAAATGTTTATTGATGAATAACCTACAACTTTGAACTGTATCATCATAAATTATTGAATATCCATCCAAATATTTCATTTCCTAATTAATATTTTACATTTTACGTAAAGTTCTGTCACAGTTTTGGATTAAAATTTATCTTATTAAGGAAAAGAGATCTTCAAACTCATTTTCTTTGAAAAATCTATATATTTAAAACGCTAAGCGTTTTCTTTCGACAGTCGGTGAGAAGAAACTACTGCATCAAATTACACCAATCTTTTTTTTTAATGAAAGATTTTTGTTATCACACATTCGTTTGTTCAAATATTTTACTAATTAGCCGTAATTGTAAATTAAAATTCTACAACTGCGCATGCGCAGTATATAAGTACAAGTCTACCTTTGGAGTGACGCGCTGCAAATGCGCAAAGATGCTTGCTCAGTTGAACTATCACATCACAGGTAGAAATTGTTTTAAGTTCGTCTGCTATTCGATCGTACTGTAAACCAGCTTTTCTTTCTTTCTCAAAGTTAATATTATTTGGCTCTTTCAGCATTATTAATAATTCAGAAATTTACTGTGTCTATATTAAGAGTTAGATACGGTTTTTTTTTTCGGGAGTGCCATATTGTTTTGGTCATATTAGATACAGAAGATAAACACAGTGATTTGAGGCTAAAAGTTATATCCGTCTTATGAATTGCAAATAGTTACACATGAAGATTAGGAAACTAGGATATTAAGTTGTAGCTGCTTCTTTGAAAAAGTAAGGCATCCAATATTAAAACGAAAAACTATTTCTGTAAGATCAAATCTGAAATTGGAGGCAATAGCGTATGTGTCAACTATTTTTCGAACCTCTTCAATTTAGATGGAGCGACAACGAGTTCCCGGTTCCCGCTAGCGTCGTGGGTTAACACAGCTGTCTAAAGCTCAGGATTTTTGTAGCGGTTGCAGGTTCGAATCCAAGACTAGCAAAATGCAATATTTTTGTCGATAATTCATTTCTGTAATGACGTTTATTATTAGGAAGAGAAGTTTTAGGATTTTAATTTTATTTTTATTTGAATACTTTATAGTTAAATAAAATTTAACACTCAATAATATTTTGAAAAAAACAATGGTTTCATATTTAAAATATTTAAGCTAAAATATTTTGCATGTAATTATCAATTAAATAAATTGAGCGGGAAGAGTCCCGTATCCTGTGCCGGAAGATTTGGCGATTTTTTGGCGCGCTTTGTTTGGCGATAAATGTTTCGATCTGGTTTAAGTTTTTTCGTCGGATTTCGGATCGTTCGAAAGGCTTTAGGGTTGCTTTTTTCGGAAATGCCTTTTCAAAACTGGATGACGTGAGATCTTGAAGCTTATTGGTTTACTAGTATCACGGGAACTGTTAGTCAGCAAATTTTGAATTCGGTTAGATAAGAATTTGCTCCCGCGGTCACGCCGACGCCACAACACTCACATTCGGATTACTCTCTGTGCCGGTCGATGTAAGTAAAGTCTTGTTAATTTTTCCAAGATTGCGGAAAACATCATTTTTAAATCTTTATATTATTTATAAATCAATGATTTTACACCATTTTTAAAAAGAGAAAATGATGTAAAAACATGGATTAAAAATTACATAAAGATTTAAAAACGAAGTTTTTGCGCCACTTCGAAAATTTCTTCCGATGCAATTGCATAAATTTCAGCATTCTAAATAAATCTAAACATGTGCTTTTTCAGATGAATAGTTGGTACCCTGTTTTAGACCCTAACTGGGATCATTTTATAACCATTAAATTCTTGCTGATTGTTTTTTTTTGTTTGTTGTTGTTGTGTGTAAACATTTTTAAATTATTTTTATACATTTTTTCTATGATTTAATACTTTTTTTCTTTTCTGCAGTTGTGAGCGGGATTTTACCTGCATTAAAAATAATAGTTTTTGAAATATTGTTGAAATTTATAAAAGGTTTCTGGCCAGTTTTTTTTCTCTTTTTTATTGTCGAAAATGTTTTAGGAACGGGGGGTTCAGGGGGGCAGAGCCCCCCTGACAATAACAAGTATTCATCTAAAAAAAACATTTATTTAGAATGCTGCTAAAATTTGTGTAATTGTATCGGAATAAAATTTCCAAGATGGCGCAAAAACTTCGTTTTTAAATCTTTGTGTAATTTATAAATCCTTGTTTTTATATCATTTTCTACCTTTAAAAATGGTGCAAAATCATTGATTTATAAATAATATAAATATTTAAAAATGATGTTTTTCTGCAATCTTGGAAAAATTTTCATGTCGCCAAAACGGCATTTTGGCGAGATTTTTTTTCGCCAAAAATCTTCCGGCACAGGATATGGAACTCATCCCGATTGAGCTGATCTACAATTTTCGTTATATTTTCTGACCATTATCAGGAATATATATGTATGTGTGTGTCAAAAAGAAAAGTTTGTCATTCTTTTCCGTAAAAAATAAAACGGAAAGAAAGAAAAATATTCCTATAAGAGCTATAAACGAAATTACCTTGATATCCACGTTCAATATTTAAAAAATGTATAAAAATGCAAAATAAAATTCAAGTAACAGAAAATATATATTATAAATCGTTAGTTGCATCAAGTTTCAAATTTAGGTTTTTATAGAAGGATACAGATAAAAATAAAATTCTTGGCAGCTTTTAATCGTCGTGTTGTTTAAAATAAATAAATAAATAAATAAAAATAAATATCATTATTTTCACCTACCAATCATTTTTAGGTAAATTTCTAATAAAAAGCAAGCATAATTGATTGTAAATTATAAACTTAAAATTCTTTCACTTTCATTGAATCGGTTAGACTGATATCGCCATCTACCGCCTTAAAGAAAGAGGAATCACTTATGCAATATAGAAAATCGTCATTCAATAATTAATTTCAAAGCAACTAATTAAAAATTCAAGAATATTTCTGATGAAACATTCAAGTTATTTACCGTCAAATCTTGACGGGCACTATCTAGTATAACTTTAAATACTATTCAAGGGCGCCCTATATGAATTATGGCATATATTTATCACACAGGAAATAAAAAATAATAATGCACAATGTGCATTCCATATCATTTAAAATCCTCAATATTTTTAATGCCAGTTTGGATTACATATACAAATAAAACTGCCCATCGAATTTTATATATTTGAATGTAAATGTAAGGAAAAAAATATTTTCTAAATTTTATGAAGTTTTCAGTATTTTTGCATCATATTTTTGCACTTAACTACCTTTAACTTTTTCAATTATATTTAGTTTTAAAAATCTATGAGCAGACTATGCATTTTATTTATATATGTAAACTGCCATAAATAATTGGGGATCTTAATTGATATCGAATGCGCATGAGGCATTTTGAAAAGTTTTTTATAACGCTTAAAATATTCAGGAAATTTCCTTATTGTTCTTCTAATTTTTTTTTTAATTTCTTGTGTTACAAATGCATGCCATAATTCATATAGTGTGCTCTTGAATAGTATTTGAAGTGCAATAAAAAAGGGAGTTTCACGGTCCTTTGTCCCCTTAATTGCAAATAAATAAATAAATAATAATAATAATATTACAAATTCAGGTATTAATCGCAAGATTATTTCTAATGTGGAAAATATATATAGGGTAGTTCAGAACAGGATGTCGAAAATGTAAAGGCAGGTAGAGGAGACCTAAGTAAGACGATTTCGTATAGGAATGTGGGGGCAGAAATACAGCATTGAGGCAGTAGAGTTAAGTTCGGTGGATGAAAATGCTTCGCTGGCTTGAATCCTTGAATCGTCGTTCCATCACGGATTCCAAGCAACATGCATCGTTACACCAATGCGGAGTTTCCGACATGCATTTCATGTATGGGGCTGCACAAGGAAATGGCTCACACCCAACGCATGTCCAACAGCTTCTGAACTTATCGAAATATTATCCTTTACTGCGCATAATACTGCTTCTTCCACAGCAGGAATTCTATGATATCTTACAATAAATACCCTTATCACGCCTGGAAGCATAAAACGATCCACTCGCGCACAACTCCTAATAAAAGCTCTCAAATGTTCGGGGACCCGACAGAATTCTACCTGAGAATCGTTTATCTAAATCTTTTGAGCAGCCAATCCATTTCCTCGCGGAATCTCATACATGAAATGCATGTCGGCAAGCTCCGCATTGGTGTAATAATGCATACTGCTCGAAATCCGTGCGGGAAATGATGATTCAAGCCAACGAAGAACATTCATTTGCCTCATTCAACAGCGCCCTCTACTACTTCAATTTTACCCAAACTTCATAAAAATATTCCACACCAGAATTTTCATTTAAAATTATTTAACTAAGTGGTTTAAATTTAACTTATTTTATGAAGCATTTCCTTTCTCCAATTGACATTTACTCATTCGGTCGGAGTCGATTCGACTCCTTCCGGGCGTTCTAGTGTTAAGATGACAAAATGTCTTCTTTTTCAAAGGTCAACGCTCGTTTTAAAGGCATTTTTCTCAGATTTGAAAATTGAGTTGAAATAAATTTATCCTTATTTATAACTTTTTGGTTCCTGTTTTCTGAGGATCGGCAAAAGATTCCGTGATTGCGTAGTTATAATGTAGAGATCTGCACGGAATGGCCCGTGTCCTGAAGTCCAAGCCCGGCCCAGTCCGCGGGCCGGGTTCGGGCCTATTTTCATTCACGGCACTCGGGCCGGGCCTAGCCACTACTCTTTACGGGCCGGGCCGGGTTCGGGCCTTACTTTTTTCCTGAAGGTTCGGGCTAGGACGGGCCGAACTTATTTTTTCTGTACAGAGCCGGGACTGGTTTAATTCCTAGTCTTCACAGCCCAAATTTTCAGTCCTAATTTTGACCCAGCCCGTATGAAAATCATTGTCTCGGCGGGGCCTGGTTCGTTCAAAGGTCAGTAAAATTAGTCTTGGCCCCAAAAAAATTTCAAAAAATGCACACATTTAAATTTCCATTATTCTACAATTAAACATTAAAATTTAGTATTTTTAAAGAATAGTAGATGTCTACGCTTATTAAAACATAGTTAAATTAAAATATAGTAAAACGTGTGAAAAAGAACCTGCCTATGACGGAATCTTGTTTTAAACTGAAAAACGTGTTGGTCCACGCAAAATTAATATACTAATACGTTAGAAAAGAATAAATAATACATTTACACTTGCTAAGAAGGGAACTTGTCTTTAAGGCATTTTTTTTTTCTTTTCTATGCAATTCCGTCTTAGATTTTACTGTATAGCATTTGTCACATTTTTAACACTTCAATACATGTGGAATATGGATTAACAAATATTAATGATAACTGAAACATTTACATACAAAAAATAGAGATTGATTAAAAAAAATAAATATCGCACCCTGCAGCTCTTCTATAAAAATGAAGATTATAAACATGAAAATAAAAAGTTAAGCTAAATATTTTTGGCATGAACTCCTCGTACGATACTTATTTTTAAGCAAATCGACTTAAAAATGAATGTTTTGTAGAAATTCATTCGGGCTGGGCTGGACTCGGGCCGAGATTTTAACTTCTTTTCGGGCCGGGCTCGGGACACCAAACTTTTAGCTTTTATACCGGGCCGGGACAATATTTTTTTTGCACGGATCGGGCCGGGCTGAATTTTTTTTCTATGAGTTGGGCCGGGCCCGAGCCTGGAAATATCAGCTAGTGTAGACCTCTACTCTCGCGATTCTGGTTATAAAGTTTCAGTTTTAGTTTAGTTTAGTTTCATAATTTTAGTGTTCTAATCGGAGCAACTTGTTTTATATATATATATATATAAACATATATATATAACATATATATATAAACATATATATATGTTAACATAAACATATATATATATAAACATATATATATGTTAACATAAACATATATATATATATATATATATATATGTTTTTACTGGCAAAACAAAAACAAATTGCGAATCAATGAAGGTACGTTTCCACGAAGACAGAAATGCATCGTAAGAAATATTTTTAGAGAAAACAAGTAACTGCAAATTTAATTATCAATTAATAAATTTAATATTTTTTTCTAATACAAAGGAAGTGTAAAAAATTCCAATCAGGAAAAAATTACAATAAATATGCTAAATATACATATACATAACATACACACACAAAGCATAAAAAAAAATCACTGGGAGTAGTTATATTGTGTTATTTTTCCATAACTGTTTACTGAGCGTTAATTGCTTTGCAACTACTGCATTTCACAGTGCATCTTTTTTGCAGCTCGAACTTGATTCAAAGTGAACTTAATTTCATTCGACGTATTCGCCTGCATTGATTGCGGAAGAGATTGAATTACATGTGCATATGTTGATTCATGATAGATAAATTGCTCAAAGTGTATGTAATTGCTTCTCTTGAATGTTTGATGCTAAATAAAGCGTTATCTATGAAAGAAATTCGGAGCTAAATTTTTTATTTACTTACAAGAGTCCTTTAAATCGGATAAAAAAAATTTGGATTTATTTTATTCATTGATATAAAAATGTAGTTAATTTGTAACATTTTAGCGAAACTGCATTCAAATTTTGGATTAAAACTAAATTTGTGATAAAACAGAACTTCTGCTCTCACAGCACATACAGTATAAGGCACGTTTTTTTATATATAAATTTTTTTTATAATAATTTTTAAAAAATTGCAGCTTTTTAGCATGCTGTTTTGTTAGTTAATAATAAAGCGTCATCTATAAACGTTTTAACGAAACCGCATTCAAAATTTTGAAGTAAAACTAAATTTATGATAAAAGAGAACTTCTGTTCTCACCGCATATACTGCATAAGAAAAGTTTTTTTTTATATAAAAAATTCTTAATTTAAAAAAAATGCAGCTTTTGCGAATGATTTTGATATCTATTATAATACATGAATGCATAGAAAATGATTCAAAACATTTATATTTCAGATAATAGTCTTAAAATAAGTTTATTCATTGAATTTTTAAATGTTTCCAAGTGTTCATATTTATAAAATATTTGTTTTTTATCACTTAACAAATAAAATTTTTGTTTCAAATGTAGGCAACTTTAATTAGACGATATTTTTCCAATTAAAAGAAGCTCACTTGGCCGAGTTAAACAAGTATTCTCCTGCACTCAATACACTAATTCTTGGGATAGTATGCATAAGTTTATGTTTAAGAAATTAAATATTAATTAAATTTCTTCAAAATGCAAAATTTAAAAGAGTTCGGCCGTTTTAATAGTCTCCTGAAACTTTATGGAAATGGGTTTAATAATTTTTTTAAGAAAAGAAACTGCAAAACTTTCGCTAATGCTTCCTATTTCAAAGCGGCCTGATTCCTTCAACAAACCTTTTAATCTTGAGAAGTATTTCAGTCAGAACTTCTCTTTCATATACCATTAACTTGATTTTATCTTAAACTTTAAAATATGAGAGAGATTCTTTGCCCATTCTTTATAATAGAGAAAATCTAAAATGCATCATGATTTTATCACTAAATTCAGTAACGAAATTTACATATTTTGAATGAATACTACATAATTTTGCCACCCAAACAAATTTTCATCATTCCAAATATCTGAAAACACAAAATATAGTTCAGTAAGTCAACTCCACAAAAGTGTCTTTTTTATTTTACAAATTACAATCAGTAATAACATCTAATCCACAGACACCCCCCCAATCAAATTTTAAATAATACGAATACATCATGAGAGAAGAACAGAAGAAATTGTTCAAAAGAACCGATAATTTTACATTTTTTTAATAGAAAATAAAGGTTCCAATATTAAATAAAAAACTAAAGATTGTCTCTCCCCAACACTGACCCTAATTTTCAGTTATCATTTTAACAATGCTGAAAATAATTCCGTCATATTTTCATTAGATTTGATAACATTTGTGTGAAAGTAGAGGGCATCATAAGAACCTTACGTTAAGATATCTTCATTAATGTTAAGGGAGTTGGTCAGTCACATCTCAAACTCCCCTCGCTAATGTCAATCTAAAAGAGTTGTATGCATTCTTATTTTAAAAATATCTCCTCTTGCCTTCAATATTTTTGACTCTTCTTTACTGTTTACTCTTTTTAAAGGATGTTTCTATTTATTTCTTAGCTGTCAAAATATTTCTAAGATATATGCTTAATTTAATAGTTTATGTTTTGATATCGTACGAACTGTAAGCAAGATTATAACACTTCACATAAAATTAAACATAAATTTTAGAAATATTTCGGTAACTAACAAAAGAGACATCCTTTAAGAAGGGTAAACAGAAAAAAGGAGAAATATCAGAAATAAATATAAAAATCATAAAAAAGTCAGAAATATTAATTTTCTTATGAGATTTAAAAAAAAAAAAAGATTGCATTCTACTTCCATCGGTTTAATATTAGGAAGTATAATTTGAGATCTCACTGACCAAACCTCCTTAAGACTATGATTGGAAATTAGGGTTGGCTTGTAGTGAAACACCCTGTATCTTTACCTGAATAGGTGGATTGCAATATAGATTTCATATTTTAAACAAGATTGTCTTATCGTGTGTAATCATCTGTTAAAGTTGTTACCACATTTGATCTCCACCTTGAATAACAAATTAATATATCACGACTTTATCATTAAATTTATTAAAGCAAATTTACATATTTTAAACGAAAACCACATATTTCCGACGCCCAAACAAATTTTCGCCATCACAAACAATCAAAAAACATAATACAGGTCACTAAACCGACTCAAAACTAGTATCTTTTTTTCTTTATACATTTCAGAAAGTAACAATCGCCAAATGCTTAGACATCCCCTAATCATCTTTTAAATAGGACGAATGCATCATGAGGGAAGAATAGTAGAAGAAGAACTGGAAGAAAAACACGGATTATTTCCCTCTGTCGCACAATATCTTCTGCGGTCAAGCTTTCATGCCTCATCCGTAATCGAGTTCAGATTCATTCCACATTGTGGTCTCTCAACTTGACAGTAGAGGTGATGTTAGTGTTGTCAGATGTCAGTTTTTGGGAAATTATCACACGCGTTAAAGAAACCATGCAGTGTTTAAAAATTTTGAGAATTTTGCATAAATAGTGGTTTATTGTTTTATTTATTTATTTCTTTATTTACTTGTGGATAAGTTCTCCAAAATGGTAAGTAGAGTCTCCAGTTCTAATTAAAAATTAAACAAATATTATGTGTTGTGTATGTGTGTGCCTATGTGTGTTTTTTATTAATCTTTAGCAGAAGAGAACCTGTGCTTTACTTTTAACAAATTTATCTTTTCCGTTTACTGTTATTTCTGAATGCAAAATTGCAAAAATGTGGTTTTGCTATGTTAAACGATTTTTTTTCCCAGCTCTTTTCATCGTTTAAAAAATATATATGATACCAAATCAACACTTCAATTAAAATGCAATATATAATATTCTATTATGAATACAACCTTTTTAGAAACAAGTAAAAGCGTTTTCATTCTAAGAATAATTTATTTGTTTTATTTCATATTTAATTTTCAAATGTGACTTTAGACATTTTTAATATTATTAAAAGCCTTTTATTAAGACATAAAAAGTAGTTATATTCTAAGTATAATGTATTTGTTTTGTTTTGTTATATATTTAATTTTCAAAGTAATAATTTATGTTATTTGAATTACAAAAATTCAAATTTTTTTGTTAAATTTGAGTTACAATTTAATTATGCATTGTCTAAATCAAACAAAGACAAAATATACACTTAACGTCCTTTTTTGTAGTAAAAAATTAAGTGGTATGAGCAAACTAACCCGCAAATTTATTTAAAAAGAAAAACAGCTTCTCTAATTCAGAAACATAGACTATTATAATTTAATGATGGAGTTTTACATTGTGGTTCTTATTTTGTCAGAACTTTAGTGTAGACAATGTAAATAATTTTGTGATACCTGTCTAGAAAAGCCAAGATTACATGGTATCACAAAATTATTTGCATTGTCTCCCTAGCGAAGACCTCGAGTTTGAAGACAAATTTTAAATGGCTCCGCTCCGGAGCCCTCGAGTGCAAAAGGTTAATATTGAGAAAAAAAAATTACTTCGGTATTTTGTTTATTTATATTTTGAAAAAAAAATTACTTCGGTATTTTGTTTATTTATATTTTGTGTTTTTTAATCTTATCCTACTCTAAAAGTTCAAAACTTTCATTATAATCAGTGCAAGATTTAAGGTATCAGCTTTACAAAAATTTCATACAAAATCCCCCCCTCCCTCCCCGAAATAAAATGAAAATCCTTATCATTTAGAAATTAGATTTTTTAAAAATTTATATTGCCACATGGGCTTAATGTTATCATTCCTATGAGCTACTAAACAAGATATCTTTAAAGCAAAATAAAACCGCAAAAAAAAAGAAGTTAGCATATGATATCACTATGATACACACTTGCGATGCTTATCAGTAAAGTCTAATTGGAAAATGACCTTCGAATCCACACACGCAGCGGAATCGAAATAAACAAATGATTTCCTTTTTCCTGACTGAGTTGCTTCTATGTTTCCAACTCAAAAATTTTCCACATTAAAAGATTTAATAGCTTTAGAAATATATCTAAGAAATACTTGAGATAAATATTCATTTTCAACTATATATAAATTTCATAAAAATCATTTTTTTTTTTCCATAAGCGAAAGTTTGTAAATATATTTTTTAATTTCAGATGAATATTGTTCAATTGAAAAAAAAAAAAAAAGACAATCCCGAAAATCCCGGGATTTTCGGGATTAAAATTAAAGCGGGATACCGGGATCTCAATCCGGGATTGTAATCCCTAGTTAGGAAGTAAGAAAGCTTTAGGAGATCTTTCAAAGTTTTTTTTTTCTATTTCCTTGTGGTTGTTTAGTATGAGATAAGCATTGAAAGCATTGATTAAGCCATTGAAACTAAGAACTGCCATATTGAAAACAAAACAAAACAAGAGAATGAACTTAACTTTTAAATATGTCTGTTCTTTATTGATGTTATTACTTTAAATTTGAGAAAAAAGATGAGAATAAATAATACATAATTTGTAATAAAAGACAACGTCATAAATTTAAAAATATATACTTCTAGAATTAGTGTGTTTTTTGCAAAAATTTCAAAACTAATTAAATTTCATGTAAGATTTTGTTTAGTACAATAAGTAAAATCATATAAGACACTAATTTTAGTACTATAAAGAAATTATAACACTTACTTCAATCGTTGTTTGCAAGAGGTAAGAAAAATTCCTCGATTTGAAATTTTAAAAACTACCACAATCACAGTGAGGGAGAAAGACTTGCATAAGTTTAAGAGGTAATCACATAATACATCCGACTAGCCATGTTTAAAGAATGAAATGTTTCATCCTCAAAACAGGACCCGCCAGACAAAAGTTTCTTTTTTTTTGCCAGCTTCGACAGGACGAAGATGAATAACACAATATTATTGATATAAATTAATACGAGTTAACACTAAGCCCACTGCACATGCTTTGTAGAATTTCTGGGTGTAATCTTCAACCGTCGTCTACTTCTGTTCTGTGTCTATCCCGCCCTTATATCGACGACAGCTTCTAAGAGACATTTGATGTCGAGCACACACTTCAGATGTATGTATTCAATAAATAAATAATCCAAGTTAATACGAATTAAAATCACAGTACTTCACATTTCGCAAAAAACGAATTAAAATACACGCGTACATAAAAACAAACTTTGTTTGAATTACAACGTATACCACTTCGAACGAAGACATCTAAAACGCATGCGCAACTGGGAGTGCGAGTGCCCCCTGGTGGTTATTGCATCGGAAGAATCAAAATTTAATATAGTATAAATTATAATAATAGTATAAATTAAGACACGTTTAAAGCAATGAAGTGTCTTAAAATAAGACGTTTGCGGATATTTTAGACATTATTCTCAGTTCGTTTACATCATGGTCATAGTAAGACACTTATGCATCTTAAATTAAGACATCTATAATGTCTGAATTTTCAGATTAAGACACTTAAGTGTCTAAAATTCTTTTTTAGTCACATATGTGTCTATATTTAAGGCGCTTCTATTTGCAGTGTTTGCAGCAATAAAACGACTAGCGTGACAATCTGTACAAAATGTCAGCATAAAACACATCGACTGTTTCAAAGATATCCTCCTTCGTCGCTAAAATAACAAACCTAGAACTACTGCTGCCATGTCATGTATCCGGATAAAGTGGAGTTAAAAGAGTGTTTTTGCAAAGTACTATTAGAATATTAGTAATATTCACTATGGGATGAAAGTTTAAATTGAGTGGTACTTGTAAGTACCGTCAGTAGAAAAGGGTTAAATCTTGAAATTATATAGATTTCAGAAAGCTTTTAGGATTTATGGGTAACTAACTCGATAGAGGTTATTGCATATTTTCGTTCGTCGTTATAATACATTTTCGCAGATTAAGAGACATTCGTCTTTTTTTTTTACAGTGTATAATAAATACTACAAAGAATTCATCAAGCACAAGTGGTGAGAAGAAAAAAATCCCAAAATTGAAAGATAAAACTCAAACCTGTTATTAAAAGTATAAAAACAAATACAAAATAGAAAAAATTGAAATGGATTAAATATTTTTAAATCATATGAAATAATTGTGAAACCATGGTAGAATTCTCAAGCCTAAATTACCATAGATTCCAAAAACATGTATGATTTCATCCTTGCACGAGCTGTGATAAACTAAAAATGTGCAAGCTATAATATGTTTAAAAACCAGAAATTATGTAACAAAAATATAAATAAATGTAATGTGCAGTTTAATTAAATTTGCGAATATAATACAAGAAACATGTGCATAATAGGACACGTGTAATACACGCACACACATACATACGATGCATTTGTAACATGAATAGATATATATACCAATTTTCGAGAAATATTTTAGATATAACTACATTTTCTTGCAATAAATGAAAATAACAGTGACTGCTGAAGAATATCCCATATTCCTGACCCGCAACACAACAATCACTACAACAATGTTTTTTCATGATCAGAGTTCTTTTGTCAAAAATGACAAAACATTTATTCACTGACTGAAAACACTAATAAACTCTACCGCTCAAAAAATTTATTTATGTTATCTTATGCATATTCGTATTAGTATTAATTAATACGGATTATAATTTGTTAGTTTTTCTAAATAGCACAGACTGGTTTGCCACCGTCGGTATTTTGTGGAAACCATTAGGAATGGTAGAGTACAGAGGCTCCTCTAATTTTTATAGTATCTGAGTACGATTCTAAACAGCTAACGGTTGGGCCACACTTCGGCTTTTATTGGCAAATGGTTCGTTGGCTAATGCTACGTCAAGGCTGAAATTTCTTACTGTGGGCCAACGGGGGACAACAATCAATCATATTTTCTCCTAGGCAGTTTCAGGGGAGGGGTTGCTGCGCCCTTCCTACACTTTGATTTACAAAATAGCATCCTCTTTGCCCTCATCCAAAAAATTAGCACCCTTTTTGCCCTTTATCCAGAAAATTAGCCCTTACTCATTTTTGCTTTCCAAAAATTTGTTTGCATTGTGAAAACTTCCTCATTGTTGTCGTTAAAAGAGTCCCTGAATACTTTAGAACCTAAAAAGTGCCATTAGGAATAAAAAAGTGTCCTTAAGAATAAACAAAGTGCCTTTTTCCGCTAGCAACACCCTGCCCCTTTTTAAACCTGGGGAAACTCTGATTAAACTAAACTAAACTAGTGGCTGTACTATCCATGAAGTATCATGACCTACAGTGCCCAACCCTGTTTATTTGACCCTGTACCCCTAGGTGATATACAGCATATGTCCCGGTCAGGTGGAAAACCGAACCGGAGATCCTCTGTATTTAGTTCCCAAGCAAGCTTGGTATTCATTTTATCGAACCCGCAGGGATGAAAGGTTGAGTGAATCTCAGCTTGTCGGGGGTAAAACTCGCGACCTGTAGCGTGGCAGACATGCGTGCTGACCACTACGCTACTGGTCTTCAGACAACAATTAGTTGACCCAAATTTTTTGTGCTGCTTGGTATGTAACAAAATTTATGAAACATAACACATTACAAATTCTAACAATGATTTTTTTTAAATCCGTCTCATTAACAAATTAAAAATAATTTAGTTAGTTACATGAAGAAGGGCGATTTAGTTAATAATTTACGTTAATGATGAATTAACATTATAAATGTTAGAAAAAATATTTTTGGTTTTAGTTGCACATATAATATTTTATAATCAATTTTATTTATTTTTAAATGTAATTTTCACTTTTTGTTTTTTACTTGTAGCGTTGCATTATAAACGTATCATTGCTGGCAAAGTATATAAACCATAGTACATCAGCATAGAAATTTCGAAGCAGTTCAACAGAACATCGGCGTGATGCTCTCTCAAATAATGTTATTGTATTGCTAAAATTCTAATTATCAAAATGTCTTTGATGTATTATCAAGAGGTAATCATAATTGCTAAAATATGCTGATTTCTTCTAGGGTAGTCTGTATATACAAATATTTCGAATAATCAATCCTTTTCGCATTCAAAAAATTTGCAAAAATGGATGGTTCAATTAAAAACTTACTCCATATTCTACGCTTAGATAATAATAAGTTGGTAATTGTACGCCAAACTTGACAAATGATGTGTGTGCGTACTATAAGTAGTTTTATAAATATCCAGATCTTGGTGCAATAGCTGTTGCATTCTTGTGAAAAATGCATGAATACAAAATTTATTACGTTTATATGTATTAAATACAGTAATACGGAAATAATATGAATCCTTCGTATATAGGACGTATTCACAATGACAACCTAGAATCATTACCTATCGTGGGATATCATTGAATTAATTATGTATAATAGGATTTAATAGAAGGAAGAAGACTTTTATTACTATTTTTTTAAGTTTTGATTCAATTTTCATAAAATTTGAATACGACAAAATTCAATAACGATTATATATATTAAATTTCAAACCATTTGGTTGGGTAGTTTTTGCGCAGTTATATGCTGAAAAACAAACAGAGAGACGGACGGACCAGACGACGACTATAGGTACTAAGTACTTATATAATTACGATTATTTACGTTTTTAATTACGATTATACGATTACGATATTATTTACGATTATTACGATTATTATTTATATAGTTACGTACCTAATAAACAACAGATTTAAAGGGCGAATATAGAAATTAATCAAATAAATTCGAGATAATAATACATATTAACCATGTGTGAAATTTCATTGGCTTTACTTTGAAAACTCTTCATTGCTAAATTATAATTATAGAAATGCTACGAAATGGAATGTTTCTGTGTTAGATTGTTATTAAGCTTGTTAATTTAGCAAAGAAAATTATTTTCTGTAATGAGATTAAATATGGCTCTTTGTATGAGCTGGGACACTTTCTAAAATTCGAGTACAAAATTGTATTATCTTCCCAGTTGTCACGATTATATTTACAAAATAATGTATAATTAATATTATTGTACGTTCTCTAGTTAAGGTTTATGAGGTTGACATTAATTAAAGTTAACCTAAAATACGTGTAACATTCGTTAAAACTCTAAACTTATGAGATTTTATAATTACTGAACTCCCTACTAGAATAGCATTAAATTATTTTAAGCGGAAAACTAGGCCCTTAAATTAAAATGAAATAAACACATGATGCATTTAAATAATGTAGAGATCAATTTTAAATTAAATGTTTACAAAGTTTATTTACAGTTATACACACACACGAATTCACATCACAAGTAATTAAATGCAATGGATCTATGTATAATAGATTTTATTACGTCAATTAATTCCTAATTATTCTGTCGAAAATATTTCTTACATTCTACATCATTTAATATATCCATATTTAAATACTTCATTTTTAAAACTCAATATTACTATGGTTACTTAAAAGATAATAATTATAACATGTGCCATAACTAGGTAGGTACAGCAGGTGCACCTGCACATGGCCTATGTGGAAAGGGGGGGAGAGGACCCAAAATGCTGTTCATAAGAAATAATACTTTTAAATTAAAAAAAAATTCTGCATTTCTACTATGCGGTTTGATGATTAGATTTTACCTTCCTTAGATCCTAGATGTCTGTATGAAAATTTGAATGAATGGTAGAACTGACTGTTGTTTTCAACGTGCCTGTGTTAACTTGCCTAACTTAGGTTAGGTTACAGTGTGGATATACAGCAATGTAGTCACTATAAATGTGTTTTCGCATATACGTGTTTACAAAATGCCATTTTTTTTGTTTTTTTTTTTTAACCTTATTGAGCTTAACCGTTTGGTATACGAAAAAAAAAAAAAAAAAAAAAAAAAAACATAAAAAAATTCTGAAAGTTCGTACTTTTACATGACAAACGCTTCAATCCATTCGGGAAAATATCGTTATTAATACCCAGCAAAAAAAAAAAAAAAAAAAAAAAAAAAAATCAAAAGGGTTAATTCGGTGGTGTTTTTCTCCTTACGCCCACATCCCCTTGGCTGCAATTGTTGAGGTACCGATAAACAAAAAATAAACAAGCTCTTAAAGCTGAGACCACCTTCTAATCGTTGGTGCAATTGTTTTTCGAAGATACCAATTTTAACTCTTTCAAAAAAATTCGCTACCACAAACCACTTTGCACCTCCCGGAGACGATCTTTTTTTTCTCGTTTAAAAGTAACTAAACGTCCGTATTTTGACATAATATTTTTAGAGCATCTTGGCAAACTAGATTTACATCTACTAGTCCGGGCAATAGGGAATTTTACCTAGTAAAATTAATGGTAGTTCTGGAAATCGGCTTACTTTATGTTTTTTGGGTCGTTGAATCCGAATTTGTAACTTCCCACCAAAATTTCCCCCGGCAATCCCCCAAATTTTGGTAAAAAGCCCCCCAAAAAGGTTTTTATTAAAAGAAATATATTTTTTTATTGTTTTAGGGGAAAAGTATCTAGAAATTCTGAAAGTAGACAAAATTTGCAACAAATTAGATATATGACATTATGACAAAGGATGAAGGGGGAGGGGGGATCTGCCTCGGAACATGCTCGCGGTGCTGCGTGGACTAAATTGCGCAATTACACTTAATCACTCACACGTTTACATTCACCCTCCCATCTCCCCTCCGAACTTTCCTTATAAGGTTTATTTTAAGTTTTTTGGGTCGCTGAATCCGAATTTTTAACTTGCCCCAAAATTACCCCCCCCCCCGAAAACCCCCAAAATAGTTGTTATTAACTTAAATTTCTTATTGTTTTAGGGGAAACTAGAACCTTACGAAATTCAGAAACTAGACAAAATTTGCAACAAATAGAATATATGACATTATGACGTAGGATAAACGGGGAGAGAGGGGGCTGCCTCGGAACATTCCCGCGCGCTTTTCTCGAAAACCAAATTTTTTCAAAAAATCAATTTTTTTTTTTTTTTGGGGGGGGGGGGGGTTCCGGGAGAAATTTTGGTGGGAAGTTACAAATTCGGATTCAGCGACCGAAAAAACATAAAGTGAGTCGAAATCCAGAACTAGTATTAATTTTTCCAGGTAAAATCCCCTATTGCCTGGACTTTATAACTTAGTGCACGTAGCGCCGCAGTGCACGTTCAGAGGTAGCCCTCCCCCTCCCCGTTCATCCTACGTCATAATGTCATATATCCTATTTGTTGCAAATTTTGTCTAGTTTCTGAATTTTGTAATGCTTTTCCCCTAAAACAATAAGAAATTTAAGTTAAACACATCTATTAGGGGGGGGGGGGGTCGGGGTCGGGGGAATTTTGGGGGGAAGTTAAAAATTCGGATTCAGCGACCCCAAAAACTTAAAGTAAACCTTATAGAGAAAGTTTGGAGGGGAGATGCGAGGGCGAATGTAAACGAGTGAGTGGTTAAGTGGAATTCCGCAACTTAGTTCACGCAGCACCGCGAACATGTTCCGAGGCAGATCCCCCCTTCCCTTTCATCCTTTGTCATAATGTCATATATCTAATTTGTTGAAAATTTTATCTACTCTCAGAATTTCTAGATGCTTTTCCCCTAAAACAATAAAAAAAAATATTTCTTTTAATAAAAACCTTTTTGGGGTTCTTTTTACCAAAATTTGGGATGGTTGCCGGGGGAAATTTTGGTGGGAAGTTACAAATTCGGATTCAGCGACCCAAAAAACATATAGTAAGCCTTTTTCCAGAACTACCATGAATTTTGCTAGGTAGAGCCCCTATACGGTCTCTATTGCCGGGACTATACCTACTACAAGAATTTCGAAACGTTTGGGCGAGTAAAAGTATTTAAAAAAATAATAGTATGAACGAAAAAGCTAAAAAACAGTTTGTTTCGCTCAGCTTCGGCTCACGTTTTCCCAACTAAATATGCATATTGTTTCCCGAAATTTTATGGAGGGCTTGGATACAGTTATATTTATAACCTTTTAAAATTTTGGACGACAATAACTAATTATTTTTATTATGTTAAAGAACCTGACGCTACAACAAGAAAAAAAGCGAGAAGAAAACATATTTATTTTACAACTAAGTATAATTTTTTTTCACGAATTTTTAACACGGTATGCAAAACTGTTATATTTATAACCTTTAAAATTTCCAAAGAGTTCAGACAACGAGAACTATATTTTTTAAAATGCTGAACGAACTAAAGGAAAAAAAAAAGCTAAGTGCTTTTTCTCTCAAGCTCTTTTTCCACTAAATTTCAATATTTACTCTTGATATTTTTTTACGAAATTCATTATGTTTCTAATTAATAAGAACTTCAAAGAATTTGAACGCAAACGAGTATTTTTTTAAATATCTAACGTACACGACGACCTCCCTTCCTGTCTTTATTTGGCATATTTCAAAATTACGCATCGACTCTGAAAATCAGGTGTTCTAAATTCAAATTATTGGCACAAGAGTAGCTAGTTACCGGCACTGATTACAACACTTTCAAGACTCTTAAGAATACAATATTCTTCTTTAAGAACCTTAGCATACAATATACGCTTGAAAATGTTAAACCTGTTCCAACGCACGTACGCCAGTTGTATTATGGTAATTTAATATAAATAATCTTGAACTATGAGAAAGGGCCATAACTCGGCCCATGTTGTGTACTTATCCTTGAAATTTATATCCTCATAAGGTGCAGTCGAATGCTCTATTCACTAATCACACTTCTGATTAATAACAACCATGTTAATTTATTATTGGGCCGTTGAGTCCAAACATTTTATTTTAAATCTTACATTGACGTAAGATTTCTTATACAGAAAAACAGCACTGCAAAACACGCATATCTGACATCCGTACCTTAGAAATATCAAAGATTACTGGGTGCATATAATCAACGCCATTGAATTGCGAGCATAGTAAAAATACTTTTTACCCGAAGAGAAACTCTGCGACCATATGGAAAAACCAAGCTCTAAAGAGCATAAGATACGAAATTCTAAAAACTATGCATAAAAAGAAGTATCAATAAGTGTACGAGTATCTCCTGTAAAAATGAGTTGTACATTATATTGAAATTTTTATTTTGGAGTACTGATTCGCAATCCAGATACGCTCTAGAACGTATAAAGTCGAAATAGCTGCATAAGTCTCTGATTTAGTCAAGTTTGTGAACTCTCTAATACAGAGTAGCTTTTCCTACAATTGTAAATCTGGCACTATAAAACTATCAGCCTTACGGTATTTTTCATGCTCACTCCCGTTAGTATGTGGCCATTGGAAAAAAAAAATTCTGAATACATAAAAACTTAATAAACATAATCATAATATTCACCGATTGTTATAAAAATTACTACATATATAACTGCTTCTTAATAAATGTACACAAAACTAATCCATTTATCTACATTTTCTTAGGCGATATTTATAAATAAAATTTCGATTTCATTTTATTTCTTCGTTCTTAATGATGAAGTAACGGTAACTGGAAATATATGGCATGTATCAGGCAACAAGCGATTTCCGCGTTGTTGTTTTCAAGCCTATCCTGTAATCAAACAAATTCTGGATTTCTGCATAAAAATTGACCAGCTCCCCAGAAATACTACCTGTTCATGGAGCGAATTAAATCGTAATCTGAGGGTGCAAGATCCTGTGAGTACAGCGAGTGGAGGCATACCAGCGAAGTGCTTCTATAGTTTTCTTGAATGATCTTACAAAGCTTAAACGAGTATCTGGAAGGACGAAACAGGCGTAGTCTATTAAGAACTATTGCAACCGCGTCAGGCAATCAATGGTGTATGTTACAAGCAGGTATTAATCAATATGAACAAGGCATTGAAACAAAAACATTCGGAGACGACAATGTTGTTTTGCAACAATATTCACCCACATGGGGAAAACCAAATAAGAAAACAGTGGAAACACGATATATTGGTCCGCCCGCTGTATTCACTGGATATTGCTCTTTGAATTTACTATTTGTGCTTGAATTTACTCTATAATTTGCGAGAGAGTTCTTTTGCATAAATGGAAATTTGGCTAGATAACTAATAGACTTCATAGTTTCAAAACAACCATATTTTTTTCATTATGGAATCCGTTTGTTTGTCGACGAATTTTGTAGCTTCTGATTGTATGAGCGTGAAATAAATGTATCTTTCATTTTAAGGGAAAAAAGAGTTATTTACTCGAAAAAATGTGTAGTCATATTTATACACGTAATATTATACGGTTTGAAGCCATACAGTTAAAAATACACACAAGGGTCGTTCCATAAAACTGGTTGTAAAATTCGTAAAAAATACATGTAGAAAAAATGCATTATACTTTTCAATAATATCTTTTCTCTGCTAATATGCAACCGTTACATATGTTAAATAAATGTATGTTTCGTTTTTTTTTTTTTTTAAATGTACTTTTCGGTTAGCCGGGTGCCAGTGTTATACATACATATATATGTATATATATGTATATTTACATACATGTATATATACATATATATGTATGTATAACTCTGGCGCCCGGCTAACCGAAAAGTACCAAAAAAAAAAAGTTATTTACTCGAAAAAAGGTGTACTCATATTTGCACACCTGATATTATACCGTCTGAATCCTTGCAGTTAAAAATACATACAAGGTCGTTCCGTAAAAACTGCAAGTAAAGTTCATAAAAAATACACATACAAAAAAATTTCAGGCTACAATTCAAAGTAAGGGGTGGAATATCTTGTAGAAGTTACTTCTCTGTGCCTTACACAGCTGAAACAAGTTGTAAGCGTCTGTATTGTACTTCCTGTCGTGTATCTCTTCCTGTACGACTAAAAATCATGGACGCACTGCTGAATTTGTATTTCCATACATGTTTCATTAAGCGGGTATTCTGGTCAAGAGGCATAAATTTTGGGCATTTTGTTGAGTTTGAAAAAAAAATAATAGGTATATATATAATTTTACCATTCGTTTTTTTTTACAACATATTTATTGATATTTTGAAAATGTACAAAATAAATAAATAAATAAATAAATAAATAAATAATGAAAATGTTCGCGGTGAGTGGAAATGAGTCGCGGAATAAGCTGGTAAAGATGGGTGTAAAGCGGGGGGGGGGGGTTAAAAGAGTCTTAATTAGTAGCAATGTTGTTATATAGCGCGTCTCATAAGTATATGGACAAGCGATTTTCTGCAATGGCAGCTCAAAATATGAAGCCATAATCACGAAAAAAATAATAATCATATAGAATATAATATATGTTTGTTACAACAACGAAATGCAGTAGAGGTTTTACAGAATTTTTGTAAAAAAATTCAATTCAAAATAAGCTGTCCCAAAAATATATGGACAATGAAGAGAATTGCTTTTATTTCCACCGTATCAAAAAAATGTGCATTTTCTGCATTCTGTACATGTGAAGTACCCACTGCAATATATAAAATCACTACTCATTCTTCAATTATCGAATAGTGGGAAAATGCCTCACAACGTTCAATTCTCTGCTGCTGATATAGCTAAAATTTGGTACTTAAAGACTCAAATGTTAAAATTTCTGATATTGCTAAACAAATAAAGAGTAGCAGATCCGAAATTTATGGAATTTTATCAAAAAGTGACAATGCGATTGCAAAACAACGTTCAGGTCGACCAAAAATCAACTGTATACGACAAGACAGATAGATTTTTCGAGCAGTTTCAACCCAAAAGAAGTTTGTTCGTGAAATTTCGAAGACTTTAGTTTTTCCTATTACGAGATCTACTGTTCACCGTTGCATACGGGCAAGCAAAATTCATAAATATCGCAGAATGTGCACGGAATCTATGTTGAAAGTGCACCATTGAAATGCACGCGTACTTTGAACTAAAAAATACAAGCCTTGGGAAGATGAATTGTTAAGTGTTTCTTCAGTGACGAAAACAAAACCAATTTGGATGGCCCTGATGGCTGGGCATGGCATCGGCATGATCTGCGACGGGAATCTCGGGAGTTCATTAGTTGACAACAAGGAGGGGATTCTCTCAGGGTGTGGGGCGCGATTTACTTCAATGGAACAACGGATATTGCTTCTCTTAATGGTCAACAGTTCTCTGAGGATTATTAAAATGTCCTTAAAAGCAATCGACTTCCATTTGGAAACAATTTTGGAAGGGATAACTGAAAATTCCAAGAGAACAATGCGTCGATTCACATCTGTCATTCAACAACAACTTGGTTTACGCAGAATCAAGTAACTGTTATAGACTGGCCAGCTATCAGTCCAGACCTAAATCCAATTAAAAACCTTTGGGGAGTACTTGCACGAGATGTATATGCTCATGGTCGTCAATTTTCTACTATTCAGGAATTAAAGCAAAGCGTAAAGCAGAATTGGTTCTCTTTACAGCCACACATTCTCCAAACACTAGTTTGAAGCTTACTTGATGCGGTTTTCAAGATAATTCAAAGGAACTGATCCAAAATTCGAATTTAAATGCAAAAAACTCGAAAAATCCATATATTTTTGAGACAGCCTATTTTGATTTTGATTTTTTTACAAAAATTCTGTATAACCTATACTGCATTTCTTTGTTGTCATAAACTTGTGTTATAATTCCATATGCTTATTATTTTTTTCGTGATTATGGCTTCATTTTTTGAACTGTTATTTCAAAAAATCGCATATCCATATACTTTTGAGACGCACTATAGCCCCTACATAAGAGGAAACGGAATTTTATTTTAGAAAAATGGCGGCTAACCAAAAAAAGCATTTTTCGACTTTTCTTCATAATTTTTTATTTTTTAAAATAGTAAAAAAAATAATTTTGATACAAAAATGTTATGGGGCAATAGAAAGTTATACATTGAATTTTGATACGAAATTTGAAGTAAATCGGTTAAATAGAACTTGAGATACCATGTTAACGTTATTGAAAAAAGTAGTTTTGAGAAAAACGCGTTTAAAGCTTTGAGCAAAAGTTTCAGGCAACCGCAACGGTCTAAATCATAGAATGGTACGTTATACTTACATTTTTCGGCAATTCTTGGTTCACAGAGTGTGCTTTCTTTGACTTCAAAATATATATTTTCGGAAGCTCGTTCTGATTTACGAGCAGTTAGTTCTATCTTTCTTAGGAGCATCAGAAGCTGCTACTGGCTCGAAGCGCTCAATCCGACTGCTGTGCCATTGAATACTGATGCGGCCTTCTCTGAAAGAGTTTTATTTTGTAGTTTAAAATTTAAAAATAGTTATTTATGTGTAAAATTTTATTTAATGTGTGGTTCTTGTACACTTAATGTAGTGTCAAGAGAAAAATAAATGTTTGATGTGCAGTTGTCAAACATAGCGCTGATTTGTGATTTACACGTGGTTCAATTGGTGACGAGTCAAGTTGTTAATTACCAAAACTAGTCGAGTAATCGGGCATTGTCCATCGTGTATAGTCCGATTTGCTCCAGCGTGACGGGCTTAGTTGCTGCGTCACTAAAATAGTTATAACACCGTAAATTATTGGATTTAAAAAAAAAAATTCTGAATGATATATCTCCCACTCGCAAGAAAAGTGACACATCTCGAGAAAATTTATTTTGCTACCCACTAATAGGTCTCTCATAGGTGCGTCTTGTGACACAAAAAGTTTCATAAGAGTAGGTATACGGAAAATCACTTTATTACGCTATATGTCCATTTGTGACCACAGAAGAAGGGGTGGATTGTGTGGGGAGGTAAAATGACACAATTCTCGAAACCTCATCTTACGTCTTCATTCTTAAGAGTTTTGAGCTTGTATGCACGTTTTTATTTCTGCATGCAGAGCTAAGGGCTATAATTTCATGTTACGGTAAAATCATGCAAATTTTCTTTTGCCTCTCCTGTGAAATTTACTTTTGTCGAGATGTGTCACTTTTCTTGCGGGTGAGAGATATTATTAAGGACCTAAACTTTAAGAATATGAAAAAAATATGAAGCTTTATCCCCATGAATAAAAATTCAGTACAGACCCTTAAGTTATTTTAGTTATTTTTCTACAACAGAATGTTCTATATACTTTACAATGCAATCCAAGTAAGTAAACCATTGCACATCATTTTAAGAAAGATAATTCTAAAAAAATACGAGTTTAATTCTTACCTTCTATCTCTTACATTACATTTTCAGTTTATTTTTCTGACTTACCATGCATGACTTTGAACGAAACCTGTTGAATCCTAAAGAATCTCGTGTTTAAAAACATTAAAATGACATTGATAAATGTTATTTTTGAGACAAATCCCTGTATATGTCTTAAAGGATCAATTGAGCTATTAATACAGAGGAGGTGACATATAGTGTAGTATCTACCGGTTGCGGGTGAAGTGACTGAGGTTGTTGTCACAAGATGATTACTGTTGTTTGTTTCCATTGGTTCAGGGCCTTGTTAATGTCGGGAAAATCTCCCACCAGTAAAAACGAATAAAATTTCTTGCCATATTAATGACAAAAATTCTTCATTAATAGGGATTTTAAATAAGGATGAAAATTTCAACACAAATTTATTGGTGAAAGTTTGCCCGGCTGGTAATGTAATTCGCCGGCATTGACAGGAGATTGTTTAGGTTGTCATAATATAGCAGAATTGCAGGGTCTCACTACCGCAAGAGCTAACTGCCACCAGTTAAAAAAACAGGTATTCTTCATTTAATTATGACAGAAATGTTGCATAAATTAAGAAGGAGGAAATTTCTACTCATATATACTGGTGGAAGTTCGCTTTTGCGGTAATCAGAACCTGCAGAACCAGTTACAGTTGAAGCGTCATTATTTTGTGGATATGTCAGTTCTTCTTTATTTATAGTTCCATTCCATCCAAGCATTTTTTTAATTTAAGGTTTCTTTAAATTCGGCCACTATTGCATTTAAATTTCACAATTGAACTAGAATTAATTTGTATCCTGATACCTACACGTAATTTCCATTGATATTGCTGTAAGGAACACAGCGCTTACGTAGGAGTAGATGACTTGTGTAGACATTCCTTTAAACTTATGGTTCCATTTCTCTAATGTGTTCTGCACTTACTGGGTATAGGTGAAAGGATGACCTTTCAGCGGCTTTTTTGAGGTTGTTCTCAAACTTTCTGTCACATTTTTTAATTCATTTTTGTTTGCAAACGCATGCAATTGGCTGGTGCTCTTATTAGGGGACTGTGTAGTCGAATAGTTTATTCGACTACAGGTCGACTACAGACTCGACTACTTAGAGGATCTGCTGAAAAATGCTGTCAAATATGGCAGTTTGAGCCGAATTGCCGGATGATGCAGCATAGGAAAGGTAAACATCATGAGGCAACGATTGCTTATAACTCAAGATGTAGTACACTTATCGAAAAAAAAGTTGCAAATCACTTAAATAGTCATGCCTGCATGTCTCATGCTTTTACGTATAAAAATGAGTTAATAAATACGTCATAAAGCTTACCGCTTTTCAGAGGGACAAATATTGCTTTAAGAAGACACTAAAGATTGCAATCATCTGGGAGTCATATAGAGAAATATCGTAGTTGTACAGAAAACGTTTGAGGATATCGAAATCTTTTGAGCTTGTTGAAGATCTTGTTGGACACATGTAGCTTACGTTGACCTGGAGCTACAACATCCCTTTGGAGAACTTCCATTTGCGCTGGTTTTGAATAATCTGCTTGATGCTGATGGCAGGTTCACCTTCAGCACAAAGAAATTACCTAACAGCTCATTGAGTTGATCTGGAGGAATCCATAATGCACCCGGCCGCGTAAAGTAACTTCTCACAACTCAGAAAACAAAAGATGAAGCCTTTCGCTATGATTAAAATTGTGTCTTGCGCTATAATTCTAATTTTTAAATAGGGAAAAGCACCCCGCTATATATAGCCAAGCATATATAACCATTTAGATTTCATACAACGCCTCTATAATAAACGTCTTCTTTTCATGGGCATACCATATATTACAAAGCAAGTAAATCTTAATATGGAGAAAAAAAATGTTTTTAGGGCGACATGGTACCTGACCCTTTAAGACATTACATTTTTAGATAATGATTAACGATATTAAACTGCAAAGAGAAATCGACGCCCTTTTCCCTCCAGCATGAAAATAATAGATTTTGTCATGTTTTGTAATTTAAGAGAAAAATACTAAAGTTTTAATAATACAGAAAGAATAATTATAGAAATTAACTCTGTAAAAGTGACTGCAAGAAAAAAATAATAATAAACTGTTGCCCTACATAATGTACGTGATGAAACAAAGAGTTAAAGAATTCAAAAAATGAAAAAGTGCGTTTCTCAAAGCATGTAGAAACGTTTAATATACTTTGTTATTTTTTCTAATGTAAAATTATGACGTACGTGTAGAATCAATGTATCCCTAATTATATCGTTGTAAGAAAAAAAAAAAGAACTGAAGAAAGACAGAAATAGTGGTCATTAGAACGCTAAATCTGTGTAGTATGTATTTCAGAACATGTTGTAACCCACGACGCAAAATAAACAAATAATAAATAAATTTATTAATTTAGAAGGACCAAGAGGTGGCGACGCGAATAGTCTTTAGTAAAAATAAAAAAAATTAATAAAATAGCTTCGCAGGTACAAGTTGTACTGATTACGGAATTGGGAGTGATATAAGCGACAATCAACTGCCATAAACATTGAATGTAAAATTTATGTAAGCTGTTTGAGAAGTTCCCATGCGGGTTTAATAAAAGAAGACAACACTATCTTTAAGAAAATCGTTGAGCAGAATTTGCGATTGAACATTAGGGCAGTAATTTCTCTACACTGAAAAAAAAAAAAAAAAAAAAAAGCTGATTTTACATTATTATATTGACAAGCCTACCGCCAGAATTATACCGTAAAACTATCAATAATAAACCGCAAATAAGCAGTAGTGTGACATTAAGCAGTAAGATATGTCTTCCTTCATTTATATCACAGTATACTACTGCTTATTTACTGTTGTTTGTTGTTAAATTTACGGTATAATACTGGTAGCTGGTGTGCTAGCATTATACCGTAAAATCAACAATTTTTGTTGCAGTGTATGTGCTGAAATGTAATCTACGCAGTTTTGGGCATTTTTAAGTTTTCAGACGACTGAGTTTTTCGTTATGTTCTTTTCAACAGTTTTAGATTAATCATAACCTTACTTACATGTACATTCATAAACTTCATTATATTTTTATAAGCGTAGTTGCACAGTTGACAGTTTATCGGTTTATCTTTTTTATTCAGATCTTGATTGAAACTACGTTTTGAAATAGAAATATAGGATTTATTTAATCTGTGAATAATCGTTGCAAAACAGATTGCATTGCGGGTAGCCTTTTAGGCATAACTCGCAAACTACTTGGCGGAATAATTTAAAGTTTTGGATTCGCATGTTTGAAGCTTCTAGAAATCAATTTTTTTTTAATCATAGATTCTATTAATTCGCATAATTCTATTGAATTCTATCGTTTCTATTTATTCTATAATGCAATCGATTTTTTTTTTTTTTTTTTTTTTTTTTTTTTTTACAGAAATTAAATTTAAAACTATATATGCTTTGAAATAAATTTTTGGAAAATCTATGAATGGTAACCTGTGCTAAAGCATTTTTAACAGAAATCAATTGTCAGAAGCTTCAAATGTGCGAGAACAAAACTACAGCTTTTTTTGACTTCCTTTAAAAATTGTTCGCATTGCAAACTCTTTTGCAGTGAATAAAAGGACCATTCCATGAGAAACGGACAAAATGTCCCGCGCGTGACGCTTACATAAATACCTATATCTATCGACTTATGAGTTATTAAACCATAAAGTATACATTTAAACTAATAAAAAAACTCTAGATTTTCATATAAGTAATTTATATGAAGTATGACTTCTCGTTTGTTATTCTAAATAAAGTTGACCGAGAAATCAAGATATTATGTCAAAATTAGGTGTTGGCTTTGAAAATTTTAAAGTTTTGTAATATATCTGTGTATAGACGAATCTTTTTATATCAGTTTTTATCTCGATAATGTTTTTGTGGGTTATTTAAAGAAAATGAGAAATCTTTTAATGAAGCATTTCTCAAATTATTAATCAGAATTTTTAAATTTCAAATAAAACATAGTAATATTTTACATTCATATAAAAAGACTTCTGAATTTATTTAATAAGATAAAAGTCTACTAATTCAATTTTAATCAAATATTTTATTTTAAATAGAAGATGTAACCTAATATTTTCCTCATTAAAGTAAAAAAAATAATAATTTTTCCAACAAAATTTTATTATGCTATACATTTTTAGTTTCTTTTATAAACTAAATCAAGAAACCTTTCTAATAAATATTTGTCATTATGAATATTTGTTTTTCCCTCTCTTGCATTACAAAATTCTAATATTATTCACAAAGAATGATAGATACAGTTACATTTGTTAAATTTTATACTTTTTTATAAACGGATTGGAGAAATAAACACATTATAGTAAATTTTAGGATGTTTACATTATAATACCTTAGAATTTTAAACAATTTGTTTGTTAAGAGGATTAATGTTTTCTTTTAATACTTGAAAAAAAAATTTTCATCCTATTAACAAGCTCAGATATTTTCTATTGTTATAACCCAAACTCTTGATTTTTAATGATTCGGGAAACATGTTAAAGAAACTGTTTTTTTTCAGTCTCTGTTAATTATTAAGAATGCTTTTAAAAATAATTTTACCAGTTGTCCTAAATATTTTGTATCATATTTCTGAAAACAAATATATAACTGAAATGCATATAAAAAAAGCACAAATTAATGTCCTAAAATTACTTGCTGGTGCATTTCTATAATATAAAATTATTTAAAATACATTAGAAATATATTAAAAATACATTAAAAACCATTAAAAATCGGAAACGTTTCCGGTCATCACACGACCGTCTTTAGTGTTTGTTTAAATATTGTTATTTTTCTTTGAGGTTATTCGAGAATCGTGTAGAAGAGATCATTGCAATTTAAGGGTGGTATGGCAGATAAAATGGCAGATAAAGGTTCCAAATTTTTAACAAAACAAACTTCCATCTATTATGCAGCAATTCTTTCCAAACTCCATGGATATCGTATGATAGTGCATCGTTACAAGCTATATCATTATTAGTAATTATTTCAATAGATTCTCTTATAAATATATATATATATATATATACATATATGTAGGATTTAAATTTAAGCATCGTTTATTTTCTTTATGACGTGCATGATCAGTAAATTAACTGGCGCTCTGATATTTTAATTATCCATGGTTTGAAAGCACGAGTTATGAAAATTCACGATCACGAGATCAATGTTTGGAGATATATTCAAAATTGAAAAAGAGTCAGTCTATAAAAATTATATTTTTCATGAAGCATCGGCTTTTGCAATTCCAAGGGAGGCACTATTAGGCCTAAGTGGATTGTTCGAAAGAAAGTATTTCATAGGTTTTATGTCAGAAATGAAATGCATTTGAAGAAGCTATCGATTAAGTAAAGTAAATTTATCTTTATAGAATTGTATTAAAGTTTATGTGTTATTATTCCAACGTCTAGTTAGTCAAGTCGTTAATTGCATCGCCCCCCCCCCCCCAAAGTTAAAAGAACTGTTAAATACGAAAATTCATCCTATCCAAGCAATCAATAGATCAGGAGTTAACAATATACCTTTCAAAAAATACGAGGGTAGATCCAGAAATAGGGTCCCCAAAGAGCTCCAGCTGCACGAGAAGATGCGAGGTGAAATACGGCAACAGTGCTGTGCGCAGCTGTTCCAGCACTCGCGATTCCCCCGCCCGCGCTTCGCTGCACCGCTTATTCTCAGCTCAGCAGCCGTCCGAGATAGCGCTTCCCATTGTTGATCCCGCCAAGTGCCAGATTCGTTCCGTAATTCGTTTTTTGCACGCCAAAGGGACTCCATCCGTGGATATTCATCGTCAGTTAACAGAGGTGTATGGCGAGAAGTGTATGTCCGTTCAACACGTCCGAAAGTGTTGCAGGGAGTTTAGTGCCGGTCGAAGTTACCCAGGAACTTTTGACAGAATTTGGGTGGACTATCATACCCCATCCGCCTTACAGTCCAGACCTCGCACCTAGTGATTATCACCTGTTCCTCAAGTTAAAGAAACACTTGGGGGGCCAACGCTTCCGGAGCGATGATGACGTCAAAGAAGAGGTGAAACGCTTCCTCAACTGGTTGGCGCCTTCAATAACATTGGGATACAGAAATAGGAGCACTGTCTACAAAAACGCGTAGAAAAAAGAAGGCGATTATGTAGAGAAATAGAGCAAACTTTCTTCTTTCCAACGATGTAAATTTCTATGAGAATAAACAATGTTGTTTATTTGTAAATTTGGTGGGAACCTTATTTCTGGATCGACACTCGTATAATAAAGATTTTCTTTATATAGGTATGACGATGATAAAATTTCGAGATTGAATTAAAGAACATGAAGCAAATCTCAGATTAAATAGACCCCATACTGAAATTTCAAAGATTAGCTCAAACTCAAACTAAAAAAGTAGATTTTAATAAATCTAAAATTATCTTTTGTGCAAGTAATTACCAGGAAGCCATTGTAAGAGACTCTATTTAAATAATTGCTAATAAAGATATAGCTTGTAACGATGCACTATCATTCAATATCAATGGAGTTTGGAAAGAATTGCTGCATAATAGATAGAAGCTTGTTTTGTTAAAAATTTGAATACCTTTATCTGGAATCTTATCTGCCGTACCACACTTAAATTACAATGTTCTCTTCTACACGATTCTCGAATAAGTGCATAGAAAAATAACAACATTTAAATAAACACTGAAGATGGCCGTGTGATGGATGAAAACGTTTTGAATTTTTAATGTATTTTTAAGATATTTCTAATATATTTTAAATAATTTTATATTATATGTATGCACCTGCAAGTAGTTTGAGTACATTTATTTGTGCTTTTTTTATATGAATTTCAATTATTTACCCAAGGTGAATTTAGCACAAGAATTTTAACTTTCAGTTATTCAAATATATAATGTTCTACATGTGAAATACAGGGTGTCTATAAATTACTGCCGAGGTTTTCCTTACCTCATAAATTTTGCTTGAAGAACATGACGAAAAATATTATTACATATTCGCAAAGTACAGCGCAAAAAGTTTTATAATAACACATACTAAGTTACACATGCGTAAAGTTTCAACCCAAAACGTTATTAATTAAATAGCGGTTATATTCAAATAATAATTAATATTAAAATTGTATCTAAATTATTTAAAGTATATTTTCAGTACGTACTCCTGAAGCGATACTGTGTAATGGTGATGAACTTTGTTTCAAAGAACTTAGCTTTGTGTTATAAAAAAAGACTGAGTTGTAATTTACGAATATGCATTAATATTTTTCGTCATGTTGTTAAATCAAAAATTATGTGGTATGGAAACCCCGAAAATAACATATGGACACCCTATGCATGGTGCTCACTCTCAGTGGTGTCGAATATCTAATTCCTAAACCGTTAATCATAGACATGTAGTTTCAATTACAAAAACGTTTTAAATGAGTTAAAATATTAGTTTAAAAGTCGTTTTGATTTATAACACATTTCTTAAAAAGTTACGAACTTTAAATTCTTATATGGTCCCTCGGGTCTAAAAGTGATATTTAGTAAAATTTTCCTTTTACACTTACAAGTAAGACAAAAAAAATTCCCATTCATCTAACACTAAAATTTACCGAGTTATGTAACTTTGAATTGCATGACCTACACCAATTTTCTGCATCTAAACATAAATGAGTTTGACCCATACTTCGAAGGATCGTACACAAAGGGCTTAAAGTATTAGAAGGATTCATTTCGCGTATACATTTCTGTATGGTAGCCGAAAAGAGTCACTTTGAGAAATATTTAAGCTAACTTTAAGTTTTATTAATTATGTTTTAGATTAGATAATACAATATCAGTTTAAAATATGTATCATTTTGTAAAGATTGCAATTGTTGCTTTTGATCACTTCATTTAGCAAAAATGCTGTTATTTTTCATTTTATATATTTAGTATAAGTGGCATATTTTTCTTTGATATGTCAGAATGAAAATATATTTCAAATTTGCTTTGTAATTTTAATTTTAATCTCAACTATTATTATTTTTTATATCTTAGCGATTATTTACATATCTAATAAATTTGTGAATGTCCCCTATTTCGCAGCAAAAAAAGAGACTTCAACTTTAATATGCTATTACTCGGTCAGTTTTAATCATAGAAGAATGGAATTTTTTTTGTCTTACGTCTTAGTGTAATAGAATATTTTTACTAAATATAACTTATAGGACGAGGGACTAAAAATTCATATCTCGTAATTTTTTAAGAAATGTTTTAATTGACCCAAATCGCTTTCAAAATACTTCTTTACCTCATTAAAGACATTTTTGTAATTGGAACCATACGCCTATGCCTAACGGTTTAAAAAATAGCCATCGGACACCTTTGAGAGAGGACGGACAGCCTGTATATATGTGTGTATAGAGACATTACATAAAGCATCTAGTAGTGACAAATTTTTAAAGCATTCTTTTTCGTAAAGGAAATAAATGCCAGAAAGCTTTTATGAAATGTTGCCTCATTTTTCGTTTTCAGGTAAACATCATTTTAATGTATTTCAATAGTTTGTTTAAAAAATGACTATAGTTGAAAAAAAAATGAAAAATTGTGATGAAATGAATGTGAGAATTGCATGACGAATGGTTCCGTATGTTACTGACACGTAACGACATGCAAACTGAGTTGAAAGATACTGACCCATAAAAAAATTTTCGGAAGCTGCGGTAAAGTTGTCAGAAGCAGAAAAACTCCCTGAAAATATGCATAATCAGGATGAAAACATTAAGGCTGAATGTCAGTCCGATTTTCATTTTCCTTTCTTGTAAATCTCATGGAATCGAAGTACCTTCATTTTTTAAAAATATATCATGAAAAAACTTCGTATAACTTTCGAAAAAGTTTTTCGAATTTTGTTTCTTGTATGCAGTTGTTTAAAGTTTTCCATTCTGTTGTTGTTTATAATTTTGTTTCATAAATAATTTTTATTTTACGTAAAATAGTAAAACATTTTTTAAAATAAGATTGTCCTTTTAATAATTTTCATAATGCAATTTGATACTTTCGAAAGTTTTAAAAACGTGTGTTTAAAATTTATGCCGTGACATAAACATGTTTAGTTTGATTAATTATCAATAAAAAAAATATTCAAAAGCCTCGCTCACAACAATAACAATCGCTACAACTACGCTTTATATTTTTCATGATCAGAATGCGTTTTATTATAAATGACCCGACGTTTATTTGATGGCAGAAGCCATTCATCTTAAAAAAAAATTCATTCAGTATGCTTATGCTAAGTAAAAATCTCTTTAAATAAAAGGATTGATATACCAGGTGATCCAGAAGTTCCGGGACATTTGAAATGATAATAATTAGAAAAGTATGTACAATAGAAAGATGCGGTTTTCCCATATATGCTCAGAAACTATGGGATTTTTGTTTGTAATGAAAGAAAAATTAAAATAAATAGTTAAATTTTTTAGCAATTGATGGCGCTGCTATACAACATCGAAAGTATCTGTACCATGTGTTATATAAGCAGATGAAATCTTTGCGCAACATCATGAGTTCATGCGCATCATGATATTGCTCAGACTTCGCTTTAAGAGTCATTTATGTTCAAACGCTTTTTCGAAGGTTAAAAAAGTTGCATTTAAAAGGAATTTTGATACAAAATTTGATGTGTAATTGCTATGTTTAGACATGCTGTCTTTGCGTGAGAAAGCTGTGTTAGTTAGGCTGTTTTGCAAAAAGGATGAATCGGCAAGGTTAGCTTTGCTTTCTTATTATTCAATGCGTGGACTTAGAATTGAAAAATGACTGATGACTGTTACAAACCTGAAGGCTGTGAAAGTTTGAGGAAACGGGCTCATTGGAAGATCGTCAAAGAAGCAGCAGAACCCAAAAATCTGTTGTAGTCGTAAACGAGGTAGAACACGATGTCAATACTCAATCCGCTTCATCATACCTTGGCAAAACTATATTGTGAATTTCAGCGTCACCTGTTCGCAGAAAATATAACTAATAGAACATATTTATTTTCTTAAAAAAAAGAAAAATCCCACATGTTTCTAAGCATATGTGTGAAAACCGCATCTTTCTATTGTATATAGTTTACTAATTATTAACATTTCAAAATTATTTGGATGCTCACTCTGGTATTTGAAAGAGTGGCTATTATAATTTGTTTCATAAGGGAATATGCAATAATCTACTTAATTTTTCATAAGGGTATACTCAAATCCAAATTGCTTATTTTCTGCCTTATTTTTAAATTCATTTTTGTTCTGAAACACATCAAATTTCCAGAGTCTCTTATTCAGAAACTATATAATGTACCGTGCTGATTAATTGAGCAAAAAATGAAAACATACGGACTCTTATACATCTCTTCAAAAATCACGCCAGCAAGTTTCATGTTTTCGCCTTTAAAAATGAATCTGAAAACATGTCCGAAAATTTCGAGTTGTTAAGCATTGAAAAATATTTTTATGAATACCGCCTTAATTCGAACTCGTATTCTTTTTTAGTCATTATACAAGAAGTTTTGTTTATACAGGCTTATGAACGTACTGAAAAATAAACCTATAAAGCAGATAATTAATGGAAAATAATATAATTTGCTGGTGAAAATGTTTTAAAAAAAGAAAAAAGAAATGCACATAAATACATGAAGCACTTAGCAGTAAACTTTTTCATTGAAACAATAGATTTTATTTAAGCGCATTGTTCCTTTTTTAAATCTTTAAACTAAGTTTTGATTTAAATCTCATAAAAATGCATAATTTGCAATTCTTATATCATAAAAAATCCAAGTAAGCCCAATAATATACTGTGTTTATAAGCGATTTAAGGAACAGTAGAACATACTTATGGTTGGGATACTAAATAAATTGTTATCTTATTTAATGCAACGTAAACGGACACCGGTAATTAAAAAAAAAACTTTTAAATAGAAGGATTGGTGAAAGGTTAACTGTTAAAAAAGGATTTCTAAAATAAAAAGAACTGAGACTAATGTTTTAACTTATACTTAAGGAGTAAAATTTTGCGTTGAAAAGATGTCACAAAAAATAAAATATTGGACGATTAGTAAGTGTATAATTAATAAATTCAAATATTTGTTTAACAGATGAAAATTCATATCATAGGAATAAATTGCCACGTTCGATATGAATATTTTAGCAACTGTTATTTCATATTTATAATATTTTTTGGTGAAATTCTATGACTGAAGCATTTTAAATATTATTTGTAGTATTTTTATTCCTATGTATATCAGTACATATAAGGAATCGGCATCGGTTTGTGTAAATATTTAGTTAAATGTCATTATTAAAGTAATTAGGAACCGCATTGATAATAATCTAAATGCAAATTTCTTTATGTGTTGTAACATTTGAGAGACATTAATTAGATGAGGAATATTTCGGTGTAAAAGCAATGTTTATAATTCGAAAATGAAAACCATCTGAAACTTTTTGTTCGTATATATTTAGTATATACATTTTTACGAATAAATCAGAAAGAATAATTAAAATACATTTTCCAAGTCAGATAATCAAGTATTATTTATAAAGTGGAATGTATCTTCATTTCAATATTTAGAATATTTTTGAATAAAAACTTTGTTTTTTAAACAAAATGGATATAATTACGTTATTTAGTTGATTATATTTTATGTTTAAACTAAATAAATTGAAATTAATCTTTTCTTAATTTCGTAAAAATTAACAAACCGTATTAAACCCCCATGATATATATATATAAAATTTCTAGTGTAATCCTCTTATTTTTATATTATTATGGGTTCTGCCCTTTTCATGTAATGTTATTGTTTGAAAAGTTGTAGCGAAAGTCCCCATTTAAGAGCCAAATGATATACTTTTTCAGTATCACTAATTAACATTTATTTTAATTCATCATTACAAATCTTGAAAAATCTCATTGGGGAAACACCTCATGGGGCGCTCTTTACTTTTTTAAAACATGTAGGATTTTATTTTGAAATATAATTTTTTTATCTTTCTTTGTTTAACAACAACTTGGAATTTTCTTTTACACTTTTCTGACATCTGGATAGGAATCCCATCCAGACTGCACTTTTCATTTAAAAACTTTTATACTCTAACGTTTTAGATTTGAAATTTTTTCATTCATCTACACTTGTCTGACTGTGTCTGAATGGGATCTCCCATCCAGATTGCTTTTCTCATTGATTTTCACTTTTTTGTGTTTTTAATCTATTTATTTTGGCGCAGTATGTCCCTTAAGGGATTTTGAGCCATTAAACCTCATACACCGAACAATCCAATAATTAATATTAAATTAGAAGACATCTCAGCACGTCTTAGAAATGGCTTTTATTAATTTATTCCAGAAATATTTCATAATGCCATTATGGGTTCCTTTAATGCTTTAATTATTTGAAGCTCAATTTTTACAACATTATCATCCCAATTGTTCATTATAATTGGGGTTTACTATGCATAAACAAAAATTATGCACATTAAAGACACGCTGATTTAAATAATCTTGATACTGTAATAAAAAATTTATAAGAGAAGGTACATATTCTCTAAATCTTTCTTATTTTATAACTGTTTATACAATACTATGCAGATATACGTACGATGTATGTACTTAGAGATTGCAGTGCTCACAACTTCTTAAATTTTTGAGGCCTCGATTTTTGAATAATAATCTTTATCGTATATTATTGCAGAATTTCTTTCGTTATGTAAAGGGAATGTTTCTATTTCAAAATAGCGGAACTCAAAACCTATTAGAACCGAGCCAGGATCTATGATAATGAAATGAATTTGTTGGTATTCATATGTACATTTGTGCATAATTCCAAGAATTGTCTAGAAAATTGACAAAATATTTTTACATTTGCAAGCAGAAAGTAAAAGAGTGTGAAAATAAATGCATGAAAATTTAACGTTACCATCACCCATGTGGAACCTTCAAAACTACAGGAAAGTGCAACATTTAATCACCAGCTAGTAACATTTGTAGGTATAAATTAAGAAAATTGAATTTGCCCAGATGGTGTTGAAAACGTTGACGAAGGAGGGGAGACAAACAGTGAAATGTTAAAATCTTTAAATTATGCCAAATTTACTGTGAATACATATGAGCATTAGTACAAATTGGAGGAAATAATAGAAGTAGTACAAAGTAAGCGATTGTTGGCCACTTTTCATAAAGATCCATATAACACAGTAACTAAATTGAATTGAAACTAAATTTTTATGCTCACTGAGAGATAATCTAATCCCTAAAAATCTTGATTAGTTTTATTGTTTAAAACTTACATATAATATTAATAAAATTAAAAAATGTCTGACCAATAATCACCCCGACAATGAGGTGATTATTGATCATTATTTGTATCAAATACCAACATTTAAACGCTCAGAAATTTAATAACTGATTGAATGAAACATTTTTGGAATAAATTTGGAGCTTATATTACTTTTAAATACAATCAGAGTTATGAAAAAGATTTAAAAATAAAGAACATTATTAAAATGGTTGGCACTTCATGTATATGTCACAAAATAATACATTTATTTACAAAAGCCTTTTATATTACTTCTAAATACAGCGTTATGAAAAAGATTAAAAAATAAAGAACGTTATTAAAATGGTTGACACCCCAAGTATATGTCACAAAACAATACATTTATTTACAAAAGCCTGTTTTGTATTTAAGTTATGCAGCTTGAATTTAATATTCCTCAAGGACGTAATTATAATATAAATTACCATGAATCAAATATTTCGGTTGTCATTCAACCACTTTCACTTATTGTATATGTTGTTCCAGGTATCACAATTGAGCTTTTTAATATTGGTTACAATACAAGGTGGCCATAATTAAACTCACAGTACTCAGAGTGTTCTATAGCGCGATCTAATTGAGAAAATGACGCCAAATTGTGTAAGAAGATTAAACAAGACGGGGGACGAAGGACTCCGCGAAAAAAAAAGTTCCAAATGTCCCCGCTAGAGGGATTTGTGGCGCTGTGTAACTACAATGAGAGTTTTAAAAAATGCAGAATCAATACTAAAATCGTTAATTGTGTTAAATAAAAGGTAATTTTATTTCTTGTTTAATCTTCTTACAAAATTTGGCGCCATTCTCTCAATTAGATCGCGCTATAAAGCACTCTAAGTACTGTCAGTTTAATTATGGCCACCTTGTATTTTACCTGAGAACAAACACTATTAGAGGTGGGTTTGCCTTTCTGTTTGTTTAAACACAAGACATAACGGTCATACATTCTCTCCCGGTGCCTGCTGTTGTTCTTGAAGATATTTCTTCTATTCCTCCAACAATATTTATTCTCAATGGATCAGTAAATAATGCAGTTTCATCCAGATTAAAAATATGATCAGGTTAATCAGTGAAATCATATTAATTAAATAAATCACAGAACTCATAAATTAGAAATGGATCTGCTGTTGCTAATAGCCTAGCTTTTTCGAGTGCAGCCAGCATCTTTGATTATAGGTGATGGCAATCCAACAATAACCTTATTCAATCCTTTCCTGGTGGCTTATGTTTAAATCTGCAACACTTTATGAGATAAGATTCAGTCTCACTGAAATAACTGGAATCACTGGAATCTGTACAAATCTATAAACTTCTTTGATTTTCTTGTGACTTAATACAAAACCCCATTTCGTCATCAATTTTATGCATGCTGCTAATTTAGTTCCTTTATCTGTAGGTAAGTTAACATGATTTCCAGGTTTATGATTTAAAATATGTTATTTTCCTTGTTCTCTAAGTAGAATTGTAAAGTGGAAAATGAAACTTCTGCATGGCATGCAGCTGCCCGAATACTTGTATTATTTTCCTTAATATTCAGATTTGTTTTCCTCTAACTTTCAGTAATGTTCCACATAATTTGCATATATTACATAGCTCCTTATCATTCTATTATTATATTTTTGCTCAAAATAAAAATGAACAGAAATTTAGAACCAGTTTCAAAATCACTGATGTGAAAATCATGGTGCTAAGTGTTAATTGTTCAAATAAACTAAGTGTTTATTTGAACATTTGTTTTAAATATGATTTCAACATGTAAACAGAAATAAACTGCAGCAAGGGTTCATCATCTAAATTTAAATTTTCAACCTCACCCAAATATCTTTTGAAGAAACGGATAAACAATTGTTTAGACATGTCAAATGTATCAAATTTGTGCTATGAGTTTCTGGAAAAATCAAACCATTGTGTTTCTCTATTAAAGCGTTGCCATATAAATCTAAAGAAACTTTTCCATACTAGTGCTGCGATCTAAAACTCACAAATATTACACATTTCTGTACTATTTGTGAGTTTATAAGTAATTGTTAAGCTAAATTTACATGACCAAGAATTACCCATCTTGAACAATATTCGCACCATATTGAACAGAAATCAGCCCATGTATATTGGATGATGTTTAGCCCTTTATTTTCGTAATGTACATGTATGCATATGTCCTAATACAGTATTCATATACATAAGTCCATATTCTATGTATATTTCTCTTTATATCATATATAACCCTTCTAGATCGTCATACAACTAAATTTCAGAATACAGTCACTTTATGAAAAAAAGCATGATTTTGAAATCTCTTATTCTTTGCTCAAATTTTATACATGTCTAGTTAAAATAGTTCTTCTCATCAAATTCTGCTTTGAACCAAAAAACTACTTTGTACTACTAAATAATCATGAATACGCCTATCTTCCAGTACTTTTTTTATTATTATTCCATCGTTAGTATTAATGAAAATTTAATTCATAAATAATCACCCCACCTTACGAGTGGCCACGAATCCCCCCCGTCTTCCCTATAATCTATAAAACATTTTGAGTAAAATAGATATTTTTTCATTCCCATAGTAGACTAACGGTGATGGATACCTGCAAATATTTTTCGGTTGTAATCATTGGTATCTTCTTGCACTTTCATATAAATAATTGAACTTTTACGAGTATGGGGCATGTGGTTTAATACGCCGGACGACCGCGGTAATTCCGAGATAATTATAGCTCTTTCTCCAAGATTAGCAAGATTTAAGCAAGACTGTGTATACATGGGCTTGCTCAGTGTTGCTAGATTGGGGACTTTTTTAATTCAGATTATTTGACCGCTCCCACTTTAAAATATTATAATTCGCGTTATTTTTCAAAATTTTAAATCTATTTTAAAATAAACCGAATATTTCTATTTAAAAAAAGCGGTGGCAATCAACAATCTGGGGACGAAAAAGTCCCCAATCTGGCAACACTGGGCTTGCTTTAAAAATTTAGTATATTAGGTAGTTTAAATTAAGCGGTTCGATGGTATACTTTTCAGCAAATTTAGATTATTAATTAAATTTAAAAATATAAGTTTGATGGCCTTTTTATGGCAATAAATTTATTTAATAGTGTTAAAAATTATATCAATATAACTTACAAAACTCATTTTACAAATTTTCTTCGACTTTCTTTAATAAACTCTTAGAAATGCTGCAAAGTTCCGTAGAATATAGTTAATTTTCATTTAATATTTTTATTAAATTTGTCCTCTTATAGGACAGATTTTTAATCCTTCAAAAACATTTCTAGATATGTTTAATAAAACACAATATTTCATTTAAGATTCGTAAATTCAGGAATTCAAAAATATTCCATGAGATAATACACAGCATAAACTTCAACAGCAAATTCAGGTTTAAAGATTTCTTTTCTTTTCTGTCCAAGTTTTAAGAAAACTCCTTTTATTTTTAATGGCAAACTCATACGCTGATTTTCGAAGTTCTCAAGAACTAATCCACAAAATAAATTTTCTGTTATTTGAGATTATTTTCACTTCATCCCTTGCTCAAGTTTGAATATCATATGATGTTTTTAATGTCTGAACTGGATATTACTTCTGGATTAGTATGTCTCATTTTGAGCATTCGGCTTATACTGAACTTTTATTGGACTTTTCTTAAATATCATCTTTCGGATTTTTTCTTTTTTCGCTACTTTAATCTACTTTTCTGAATTAACTTTATCTCTATTAATTTGTTTTTTCTTTATTTATCTGAATTTTCCTCCAATAATGTTACTATGGATATTAAATACTGTGTCAATAACATTTTTTGTGTTCCAGGTCCGACCCTCTTATAATGTGGTTCTATTAGAACGAAATCCGGAGTACGCCATTCTGAATCTTCTACTTTGCACCGAAATAATTTTATTCTGACATGAAATCGGAATATCCAATTTCAAATATAAATATTCTAATAATTCCAATAAAGATTACATATCTCAATTTAATTACTGACAAAGATGCTTTGACAGCAACTGGAAAATAAATATTTATAACATATATCCATATAGATAACATATATCCATATAAATAACATATATCCATTTCATGGCAATTGGATTATATTTACGCGAGTTAGAGAACAGACAGACAAATTGAATTCATACGATTTTTAAAAAAGAAAACAGAAACAGCGACAGTTTACTTCTTTTATATCCATTTTAATTCATCTTTCATTGGTGACAAGAATGAGATTTTTCTAATTCTCATCACATGCTCTTTTAGTGAGAACGAGAATTCAGCTTAATTAACTTTTTAACAATGTGATAAACTAAAGTTTCCCGTTCCAGATCCGAATGGATCCACGCGGTCCGTCGAAGGAAGTCGCGAAGCGACCCACAGTCCTCCAGGGCACCAAGTGACGCCCAGCCGCTACGACCGCAAACCCACCAGTCGGAACAGCTGCATATGGGACACACAAGGCCAAACCACATTTCAGAACTTCGCAAAGTCTGTTGTGTGACACTATGGCTTACCTCAAAAGTCACACTAAACCTGATGAGCACAACACATTCTACAATTTAATCAGCGTAATTTCTCCTCTACGACTGTCTCTTCTATTCTAGTTTTCATGCCCAAGAACCAATTTTTTAAAAATCTGAAATCGTTTCCTCGTAGAAACTAAGAATGTTATGTTAAACAAGAACGAAAAATCATGCGTACGGCACAGATTATGAAACACTTTCCAACACATTCAGAATAATATGACAAAACTCCACACTTTACTAAGGTGAAAGGTGATGTCTAAATGAAGAATTTGGAAAATGCATAACGCATTTGAAAACACGTTTTCTGCTATTACCATAAATAATCGTTAAAATATACGATTTTTTTGTGTAGTTCTGTATATGATCTACAGATATGTATACATACTACATAGTATGCTAACTATGCATACTGCAAAGTATTCTACATAGTATGTTAGGTCAGTTAAACGCATAGCACAGTTAAAAATTTCAGGCCTTAGGTTATTATTTCCGACTGAAAATTTCCTCAGCAATTTCCGCTAATAAACTAATGTTGTTGGGAAATTTGTACGACTCTGTATATGATTTACACAATTTGCACACACCAAGTAATATTTAAAAAAATAATTAAATTTTAAAACGCATACCATAACTGAAGACACACTTCCAGCAATTATTGTTCCTAGGTTTCAATAATTCAATTATTACTCATTTTCTTCTACAGCCAAATTCTTTTGTGTGTCCCTGTGCATGAACGATAAGTTCTATGCACATTATTCTGTACTACGAATCTTGTAGTACACCTCAGTAATGTATATCAATTTCAATATGTTTAAAATATTGCAGTATCATTAAAATACACAGAAAACGATTTACCCCCATAGACCGTAATGTAACAGAATTCTTTTGAGTAGCCCTGTACATGAAGCGATAATGCTATGCACTTCATTTTCAAATCATCCCATAGTGATACAAAATAACGTATATCCATTTCATGGCAATCGGACTACATTTACGCGAGTAAGAGTACGGACATACAGACGGACAGACATACCGAATTCATACATTTTTAGAAAGGAAAACAGAAACAGCGACAGTTTACATCTTTTATATTCATTTTAATTCATCTTTCATTGGTGACAAGAATCAGACTTTTCTAATAACGAATGAGAAATTCATCTCTGAATGTCAGCACAGACGTATAATTTTTGTCATGTAGCATATCGGCATCTTTTTTTATGGCCACACTGTATTTTCATCTTTTAGTGAGAACGAGAATTCAGCTTAATTTTTAAAGACTCATATCTCAGAAGGAAATGTAGATATTTATGTGAGTCTCACATACAATACTAAAGGACATATAAGTTTACATGCGTATTAATTTGCATATGAATTGCTAAATATGATGAATATGTTTACGATTTTTTTATTACGTTCCTATTAGTTTCCATACATTGGAAAATGTAATTTTTTTACAGTGGCGTCAAGCTGACTAAGGTCTCACTTGTAAATACAATGGCAGTTTCAGTATTTAGACACCCTCCCCCTTGATTTACAACGAATGAGAAATTCATCTCTGAATGTCAGCACAGACGTATAATTTTTGTCATGTAGCATATCGGCATTTTTTTGTGGCCACACTGTATTTTTCATATTTAATGGCTTTAAAAGGAAACTAAAGGACATCATGCAAGAGAATAACATTTCCTTCAAGTCGAGATCTAACCTTCTTATCTCCTTTGCATTGTTGAAACTCCCAGTCGTTTTGTAAGTAAACCGCAGAAGGCTGGAAAATAATGAGTTTCCGGAAAAAAGTGTTGAACGAAGGCAAAACAAGCATCTAAACTGATCCTGAAGGTACAAATAGACTCATCATTCTACTGTTATCAGTATCAGTCTTTTCTTGTGGTCAATCGGTGTTTTTGATCTTTAATGGATTTAAAAGGAAACTGACTGATGTCCTGCAAAAGAGGAACCTTTCCATCAAGTAGGGCTAAACATCCTATCTCCTGACCCATTGTTGATTACCAACATCCTTTTTGTGAATAAACCGCAGAAGGGCCCAAAAGAAAAGATTTCCTGAAAAAATGTAGAAGGATGGCGAATTTCCTTTCTGAATGCAGCCTTAGACTTATGTCGTCCACAGTTAACGCGAGGAGAGTATTTTGCAAGCGCCAATCAGAGGACTGAGTACAGCTCCAATCAAATGTAAGAGCATATGAATTTAAGACCCCCATTTAAGACTTAAAAAAGAGAACATCGCTATAAAAGGGAATTACATGGAGTTTTAGATTTTAGGATTCATATGCAGTTTACAGAAGTGTTGTAGAACTTTACTGGCTTGTTACATTCTTTTTTGTTTGTAGTACTTTGTCTTGCATTGTTTGCTAACAGCTGGGTAAATATCAGATTGTACTTATTTTCGGCTTACTAATAAGTAAGAGTTGCTTTTATAACGAATTATAGTTAAGTTTGAGCCATGATGTTTCCTGATATATCATTGGGGTATATCATATTGCACGTAATATCATATTGTAAGAGAGTGCTGCGATTACTCTGGAAAGCATGCTGTTGATAATGTCATATGAAATTAATTTCGAGCCTGACACCTTACCTTCTACATGACACTAGATGTTCCAATAGTTATTATAAAAATTAGCTCTGTAATATTTGATACGAAAAACGAATTATTTTCTTGTATGAATATTTACTTATGTAATAGTAGGAATTATATAGAATGTAAGCAAAATAATGAAATCACGGTTAGATCATCCAGATCTGTACAAAATTGAATTACTAATGAATTTTCTTTTAATGTTTTTATTTTTATTTTTGATGTGTAGTCGCTTTATATGTAACTGTAAACAAATGCAGGTATTTATTTTAAATCTGCTCTCTAATTTTCTGATGCATCATGTGTCTTAATTATTTAAATACCGAGGCTATTATTACTGCAGTATTTTCGGTTAAATTTAATTCGGATAGGAATTAATGCCGGAACTATATAGCTCATAGGTTTGGATTTCATTAAAAAAATTACACAACGCGATAAAAAAAATTAATTTAAATAATTCTTTAGGTTAAATTTAATTATTATTATACGAATTCAATATTTCCAACTGAGCGATAAAATGCCCAAATCGGTGATCGAAAACAGATCCTTGGCTTACATTGCCAATGCTCAATCGTTTAAGCTAGGCTCCCGTTTAAGCTAGCAGAGCATTAGCAATGTAAACCAAGAATCTCAGTTCGATTCCCGGCTTGGGCATTTTTTCGCTTAGTTTGAAATGTTCAATTTGTATGATAACTTTACCAATCCGTATGATTGTGTTAAAAATAATAAATAATTATTCTTAGCCTACATAAATCCTGACTACGGTATTAAGATCACCTAATAATTTTTGCAGTTAATTAGCCGATTAAAGGACTAATTAATCATAACATATATGAACGGGAGAATTAATTAACCATAATAATTAATTAAAGCAGTAATAACTAATTAACCAGGATGTACATGTAAATGCCCATTTCTCCCCAGTAGCTAGATATTTTATTCTTCGGATGTTTAAATATCGACACGCACATACTTTAATCATTCAATAATCCTATTTACATTTACTTCAAAATATTTCAAAATAACGAAGTTAAAACTAATTAAGTGCACCTTAATCTTTTCCTTAAACTTTTACAAAATGAAAAGCAATGTTAGACTTAATTTAATTTTTAACATGAAGATTTTCAGTAAGTAATTTTTAAAATAACTCATAAACCATTCGATAAAATTTACTTTAGCGTTTTATAAATAATTTTCTTTCATTTTACTTTTTTAGTATGCGATGAACTATTAAAGTAATTCTTCGAAGGAAAATTAAATTTTTACTATTATCTATTGAATTAACATAACTCAAAAATGTGCATCTCCTCGAAAAGAATATTCGTCTGAATCGGAAATTTGGTTTCTTGATACGATAATTAATAGTTTAATATATCTTTTGTTTTCAAAGTGACAGAATCGAATGAAAGAAAAACGCTACATATAGATTGAATTACTGCGAGTGATAATAAATTAAAAGTGATATTATCCTGTTTCTCTTTCATGTATAAATTTAATTACATTGCTGAAAATATTTATTTGAGAATAGATATAATCTTAAAAATCGATATTCCGATGAAAAAACTGATTAATACACGATACAAACTACTCGGATATGTTTCGAAATGTCAGTGGAAACCTTGTGTTTATAAATGCTTCTTTAAATCTAAAAAATATATTGGTTTCTAAGATTTCTCATAAAGCATATTTTTCGGAATCATAGGTAACTCGAAAAGATAATTGTAGATTTTCGTTTTCGATATATTATATTTTGTATATTGAAAAGAAAAAAAAAATATATATATATATTTTTTTACAGTGTATATTCACCAATGTTTTTAAAACAATCGTACACAAAAACTGTATGTGTTAATTGTGTATGTTTATGCAATGTTTATTCTATATACGCATATAAATGACACATGTGTGTATGTGTGTGTGTGCTTTAGGTGGGCGTGCTAACAAAGACGGCTAAAAACATCAAATACGGCTGTAATAGGTAAAAACTTGAAAACTTTGTTCAAAGTCGTAATTCGTACACATAAACAACTATACATGTACTGTTTACTTAAAAATTCGTAACTGAAGGAAGGACATTGTGAACAGATTTTCTTGGAAAGCAATTAATCTTCACTTTGCAACAGAAACATCTTCTTCATTTACACTATCAGTAACTATATACACTGAAGTGTTCTCTTCCTCAATAACTTCAGAACGACGACAGCCGTAGTCTTAACTGTTAAAACTTAACTGAGACTAACTAACAGTTAACACTTAACTAAGGGGCTGTCCATAAATGATGTCACACATTTTTTCAATATTTTTTACCACTCCTCCCCCCTTTTATCACAAAATATCAGACTTCACCACACCCCCTCCCTTTGTCACATGTCACGCTATATTACACAAACATATGCTTGAATTTCAGAAACAAAGCACTACGTTATAGATCATATCTCAAATTTTATTTTTAAACTTTAATTATGTATTTTATTGACATTTGTGAGCATAAAAATAAAAATAATTCGTGTACTTATTTTGTATGAAATAAGATTAAGGTTTACAACAAAAAACGTAATTAATATACAATAGTAATAAAATATTAATGTGAAAGAGCAATTGAAAACAGTAGTATTTTGGAATTTGAAATAGAATTTAATGTATTTGGCTTCAAATCTCATTTTTACTTTATAAACACAAAACACTTTAATTTCAAAATAACTTCAAAATTTAATTTGCTGATTTTTAATGCTTTTATTTTAATCAAAATGTGTGTCACATTTCTTCTTACTCCTTCCCTCCCCTTGTCACAAACTGTCACAATTTCACGAACCCCCTCCCGCCCTCCAAGCCTGACGTCATTTGTGGACCGGCCCCTAAGACAAACTTACAGTTAAGACTTAGCGTTTAGTTTTTGTAAAAATTTTATTTATTACGCGATGACATTTCTTCTTACAGCGATACTTAGCATGAAAATTCGGAGTTAGCTTTCTTTATCTAGAAAACGGTGTTACAACGGGAAAAGTCGGTTCCAATATTGTAGAATGTACTCGATTTAGTATGAAATGATGACTTACATCTTAAACTACAGTAGAACACCGCTAATCCGAACTAATTGGGACCGGTGCCTGTTCAGATTATCCGAAATTGCGAAAAAATAGGAAAGATAAAGAGAAGTGCTAAAAAAAAAAGTTACAAATACTCAGTAGTACAATAAACATCCTCTAATCCGGCATCCTAAGGTCCGGCATGCTGGATAATCCGCGACGAGTTTCGGAAAAAAATAGTATTCCTTGTTTAATCACTCCTGGTGTTTATAATAATCCAATGGAACTTAAGAATGACGAATTACGTAACATTCCATTACAAACGGTTCAAAATCTGGAATCTATAAATAGCTCAGTCACGATGTCAACGAGGAGGGAAGAAAAACCTTTCTGTAGATACTTTGTGAAATCAAACTGTAAAAGGAAAAATACATTTTTATCATCTGAATAAAATAATTTTTGTATTTTAAGAAGGAATTTTATAGTGACTGGCAAACAAACTGATATTGGAGATTTTTTGAAGGTGGCTTCTATGAGTAGGCCTACAGCGCACGTTTGCATTTTATATTCGTGTACATATGTTGTACTTTTGCATTATTGAGTATTTTTTTATTCTATTCAAGCTGTTTAAAGAATGCAAAACATACTTTACTTGCCATTTTTTGGTTTAAATCTAAATTCAAGCTGTTTTTCCCGACATTCATCTTTTAACCCGGAAAATTTTGAAAGTTAATTTTTTCAGTTATTCTGTCAAGTACAATTTTCAAAAATAAAATCGGTTCGGATTAACCAGAATTTCGGATTAGCGGGGTTCTACTGTAACTTTATCAGAAGGCCCATGGATGTATGCACAGCCCTTTTTGGTGTGGCACCATTGAGTAGTATATCACATTTTTTTCAGTCGGACATAACGGAACGAAACTAAGCTAAAAATTGCTTTTATTACTTTTAGTAATGTTTAACTTTATTTGGATGGTTTTAAGTGATTTCCATACATAATTTTATAACGAAACGATACAAGTTAGTGTTATTTTAGAATAAAACACTTTTCGAAGTAAAGCTGTATTGGAATGCTCATAATTAATTTTCAGGAAATGCTTCATATCAAGAAAGAAACTTGGCCCATCCTTTTCGTAAAAAAATAACTAAGATATTATTAGGAAAATATAACGAAACTTATATAATAGTAAACTTAAAAATTACAAAATAAATAAATGTTGGCAGTTATCAGTGTTTATTATTTATATGTCACTATTCAATGCATTATTACACGCAAAGGGCTAAGTGGCTTCAAATTTGTACAGGATATTCGAAAACTTACGTAAAACTAGCTGATCTCCCCGGCTTTGCACGGTTTGACTCTTAAATGAACCTCAAATTTGTATGATTATATATCTTAAGCCTTCATTCTATCTGAATTTATATTTTTAAATGAAAAAATATTGAACTGAAAGTATATGCTATTTGGTATTTTGTTATCTGCGTAGTTTGATTTTTGGAGTCTTTGGGCATCGAAAGCGAGCAACCGGGACGAAAAACTCCGACTTTTTCTGATTTCGTCAAAATTTCACATATTTTGTAAAAAGTATTTCTACCCTTTCGAACGTTTTGAAAATTTTTGTAGGCGACGTATAAGTCTGATATATTGAGATGCTTTAAAAAGATTGTGTTAAAATGCGAACGTTTACTTACTTTTAGCATAGAAAATATCGTCTCCGTTAGGCGCGTAGTGACCTGTGTTTGCATATGCATTTGAAAGAGTTAAGACTTTTATATTTTAAAATTGATTACACCATGGATAATTGAAAAGGTATCAGCTTTAAGAATGTACTTTTAGTTTGTCGGAAGCTCTAAATTTGCAATCTGGAGGGGCAAAACCGCAACGAAACATTAAATTTTTTTACGGATTTCGGAAAAAAAATTGCACATTTTATTTTGTTAAAAATATTTCTACCCGTCAGAACAATTCAATTTTTTTTTTAGGTGATGTAAATCTATTCTATTGAGATTCTCTAAAAATACTGCGTTAAAATGCGGACGTTTATTTACTTTTAGCGCAGAAAATATAGTCTCCGTTAGGAGCGTTGTGGTCTGCGTTCGCATGTGTATTTGAAGGGTTAAAATTCATATATTTTAAAGCTGATTGCACCATCGATTAGAATAAAGTTGAAACTTTTGGTTTGTTGGAACCTCTAAATTTGCGCTCAGGAGGGGCAAAAGCGCGACGAAACGTTCAATTTTTTACGAATTTCGTCGAAATTTTCACACATTTTATTTTATTAAAAATAGTTCTTCCCGCCAGAATTTTTCAAAATTTTTATAAGGGATGTAAATCTGGTCTATTTAGATGCTTTAATTAGACTGTGTTAAAATACGGACGTTTAGTTACTTTTAGCTTAGAAAAAATATCGTCTCCGTGAGGCGCGAAGTGACCTGAGTTCGCCTGTGTATTAGAAATAGTTAAAACTATTACACCATTTATAAGCAAGGTTTCAGGTTTAAGAACATATTTTTGGTTTGTCGGTACCTTTAAAATCGCATCCTGTGGAGGCGTTGCAGTAAGGGAGAAAAACTTTTTCTGGAAAACGACTGTTTTTTAATTTTTTTTTCCAGGGGTAACTGTTGTATTTTTAAAAATTGATTTGAGACGCAAGAGTATGCTATTTCAGAACATGTCTTCCGTTTTTAACTTTACTAAGTGGTTTAGACGATGTTAGTTAATAGATAATGTCAAAACACTCCGAAAATTTTCTTTTTCGTTATTCAATTTCAATCGATGCGTACATAAGCCTTCAGCGCATGCGTCACAGCTTTTCTCGTCTCGCAACGACCGAAATGAGATTTTAATGAGAGTGAGTTGCGGTTGTTAATGAATAATTCAACTAATTATAAGAATTTTAAAATTCTGAGTTTCAGGTACATTAAGAGAGGCCTTGGACTATCTTCATAAAAAAATTCAGCCTCATACGGGCCGTAGATTTAGTTAGCCATTGCGCGCGCACGCGCACACTCTCACACACAGACAGAGCAAAACTTTCCTTTATTAGTATAGATGAAATATTAATATCGGAATTTTTTTATATCAATTATCTTTCTTAACATGAGATCTATGATAATTATGTCCGTTTGTATGCAGTTACTCAAACACTTGCTAATCATTTAATTTTTTTTATTTTAAAGTAAATTAAGAAAAATTTGCTATATTCCTATACAATGAAAAGCATTAATCTAAAATCTCAAAATTGTAATTTGTTGCTTAGTAAAAATGAGAAAATAAAATTTAGAGCAACTTAAACTTTATGGGGAAAAAGTTGAAAGTGATGTGAAACAACACGAACTAAAAGATCTTCTTAAAACACCATCAAAAACTTTTAAATACGCTAAGCCTTTCGAAAGATGCGAGTCTTTCTTCGTCAGGCGCAAAGAAGATGTTCTTCTACTATTGTTTCCTTTCCGTTATCTCTCGTTTCAGTTTTGCTGCTGCTTTCATAGTACAAGCACGTCTTCTTTGCTCCTGACAAAGAAAGACTAAGATCTTTTGAAAGGTCTAGCGCATTTAAAAGTTTCTGATGTTGTTTTAAGAGGATCTTTTAGTTCTTAAACTTTATGCTTCGATCTTAAAACGGTTTTAAAGGGGAGGTCAGGAATTTGTGAAAATTTATAGAAAAAAAAAGGCGATATTGAGGCACATTTCCTCGGTAACTTACAAAACGATATTAAGATTTTTTTTTTTAAATTGGTATTATAATTAACTATATCTAGATGGTTTTGTTTATCTGAAATATTAATTATATCCTATAAATGTTAATCAAATTATATATAGACGTAAAAATACATATTATAGGCTTGGAATTTGTATCTAAATTAAAATTAGTTTAAACATTTTATGATTATAAAATAACACATTAAAGTTTGGTAAGGTAAACTTTTTTTGTAACTATTTCAGATCTCTTGATGCCTAGAACTTAGATAAAGAGAACTGGGTAGATCTTTTACTGTGATGGATTTGGTTGGGATTGGGACCACTACTTTTTGAAAAGTTAAAATTGTCAAAGTACAGTCTGGTTATAAAAAACCTTTAACAATATATGATAACCTAGCGACCGATCAAACAAACTAGATGTCATATGGAATGTGGGTATTTTATAAGCATGAGCTCGATGAGAGGGGATGAGCTCGACAAAAAGTTAACAAACATTACATGAGCGTTTACAGTTTCGGATACAGTGACAAAAACTCGACATTTTTAAATGGCCACAGCCACTTTTTTTTATTCTAACGCAAAAGGGGTTTTGAAAAGAAAGATAATGAATGTCGCTAAAAAATTTATTTTAGCAGTAGAAATGTGGGCGTAAAATAACCCCAATGGAAAGCAACGATATCAAATGCGACCACACAGGCAGCAAAAACAAATCATTTGTTCAAGCATTTGCGACCACAACATTTGAAATATTGCATACGGGATTCTGTGGGCAGCAATAAATCACAGCTTGAAGGCAATGTCAAATCTCACGTTGGATGGCTTTTTTCATGTCAGACTGTCTTAGGGGCCTTCCACAAATGACGTCACGCTTGGAGGGGGGAGGGGGGCTCCTGAAATTGTGACAGCTTGTGACAAGGGGGTGGGAGGGGGTAAGAAGAAATGTGACATCACACATTTTGGTTAAAATAAAAGCATTAAAAATCAGCAGATTAAATTCTGAAGTTGTTTTGAAATTAAAGTAATTTTGTGTTCATAAAGTAAAGATAAGATTTAAAGCCAAATTCCATTTCAAATTCCAAAATACTAATGTTTTCAGTTGCTTTTTCATATTAATATTTTATCACTATTGTATATTAATTATGTTTTTTGTTGTAAATCTAAATCTTATTCCATACAAAATAAGAAAACGAATTATTTTTATTGTTATGCTCGCAAATGTCATTAAAATAAATAGTTAAAGTTTAAAAATAAAATTTGAAATGAAATATGATCTAAAACGTCGTGCTTTGTTTCTGAACTGCAAGTATATGTTTATGTAGTATAGCGTGACATGTGACAAGGGGGGGGGGGGTGAAGTGTGACACTTTGTGACAAAAGGGGGGGAGGGGTGTCAAAAATATGGAAAAAATGTGTGACATCATTTGTGGATCCGCCCCTTACCGATTTTGACGTGTACTTCTAGAATTTTAAACACCCCAAGAGTCAAAAACCGATTGAAGTGTATTCGCTTGACCCTGCCGACCACGGAAACGCAAAATGGAGGTAGATAATAATACCACCAATGTGTTCTGGCAGCACACCTGGAGCAGGAATTGGTTTTTCTGCGTTTGTTTTATAACACCATTTCTACTATTCAAAAAAAAAAAAAAAAAAAAAGACGGCATTTATTTTTTTTACTGTGAAGGTCATATTGGGATGGAAAAAAATTGTGTTGCAATTTGAAAGTTTCGAAATTTTATCACAGTAACCGTAACTGTGAGAACTGTGTTGTTGTTGTTGTTGTTCTTTACGGTATTCTTGAGTCCATAACATAAAATACCCACATCCCAAATAGCACATCGTTTCTTTGAACGGTGCGGTCACTAGGGGTTCATATACTGGTTTTTTTATGACCGTCAATTACAATGAGTTGTTATTAATAGTTTAAGTTTTATAGTTTTAATCTTGTGTATACACATATTTTTTTTTTTTTTTTTTTTTACTTTTAATTTTATGATTTTGGTATTAAAATTTCAAGATTCAAGATTTTAAAATTTCAAGATTCAAGATTCAAAATTTCAAGCTAATTATAAATAATAAATACGGCGGGCGATATTCAACAGAAGAACCGACAGATGTTAAAAATAAATAAATAAACAATTTTAAAGCGTTCGAAGCTTGAAATCTTTTAAAGACTATTCAGATAATTTAAAGTAAAAATTATGGTTAAAATAATATTAAAAGAATTTTATTTAATGAAAATGCAGGGTGCTCCCTAAATCCTTTTATATTTCAAATATTTATAAAAAAAAAGATAATAATAAATTGTTGTATCAGAATGTGGTTTGAAATCATAACACTTGGCATATAGTTTAAATTTTTTGTAACAAAATATAGCTCAGTGAGCATTTGAACGTTTTATTGGTATTCCTCAAAAAAAAAAAAAAAAAAATAAAAAAAAATCCGACACTTATTTCACAAGTCCTATAGTGAAACTTACCCCGTTGTAATAATTTGTAATTTTTCATGATTTTTTATAATGTGAACAAACTTATGGAGCAATCTGTATAATTCACATACATGAAATTTTTGAATGAATGCTGTTATATTAACATCTTTGACAATTTTAATGTTAAATCCCAGCTAAAAATGAACTGCGGTTTTTTTTACAGAAATGAGGTAGTTTTTAAGTTTTTCTACGGTCAACTGTAGTTTTATTTGTAGTGCAATTTCAACAGTAAAAACACTTTAGTTAGTTTACAGTTATTGACAAGTATTTTTTCAACCCAAAATTTAAAAAAAAAAAAAAAAATAGTAAGATTTTATGTCTGCAGTAAAACGGTAGTGAATTTGAAGTGATTTTAATCTAATTAAATCACAAAAATATCCGGTGATGTATCTGCAGTATGACTGCAGTTACCGAAGAACTTTAAAGGCCTTAATTTTTGTAAATATGATTATTATAATAGTAACTGCAGTATAACAGCAATTACTGTAAGATTCTTTTGCAAGACACAATGTAGTATAATTGTGTGATATTTTCCGAAGTTTCTAAAGTGGTTAAAACTGTTTTAATTTTGTGAGAGTTGCATGTGATGGAACCCACTTTTTAAATACTAATAATAATTAATATTCTTTCCAAGACTTTTAAAGTCTTAATTAAAAGCCACATGGGAAAACTTTATCCTACCTAACGTAAAATAGTTCCTCTTTCATTTTAAGTTAAGAGAAAAAATTAAATTTCACTATGATTTTCAAAATCAGAGAAAAAAAATCGTTAAATTTCAAAATTGAGAGAGGGGGGGCTGTGGCATCAGCTCACCTGTGCCCCTGCCTACAACGGAAAATTCTTAGGTTTTTTTTTTTTTTTTTTAAGTTACTCTAAACGAATAAATTTTGCTATGTTTTTTTTTCAAAATCGTAGAAAAAATATTAATTAAATTTCAAAAGCCAGGGAGGAGGAATGGGCCTCTCACTCACCAGCCACTTAATGTGAAATTCCTTCTCATTTTTTTATTGTAAATTACTCGAAAAGCATACATTTTACTATGTTTATGAAAATAGAAGAAAAGGAAATTTTAATTAATTAACTTTTGAAATAAAGGGAGGGGGAATACGTTTCTCCTACCCCCTCCCCTATCCCTAACGGAAAATTCTTAATTCCTCTTTTATTCTAAAGTAAAAAAAAAAATAAAAAATAATAATAATAAATAAATTTCAGTATGTTTTTCAAAAGCGAAGAAAATAGTTACAATTTAAAATCGAGGGAGGGGCAATGGCTCATCTATGCCTCCTTCCCCTAGCAGAAACTTCTTAGTTCCTTTATTTTTAGTTACTCGAAAAGAATAAATTTTAGTATTTTTTCAAAAGTGGAAAAAATAAATTTTTGGCCTGTGACCACTTATTCATGTTATAAGCATCCGGCTTTCCCCCCACTCTGCCCCTCCCAAGGGGGGCACTTTTCTAAATTTTGCAGTCACCCCTCATGTGACATATTGTTGGAAAGGCCTAATACCACTTATTCATGTTATGCGTATCCGGCTTTCCCCCCCCCACTCTGCCCCTTCCAGGGGGGCACTTTTCTAAATTTTGCCATCATGCCTCATGTGACATATTGTTTGAATTGCCTAATACTACTTATTCATGTTATGCACATCCGGTTTCTCTTCCCACACTTTGCCTCCCCCGAAGGGGGGCACTTTTCTAAATTTTGCCGTCTTGCCTCATGTGACATATTGTTGGAAAGGCCTGTGAGCGCGTATTCATGTTATGCACATCCGGTTTCTCTTCCCCCACTTCCCCCCCGAGGGGGCACTTTTCTAAATTTTGCCAACACCCCTCGTGTGACCCATCGCTGGAAAGGCCTGTGACCACTTATTCATGTTATGCACATCCGGCTTTCATCCCCCCACTTTGCCCCCCTCCAAGGGGGCCACTTTTCTAAATTTTGCAGTCACCCCTCATGTGACATATTGTTGGAAATACGTAATCCCACTTATTCATGTTATGCAAATCCAGCTTTCCTCTCCCCCCCCCCCCACTTTCCACCCAAGGGGGGCACTTTTCTAAATTTTGCTGTCATGCCTCATGTGACATATTGTTGGAAAGGCCTGCGACCACTTATTCATGTTATGCGCATCTGGCTTTCCTCCGCCCACTTCCCCCCCAAGGGGGGCACTTTTCTAAATTTTGTAGTTACCCCTCATGTAACATATTTTTGGAAAGGCCTAATACCACTTATTCATATTCTGCACGTACGGCTTTCCTCGCCCTCAAAGGGGCACTTTTCTGTCATGCCTCATGCGACATATTGTTGGAAAGACCTGTGAGCACTTATTCCTGTTTTGCACATCCGATGTCTCTCTCATTACTTTACCAAAACCTTCATACCAAAATCAGGCAGCACGGTGATAATACTAGAGGTTTTTTATGCAAAGAGAAGATGCAGGTTTTATACCTAAGAGGAAACTGCAGGTATTTCGGACAAAATGTGACCACTTACTACAACAAAATCATAGCTTGAAAATTGAAATCCTATGATTACTTTAAATGCTTCACTAATCTGACATCTTTCAATATTATTTTATTGGGTAAAGTCATTCGTACAATTTCTTAAATTCTTTCTTTTTTCAAAATGTAACCATAATAATTGAATAAATCAGCCATGAGGAAATATTTTTCTATGATGATTATAGTTGTTGCATGCATGATATAATTTTATGCACAGAATGCAAATAAAATGAGATGTGAAAAAAATATTTAATTAGATTTTAGTTTTGATTTTTACATACAGAAAAATTAAAATTAATTTTTTATATATGTACATATTTTGTAATAAATTTTTAAAAGGCTACAGTGAAACTGCGAAAAGGATGCAGTTGGATGACTGCGGTGATTTGACATAAATCCCTGCAGTTCTTTTGAAGTCGACATAACTACAAATTTACTACGGTGAGTGTGTAGTTGCCAACTACACACTTACTGCGGTTAATTTACTAGTTATGTCGACTTCAAAAACACTGCAGGGATTTGTGCCAAATCACCACAGTCTTCCAACTGCATTTTTTTTAAAGTTTCACTACAGTTCATTTTTAGCTGGGAACATACATCCTTACTAATTTAAAGTATGCAGATTTCCAACTAAAGAAATACGTGGTTGGAAATCCTGGGTTGGTTGGTTGGTTGGTTGATTTTTGACGGCCAATTATCTGCTCGAGGGATATAGGCCCAGGGGGGAGTGCCCTTCGTGGGGGTCTTTCTAAGGGAACCTAACCCGTATTAACGCTTGGAAATCCAAGGCTCGAAGAAAACCACGAAAACTCCGAGCGATTAGGCCGACGGGCGCGATTGGGATCGAACCCAGCACCTTCCGTCTACTAGCTTCGAGAGCAGAACCTCTCGGCCACTGGTGGGGCTTGGAAATCCTGGGAAAAATTTGTATGTGATGCAAGACCGTGCGCTTTGCTTTTTTGTTTACTTCTTATTATATTTAAAAATCGATTTTTATGAAATTGGTCTTTATATGGTTAATGGTCAGGTATTTAGAGATGTCATAGTTTTTTTTTTTCATCAGGTACTCATTTTATATTCAAATTAAATAACATTTATATGTTAGACAACATACAGCATTTATTTATCTATTATGTATATTTATCGATTATACAAAAATATTTATCTATTATAGTACATGTTTACCTAATTTTCTGTTTCTTTATACTAATTATGCTTCTTATTTTCATACATATAATTGCTACATTTATATGTATTAACATATAGACCCAATCATTCGAAATTTATTCTGCAATCTAAGTTTATGAAAAGATGTTAAAAAAAAAAAAAAAAAACAAGATGTTTTTGTTTTATTTTATTTTATATTATTCCTTTTATCTTTTATAGTTCCTTAATAAATATTGCATAAAAAGCAGATAATATTGATTAATATACTTTCGTTTTTCAAATATCATAATAAGGAAAAGAAAAATAATAACATAGCTGTTTTTCGGCTTCGATTATAAATAAATGAAAGTGATTTTTTGCTTGTTAAAATATATTTGATTAAAAATCACAGGTGATTTTTTAGAAACCAATAAACGCATTTTAATAAAAAGCAAGAAGAAAATTGTATTACTCTTTTTGTCTATCTTTAGTTGCTATCGTGTTTGAAATTGTTAATTAAAATATATGGCCATAAGTTTTTTCAGCATAAATATATCTTTATATCCTCCCAGATTATTTTTTGAAGCCTGTAATTAATTGAATGTATTATAAGTTGCTATTTATTAGAGGAACTGGTTTTCAAAAAGGGCACTTTAGATATGAAATAGCTTTCTGCATAAAAAATTGGTTTTGGAATTAGCCTATACTTGGCGTTTAAAAAAAGATTTATTTTGCATGTATAGCTTACTTTTATATAAAAAGTATTTTAGTTAACAAGAATAATTAGTTATAACAATTGTAGTAGTACTCCAAAAATATAATATTATTCTATATGCTAATTTAAAATTATTTTTATAATTACAAAAAAATTACAAAATTATTAACTTGACGTGAAATGATTGTTAATTATTAGAAATGTAATACTTTAACCGCTTTCCCAATGGCAGAGACCAATTAGCAAGACAAAGCTACTTATATATATCTGCCCTTTCATAACAGCTCATTAGAGGAACTCATTTGTCAAAAGTATTACAGAGTCAGTAAAATATTTTCATTTCAAGCATTCAATACTTTGAAATATTTTTGTAGGTTCAGCAACATTTTAACTTCATCCTTACAAATAAGCAAACTTTATCTTTAAACAAAAGTGTTATAGAAAAGCAATATATTTTCATTACTAACATTAAATTCATTGAAATATATTTGAAGGTTAAGCAACATCTTTTAGTTCAGAAGTAAAGAGCTTTTTTATTTTAAGCAATTTTTTCCCCCCCAAAAAATATCGAGTATCTTGAAATTTGTTAAAATCTCTAACGGTAATCAAACAACAACAAAAAAGCCAACTAAGTTTTAATAAATAATACTTTCTTTAAATAATGTTACCTTATGTTACCTTATATACACCTTAAATGTTACTTAATGTTACCTTATGTATACCTTATTTACACCTTAACCGCGGTTCCATTTCTTTGTCAGTGCTGAATCTGCCAAGAAAGGATATCGGAAGAGGTTATAATTACTTGACGCAAGCTCAGGATTGTATAGAGGGTGCTCAAATTGTTCATCAAGGACGCTCGTCCTAATTTCATTGAACAACCAACCTCACGCATTTTGCTATCACTCATTGCATTGGGCCATAAACATCACAGATCTGCTGACGAATGCCCACTACTGTCATATTTCCTGACATCAAAAATCGGATTGCTGACCGTATTTCAGCCAGCGGGACGATCAATTGACTTGACCATGTTTATCGCTAACTTTGATGCAACACACTGACAAAATTCGAACTGGCGTCTGCTGCAGCTAGTATTGCCAGGTATACCGCGTAAATCGGGTTTCCAAATGCTCTGGACACCACTAATTTATTTGTTTTGTTTGTCATTTCTAATCGCAGATAATTCTGCCTTAAGGTAAGGCGAAGAAATTACTTTAAAATACTGGTGTCCAGAGCATTTGGGGCCCTGATTTACGCGGTACACCTGGCAACACTAACTACAGCAGACGCCAGTTCGGAATTTTGTCAGTGTGTTGCTTCAATGTTAGTGATAAACATGTTATATTGCTGTAGCCCAAGGGTGTCGTGAGTCTGCGCGCATGCACTTTTCTCTCTTCGCCAGGAAATTTAAATTGCTATTTGATAACGAACCTTACTTTAAACGTATCTTTTACGTACTTTTTAATCATAGTACGAAAATTGTACTTTAAAGTTTCAATCTTTTAAATTTCTGAAGTAATTTTTAATCGCTGGCTGGTTGTTTATATTTTTTTCCCATGGGAAATACAATGAATCGACTATAATTACTATATATTGTTTATCAAAATATATTATTTTTCAAAATTTTAATAAAGTGCTCACTATTAAAAATCTGCAGCAAACTGCCCAGTCATTCAGTCTTTCTTTTTTTTTTTTCGAAAACGGTTAAATAACCGTATTCTGATCGATACTGTTAAATATTTGAAGCAAACGGTAGCCGTCCATCCATTTTTATAGATAACGGTTACTTAATCCTAATTGTACTCAATTGTGACCAATACTAATAAAAGTCTGCAGCAAACTGTTCAATTACTGACCGTTTTAAAAAATTACGGTTAAATGGCCATAATTTGTGGTGTTCTCATTGGTCAAAATACAGATAAATTACGGTGATCTAACCATTTTCTATATAAAAAAAAATAATAATAAAATAAAAATAAAACGGTTAATGATTGGACAGTTTGATGGGGATTTTTATGTGTGTAACAGCTGTTTATATTGAAACATTGGGAAATTTCTACCTTTAAATAAATTCAGCGATTATTCGATATATAAATACATATACATATATATATGACATTTCTGTGTCCCTTATAAAAAACAATGAGTCGCATAGATGAAACAATGAGTTAGCATAGATGAAATATAATAGCATAGAATATACGAGGGTGGTTCAATAATTATTGTCCCTAGTGTATATAAAATATTTATACTGCGATGGTTGTTGTGGAATATCGAAGCCTAATGTCTTAGATTCCTATATGCTCAATTTCTGAACCGTAGCTGCTATATTCACATAGTTCTGGAGGGGGGAGTGAAAAGGGGGGGGTGTGAGGCCAAAAGGCTGATTTTTAGCTTATAGAGCTAAGATTTGTGACAGTGGATGAGACGTAACTAGTGTTGTTTGGACTCGGGATCATAGTGATACAGCCACATCTCATCCACTGTCCAAATGTAGCCTTATAAGCTCCGAACCAGCATTTCACCCTCACCGCCCTTCTTAAAAACTCCCTCAAAAATAGGTTTTTAAAACTTCACCCCTCCCCCCAAAACTATGTTAATATAGCAGCTACGGTTCGGAAATTGAGCATATAGGCATTTAAGAGTTTAGGCTTCGATATTTCACATCAACCATCGCAGTACAAATATTTTATATAAATTAGGAACAATAATTATTGAACCATCCACGTATTAGCATAGATAAACAAAAAAACAGCTTTTATTTAACCACATATGCACATATGCACGAAGCCCAATATAGTAAATTTTGTTCTCTTTTCAAAAAAATTTATTCGGAATCCGTGCAGCGATTTTTGAATTTTTAGCGAATTTTTTATGCGATTATTATTATGCGAGCATGTAATGCATGTCCATACCTATAACGGGGGTTACCGTAGGAGGGATCCAGTTCTGTTGCCAAATAACGCCAAGTTTGTCGCCAACTTGGCGATATGTCGCCAAATTTGGGACCAAAATGAGTCGCCAAATGTGACGACAACTTGGCGATATCTCTAATATTTCGCCAAATTCCGATAGACTTCCACTGTAAAACAATAGTATTTACTTGCTTACAGAAAATCAACAAATTGAGATATCTTAATGCAACAAAAACTAATATTAACAAGGGATTATATTAATTATATTTAAAGGAGTCCAAGTAAATTAATTCCGAATAAAAGTAACATGATCTAATGCTTAGCATGATTTCCAAAACATAAATTTTAAGAGAGCCCACAGGTCAAAGGAATTAGATTTGCAACTTTTATCCAATTATAGTAAATTTTTACTTTCGTGATTTTTGAACTTTTTGTGATTTTTAATGCGATTTTTACGTTTCTTCGCGATCTGCTGCAATTTTTTGACATTCCATTTTTGACCTAAAGTACATTCTGCCCTCATTTCAATAAAGTTTATTCGGATTTCGTATAGCAATTTTCGAATTTTTCGGGAATTTTGTATGTGATTTTTAATGTATTTTAGCAATTTGCTACTATTTTTCCACATTAGTGAAAGGAATCAACTTGCAATATTCGAACACAATATATAATTTTTTTTTCTCTTTTCAAAATTTGAGAAGCGATTTAAAATTTTTTCGCGATATCTTATTATGATTTTCAGAGCTTTTTCGCAATTCCTGCTGTGTTTTGACGTACCCGGGCAACGCCGGGCAAGTTCGCTAGTCTATAATAATAAGGAAAGAAGTTTGTGTGTGAGTGAGTGTGTCGACAGTGTTCTGACGGGACCGCTGCACGTAGAACTACAAAATTTCGGTGGAAAGGTACGTCTATACATGAAGTTTTGCACCTCGAAGCCCGATTTTTGATTTTTTAATTAGATTTTTTTAATTTAATTTTTTATCCGATTTTTAGCACTTTTTTAAGTTTTGAGGCGATTTTCCCACATTAGTGAAAAGAATACGGTTTCTTTCTTTTAACCCAATATAGTAAATTTTGTTCTCTTTTCAAAAAAGTTTATTCGGAATTCGTACAACGATTTTTGGATTTTTAGAGATTTTCTTATGCGATTATTGAACAGCAGTTAATGCATCTTCATATCTATAAGGGTGTTATCGTATGGGGGACACAGTTCTGTCTCCAAATACCGCGAAGTTTGTCGCCAACTTGGCGAAATATTGCCAAATTTGGCGACCGAATTTAGTCGCCAAAAGTGATGCCAACTTGGCGACATCTCTAATATTTCTCCAAATTCCCATAGACTTCCATTGTAAAACAATAAGGATTACTTGCTTAGAGAAAATGAACAAATTGAGATATTTTAATGCAACAAAAACTAATATTAACTTAAGGGGTTATATTAATTGTATTTAAGGTAATCCAAGTAAATTAAATTATGAATAAAAGTAACATCAAACAATACTTAGCATGCTTTCTACACATAAATTTTAAGAGAGCCCGCAGGTCGAAGGAATTAGATTTGAAACTTTTATCCAATTATAGTAAATTTTGACTTTCGTGATTTTTGAAGTTTTTGTGATTTTTAATTCGATTTTTACGTTTCTTCGCTATCTGCTGCAATTTTTTGACATTCCATTTTTGACCTAAAGTACATTCTGCCCTCATTTCAATAAAGTTTATTCGGACTTCGTATAGCAATTTTCGAATTTCGGGAATTTTGTATGTGATTTTTAGTGTATTTTAGTGATTTGCTACAATTTTTCCACATTAGTGAAAGGAATCAACTTACAATCTTCGAACACAATATATAATTTTTTTTTCTCTTTTCGAAATTTGTGCAGCAATTTAAAATTTTCTCGCGATATCTTATTGTGATATCCAGAACTTTTTCGCAATTCCTGCTGTTTTTTGACGTACCCGGGCAACGCCGGGCAAGTTCGCTAGAGTTCAAATATTTTTAAAATATTGAATAAGACTATGAAAATGAAAAGTATGCATGTAAATTTTGCGACTGGTAAAATTGGGTTTTTAGATTTCATTGAAAACAAAAACTATAATTTCGTCATAGTGGCGCAATTTTCGTTGATTTTTCATTGCGCAATAACAAAGTTCAAAACCTCAATTAATAATTTCATAATATCATTATCTTAATTGCATTCTACTGATTACGTATGGGAATAAAGTTTAATTTTTCAATAATTTGAAAAGTTGAAGTTAAACTTTAGCTAATAATAATATTTGTTTTAAAAGTTAGGCTAGCCAATATAATACTGATTATTTATTGTAATTATTTTTGTTAATTTTTTATAAATTCAGTCAATCCTTTTAAACATTTTCACTCGTCGAATTCGACAGGTTCGACTCGTTCAATGTTTGTTAATCAGTTTTTTCAGACAGAATATCATAATGAATTTATCCATACAACAGTTTCAACATAAGAGAATGTTAAGGTTAAGGTTAATGCTGTTAATTTATCGTGTTTGTAAAACATAAAAATGTTTATTTGAGAATTGACAGCATTAGGGAAACTCTTATTCCTTCTTGAGGAAAGTGATTGATACACTATAAAACTTTCCGGAAACGTTTCCGGAAATAAGTGACAGCAAAAGAAACAGAACCACCATAAGATCACTTCTGTGTCGGTCTGTCACAGCCATTTTAATCTTAGACCTATGGAATATGGAAAATTCAAATCGGCTGAAGCAATAAAGGCTATTGATCCACATATTTATATATTATTAACCATTCAAAAATATATATAGGAAAAATGTAGAGGGGCTAATTAAGTTACTTGAAAACAAAATCTCTTCGTATATTGTGTGGAGTATCGTATGAAAGATTTCCTAACGCCGAACTCAAAAATACTTTTAATTTTAGGTATTATATTTTCAGAGATATCGTTGAAAATGTAATGCAAAAACATGTCCTCCCCCCCTCACCTTTTTCTCAATCTACTGAAACTAAAATTATGGAAAAAATTGGGGTAGTAGAAGTCAATTTAATCCTTGAAAGAAAACGATAACGATTACCCTAGATCACGCAGTTTATGAGAAAATAGCATTTTTCCGTTACACACAAATTTCGATTTGCGAGCGTTCAGCAAAAGAGTTGAAAAGTGCGGGAGGTTTCTATTGTCGCAGAAGGATAAAAGGATTGTTGACGACAAATTTTGAAAAAAATTGTCGGTAATTAGCTAAGTTATTAACCGGTAAAGACACGGACTTACATAAAGACTTACATGAAGACACGGGCTGCGTATTCTATGTGCCATCGGCTTTTAGAGCTTAGATAACAACTTTTAATGATATATTTTTGTAATGCAATGTCCAGTTACTAATTCATATATTTATTGTACGGCACAATCTGTGTGTGAGTAATACTCGCAGTTTACCGGTTTTTTATATATGCTTATTTAAATCTCGAAAATATATTGGTTTCTGAGATTTTAAAGATAAAGTATTTCGTAATCGTGGGTAAGTCAAGAGAGGTTATTGAATATTGTCGTTCGTGGTTACATTATATTTTCCTAGATAAGGAAGCCTTTGGTTTCGTTTAACTGTGTATTGATAGAATTTTGAAAGATGCTGTCTATTTTAAATAGATTTTTTTTTAAAGTATCAAACAATAAAATGTCACGGAATTTAACAATTTAATACTCCTTAAACTTTCCAGGCTTCAAAAACATTCAAATTTAATAGATTAACAGCAAACACAACCCTTTTTTCCCAGTAATATAGAATAAAATCTCATTGATGTTTATTTATAGCTTAATATGTGTTCATTACGTTTGGAGTCTTTTTGACACTTTCCAACCTGTCTGTCATGTTCTAACTCTCGTAAATATACTGGGATTGCCGTGAATTTTTCATATCTTATTGGGGTTCAATATAGAATGTTCGGTATTGAAAATGAAGTGTGTAGCATTCATACTTATTTTACAGGGATGTGTACAAAATAGGATGGAGCAGAAAAAATTATTATTTTTTAATTAAAAACGGGTAGGTGCCAAAAGTTGTCTTTATACTAGTACATCAACTGCATGCAATTTTTCCGCTGAAAACAAATGACTTAAGTCTGCGCTTTTGGTCGAAAAATCGAAATTTTGGGTAAAATTTGACATTTTTTCAAAAAAATTAAAAAATTCCTACATAGATGGTTATTATTTAAATGTGTTATTTAAAAGTTTTATTATTAATGACTTAACATATTTAAACGATAAAACGATATCTTTACTCTGCAAAACTGACAACTTTCGGTAAAAAAGGGAATTACCACTTTGTGGCGTCATTCAACGAATTGTTGTTTAGAATACAGCTCTTACCTAATTGCTTTCAAAACTACACAGGACATCTAGCTCTACCACGCTACCATCTGAACACAATGTTTTATTTATACATTGAATTGTGATTTTTTATCAAAGACTGGCATAAGTTTTCTATGTATAAACCTAGTCAAGCTCTTCTTTGTATCCACAGACTTTAGGTGCTTCTGCTGTGATCTCCTTCACGTATTTTTCTACTGCTTGTGTAAGAGAAGGCAAACAATGTAATGGAGTGGGGATAACATTCATGAAATTTATTCAGCCGTCTATTATCTTCGTCAAGATTGCGCCCGATAAATGCATATCGGTTAGGGGATCTGTTATCACAGCAGTTTTCCTATTGTCGATATTTCAGATTTGCGTATGCCGTCATTTACTCTCATCTTTCAACTATTATGTGCTGAGCAGCTACCTGTCTAATGTGATGGCGATCATCAGAGAGCATTGAAATCAGAATTTCCTCTGCGTATGCAAAGCAACTATTGGTCTAAATAACTTTTTTTAGTATTTGTTTCATTCCGTTTTGTGTGTTGTTTAGTAGTCGAGTAGTTTCCCATGAGTTTTTAGATCCTTTCTTTAGATGCGGATTACATTTGATGGTAAACCATCCTGGGGAAAACCTGGATTACATAGTACTTTTTGAGTGAACGTAGAGACTCAGATGGACAGTGAGTGCTCATTTAAAGATGAAGAATTCAGTTCGTCGTTGCCCTCCATTCTGCGTGGGACATGTTTAGAATTAACCATCACAATGAATCATATGCCACCTCCAAGTCCAGTGAATTTCCTCTGCATCATTTATTAGAGAATATCGTTGGTAAAAATTAAATTCTAACCCACAGGGATGTTAAATTTAATTCCCCAGATGTTCTTCGGCAACTCCTAAAAGTGATTAAAAAAAAGAAAAGAAAGAACTTGTTACCATACACAGATCATTTTAACAAGCCAATTTACGAACTACTTCCTTTTACTTCCGCATTTGATAATGAGTGCTATTACAGCCCACTTGAGTAACTCTCTAAAGCATATGTTCTAATAACTAAGATTTCATCACTAATATGTAACTAAAAGGAACATCTGAACATTTTGACTTTTGCCAGACACCTTTAATTATTATATATTTTTTCTACGCTGCGAATATGTTTTTTAGCAGCTTTATGTATACTCACTCTTAATCATGTAGCCTCTCTGTTAAGACGGAGTTTCTTACACTCCAGTAATATGTTTAATTATAAGTATTTAAAGCTAAAAGTTGAATCTTTCTTTATCGTAAAAACACACAATACTAATTCATATTACATTATATCTTCCCATGGATTTAGCGATTCATATTAAGCTCTCAAAGGATACTTCAAAGGATAAATAATGCTTCACAAAATAAAATAAAATAATTTCTTCAAGAAGCTTTTGGATAAATCCCTGACCACGCCACACCGATGAAGTTATACGTCATCGCGATATTGACGAATCCCAGGTAAGAGCATTTTACCTATTTCCATTTCAAAAGCAGCATAGCCACAAGAGATTTTTTCTAATTGTTTAAATATGAGACAGCGAATTCCTGCTATCGAGAATGGGGTGCTTTTGGCTTGATAGGCCACTTAAACTCCAACAAAAGATTAATGAGACAGATAAAGTGCTCATGTTTAGCGAAAAAGAAGAAAAATTTTATATAGTGGCTTAGATTATAAATATTAAAAGTATTCATGTTCTGAATAAAAAAAAAAATAAAAAGATGCTGCATTGAATAAAATAATGAATGTTATTGTACCAGAAATATAAAGGTGAATGAAAAAGAAACATTTATATATTTATGTTTTATGTAATGAACATTTAAATAATTAGTGAATGAACAATTTGTTGGTTGTGAGTAATAATAATAATAATAAAAAGAAATCGTTCATTTTACAGTAAATAAATAAATAAAAAGGAAATAGGTTCGTCGCATATATAAATAAGAGTAAACATGGCAGGGATCAAAGACGTCCAAATTGTCGAAAAATTAAATTCGCATAATTACTCAAATTGGAAATTTCGCGTAGAAATGATTTTAATAAAAGAAGAATTGTTTGATGTAATAACACAAAATCCCCCAGATCCAATTAACACGGACTGGACGAAGAGGGACCGTAAAGCACGTGCAATTATCAACTTGAGTATTGAAGACTCACAGATCGTGCATGTAAAGCACTTAAACACTGCCAGAGAAACCTGGCAAGCTTTAAAAACAATTCATGAAAGGGCTAATCTCTCAAGCAAGTTATATTTGCTGAGAAAATTATACGGAGCAAAACTCCCAGAAAACGGCAATCTAATAAAACACATTACACATATTTTAGAACTTGTTGATAAACTTTCAGCCATAGGCGAAACTATTAATGACTCGCACATTTCAGCTCTGTTACTTTGTTCATTACCACCTAGTTACAACACCTTAATTATAGCCCTCGAGGCCCGTCCAGAAAATGAACTTAATTCAGAGTTTATAAAAGGAAAACTCACTGATGAATATACAAGACGTTTAGAAAACACAGATCAGAGCGAGAATTCCTCAAAAGCGTTTAAAACGCATAAAAAGTTTCCGGCTGAACACTATAATAAAAAGGACAAACAGTGCACATACTGTAAATTAAAAAACCATACATACAGGGAGTGCTGGCATCTTAAGAACAGAAACACTTACTCACCGTCACAAAAACAACAGCCGCACAAATCCAAGTATTACACATCATCGTTATGTTATGAAGACGCAAACTATTATAGAGAAAACAAAAACCGTGAAACAGAACCAATTCGGATTAACAAAACACAGGGCAATTCAGGAAAAGGCAGCGACGCAGCTTTTTTAGTCCAGAAACCAGGAAAACAAACCTGGATAATCGACTCAGGTTCATCGACACACATTCTAAACAGTAAAGATGCATTCACTAAGTTTAACGACACTGAAAAGACGACAGTCATCATTGCCAATGGAAAAACGCTGAATTCACACGGTACAGGTGAAACGACATTTAAAACAAAAACATCCGATGGAGGGATAAACACAATCACATTAAAAGAAGTATTATACGTACCAGAATTAGAATCGAACCTCATATCGGTAAGCAAAGCAACACAGAATGGCTATAAATTAATTTTCGATAAAGAAAAATGCACGTTATCCCGAAACGGGAATATTTATCTTGAAGCAAGAATGAAAAATAATTTATATCAAGTCGAATTATTAGAAAGCGCTGAAACTAATAAAGTAAACATTGCACATGAATGTAAAAATAAAAATTGCATAGAAGTTTGGCACAAACGACTTGGCCATCGTAACTATAATGCGATAAAAGAATTAATAAATAAAAACTTAGCTGACGGTATAAAAATAAATAACTGTAATCATAATGCATTGTGTGAAATATGTATCCAAACAAAAATAAGTGATGCCCCATATCCGAAATCAACAAACTGTCCCAAAACAAGCAAAGTGCTCGATCTGATACACACGGACGTGTGCACATCTATCGGTACACCTACTATCGGGGGAAAAACAATGTTCGTCACTTTTATAGACGACTATTCAAGGTTCACAGTAATTTACTTACTTTCGCATAAAAATGAAGTTCACGAAAAGTTAAAAGATTATGTAGCCATGGTGAAAACCCAATTCGGCAGATTCCCTAAAGCTATTAGATCCGATAATGGAGGGGAATATTTAGGTAAACAAACGGAAGAATACCTAAGGGCAAGAGGTATCCAACACCAGTTTACTGTACCATTTTGTCCGAGCCAAAACGGCGTAGCGGAAAGAAAGAATAGGTCATTATTAGATATGACCAGGAGTCTACTCTCCGAAGCAGGCTTACCTCAAAAATTCTGGGGAGAAGCCATAAATACCGCCAATCACCTGCAGAATAGGCTACCAACCAAAATAACAAACAAAACACCGTTCGAAATTTGGTTCAACCGAAAACCCACCTTACACTACCTGCGTACATTCGGCTGTAAAGCTTATGCCTATATACAAAAACATCAGCGAAACAAATTAGATGATAGAGCGCAGGAAGGAATACTTGTGGGGTATGACAACAAATCAAAAGGTTACCGTATATTTACAAAAGAAAACAAAATAATAATAGCGAGAACAGTTAAATTTATAGAAAATAGTGAAAACAACTTAAAAGAAAGCGAAGAGGTAGAAAACTCAGACAATGACAACAACTACATTCAAACAGAGTTAAGTAATTCGGACGAAGAACCAACCGCGTCCAAACAACCCGACGTAGAACCGAGAAGGTCTCAGAGGTCAAATAGAGGAGTACCACCCGACAGATACGTATGTCACGTAAAAACAAATGACACATTCGAACCAACCGATTTTTATGACATAGCAAACATGAACAACCCAGTAGAAAAAGAAAATTGGCTCAAAGCCGCTCAGCAAGAAATCAACTCATTAAAGAAAAATAAAACTTGGGACTTAGTGGATCCCCCACCAAATAAGAAAATTATTGGTTGCAAGTGGATTTTTAAGAGAAAGTTAGATAATTTAGGAAATGTACAAAAATACAAGGCCCGTTTAGTAGCGAAAGGATATAATCAGAAGTACGGCGAAGATTATGATGAAACCTTCGCACCCGTAGTTTCACACACAACAATCCGCACATTTTTAGCCTCAGCGGCATATAAAAATCTTTCTGTTCAACACATTGACATCGACACTGCATTTCTTCACGGCGAAATAGAAGAAGAAATTTTCATGAAACAACCAGAGGGTTTTATAGAAAAAAATTGTGAAAACAAAGTGTGTAAACTGAATAAAACAATCTACGGCTTAAAGCAGGCAGCTAGAGCCTGGCACAAAAAGATCGCAGAATCATTAAAAAACATGAATTTTGTGCAAAGCACTGCTGACTCATGTTTGTTTACTAGAAAAGAAAAGGAAAATTTCACTTATATCATCGTCTACGTTGACGATATTTTAATCGCGAGTAAAAGTGAAATAATTAAAGATGTAATAAAACAATTGCAAAATGAGTACGGAGTAAAAGACTTAGGCGAAATAAGTCAGTACCTAGGAACCAACATAATCAAAACGAATGATGGTTACAAATTAAACCAAAAGTCAAAAATAGAAGATTTGGTTAGAAAGTTAAATTTAACAGATGCAAGACCTATTGGTACACCGATGGAAGTAGGTTTCTATAAATTAGAAGATAGCGACAATTTACTTCCGAACAATACAAAGTTTAGGCAAGCGATCGGTTCGCTCTTGTATATTGCCACAGTCACTCGACCCGACATTATGGCACCAGTAAATATACTTAGTAGGAGAAGTGCAACGCCACGCGAGAAGGATTGGAAAGCGGCAAAAAGAATTATTATTTACCTCAATTGCACAAAAAACCTATGCCTAACAATAAGTAAAAATAAACCACCAATACTCATCGCGTATGCTGATGCTGATTGGGCTGGGGACACTAAAAATAGAAAATCAACCACCGGCAATATTTTTTTTCTGGGTGATAATCCCATTCAATGGACTACAAAATTACAGTCAAGCATTGCATATTCTTCCGCTGAAGCGGAATATGTTGCTGCAGCAACCGCAGGACAAGAAATTTTATGGCTATTAAAACTGCTAGAAGATCTTAACTTGTATCAAGTAAAACCTATTTTACTTTACCATGACAACCAAAGCAGTATAAAGATGATAGAAAATGAAAAATTTTCGAAGCGGACAAAACATATTGATATCCGCTTTCACGCCATAAGACAATTAAAGGAAGATAAAATTATCGAATTAAAATATTGTCCCACGCAATACATGATTGCTGACTGCTTGACGAAGCCCACACCCAAACCTCAACTTTTGTGTGACATCAAGACTATGAACTTGTTACCTTATCCATCTGAGGAGATTAAGGAGGGGTGTTAAATTTAATTCCCCAGATGTTCTTCGGCAACTCCTAAAAGTGATTAAAAAAAAGAAAAGAAAGAACTTGTTACCATACACAGATCATTTTAACAAGCCAATTTACGAACTACTTCCTTTTACTTCCGCATTTGATAATGAGTGCTATTACAGCCCACTTGAGTAACTCTCTAAAGCATATGTTCTAATAACTAAGATTTCATCACTAATATGTAACTAAAAGGAACATCTGAACATTTTGACTTTTGCCAGACACCTTTAATTATTATATATTTTTTCTACGCTGCGAATATGTTTTTTAGCAGCTTTATGTATACTCACTCTTAATCATGTAGCCTCTCTGTTAAGACGGAGTTTCTTACACTCCAGTAATATGTTTAATTATAAGTATTTAAAGCTAAAAGTTGAATCTTTCTTTATCGTAAAAACACACAATACTAATTCATATTACATTATATCTTCCCATGGATTTAGCGATTCATATTAAGCTCTCAAAGGATACTTCAAAGGATAAATAATGCTTCACAAAATAAAATAAAATAATTTCTTCAAGAAGCTTTTGGATAAATCCCTGACCACGCCACACCGATGAAGTTATACGTCATCGCGATATTGACGAATCCCAGGTAAGAGCATTTTACCTATTTCCATTTCAAAAGCAGCATAGCCACAAGAGATTTTTTCTAATTGTTTAAATATGAGACAGCGAATTCCTGCTATCGAGAATGGGGTGCTTTTGGCTTGATAGGCCACTTAAACTCCAACAAGGGATTCGCCGGACCAATAGGAAAAATCTTTGTTCTCGTGCCATTCCCTTCTTATTTCAATTTTTGAAGCCATAGAGAGTAATTTTGAAACATTATTTCCTGAAATCGAGAAAAGTGTACTCAGCACAGACCAGAAATACCTGCTAGATATTTGCAAAGTTATTTCATCACGATATTTCTCAGAAGAACTAGCAAATGGGAACCCAAGAAATTTGTCCTACGCAAGATGGCTCACAAAGGCGAATAAAATTTTTCGCCTTTATATAAGCTTTATATAAGCACTGATTGACCATCAAAGTCTGTAGGTCCACTCACAAAGTATGTAATCCAAGTTTATGCCGCAGGACGGTTTACACCAAATGTAATCCGCATCTAAAAATAGATCTAAAAACTTATGGGAAATTATTTGGCTACTAAACATCACAGAAAACAGCATAAAACAAATACTAAAAAATTATTTAAGACAATGGTTGTTTTCACGTCGAGAGCAAATTCTTATTGCAATGTCCTCTGAGGGTCGCCATCACATTAAACAGAAAGCTTCTCAGCATATAAAAAATGCAAGAGGTAGAGTAAATGATGGCATACTCAAAGATGAAATACCTTAATGTTGTAGAATGTTGTAGCAACAGAACTCCCAATCATGCATTAACTGGACGCAATTTTGGTGAAGATAATAGACGGCTGAATAGATTCCATTAATTCCACAGCATTACTCGGCTTGCCTTATCATACACAAGCAGTAGATATATACGTGAAGAACTGTCACAGCAGCATCATCCAACGACTGTGGATACAAAAAAGAGATGGACTAGGTTGATACGTAGAAAGCTTATGCCAGTCTTTGATAAAAAAAAATTACAATTCAGTGTATAAATAAAACATTGTGCTCATATGGTAGGGTGGTCAAACTATTCACTGTTGTGACATGAAATGCATCCACCTCCACGTGGTACCTTCTGGGTAGTTTTGAAAGCAATTAGATAAGAGATGTATTCTAAACAACAATTAGTTGTATGACACAACAGAGTGGCAACGCCTTTTTTTACCAAAAGTTGTCACTTATTTTTTTAATTTTTTTGAAAAGATGTCATATTTTACCCAAAATTTCGACTTTTCGACCAAAAGCGCAGACTCAAGCCATTTTTTTTTTCAGCGGTAAAATTGAATGCAGTTGATGTACTAGTATAAAGGCAACTTTTAGTACCTACCCGTTTTTGATTAAAAAATAATAATTTGTTTCGCTCCACCCTAATACAAAATAATTCCTTTACACTTATATCTACGGGTGAAAGGCACTTTTGTAATCTGTTCATTTAGCAGATGTACTTTAAACATAATTAATAAAAATTACACTTAAAAACAGTATACTTAAACAATATACTTATAAAACATTACACTTTTAGCACTACATGAAATGATAATAAAAAACAATAATTATAAATTTATATGCATGTTTAAACCATTAATAACAATTTCTTAATGGCTGAATAACAAATTAAATATTTTATGTTTTTAAATTTGATAAATTTGAATTAATTTATGTAAATAAATTTAATAAAAATAGTTTTAGCCCGGGAATAAAACCTTATCAAACTTTTGTAACAGATACAAAAAATATTTTTTAACTTATATATATTAATTTGCTAATGTTTTATAAGCATAATAATTATCTATTTATTTAGTTATATAACCTTTGCACAATTTTTTTTAGAAAAAATGTAGATATTAAACGGAAATCGGATTAGTTTCATTACTTAGTTTAAACAGTATTTATTTTTTTCCATTAATTTTAACATAAACATTTAATACAGTAGGTTTCATTTTCATTATGATTATATTTTCTATTTATATACGTAAGCCGTTAGAAGGATGCAATAATTTTAATGGTAATTTTTTTATGGTAAGAAATAATATACTTTGCTTTGTTTATTTTGATGAAAACATTAAAGGTCTGGTATAGTTTTCCATTAAAAGAAATTATTTAATCATGCTTTTTTTTATTATGTTAAATTATTCCTGCGCAAAGTGATTTGGGGTTGTTGTTAAATTGAAATTCTTTTAGAGTATGTCAATAAAATTATCAGTGTTCTTTCAGATTTCTACTTTTTGTTATTTAGAAGAAAAACATGTTGGCTTTTTGTTGAAAGAAAACTGCTAGCAGAAGAAAAATTAAAAAATATATATTTGAAAATGAATTTTAATAATGAATTTAGAAACTTTAATAGTGAAGTTACTTTTTTTTATAATGGATTTATTATACTAATACAGTACCGGACCTCAAATCCGGAATCCTAAAATCCGGACGACCCAAAATCCGGAACGGAAAAAAGAAAACTGAAATTCCGCGATGATCGCGAATAAATATTTCGCAAAAATGTCCATAGATGGCGCTACGTGCGCGCGTAACACAGTGCCGAGCCAAACTAGACTCAGCAATTTTATTTTATTGCAATGTTTTTCATTCATTAGTTTTAATCCAAATTTTCTATCAGAATTATCGTAGTTAGTGTGTGCACACATTTTAAATTTATTTTAAAAAGAAACCCTTTTCTTCATTTATATAGAAAATGTAAAAAGAATAAATAAATAACCACAAGAAAGAATTATTTTTAAAAGGTTCGAAGAATATTTCATAATATTTATATGTAAAAATATTTTACAACGCCCTCCCTCCACTTTTAATATGTTCAACAAATTTCATTTTTCGAAAAAATTCTGTTTGTAAGCACCGTACTAAAAAATTCTTTTCTTTAACTCAAAGAGAAAAAAAAATCTATGCAAAGTTCGTTTCTCCATAACAAAACAAGCTGTCCACCGAAAGCTAATGATCACATTCTGATAACGTTGACTTTCCACTTCACGCAGTTAAATAAACATGTTGAATAAGCAAAACAAACAGCGGATAGATATGTCGTTTTTCTTTACTTTCTTTTCATCTAGTGGCCTTTTTTTTTTTTTAGAGGTACCCTAGCTTTCTAATAACTTATCATAATTTAATAAAAATTTGTTACACAAGCTGATTCACTATTATTGTAACTTGCTGAAAATTTGAAAGAAATTCGTCAATTAGCCTAATTCGGTTCTCGCAAACAACGATGTATTTTCATTTTCTAAAAAATGTTTTTATGTTCCTAATAATGTGCAGACTTTTATAAAACCAAAAACTTTCTGCGCACATAAATATTGGGTCAAAAATTTTCTGCAAATTGATTTAATGTTTAATAAAATAACGTGTTATGCTACTTTGACGGTATGAATTTTAAACAGTAGTTTCAAAATAATTACGAAAATATTATAATTAAATATGATAAATAATTTAATTTAATTTAAAATGCATTAATATTAATTACAGAATAATTATGTTGGCTAAAAAATTATAAAGCTAAAAATCCATGATAAGAAGGGGTGAATTCTTGTCAGTTATTTTGTCAATGCATTTAGAAACAGCCCAATCCTTAATATTTTGACCTCTTCTCACAAAATGCAATAATGGACATTGCTTCTGAAACAATTGAATCGCATTTTGTAAGGAGAGGTCCATTCATAGGTATCATCATTAAAGAGACAGATGATTTTTTATTGCGGTATTTTGACGAAATTCTCATTTTTTCCACGATCATTTAGCGAAATTTTCAATTTTCCGCGACATTTGCGGGTTTTTTCGCGATTCTTTGACGACATTTGCGCTTTTTTCTCTTATCCTTTGACGAAATTTGCATTTTTCGCGATCTTTCGACGAAATTCAAGCTTTTTTCGCGTTCTTTTGACGAAATTCGCGCTTTTCTCGTGATATTTTTGACGAAATTCGCGTTTTTTCGCGATCCTTTAACGAAATTAATTTTTTTCTGCGGTTCTTTGACGAAATTTGCATTTTTTCGCAATCTTTTGACAAAATTCGTGCTTTTTCCGCTATGCTTTTGCGAAATTTGTTTTTTTTATGTATTTTTGGATGAAATTTGTTTTTTCGCGATCCTTTGACGATATTCGCGTTTTTTCTGTGGCCTTTTGAGGAAATTCGTGTTTCTTTTGCGATTCTTTGATGAAACGCGCGCTTTTTCCGCGACCCTTTTACGAAATTTGTGTTTCTTTCGCTATCCTTTAACGAAATTAGTTTTTTTCCGCGATTATTTTACGAAATTTGCGTTCTTTTTCACGAACCTTTGACAAAATTCGCGCTTTTTCCGTTTTGCTTTCACGAAATTCGTTTTTTATCCTGCGCTTCTTTGACGTAATTTGCATTTTTTCTGCGATTCCTTGATAAAAGAATATTTTTTTCCCACGATTCTTTAAAGAAATTCGCGTTTACTCCGCGGTCCTTTAATGAAATTCGCGTTTTTTCCGCGATATTTTGACAAAAGTGGGTATTTTTTCTGCAAACGATTGACGGAATTGGTTTATTTTTGGCGACCATTTGTTGAAATGCGCAATATATTTCAGTGATATTTTTTATATCTGAATTTTTGGACTGACGGCTGATTTGTTTTAATTTTCGGGACCGAATGCCTTAAATTTTCGGAAAATTCGGAACAGAATCACCCCTGTCAAACAATAAATAAATCGTACATAAAATTGGGGAACATTTTTAATTTTTCGGTATTAAAGAACAAAATTTACTTTTTTTTTTCTCTAAGAAATTTTCCGCAAAGTTCCGAAGTTTGCGGAAAATTTTCCGCGCACGGCGTGCGTCTATATTATACAACTCTGATAATGTGATGTGCAGGATTAAAAAAATTCTTATCCTTATTTTAAATTATTTTTTTTATTTATGTTTATGTTTGTTTACTTAATATACCTCATATGGCAATCCGCGATATAGATTCCTAGGCCTAACTCGCGAGCAACAACGCATTTTCATTTTCTAAAAAATGCTTTAATATTTCTAAAAATATGCAGTAATAGTATTTTTTTTTTAACTTATTTTTATTTTGAATTACTTTTTGTAATTTATATTTTTGGTTTTATTTACACTAAGCCTAACATGGCAATTCGCGCTATAGATTGATTCGTGGCATGTGAATTTTTGCCAAGGGCATGTACTGTATCTGTTTATTTATTGTTTTGGTTGAGGACCTAAAATCCGGAAAATTCCGAAATCCGGAACGGCCGCGGTCCCGACCAGTCCGGATTTGAGATCCGGTACTGTAATATAGTAATAACGAATCGTCTACATGTCAATCTTTGTTACATTACGTACAATCTTGGTACGGTCCAAAGAAATTTTTTGTTAATAAGAACTTCTTACCATTAATGCTATAGAAATGAATGGGACTTATTCAAACATAATTTTTCACATCAAATATGATTTTTCTATTTTAGTTTCAGTTTTAATACGTTTTGTTACATAACTTTTGTGTTTATACTACCAATTTACATACTTATTTACATTTAAAAGCGATTAAATTCACAATATATAGATTCATTCATTTATTTATTTTAATTATTGTACGAACAAAAATAAAAGAATTATTAATAATGTATCGTGCAGATAATATTTATCATATTCATTCCATAAATTACACTTTTAAGTAAAATAATTCGAATAAAATAGTTTGCCAATTATTCTAAGAGAAATATTTTTATGTAAACTAAAGAGTGTGGAGGGGGGAGGATACATCGAATAAAATAAATGATTTGTTTCATAAAATTAGTAAAAATTGGTTCTTTAGTTTCGGATGCGTGTAATTAGAGACCCCTTCGTTCGGTGGAGCAGAGTGTGTATACATTAGATGTAGAAGCAAGTAATTCGATTCTATATTTGGTGAGAGCGTTCTACATGATTGAAAATCTTATCTGATTGAAGTATCTATGAATTTGTCTGGGTAACATGGATATTATAAGATTTTTGGAATCACCAAATTTCTCATCTCCAACCGTTTTTGTCTCACCAAAATGGGAACCGGTGGAAAGATTCAGTGAATACTAATACAATATACAGGGTGTTCCAAAATTCGACCGAAAAATTAAGAGGGGGGATAGAAGGCATCAAGAGGATGAAAAAATACCACAGAACATGGGATCGCAAACCACGTGCAGGCATTCCCCGACTTACTTATTACGCGGCTTACGTAAATTCGCAGTTACGTAATAAATCTCGAAAACTACATTTGTGAACATATTAGTGCGTTTGATACACAGTTGCATACTTTTGGTATTTTTTTTTTTATAAATAAAATATACAGTGTGTCCACGTATAACCTGACCGACCTTTATTTTCGCAACTGTTTGTCCTAGATGCATACTTCCAATTACAAAAATGGTCAAAATAAGGTGCAGGATTAGGATAAAAAATGTTTGAAGCGAAAAAACAATTTAGTGAAGAATTACAGAATCTAAATTTTTATACGGTGCCCCTGTCCTATAAGTTATATTTAGTAAAATTTCCCTGTTACGCTGGCAAGTAAGGCAAAAAAAGTCCCGTTATTCTACGATTAAAATTGACCGAGTAATAGCTGTTTAAAGTTGGAATATATTTTTTGATGCATATTAGGGGTCATTCACAAATTTAGTAGAAATATAATTTCGTCAGATATAGTAAAGAAATGGTTGAGAGTAAAATTAGCATTGCAATATAAATTTGAAATCTTTAATCATTCTGACGTATTACTGCAAAATGTACAATTTATACTGAACATTATAAGAGGATAAAAATAACAGATTTTTTGTTAAATAATAGGATGAAAAAGAACAGCCTCAATTCTTTACAAAATGATACATATTTTAAAATGCTGTTAGATTACACTGTCTTTCAAATTTTGGGTTGTGGCATGTTTTTTAGCTTTTGAAAATTGATACTTATTAAATAACTTTTTAGCACTGAATCCGAAAATGACCTTCATTTTAAACTATCACGTCAGGAATTTTCTCAAATCGCAAATTTCAAAGTTAAAAAACTAAAAGTTAAAATTGATACCTCCTCCCCTGCCAACCTCATCGGACCTCTGAGCTGTTTAGCTGTAAGAAATCCAGTATAAGCCAAAAAAAAATGAATAAATTATTGAATTAAATAAAATTAAACTGAATAAAAAATGTCTTACATCTATTTTATAGTATCAGATTTTTCGCTATTTTTTAACCTTGAAATTTACGATTTGCGAAAAGTCCTGACATGATGGTTAAAAGCGAAGGTAATTTTTTTATTCAGCGTTAAAAAATATATAAAACGTAATTATAAAAGTTAAAAAACACAACCATCGCAGGTTTATGTTATCTAATCTAAAACTCTTTCTTAAACTTGTTGACGGTAATCTATACGATTTTTTTTTTTTTTTTTTTTTTTTTTTTTTGTGTTATCCTCTAATATAAGTATGTATAAGATGGTAAGCGTCGAAAATCATAATAATATAGCATTGTCATCGGATTTAAGTCAGTATGTAAAATTTAACTTCGATCGGACATTTGAAAGTGAGTTAATGTTTGAGTATAAAACTTAAACTGGAATAATGATCGTTGCAAGTTAAATAAAACCTTATGAAAATAACATGATTTTGTTAAAAGAAATCATAGCTTCAAATCCTTACAAAATAAAACATGTGTTAAAATACAATTAATTTAAATAATCTGAAATTTAAGTTAACTCAATCGTAATAGTTGCACGATTTTTTTTTAAGCGTAGATACCTTGAAATAAGTGTAAGTACTTCATATACGACCCCTGAAAGCATGGCAGAAATCATCTATTTTGATATGCAAAAAAGTGGTATAAGTCATGAATTTCAAAGTTTCATAACTCGGTCAATTTTAATGTTAGTTGAATGGGACTTTTTTTGTCTTACTTGTTAGTGTCACAGTAAATTTTTACTAAATATCACTTATAGGACCGGGAGACCGTATAAAAATTTGAATTTCGTAATTTTTTAATAAATGTTTTTCTTGACCCAAATCGCTTTAAAAATAATTATTTACCTTATTTAAACCATTTTTGTAATTGGAAGTATGCATCTAGGACCAATGGTTGCGAAAATAAAGGTCGGTCAGGTTATACGTGGACACATTGTATAGATATAAACCACAACAGTAATATAGTTTATATATTAGATAGAGTTATATTTTTACTGGTATATTCAATCAAATCTATAACAAAGCTACTTAATCTTTACTGTTAGTTATTCATAGTAGTCATCTAAATCATAATAAATACAATTTATGCTTATCAAGGATTTTTTTTATTTTGTGAGTGCTATTTATTTGTCTTGCCATCAGAAATTCATGAAGAATAAGTTAAATTAGTCTTCTTTAACTCTTTCTTATTTTTGTAGTCGTTTAATGTAGGTTCAAAATTGTTACAAATCAATTCATCCATGTTAGATTTATAAATCCCGTATTCCACAAGATATTTGAAAAGTGTTCTTTAAGTTTATTTTTATATTTTTTCATACGTTTATAGTTTATATACGAATAAATTCTGACGCATGACGATTTATTTATAAAATAATACGGTGTAAATAATATACATATATATATATATATATATATATATACCTATAATAAATATTGCAGTTTCTTACAAAATTTTACCTAAGAAAGTTAAAAATTCGACTTACATAAAATTCAAGTTACGTAAAAATTTACGGAACGCATTACTTACGTAAGTCGGGGGATGCCTGTATTTAGTTACAAATACAGGGTGTTTCATCCTAACTCAACTTACAGTGACGGTTATAATTTTGAGAAAAATCAAAACATTACAATGAAAATGCAACATACCTTATTTATATGTACAGTCGTGGAAAAAAAAAAGTAAACACCCCCTACTAACTTCTCAAGAAATTATCGTAGAAGAAAGTTCCTGGTACCGAACGACTGGAAATAAAATCTACTTTTAAATGATGTATATAAAATTTGCTTAGGGGGCTATCTACCTATTAAAACGAACCATAACCTTTTTTTTTCAATAGCAGTACACAATTTTGACAGCATGAATGAACTCTACACCCTTCAATTAGCCTAAAAGCAAATTTTTATACAATTCGTACCATAAGTTTCCAAGAAATTAATTATTTTAAAACGAGCGTATTTTAAGGGCTGTATCCAAATTGAAGCTCCGTACTCGATTGTTAACTGAGAGACTGTTTCTTGATCAAGGCACCTTAAGCTCCACTCATGGAGTCAATGAAGTCTGTTAAATTACAGGACAAACAGAATAAATTTCAAAATATCTACTCACTTCTATCATAAGCGACCTCTTAAATCCTCATTTTGCCGTTTTTTAAGCATAATTTGAAAACTACTTGGAAGAAAAATGTGAAAATTTGGATTTCCATAAAGCAGGACTTAATAAATGTAAATCCATCAAAAAAATTGTAGGTTGCAATCCATAATTTTTTCGAATATTATTTTCATAATTCATATCATAAAATTACAAAAATTGCAAATTCAGCGTATTTATGTTTGGGTATATTAGTATTGTTGCTACAAAAAAAAAAAAAAAAAAAAAAAAAAAAAAAATTAGCACATTAGGAGCAGAATTACAGGAGATATTAATGAAAATATGAAGATGTAATTTAACATTAGAAACCCTAAATTTTGAATGTTTATAATTCAAAAACTTATCATTCAAATGACTTGCAATTTCGTGTTTCGGCATAGTTTGAACCGACGTTTTAAATTATCTCGTTAAAATTGTCTATTGCTATTGAAAAAAATGAAGTTTTGATTCATTTTAATATGTAGATGGCCCCTTAAGAAAATTTTATATGCATCATTTAAAAGTAGACTTCATTTGAAATCGTTAGGTACCAGTAAATTCCTTCTACGATAATTTGTTGAGGGGTTAGTAGGGGGTGTTTACATTTTTTTTCCACGACTGTACCTTATTTTGTGTATTAATGTTATAACATTACGAATTGTTTTGGAAAAACAGGATGCTCAAGCAATCGATGATACCGTATAAGCTGGCAATCGCAGTCCAATATGTGAAGCGTCAAGTGCATACCGATGTCGCGCATAATAGAAACTTCTACACTCTCAAAAACAATTTACTTAAAAATGAGAACTTCCAAGCACTCGTATTTTTTTAAGTACAATTGTTTCAAAAAGAAGTACATTGTTAAAAATAATCTACTTAAAAAAAAAGCATTTCTATGTACTCGTATTTTTTAAGTACAATTGCTTCAAAAAGGAGCATTAATCTACTTAAAAATGAAAATTTCTTTGTACTCGATTTTTTTAAGTACAATTAATTCAGAAACGAGTACATGATATTTTGAAGTTGTGTATACTTATACTTATTTATAAATGTATGCAGAAATGAATACATATATTTTGTATTTTAAAGTTTTAACATTCATGTTTAAATCCCATGTGCTTAAAAATATGAGTTTTCTGATAAGGGGCATTCCACGTCAAATCAGGCAGTAAAATATCAATATGTAACCCACCATCACAGATTTTAATGAAACTGCGTGTGTTTGTTCTTACTATTAAGATATGATCACCAGTAATTTTTTTTGCTCCTTGGTGAAATAGTTTCTGAGAAAAAAATTGTCAAAATTTTGAAAAACTGCCGTCAGTTGGCATTCTTGATAGCTCGGTTTTCAAATGTAGCATGTCATATATATAATCATATTTCAATATCTACTCAACAAATCATCTTCAAATAATTTATGCACAATATTTAGGGTACGCAGCTTATGAAAAAAATATATTGTTACGCTTATAACATTTTAAGTGTGTCTAAAAAAATATTTAAACTTTGAAGTCGTGAATTTTTTATGAAAAATAATGCATTAACAAAAAAAGCATTATCAACAAAAGGCGGTATTTTTATTAAATTTATTTTTTATGGGAGATATACTTAAAGGTGTCCTTTACCTGATTCTGAAATAAAAATAGTGGGATTTTGGGTGTTTTTGGTAGTATTTCCTATTTAAAAATATTTTGAGGTGCATTTCATATCAAATCAAGCAGAGTTATTCCATGTCAGTTCCCCTAAGCCATTTAATCACTGTCACAAATTTCAATGAAATTGGGTTTGTTTATAGCTTATTTTAAGACGTAATCACCTTTAATTTTCTTGATCCTAAGTAAAATATTTTTTAAGATAAAAAATATCAAAATTTTGAAAAATTGTTTTAAATTTTTTTAATGACAGTTCGATATTCAAAGACTACATAAAAAAAAAAAGTCATTTCAATATAAAATCACTAAATAGGTTTCAAATAATGTATATGTGACAAATAATGTAGGCTGATTATTATTTCTTGTTTTTTATCATGTTTAAACACTAAGAGTGTCTTTTATCTTATGAATTTTTAAAATCAAGAATTTTGTCAAAAATAATGTGTTAATCAAAAATTTATTATTAACCGAAGGCAGGGTGTTATTGCTTTTTTTTAATTGTACGTAAAAATATCTTTTAAATGGTTATAAAATAAAAATAGTGAACATATGAGAAAAAATTATCAAAATTTTGGAATAATGCCACGAGTTGCCATTAATGATTGTTCAATTTTCAAAGGCCTCATTTTATATATAAAATCATATTTCAATAACTAATAAAGAAATCTTCTTCGAATAATTTAAGCAAGGTAAATAAAGTATGTAGATTATGAAAAAAATATTGCTGTAATGTTAAAAAATATTTAAATGTGTCTAAAAAATTGTATAATCTTTGAAATCAAAAATATTTTACACAAAATAATGAAATTATTAAAAAATCTTTATCAATCAGAGGCGGAGTTTCTATGACTAATTTTTTAATTTTAAAATGTACATAATACTACATTATAACTGGATCTGAAATTAAAAAAAGTGGGATTTTGGTTGGTTTTAGTAGTATTTAAATCATATTTAAAATTATCAATATTTTCAAAAGTAAAACCTATCCAATGTATCATCCCTGGAAATATTTTTATTTATACATTTATTTTATTTTTCAAATTATCTTTTATGTTCATTTCTTAAGGAAAAAAATAAACAATATTGTTTTTTAGTAAAACTTCTAGGGCGAAGAGCAATTATCCCTTTCCAAAAAAGAGAATAATCACTAGCTCCTCACCGCCCAATAGAAATTTTCAAAATGACAGTCCTAATCTTTAAACTCATATTTGGCTGTTAATATTGAAAATTTAGCATTGAGCTGCTAATATTGAAAAAAAAATACCAAATTTCACTCTGTTGAAGAAAATTTTGACGTATTGTGCTTTAAATATATGCAAAAAATGCATAATCCATTATATTTATATCTTTCAAATAACTATATCTAAAAAAATATTTAAAACTTAATGAGTTGCACTTTTGTAACTTTATTCAGTTTCTAATGATATGTACCGTAATTTCGGGTGTATAGCCCGCAGATCAAACAATTCAGTTTGGACCCAGAAATTTTATTAAGTATTTGAAGACCAATATTTACTGGGATCTAAAAAGTTACATTTTATTTTTTAAAATTTCTGGGTCGAAACACGATTGTTTGATCCGCGGGCTATACACCGGAAATTACGGTAATTTGATTTATTTCATCACAATATTGCTGAAAGATGGATTTTCAACATATATATGTGTGTATATATATCCCTGTTCTCAAACAAATTATTTAAAAATTATTCATTTATGTTTAATAAAGCATATATATATTGATTATACACTTACAGAAAATACATATAGTAAATTTTATGATATTATGTCAATAATGTCTAAAAGTAAAGAACTTATCTAATAGTATGTAACGAAAAATTTAACATCTGGTGTAATGACAACAAAATTTTATAATTGTTTTACTTAATTTGGATGAATGAAAAAAGCTTACATGTTTATATTTTATTGAAGTACAGGTGAAAATGTCACAAAGACATACCTCAACAACCACTGAGTATGTCACATTCACACTACAGATGATTCTTTTTTTTTTATCTTTCGGGTTTGATTTCAGATGGTAATGAATTAATTAGTTTTGTTAGAAGTGTCATTGCAGTCAGCATATTAGGCTCACTATTTTTTTTTTATATAATTTGTTTTGATTGACTCGATGAACAACAATATTTAAAGGGACCATTTCATGACTTTTCAATTAAAAGCTGATTTATAAATTCATCATGTTGTTTAGTTATTATTATCGTCTTAAGATAATAAGTTGATATTAAAATTTTTAAATGCAGTTTATTTATTATTTGAACAGTTGAAAGTATTTTTCAATAAGAGTGCGGGCTGTTGATTTTAAGTCGGCTGTTGAGCAATGTAGTGTTGGTAAAGGAACTGGTACTATTTAATTTAATTTTTATTGCTGTAAATAATATTTGTTATTTTATTATTGTATGTATTATATTTAAGCAAGATTAGAAATACACGATATCGTAGTCATTTTAGTACATCTTAGCATGAAAAGCTTCAATATTTATCATTAAACATTCACATTTTATGAAAATTTTGTTAAAATTGCTCATATTTTCACTATTTTTATTTTATAACTATTGAAAAGATATTTTTACGTACAATTAAAAAAAGTAATAACAGCCTGCCTTCGGTTAATAATAAATTTTTGATTAACACATTATTTTTCACAAAATTCTTGATTTTAAGAATTCACAAGATTAAACACACTCTTAGCTATTAACCATGACAAACAACAATAAATAATAATCTGCCTACATTATTTGTCACATATACATTATTTGAAACTTATTTAGTGATTTTATATTGAAATGACTTTTTTTTATGCAGTCTTTGAATATAGATCTGTCATTAAAAACATTTTTAAAAAAATTTCAAAATTTAGATATTTTTTTATCTTAAAAAATATTTTACTTGTAATCACCTTTAATTTCCTTGATCCTGTCTTAAAATGAGCTATAAACATACCCAGTTTCATTGAAATTTGTGACAGTGAACTAAATATCTTAGGCGAACTGACATGGAATGACTCTGCTTGATTTGATTTGAAATACGCCTCAAAATATTTTTAAATATGAAATACTACTAAAAACACCCAAAATCCCACTACTTGTATTTCAGAATCAGGTAAAGGACACCTTTAAGTATATCCCCCACAAAAAATAAATTTAATAAAAATACCGCCTTTTGTTAATAATGCTATTTTAGGTAATGCATTATTTTTCATAAAAAAAATCACGACTTCAAAGATTAAACATTTTTTTAGACACACTTAAAATGTTATATAAGCGTAACAGTATTTTTTTTCATAAAATACGTACCCTATATATTATGCATAAATTATTTGAAGATGATTTGTGGAATAGATATTGAAATATGATCATATTTATGTCATGCTACATTTGAAAATCGAGCAGACAAGAATGCCAACTGATGGCAGTTTTTCAAAATTTTGACAATTTTTTTCTCAGAAACTATTTGACCAAGGAGTAAAAAAAAATACTGGGAATCATATCTTAATAAAAGGAACAAACACACGCAGTTTCATCAAAATCTGTGATGGTGGGTTACATGCCTGCCTGAACTGACATGGAATGACCCATAAACCCTTTTCTTATACCGAATTGACAGTAGGGATTTCCGAGCTTTTATTTAAAGATACGTCCATCTTTGTTATAATTTTTAGTTTATAATACACACTTTTCAAATTTATTTATAACTTCATTAGAAATGTTAAAGAAGAAAATTTAGTTTAAAAACTGTTTTATTAGAAATTAGAATATTTAAGAAAGGGAAAATTCATCTCTGCTGTTAGCTATCTTCCGTCGCTGATTCATAAAATGTGTCATTTGGAAGCAGCTGGTAACTGTTCTTAAGCACTGTCAGTACAATGCTGATCTCCCACCTGGAGGACTGGAGTTCAAATCACGGGGCGGCTCATACACAACATTTCAAGAATTAAAATAGTAAATTCGTTGTTCTTTACTCCAAAAATTGTAGTTATTCAAAGTTACCGTAATTAAAAATGGTGATTTGTCGGTTCTCTGTAATTTCTTTTTCTTATAGTGTTTGTGTTTTTCTATACATACTTATTTTCGAGTCCCTGTATGTACTCAAAAAAATGAGTACATGCGTTTTTCAAATTTAAGAATTAAGTACTCGGAGCTATTTTTAAGATCGTTAAGTGCTCAATAATTAGTACAATTTACTTATTTTTAAGAATAGTGTTTTAACAGTGTACCAGTTTTTTCGATATTATTACATTTACAACAAAGGTAAGAATACCTATTAACAGATTTATCATAATATATTTCAGTTTTCTGAAATTTATTGCCTTCAACACAAATTGAATTAGGGGAGAGAACCCTGTACTTTTGATTAAATACATGATTTGCGACCCCATGTTCTATGGTAATTTTTCCTCTTCTTGATGCCTTCTATCACCCCACTTAATTTGTCGGTCGAATTTTGGAACACCCTGTATATTTGGATAAATGTATTATTTATATACTTTAAGATGTTAAGCAAACTAAGGCAGACAAATGTGCGAATTAACATTACCGTTTAACTGAATGTACGACTTCACTAAGGATAAGTTTAGTGGTAAATATTATAAATGTATAGTACTAACTTGAATAGTTACTTTAATAAGTTTATAAAACCGAGTGAGATTATACGCATTTCAGTTTAACCTATTATCAGATAATTGAAATGGGATTATGCATTTGTGAAAGCCGGATTTTCTCTGAAGTAATTTAATATCTTAAGTGCAAGTAATTAACTCAAACACGGAATTTACATAATGGATTTCACACCATACATTACGCTGATTTTAATGATTCAATGTTATTTCAAAAATAATTTTTTAAATTCTCATTGGGTTCTTTTGAAAATTGTAAGAAATAATATTACCGAAAATAGATTATGTTATACAATTAGAATATCACATACGGTACTTGAAAATACAAAAAAACATTTTTTTAATTCCTTAATACAGACGTGCCAAGCTGCCACTAATCTTCTGTAATATGCATGTGCTAATTTAACCCAGGTTTAATACGTTTCGCACCAGAAATATAATAATTATTATTATTTTAGAAAGGAAATTAAATAAGGGCCACAGAAAAACCTGAAATGAAATAAGTTAAGATTCATCAAATAAATATTCTTGTTCAAAGCGTTGTTAAACTGCTTCAAATTAATCCACATATTGCTGAAGTAGTGAGATCTTTAAGACCTCTGATAACAATTAGAATAAGTTGTGCTCCATGCGCAGTTAGTTTTATACTTATTTTATACAAAAAAGCAAAAATAAAATTTGTATTCATATGCTAATAATAGATTTTAGTATATTACCCCGAAAATGCTAAAACTATTTTAATTTTAACTATAAGTATTGTCTCAAATATTATATTAAATATGTCTAATATATTTAATACATCTCAATTTACGCCGTAGAATATATATTCCAAAAACTTCAAAGTAGACACTAAAAACAGTTTAATTGCTTAAAAGAAGTCAAATACGAATAAAAACATTAAAATATTGGCATGTTTTGATTGATTCACTCAATCGTCATCAGACTGATCTCTCATTCCAAGTGTTTTATTTACATTGCATTTATGTTTCTTATGTGTTCAGCTGACGATTGAGTGAATCAATCGAAACATGTTAATATTTTAGTGTTTTTATTGATATTTCACATCTTTGAAGCGGTTTTTTTAGTACATATTTTGAAGTTTTTGGAATATACATTTCATGGAATAAGGATTGTTTCAGGGGAAATAATAATAATTTTGTTTAATTTCAAAATAATAAGTGCTAATACACAATAAGAAAATATGAAACATCTTAGCAACGCTTTGAGAAATTTTATAGATGCCATATAATTCTTTTAAGTCGACAATAATATAGCAATATTGTAAAGACATTCTTATTGACGAGCCTCGGCTTACGTAATGAAATCTGTCTTACATATATTTTTTGTCTTTCTATGTTCACGATAAACTCTTACTGAATTCACAAAGTCACCACATGGTTAAGTTTTTCCGCATGAAAAAACCCAATTGCACTATATTCCTTCATAGGCATATCGAAGTTCTATCATCGGATATATACTGTCGCACGGAGGAAAACTATTAGGAATATTTTTCAGAAACTCAACTACATTACGAATAACATTACCCTCTGATATCAAAAGCCAGACAAAATTGAAAAAGAAAAGAAAGAAAAAAAAGAGGGGAAAAGTGTATTTTTAATAATTATTGTACATTATTTGTAATTTTTTATTCGTTCTTTATTGAACAAACAAGTTAAGAAAGGAATATGATATATATATATATATAGTGGTGGCCAAAATTGTGGACATTTTTTGACATTTTCATGTTTTATAACTTTCTGTGTGTATAGAATATATTAATTTTCATTTAAATACAAATGTTTATATATCAAATTCAAGGAAATTTAATGTAGAATTTACTAAAAAAAAAACAGATTTAAAATATCTGCATTGCAGAAAAAGTTACACTTACTTTAGTCTAAAATACAAATACAATTAGTCATGAATTCTGAAGTGTATTGTAATAAAAGCAGTGGTGTAGTCGAAGGGGGACGCGGGGGAAAGCGTCCCCTCACTTTTTTATTTTTTCTGGAGCGTCCACTTACTTTATATTTTCAAGGGGGACGCTAGAGACGCGGGAGGACGCAGACTTTGCAAACTTATTAATATATAAAAAAAATTAACAATTTTAGAAATAAGGTATTGATTTTTAATACTTTTCAACAAAGTTGAAAGTGGTTACTGTGCTTGTTCAAATATTCACATTTTAATTTCCATAAGTTTGTTTGTATTGCATCAAAATTTTATGTATATTTTTGAGGTTCAATGTAGTACATCACTATTGTAAATGATATATATAGCATCAGTATTTCGTTTACGCGAAAACAAAAAGAGAGTTCTTTCATATTACGCTTTATTGACAGAACTTGTTTGAAATAGACATTAATGAAGTTATAATATTTTAAATATAATGAAAATGACATTTGAAATTCGTTACATGTTCCCATCGGAAATAGCATCTATCGTTTGTTTACAGGGACATTAAAAAATATTTCCAAACACCACGATCCTTTAATGATAATTATTTGAAATGCATGGAAAACTATGGTAAACGATGATACAATTGAAAACGGTGTACGAAACATTTATAGTACATTTACAAGGCCAGACAAAAGAATCCATCACATTGTCATCTAGTATGTGTTCAGTCTGAAACGTGTTTTCGATTATATTATAAAGTTCCTAACATATTTTAGTCCCCCAAAAGTATGTTGAGGGTAATTTTTATTTAAAAAAGGGACTTCAAGTTTTTCTTAATATGCAAGCAAATTTTTTTTAAATACCCTAGAAAATATGACAATTCGTTATCTTTATAAAGATAGTCATTAAGCAATGTACAGAGCTTTATTTAAACATAGTTAAATATTCTACTGCAAGAAGATAGAAAGTGTTCAATATTGAGCACTTGCCTTCATAATTGTCCTCAAAGAACCACGAACTTTTAATTCAAATTGTTGAGTATTAAAATTTTAAATTAGTTTAACCTATATATTGTTAACTATTAACCTTAAACATAAAAAATTTTAATTTAAATTTTGGTTCCTTTTAACACAAAAAATGAGATAAACTATGATGTTCATCAGAAAAAGCATGGTATGGCAACGCTCCCTGGGGAGTGATCAAAACCAATATTGAATTAACAGCTATTCATAATCATCTTACATATTAAATTTGATGAAATGGCATCCCAAACATGCGGAGATCTGGCTATGATGGATATCGTTAAAAATGCAACACAGTAGCACCCCCATTTTGGCGAAATACACCAAAATCTAATCAGCGTCAATTTATGTCAATGGTTAAGTGAATGTGAAATTTGGTGAAATTTCATACCAGATATGCTGATATATAGATATGTAAATTGTGCAAATTGCAGCATTTCAATGCCCTGGTGGGCCATATGCACCAAAACCTGATTAGCACATGTATGTCCTAAGGTCTAATTAAATATGATATTTGATTAAATTCTATGCTTTAGATTTTGGAATAGAGTGACTAGGCTATAAAATATGTATCATATACAGAAAGAAATTTTCAAAAAATTGTCAAACCATATTCCGGTCAACCTAAAACTTGTAAATCCATCAGACAGATTCCAATACTTTCTTCTGATAAAAATATATTTAAGAAGGATAACAAAAAAAAAGAATAAATTTTAATTAAGTTTTCCTTTAATAGAGAAATATGCTTCTACACCAAAATCTAAAACAAAACTAAATCTATAATAATAAAGACAGAGTTTGGTCTGTGTGGGCTATGTGCTGAAAAGACTACTGCACATACAGCAACAAGATGGAGGCTATGTACATTTATGTCTAAAATTATGCACTTCGAAGCCAGTTTTTGGATTTTTTTTCATTTGATTTTTTTGCGATTTTTAACTTTTATTTTCTTTACCGTTCACGGTGATTTTTTTCACATTAATAAAAGGAATTCAGTTTCAATTTTTTAGTCCAATAGTAGCCAATTTTTTCCTCTTTTCAACTTTTTCAATAAAGTTTATTCAGAATTTGTACAGCGATTTATTTTTGAAGAATTTTTTATGCGAATTCAGCTTTTTTCTTTCGCATTTCGTTTCAGTTTTATGACATTCGAAAAAGTAATTTGGTTTCAAACTCTTAACCCCTATGTAATAGATTTCGTACTTTCGCGATTGCGTCTTCAGATTGTAATTTTTGCCGATATACCGTTTTTTTTTTCATTCCACGACACAATGTTTTAGCCCACTTTACTAAATTTTGTCTTTTGTTATTTTTATGAATTTTTAGCAATTATTATATTTTTCGCCGTGATTTTCCACATTAGTAAAAGGAATCCCGTTTAAAATTTTTAGTCTCATTATAGTCAATTTTGTCCTCTTTTCAATAAACTTTATTCGGATTTCGTGCAGCGTTTTTTTTTAATCTTTCGCAATTTTTTATGCGATTTTTAGAGTTTTTTAACCTGTTCCAATCTTTTACTGCAGTTGTCCTCTTATCAATAAATTTGTTTCGGAATTCGTACCGTGATTTTTAATTTTTTTTTTTGCAATTTTTTTATACAATTTTTGAATTTTGCATGTTTTGAGCTATACTATGCAAGCCCAGTAAATTTTGTAATCTACGATTTTTAGAGTTTTTTGCATTTTGCAGCGATTTTTCCACATTAGTAAATTCTTTTCATTTTTTTTTTTTTCAGTCTCCATAAAAGGACGAAGTGGACCAAAGGGGACCCTTTTAATAAAAAGGAACTTTAGGGCGAAAGGGTACCATTTGGGAGCTCTGCATTATATATTTTATATATATGCTTTTTATGTTATGCTGAACAAAACATTAATTAAGTATGTAAATGATATTTGTATACAGAGTCACACAAAACATTCAAATACATTACCATCTATGGCCGAATATTTATTGAATTGCGTTTTGCAGCTGGTTTAAATTTTAGTGTGTTATGTGATGCGCATATAATTATTAATTTCTATAAATGGCCACTCAAAATAATTCAAATAAATACATTACCATTGATAAACAATTATTGCTTGATGTTTGTTTAAACTAAACGAAATTTTATTTTTGATAAAAAAATTCTGCGCGTGCTTTTTCTTCACACCTATTGCTCTAAAATTAATGTTGCAAACATTTGTGAATAATTAATATATTGGCCGTTATACAGGGTGTACTATAAAGATTGATATGTGCTATAATTTTATACTTTTTGGAGATAAGTAGCTAATGTAGATTATAAAAATGCTTAAAATAAGATAATAAAATAATATTGAAATATTATGATAGCGAAATAACATTATCATTAATTAAAAAAAATGAATACAATTTTTTTTAAAACTTTTATGCGACTCTTCTACTCAAAATTTGTCAGTTAGAAAATTTTATTTTTGCTGCAGCAAAATCATTAAAAAAACTACTTACTCCAAGCTAAAACCACAGGCTTATTCAAAATTTGAAAAATGGAAAATCATAGAATGGCTATCGACACGAAATTTAGAAAAGTATAAAGAGTTGAGAACTTTTATGAGAGCAAGTATTTCTGAAAAGCTCTCTGACAGAGGAAAAGTAATGCATATTATTAAACTGTGGCAAAATTAAATACTGTTGTTTTAAAACCATTTTTCAATTTTACTTAAATATGTAATTAAAATTAATTTGAAACTTTTTTTTTTAACTTCAAAACTAATTTATTAGGAAAATGCTTTTTAAACAACTCATCTAATACAAATGTAAGTGTTATTTGGTATCGAAACTCTACTTCAAAAAGCTATATTTTAAAAAATCCTGCTTGACTCTTTAATCACTTCAGAGAATGCCATCAATTCAAATAAATTTATAATTAGAGTAGATTTTATTCTTGTTAATAACGTGGTAACATTCACAGCGCTAATTCACACATTCAAATTTCAATCTTATTTCATTCTGTCAATCAGAATAACTACGCATTAAAAATAACTTCTATGTCAAATTTAAAGTTTCTAGCCCTGACAGTTTCAGTAAAATAGCAACTTTAGACGGTTTTCAGCTCATTTCATCACTTAAAATTTAAAAAAATTTAAAAACCATTATTCGTGAGCATCTACATGTTAATAACTATACTTTTAGGTCGATCGGAAGGCCGTGTCGTGTTGGGAAAATCAATTCCTACCGAAAAAGTCTATCATTTAATTATTAGACATTGTATCCGATGCCTGATGTTTAATAATTACCGGACAGAATTTTCCGGAACGAATTGATTTTTCCAATACGACACGATTTTCCGATCGACTCAATACTATATTTATTTTCCAGTTTCTTGTAGAAAACAGCTTCAGATAAATCGTGATGAGATGCTTTTAGATGACTTTCCCATCAATTCACCGTATTAAAATTTTAATTAAAAAAAAAAAAAGTTTTAAGCGAGCATGTAAGTCTTGAAAATACATAAGTGCCACGTTTTACGTTTTTTGAGAAATCGTGTTGAAACTCAAATTTTAGAATCTTCTTTCCGCATTTCACACCGTTAAAATTCTAATTTTTGAAAAAATAAATAAATAAATAAATAAATCAAGTCTTGCATTTACACATTAGAAGTAACATATAGTTACTAATTTAAAGTTTCTATTTCAAGTTTTTTAAAAAAGAAATCTTGATGAAACGCAATTTTTGGAAATGTTTTGTAAAAGGATATTTATCTATTTCCACTCTTTAAAATTCATATTTTAAAATTTTTCGATTTGGGTCAGCATTTGAGTACTAAACGTATTCTTCGGGCCAATAAAAACCATTATTTATCGATATCTTCGGCCTTGGTCACATTATTTGATATTTTTTTTCACGTAAACAGTACTTATTTGTTACTTCTGGTCAAAAGATGGTTTAAAAATTGCCTAGATGCGAAAAACGTCGCAAAACGCGAAACGAATTTCTTCAAAATTAGAGTTTGAACAGTAACATATAGTCTCAAAATATTAAATGGTCTATTCACGATGTATAACTTACAAAATTTGAGGCCAGTCAAAAACACCGTTTGAACGCTATCATGTTCAAACACACATGGGAAAATAAAGACTAAGGAAATACCAACATACACACATGTATATGCACTACATAGAGGACTGTTGTAAAAATAGGCAAAATGGATTCAGGGGGCTTCAAAAAGTAAAGATGTGCCAAAATTTCACAGTCATGTTTTCCTTTACTATGATTACAATAAATTCCTTACACTGACCATGAAGTAAAAATGCAATAATTTTCAATGCTCTCAGTAGAAATCAGCTATTTTATAACTATTTCCAAAATAAATAATGCAGCATAAATTCTAAAAAAATGCAATTTAACAAATTACAACAACCATTTGGAAAATGATTTTTTCAAAGACTAAAATTTAAGACATAAAAAATCGCACGGAGTTGATCATACATTACGTACGCCATGGATTACATTTTTCGGTACTGTAAATTTTTAAACTTCTACGGAGCTGGTCATACATTACGTACGCCATGGATAAAACATTAATATTCCTGGACCAGTTTTAAATGAAATTTCATTCTTAAACTTCTAAACATCCCACAATATTACTTTTTACACCGTCGTATAGAGAAGAAAATGTACTTTTAAATACAACTTGTTTGAAAGCTGTATCTCAATTTGTTTCGGAGTTATTAAATTTTTTTTTGTAGTTTTTATTACTTTTTTGTCATAGTGGCAACAGAAGTATCCATCTCTGTTGAAAGTAAAGGGAAAATACAGATTACTGTATAGACCAATCAGAAAACGAATAAAATGCGGATTCAACTAATAAAAAGCTTCAGATATGTTTTTGATTTACTACTCTAACGAGGACAAAAACCATTTTTCCAAATGGTTAATAAAAATTTCGTTGCCTGAATTAGTGTTACTGAATTGCGAATTCTATTCTAAAAATATTCAGTCAAGAAGTAAGGTTTTAAATTTTTGAATTCTACAGCAAGCTATTTAGTGTCCAAAAGAAACTAATTAAATTAATTTAAAATTATTTTTTAAATTTAAATTTAGATTTTAATTTTAATTAAATTTTTAATTAAATTTAAATTTTAAATTTAAAACAAATTTAAATTTCATTTTAAATTTCATTTTTCAATTACTTTTCTCTGCAATTGAAAATGAAAAGAAAGATTCAAAATAAAGTTTGCCTTGTGTGTGATATAGATCCTAATGTTCGAAACTATGAGCGTCACCCCACTTTTTTCCCCATGACTATACCACTGAATAAAAGCTTCTTAGCCAATCACAATGACTGTTCTGAGAACCAATCAAATGTCAGTAACTAAACTGCAGTATGTTTTGATTGGTAAAAGCGGTATTTTGCTGGAATGAATTTTGCAGAAGGGTGAATTCTAGTGTAACTAAATATAATAATGTTTTTTTTTTTTTAATATTTCCTTTTTTTTCTTAATGCAAATAATTTAAAACAATGTGATCAACAACAGGAACTGATTGGACACCTAAAAAGAAGCTTAATTGTCATACTGAGAGAAAATGGTCTCTCTTATGCTGAAATTGCAAGACAGGTTGGTGGATCAATCTTTTACGTACGAAAGTTGTGCTTACGTTATGAAGAAACTAAATCAGAAATAAATAAGGCAAGATCAGGCCGAAAAAATGCACCAGTGCTTTTGACGGTAGAAAGATAAACATGATAGTCTCAAAGATAGAAGAATTTCATCAGATGCTGTTAGATGTGAAATGAATGCAATGGGTATTTCAGTAAGTTCAAGAACAGTAAGAAGAAGATTAGCAGGTTTTGAAACTCTTCTGGAACCAAAATTGATACCTTCCATCAGGGATCTCTTCCCCAATAAAACACAACTTATCTTTTAGCAGGATTCAGCTCCATGCCACGCGGCAAAAATATGCAAAGAATGGTTTAAAAATAAAAGCTTACAATTATTACCCTGGCCAGGAAACAGCCCGGATCTGAATCCTGTAGAAAATGTGTGGCGAAGTTGGAAAATCCTTGCACAAAAAAGCGTTCATCTTATAAAACCCAACTTATTGAAGCTATAATTTATTCTTGACATCATGTGATTAAAAAGGGTGAACTCCAAACGCTAGTTCTCTCAATGAAAAGACGCTGTGAAGCTGTAATAAAAAACAAAGGTTATCCTACTGAATATTGAATGTTTAAGTGTAACTTTAAAATGCAATGAAATCTAAGATAGATCTTATTTTTTGTATGCGTAACTTTTTTGTAACGTAGATATTTTAATTGTGTTTTTTTTATTAAATTCTATATTAAATTTCTTTGAATTCGATATATAAACATTTGTATTTAAGTGAAATTTGCTATATTCTTCAAGCACACAAAATTATAAAACATGAAAATTTTAAAAAATGTCTACAATTTTGGCCACCACTGTATATATATGTATAAATATATTATAGTTTATGCTCTAAAGTTTTTTCTTTTCTTTTTTTTTTTTTTTTTTTTTTGTAATTTGCTGTTTTAAATACTATCAGTTTTTTGTTAACAATTCATTTAGTTATATCCAAATTGTATTTTCTCTAGAATATATACCTACATATAGTTACATAAACTAACTTCAAACCAAGAAAAAAAGGTTAACCTAATGGAAATGGTATTTTTTCATATTCAAGCAAAAATGCGATTTTGTGTCAGCTTCCCTAAAATAGAATTCATTAACAACATTTTATAACTACAGTATGGCCTGTTGAAAAAGTATGGATAGATTAAACATATAAATTTAAAATAGGTATATAATGAATAAATATATATAAAAAAAAACAAAAAATCCTGCGTCAAGCATTGATTATGAAACACCTATTCAGAATATGAAACACTTCCAGAATACTTCAACAAAAATTCATCGTTTAACCATTTATCTACTGACGGTACTTATAACTACCATTAAATTAGCTAGTTCTAAAATTCATTTAATACACCGATTAGTAGAAATACAGCTTACAATGAGTTATACATACTTAACTTTATCTTGCGCCAAAAGCATTATAGGTTACACAGAACGAAAATATTTTTAAAAGGCTGATTTCTTTTGCCTTTGCATCTTTTCAGCTGTCTTGGCGTTGGAGAGGGGGGGGGGGATTTGCAATTCGGAAATATTTCTATATTTCTATTGTAAGATCATTATAATTGTACATTTCCTAATTCTACAAAATACTAAGAAAAAGATTATAAATAAAAGATTTGAGTGGGGTTATAAATATCGCACAAAATCCCGATAAGTTCAAATTTAATTAATCCTTCTAAATCCTTCAATCCTTCTAAAATTCTTTTAAAATTTATTAAATGATTATGTAAATTTTCTAATCGATTTTAAAAAATTCACGAGAAATGCTTTAGAAGATAAAATTTTCATGAATTCATAATTCAGTACATAAAGGGGTAATAAGGGGAAAAATGGTATCTAAGTAAACAATTCGAAAAACTCGTAACATATTTGAAAATCTAATTTCGGGAAATAATACCAATAGCCGGAAAATATTCAAATTCGATTCTGAATCCCTACATATGATCGATAGATTTGTATATACTCTACTACACAGTATGCTAAAATTTAGATCAGATTCACCTACAGAAACTTCCGTCAATAATCAAACATGTGCTCAAGATCTTTTGCACTGCCCTGTATGATCTACAGAATTTATACATACCAAGTAATAACTGAAAAATTAGTACGTGTACCCAAACTAAAAACGCACTTACAGTAGCAATTACTGTTAACACACAGTACTGTAAACGAATTATTTTGTATTTGCCTGTAAACGAACAATAAATGCTATGCACACCATATTCTAAAGTAAGCCTCTTGTAGTGCACTTTAGTGATGTACATAAATTTCGGTATATTTGAAATAGTATAACATCATTAAAATATAACGCAAACGATTTTTCCCTAATAGAACGTAATGCAACGAAATTATCCGAGTGTCCCTATTAATACTACACACTTCATTTTCAATACTGAACGATAATAAACCTCATTAAGATATATCAAGTGCATTTCAATCAGAGTATATTTACTTTAGTTAGAGCATGGACAGACAGACAAGCCCAATTGATGAAAGCTTTTCATCTATGTTGGAAAGTGTTAAAAAAAGGAAAATAATAAGAAATAAATTAAAACTTTTATAAGTTCTCATTTGCGGTCATTTGCATAATTTTCAATTACATTTTCGATTTTTTGAAAGGTTATTTATTATCTATATTGCTATAACATATTAAAATTATACATTATTATGTCTGCACTTATTAAAATAACAACAAATAAAATTATTTGTTATTTATTTCTAAATTCACTTTGTGAATTAAATAACTTATAACATTAAGATATTATGTAGTTAACGCAGATTAAACAAAGCTGGTCTATTTTTAAATACAAAGTACTGATTTGACTAAATAAAAACGTTTCAAGTAAACAGCTTTCTTCTAAGAAGCTTATTAGTTTCATCTCTTAAGGGGTCTTGTACCTTTTAAACGCTTCGAAAATCAGCAAAAACCTTCAAAGTTTGAATTGGTGTATCTTCGAAACCATTTTATGTATAACCATAAAATTTATATTATTCATTAAATGGATAATATTTTTTGATATACTACTATAAATAACTGACTAGCCTTTAACAGAATTTGTGGATTACTGAAGTTAAAATAACTGCTTTTATTACTCTATAAGTCATTGCGCGTATATCTTGAGAATGTATGTATGGATTGTTATACAATTTGAATTAGAGGATAAGAACACTTGTGCGTTTAAAATTACCTATTTTTAAGTATTTACAATGGTAAGATTTTTAGTTATGACTACTTTTATTTATTAAAAATAAAAATAAAAAATAAATTTTTTTCGCAAAAATATTTTTTTTACATGGTTAATAAAATAATTTTGATTTAAGAGTAGATCATTTTAAAAATACATATGTGTTTATTAATTATATAGAATTTCATAACAATCCATACGTACTTTCAGAAGCTATCATACGCGCAATGGCTTACGGAATAAAAAAAAGAGCTATTTTAATTTTTAAATGCATATGTTTTTATTAATTAGATAGAATTTCATAACAATCCATACATACTTTCAGAAGATATCATGCGCGCAATGACTTACGGAATAAAAAAAAAAGAGCTATTTTAATTTTAAAGATACATATGTTTTTATTAATTATATAGAATTTCATAACAATCCATACATACTTTCAGAAGATATCATTTACGCAATGACTTACGGAGTAAAAAAGAAAAAAAGAGCTATTTTAATTTAAAAAATACATATGTATATACTATTAATTATATAGAATTTCATAAAAATCCATACATACTTTCAGAAGATATCATTTGCGCAATGACTTACGGAATAAGAAAAGAGCCATTTTAATTTTTAAAATACATATGTTTTTATTAATTATATAGAATTTCATAACAATCCATACCTACTTTCAGAAGATATCATGCGCGCAATGACTTACGGATTAAAAAAAAGAGCTATTTTTTATTTCAACAATACATAAATTCTGTCAAAGACCGGACAGTTTCTAATGGTAGTATATTACAAAGCAAAATCTGTTTAATCAAAAGTCAAAATTTCATTTTTTTTTACATAAAAAGGCTTTGAAGAAACATTAATTCAAACTTTGCATGTTTTTGTTGATTTTTAAGCGAGTTTAACAGGTACAAGACTCCTTATGGTGAAATTTACAATGGCAAACCTCAGCTTATAGGATCTATAGATTTGTATTAAACAAAATCATAATTTGAAGAATAAATTAAATATATATATATATATATATATATATATATTTGACTGTAACCACTTTTTTAAAATAGTATAATTCTCCTTGTTTTTCAGAATTTTTAATCTATTTTCAAATAGGCCGAATATTTCTATTTCAAAAAAGCGGCACAATCAACAATCTGGGGACATAAAAGTCTCCAATCTGACAACACTGCCGAGAAAAACAGATATTAAAATATTTCATTCAATTAGTTCTACATTTAATACTAAATGTTTGTAACAAATTAGTTAAGCCAATTGAAGATTAAAAAATAAAAATAAAATTCATACAATACGATACTTAAAGCACCATAAAAAATTAGATTCCGTTCAAATGAAATCGAAATAAATCTTAGACATCTATCATTTTTAATGGGAAATATTTGTATTGCAGATTTTGTATTATGTTAATGACAATTGTACATGAAATGATAAGATGCATGCAAAATACAAAACTTTAAAAAAGTCTAAGATTTATTTCGATTTTATTTCAACAGAATCCAATTTTTTAGGGTGTTTTAAGCATCATATTGTATTAATTTTATTTTTATTTCTTAATCTTCAATTGGCTTAACTAATTTGTTACAAAAAATTAGCATTAAATGTAGAACTAATTGAATGAAATATCTTAATATCTGTCCCTTCTTGGACTTAAACAATGTAAGAAATATATATATTTTTATTTGTTCTTCAAATTATGTTTTTGTTTAATATGTCAAGTTTTTTAATAACTACTGCATTCAGACGAATTCATTTCAAAATTAATAGAGGGTATCAATATCAGGCTTTGATGTGTGCAGTGATGCATCACAATGTGTGATGCAGTTTGCCAATGTATAATTCAAAACATTTCACCACTGTAGTAATGCAGGTTGCTGTTGTTTGGACAAAAACTTCCATTCCGAACGTAAAAAATCTATATTCAAAAAAAAAAAAAAAAAAAAGAACTTTACTTAAATTTAGATACTTTATTTCCCACTCAGGAACGCTATGAATGCAAAAATAAATTGTTTTGAATCCTTACTGCTAGTATTTAACAATATTATAGCTGTGATACAGTAAAAAATAAAAGTTTTACTTAAACTTTGTTACCTTATTTTCTCCCAAAAGGGGTGATGTAAACACATCAGAAAATTATTACCCAAGTTTAACTTGAGGCATAAATAGTTCTCCTGGATATTTCACGTGGAAATCTTTCAACTGAAAAGAAATAAATTATTATTACGGCTTTTGAAATTTTTGCAACAATGAAGAAAAAATGTTACATTTTCTATGAAAAATGTCCGTTGATTCCCAATGAAAAAAGCGAAATTTGGAATTATTAAGAAAAATATTTGAATAATGTAAAGAAAATTGGCCCGTGTTTCTCTCTGGGTTATAATTCACACATATGCAAAGGCATTTTACCGTTCGTTTCGACCCTGACGTCAGGCAAAGTTTTTACACTTTAAATTTATAATATCATTAGAATTATAAAGAATAAAAAATGAGTAGCATCATAGGAACAAAAAGGTGGGAAGAAAAAAAGAAAAAGCTATGATCTCCATAGGCTTTTCTATGTTAAATTAACATTGAGAAATGACACTGGAAATAAATAAGTATTGCGCTGCCGCGCAATACTTAAATATAACTCTAGGATAGATGGTGGTAGTTTTTAAAGATTGAAATAAATATTCTTAGAATGCAAATACAAGAAATATTTATGCATTTTTGAAATTCTTATACATATACTCACCATATTTTGGACAAAAAACAATTAAATATCGAGAACAGAAAGTGGGAAACAAAGTTGAAATGGCAGATGGCCATCTCTCCTTCAAGCCGGGGAGAGATGGCATTCAATACCAGAAAGAAAAAATGAAGTTAAAATAACAACAAAATAACACATTTCATGTAGTTAATCATGAAAAACACATAGAAATTTGTAAAGATGCAATTTTATCATGGCAGATCAGTGAATAACATATGAATAAACAAAACTTGAAGTATAATTTCAAACCTTCCCTTTTCGTAAAATTTTACCATATTTTCGGCAAAGGTGTTGATGGTTTGTACACGTTTCATGGAATCACTTCTGACACCTTATGCATTGTATTTAGTAATCCTTTTTGGTTGTGGTATTATATTCTTCTCTATATTTCATCTTCTTCGCTACTGAAAGTGTCATGTTTTTGTTTTTCTCGCGTTTATTTTAAATTTTGCATGGTTTTAAATTTATTTATCAACTTTATCTGTTTCTGAAATGAAAGTTTCCGAAGTTTTCAATATTTTCTGAAACAAAATTACATCGTTAGGCCCTATTATACTATTGCTATTGAAATATTTATATTAGTTAAAATTTAAATAATTATATCAATTAATATAATTATAAACATAAAAATTATTTAATTATTTAACAAATATTTATATTTAGTTAAAATCCTCATTCCATATAAATTTGAAATATTGATTATAGGTGGCCATCTCTCCTAAAATTGATGGACAGATTGCGCCCAATTTTAAGCCTTACTCCGCCATTGTACGCCATTGCTTTGTTTTAGACTTAAAACCAAAGATTGGATTATATGCGTGCCTTAAAAGTTCTTATAGTAAAATAAAATGTAACATAGGTACTGCAAAACATTCAGATACTGATCTCAACAAAAATATCCGGCCACTAAATTAATTAAACATTAAAATTACATTTTCTTTTTATAATTGAAAAACACAGCTGCACATCGCAATGAATGAACGCGTTGAACTATTTCTTACGTACAAAGTTTATGCTGCAATCTATGGTATAGTTTTTGAAATATTTAGATTGGCCATCTCTCTTCTATGGCCATCTATCCTAGAATTAACCTACTCTTCTATATAGGATGCTAAAATTTAGATCACATTCCCCCTCAGTAATTTCCGGTAATAAACGGAAATGTATTCCATATCTTTTGTGCTGCCCTGCAGGATCTATAGAATTTATTCACACCACATAACGGGCAAGAAAAACCAGAACCACAAATGAAAACGCACTTTCAGCAATTATTGTTAACAGACAGTATTGTAACCAAATTATTTTGTGTGTCCCTGTAAATGATCAATGAATACTATGCACGAGTACGCCATATTCTAAAGTAAGCGTCTTGTAGTGCACCTTACTCATATATATTTATAAATATCAGTATGTTTGAAATAGTGTAATATCAGTAAAATATGCCGCAAACGATTTTTGCCCAATTAACGGTAATGTAACGAAATTCTTTTCAGTGTCCCTGTAAATGAAGTTTAAATGCTATACACATTTCCTTTTCAATACCGAACATGCTATAATAAACCTCATAAAGGTACATCAGTTGCATGACAATCAGAGTATATTTACGTTAGTTAGAGCACAGACAGACAGCGAAACAAGCCCATTTCATGAAAAGTTTTCATCTATGTTGGGAAGAGTTAAAAAAGCGAAAAGAAAAAACAAACATAATATGATGATATAAATGATATATTTATCTATATTGCTATATCATATTAAAATTGTACGTGCTTATGTCTCTATTTATTAAAATAACAAAAAAAATCATTTTATTATCAATTTCTAAATCCATTTTGTCAAAAATAACTTATAACATTAAGATATTATATTGTTAACACAGATTAAACAAAGCTGGTCTATTTTTAAATACAAAGTACTGAGTTAATTAAATAAAAACGTTTCAAGTAAACGGCTTTCTCCTAAGAAGCTTATTTCTTTAAGCTCTTAAGGTGAAATTTACAGTGGCATTATTAATGAATCTCTATGTTTTCAAACGAATCCAAATAAATTAGTTTGAAGACTTAACGTGAACGTCACAGAAGTTTAACTTATACAATATAATTATGTTCCTTTCACAGCTTCATTTTACTCAGATTTACTTGAAAATTTAAATAAAAAATATATTCTTATCGAATTCGCATATTTTTTATTTAAAAATCATTGTAAACTTTAAGCATAGTTTGAGTACTTGTTGACATTATTCAAAATAATATTTCATTTTAAATTTTCTTTAGAGCTCAGTTTTCAAAGAGAAATCTTGTTTTACGTTCGAATATTAAAGTGATTTCAGATAAATTAATATTTGTAATAGAAAAAATCCCTTACCAGTACACAAAACTTTCAAGAACGCATAAAATGTTTTTGCCTATAAAGAGTACATCCGATTTCATAAAAATATCTTGAATTATCTTATTCTGAATAAGAGTATTAAATTACACTGCATTAAGTTATAGTGGAATATGCAGTACAGCATTAATGCATCTTCATGTTTTCAAAAGAATTCAAAGAAAGTAGTTTAGAGAGATAAACTGAATGTTTAAGAAATTATTAACTTAAAAATGTAATCTAGTCCTTTTGCAGAATCAATTTTTCTCGAAGGTTTTCGCATCTTTTAAATAAATAAATAAAATTACAAATTTTAAGAACACCTTAGAGCTTTTCTTGACATTACTTTAAAAATTTTAAAGTTTAGAATTGCATGGAATGTCTTTTTTTTTTAACTTTAGATCATCAAAATTATTTAAGATAAACTAATCTTTAAGGGAGGTAAGAATCACATGCTTTCAGATAAAAATGTCAAGAAGACGGAAAAGTCTTTTGAAACTAAAAAATAATTTCGATTGTAAGAAAAATATTTTAAACTTCAACATCAAGCATTCTGATGTAAGAAGATTTGAAGTACAAGCTTACAATGGAATATACTGTGTAGTATAAACATATCTTATGTGTCCTTAAAAACTCCAAATAAAGTAGCTTAGGCATTCAAATTAATACTAATGTTAAAAAAATCGTACGTAAAGTCTAATTCTGACCTTTTCGAAATCAAGTTTCCCTTTTCTTGAAATTTTAATGAAAAAACAGTCTTACGGTTTTCCGCAATTTGAATAAATTGAAAACTGTGAGTATATTCGGAACATATTTCGCATTATTTGAAATAAAATTTCATTTTGAATATTTGCTTTAAGCTCTCTTTTACATTTGCTCTCTTTTACACGTTTGAGCATCAAAAGGTTTTCAGATAAACTAATTTGTAGGATGGAATAAATTTGATAATGAATAAATAGTCTCTTTTACACGTTCGAACATCAAATGGTTTCAGATAAACTAATCTGTAGGATGGGATAAATTTGATAATGAATAAATAGTCTCTTTTACACGTTCGAGCATCAAAATGGTTTCAGATAAACTAATCTGTAGGATGGGAAAAATTTTACTTTTCTGACATAAAACTTTCAAGAACACATAGAAGCCTTTCACCAGAAAGAATATTTTTGATGGTAGGAAAAATACTTTAAACTTGAACATTAATTAGTTTTTTTTTAATTATTACTGCAGAAGATTACGAGTATACTACCTTAAGTTCTAACGCAATATACTGTGAAGTACTAAAGCTTCTTTATGTTTTCAACGGGATCAAATAAAATATCTTAAGACTTTCAGTGATAGTTCAGACTTTAAGTGAACATCTTACAACACTTTCAAACAAAATCTGTATATATACGGAGTATTTTATGTAAAATTTCTATCTTTTAACGGAAACTTACTATTTTGAGTGAAAATCGTAAATTTCCTCGGAATAAACGGAAAATTTCCTTTTTATCCTTACTCGTTGAATGTTAAAAACAGAAATATATCCTGTGACCAATTGGTGTAGGAGGCAGAACATTTCTCCTATAATGGGGAGCTCCGATATTCAAATACGGAGGAGGACAAGGCGATAAGAAACGGGTTTGTGATAATATAAAGTATAAATGCCTGATCTGTTTAAATATGCATAAAAAATGTAATTATTATAATTATTTTTTTTATATTAGAAAAAAAAAGGAACGGCAGTTTGTTTATGTACATTTTCCGTTTTATACAGAATTTCTTACAGTGAGATTCTTCTTACAAGGAGAGGGCCAACCTTGTTAATCACAGATTTTGATTATTTTAATATATGTTGTAGGGTAGAGACCCCTTAGTGTCAGGTTCAACGGATTTTATACAACGCTCCTTAGTTCTTGATAAACCGGGGGTGTCTAATAATAGTACACAACTTAAATACTTACATTGCAAGAGCAATGATAGTGTGGTCGTAGCTCAATTGTTACGGCGTTCGCTGGCTGATCTGCGGGCCCGGGTTCGGTACCCGAACGCGCTGCATTTTCTCATTTTTTGTTTTATAAATATACTTATAATTTAATAATTTCACTTATAAATTTTAATACGATAATTATAATGTTAACAAACTTAAATTTATCATTTTTTATTTTTAAACTATTATTTCTCATCCTTTAAAGAGGTTTAAAAAGAAATTGGGTCTATTATTGAATGATAAAGATTCTAAAATAGTGACAAAATCTGTTGTGGTGCCATCTAGTTATGATAAAATAAAATAATATTCAATTAAAATAAAAATAAAAGCATAAAGAAGATAAAGGTGAAAGCAAAATATTTGAAATCGCAAGCATAAGTATTACAAATTTAAAAATCTTTAATATGCAAAAAATCGGTTGTAATTTAATTCTGATGCTAACTTTTAATATAATTCCAGCTTTTTAAGAAGGTTGAATGAGTCATCTTGCATATTTGATGAAACAATGTACTGACGAAGAATGTACAGGGCAGAATTCGCATCTGACAAGGAGGGGGGCAACCTTGTTAATCGCAATAATGCTTGTTACTTTAAAAACAGAATAATAGTATTATCGCATTGACTTCCTTTGTTAAAGCAATGCGTAAATGATGTTTCTTTTAAATCACGAATTGACACAATTGCTCAATATCATTGCATCGATAAAGAATATATGAAATACATTTTAAAAGTGATTTTTAAAGAATTAACAGTTTTATGATGTTTGATACAACTATTTAGTTAAGAGTAAAAAAATAAATCGGTTAAAATTATAATTGATATACAATATTATAAATTTTAATTGACAATGAGATTATTAATTATACTTACAAGTATATTTATAAAACAAAAATTGAGAAAAACAAATGTAGCGCACTCAAGAATCGTACCCGGGCCCGCGGATCAGCCGGCAAACGCCATACCAACTGAGCTACGACCAACCTATCATTGTGGTTGCAAAGTAAGTATTTAAGTTGTGTACTATTATTAGACACCCGGTTTCTCAAGAACTAAGGAGCGTTGGATAAAATCCGTTGAACCTGACACTAAGGGGTCTCTACCCTACAACATATATTAAAATAATCAAAATCTGTGATTAACAAGGTTGGCCCCCTCCTTGTTAGATTTAATCATGTTCTTTTGTAGATTCAATTTTTTGGGATTATCAACTTAGATTTTATATAATCTTAAGGGATTTCGCATTTTTTTCATAAAGGAAATACAGGAATTTTAATACTTTAGTGCTAGAAAAGGCCTAGATTCATAAAATTCAAAGTGTCATAACTAATTAAAAAATTTGATTTTGTAACTTTTAAAAATTAACTATTTTAATGTAAATGTATTTTCATATGATGAAGAACAACATTTCAAACATTTTTGCAGTTGGAACTATAGCTCTAAAACTAACAGTTTAGGAAATTGGACAACGACATGAAAGGACAGTCTGTATACCCTAAACTTTAAGCATACTTGCAAATTTTTTTGACATTATTTAAAAACATTATTGACTTTCGAATTTTGAAAGGGTAGGTTTATTTTTTTTTTACTTCATAACATTAAAATAATTTCAGAGAAATTTGTTTTGAGGATAGGAAAAACTAACTTGCTTGCAGATAAACATTTCAATAACATAGAAAAGACTCCTGCTTCTAAAGAACATTTTTGATTGTAGAAAGGTGTTTTAAACTTTTACATAAATTATTTTGATGTGAAAAGATATCCACATATTGACTGAAGTTATGAGGCTATGCACAGAGTAGTAAGGAAGTATTTGCATGTCTTCGAAATGATCTAAATAAACTAGTTTAAATATTTAAAGTGAACGTCTAAGAAATTCGTAATGTGAAATTTAATTCTGAAGTATGAAATAATGACATTTATCTAGACATAAGTCTTTTATAAACACAAAAAGGCCATATCCTCTTAAGTTTATTTTCGATTGTAAGAAAAGTATTTTAAACTAGAACATCAGTTTTCTTTTTCTTGTTCACGTGGGAGTAGATTACAGATGTACTGCATTATGTTATAGAGCAATGCATAGTGCAACGCTAAATCTTCTTCATGAACATCTAAGGAGTTCTTATAAAATTTAATTCAGTCTTTTTTGAGAATCAAAAATTTATTCGCATTTTTTTTAAAACTTGCACAGATCCTCAAAATATACAAAAATATTGTAAACTTTAAGCATATTTAAAGCGTTTTTTACATTATTTGGAAAAAAATTAAAATTTTGAATATTCAGTGTCGAATGGATTTTTTTTCTTACGTTCAAGCATCAAAATGCTTTCAGAGAAACTAATATTTACGATAGGGAAAGGGAACTTACCTTCCCAAACAGAGAACAAACCTTTTTAAAAAGAACGAAAATATTTTTTCCTCTAAAGAGAACTTGAATTTTAAGAAAATTATTTCAAGCATGAGCATCAGCTATTTGGATTGAAGAATATTAAAAGAATACTAAGTTAAGTCATAAATGGTTTTCGTAAACAATGGTTGCAAAATAAAACGGCTATTAACAGCCATCACAATGAATATATTTACATAAGGAGTCAGGGTTGCTACCTGCTTATTCAATCAAAAATGCATGTAGCCGAAGCCAGATTTACGTTTAAAACTTTAACATATATGTAGAAATTTTAGCAAAATCTGAAAAGGCTATTTTTTCCTTGTGTGAAATACGAAAGCATGACGAGAAATGGCAAATTGCATTATAATTCGAGAAGTGACAGCGTGTGTATTATCAGCTACATTTTCAATTACGAAGTGTCTAGTTCAGTGCCGTTTAAACGCGAATGTTGGTCATTTACAGTACAGCTTGTGATGACATCAGAGTTTAAAGGGAAAAAAAAGCTATTTTTTTTTAATTAACTAAAATTAATTTTCGTTAAAGTTGTATAGGAGCATTCGGGAGGAAATTGGAATGAGACACCCTTTATTTTTGACTGAATCAGATATTTAAACATATTGTGATATACTGTACAATATTTTATATTGAATCCATATATTTTGAGATATTTTACTGATGCCATAAACTCGAAAATCCACTCTAAGCAACAAATCTTCCAAAAACTTCCAGTCAATTGCTTCAAAACTTAGATTTTATATTATTTTGCCAGTCAACAACAAGCTAACTCGTGCTTAATTTCCTTTGTTAGTTCTTTGAAACGCCAAACGAGGTGCATTTTGAAACTCTAAATGAACTGCGGGAAAATCAGTTTACAAATTACCCATTCTTCCAAGATTAATCTTTATTTACCCTAAATTTCTCCATTTCATTACGAAAAAAATGCCATCAACGTTTAATAATCATTATGGCATGCAACAATTGATAAAACATTGCTTTTGCTCACGTTTTCCCAATTTAAAAGTTTTTTTTTTTCATACATCATTTTATATATTATGAAATGAAATAGTTAAAAGAATAGAAATGCAAGAAACACTAAATCGTCTTCCGCTCCATTTCACAACTCAAAATTTCTAGCATTTTTCATTTTAAAATCAGATTATTTTATCGCAACTTCATCCTAGATGCTCACTTATTTAGTTATTTGTTTCAAATCTTCCTATTATTTCGTAAACGAAAAAATTACAAAACTGCCCATTGCATTTACGCCTAAGTTTATCAAAGGTCAAAACGAAGGAGAATCTGAAATACTTAATAATCTTTACGTAATATAATAGGAACAATTGCTTACATTCCGGTAGCTGAAGGTAATTTTGAAGCCTACATTGTTAGCGATGGGAATCCCTTCTTTCTTCATATCTCATAGAATGGATTTTGCAAACAATAAGAATTGTGTTAAGATAGATTTAGCTCGTCTTTCTGCTTGTAATTCCTTTCAAATGTATTGATAAAAACGTCAAAAACATCATGATAGAAGATTGATTTCTTTTTCATTTTATGTTATTTTAATCGGTGTTAGACGTATGTTTAAAAAATTTGGGTAGGTGGTAATGTTTTTGCATTTACATGCACACGTATTTCCTTATTTATGTTTGTTTTTTAAACTGAATTCGCTAATTTTTGAGATGATCGCAAATGTAACTTTACACAATAAACGCATAAAAGTTGTAAATATTTTTATTCCGACAGTCGAAAAATCGAACAATAATTTCTTGTTTCGATGGAAGTAATTATGTCTCTCTAATGTAACGTTTCTCTAATTACGCTTCGTATTAGATCTGTGTATAAAAATATATATGAATGGTAATGTGTCTTAATTTGCATGTAGTTTATCGTGATGTGCACTTCCCGATTTATCGGAAAAGTCTCATTTTGTCTTGTTTGTAATCATCCTCTGTTAAAATGGTCTCAACCCATTCACAGGTATCTAATCTAATTGTATCCATTGATGTTTATTTTTTTACTCAATTTATTTATTTTTCTAGTTTTGTTTTTTTTCTCCGTAAAGCGTAGTACTTTACCGAAGTATCTGTTTTTTGAGTTTCTTTCACAGCAAAGTAGCTGAAACCACTGATTTTATTAATTAATTTAATTATTTTTCGTAGGCGTGAAACGTAAATACATACGTTGACGTTCGCTATATTAGTGGATTTCGTGCTTTTTGTTCGTCTTCTACTTAAAAAAAGTCCTTCCGGCCAGTGCCGGGAGGAAGAGGTAGCTTTCATAATACTTATTTAAAAAAAGCCAACTTATATCATGCAAACACACGAAGCTCAATTTAGTGGAAACCGAATATAGGAGATTCAATACTAATTTTTATCAATATAATGAATGAGAATTTCGCGAAATTAGTCAGCTTTATCCAAGCTGCTTTTCTTTAAAGTAACTTATATTTGGCTGCCAAATTCGGCAATTTCTTAAAGTGCCTGTCATTTTAAGACAACATGGTGGATGAGGCTAAGCAGTGAACTTGGCCGAGACCTTAGTAATTGCTCTGCACATGCTCACTCACATCGGAATCGGTTAATATATAGGAGTGCTGTCGCATGCAAAAAATCAGATTTTTCAAAATGTCACCCACAATAGAAATTGAAACTGCTATATCTGAGCCATTTTTTAACGTAAAGACAAACAAAAAATGCTCCTCAATCCTTATATCAAGATCAAATACTTAAGAAAGAAACCTTTTTCAATTTCTAATTTTTTTGCACCTCACTTTAAACATATATATATTTTTTAATTTAATGGCCGCCATTTTGAAACAAGATGGCTGATGAATCTGGCCAGCGAACTTGGTCGAGGTGTTGATGTAGACTATCCACATGCCTTCTTACATCGAAATAGGCGAATACGTGTGTTATCGCGTGACAAATACAAGATCGTTTCAAAATGTTAGCCATGCTAGAAATTCAAAGTGCTATAAATCAACCATTTTTTAAGATATCAACAAAAGAACAAATTTTCAGAAACAAAAACTGCTCCGGAATCTTTGTATCAAGGCCAAACACATAAAAAAAATCTTTTTCATTTTCCAATTTTTTAAAACCTCATTTTGAATTTTAAATTTAATTTTTTTTAAATGGCAACCCTTTTGAAACAAGATGGCGAATGAAGCTGGCCAACGAACTCGGTCGAGACATTGGTATGTACTATGTACAGACCAAGTTACATCCAAATAGGTTCATAAATACGCCTGTTATCGCGTGACAAAAATCAGGTCGTTTTAAAATATCAGCCACAAGAGAAATTCAAAATGCTATTACTCAGCCATTTTTTTTTTTTTTTAGATATAGACGAAAGAAAAACAGTTCCGGAATCTTTGTATTAAGGTCAAACACATACAAAAAAAATCTTTTTCATTTTCCAATTTTTTGGTATCTCATTTAAATTTTTTAATTTTTTAATTTTTTTAAATGGCCGCCATTTTGAAACAAGATGGCGGATGAAGCTGGCCAACGAACTCGGTCAAGATATTTGTATGTACTATGTACACACCAAGGTACATCCAAGTCGGTTCATAAATACGCCTGTTATTACGTGAGAAAAATCAGGACGTTTCAAAATGTCAGCCACGCTAGAAATTCAAAATGCTATAACTCAGCCATTTCTTAAGATATAGACGAAACGAAAACTGCTCCCGAATCCTTTTATCAAGGTCAAACACATAAGAAGAAAATATTTTTTCAATTTTTAATTTTTGGTACCACATTTCAAATTGAAATTTTTCTTAAAAATTAAAATGGCCGCCATTTTAAAACAAGATGGCGGGTGAAGCTGGCCAACGAACCCGGTCGAGACATTGGTATGTACTATGTATAAACGAAGTTACATCCAAATCGGTTCATAAATACGCCTTTTATCGCGTGACAAAATTCAGGACGTTTCAAAATGTCAGCCACGCTAGAAATTCAAAATGCTATAACTCAGCCATTTTTTAAGATATAGACGAAACAAAAACTGCTCCGAAATCTTTGTATAAAGGTCAAATACATAAGAAAAAAATATTTTTCCATTTTCAATTTTTTGGTACCACATTTCAAATTTTAAATTTTTTAAAAAATTTTAAATGGCCGCCATTTTGAAACAAAATGGCGGATGAAGCTGGCCAACGAACTCGGTCGAGAGATTTGTATGTACTATGTACACACCGAATTACATCCAAATCGGTTCATAAATACGCCTTTTATCGCGTGACAAAATTCAGGACGTTTCAAAATGTCAGCCACGCTAGAAATTCAAAATGCTATAACTCAGCCATTTTTGAAGATATAGACGAAACAAAAACTGCTCCGGAATCTTTGTATAAAGGTCAAATACATAAGAAAAAAATATTTTTCCATTTTCAATTTTTTGGTATCACATTTCAAATTTTAAATTTAAAAAAAAATTTAAATGGCCGCCATTTTGAAACAAAATGGCGGATGAAGCTGGCCAACGAACTCGGTCGAGAGATTGGTATGTACTATGTACACACCGAATTACATCCAAATCGGTTCATAAATACGCCTTTTATCGCGTGACAAAATTCAGGACGTTTCAAAATGTCAGCCACGCTAGAAATTCAAAATGCTATAACTCAGCCATTTTTGAAGATATAGACGAAACAAAAACTGCTCCGGAATCTTTGTATAAAGGTCAAATACATAAAAAAAAATATTTTTCCATTTTTAATTTTTTGGTACGACATTTCAAGTTTTAAAAATTTTTTTAAATTTTAAATGGCCGCCATTTTGAAACAAAACGGTGGATGAAGCTGGCCAACGAACTCGGTCGAGACATTGGTATGTACTATGTACACACCGAATTACATCGAAATCGGTTCATAATTACGGGAGTTACAGTGTGACATAGGTCAGATATATATATATATATATATATATATATATATATCAATTTTGAACGGAGGGTGGTTTCGCGGTCTGGGGGTCATGATCGATGAAAATATACCAAAATTTTTTGAAATCGCTTTCCTCCGAACGGCTGCAATAGGTAGCTTTTTTGTAAAGAAAGCTACCTAAAAAAAAAAAAAAAATTTTAAATATTGATATAGCAATTACTATTTATGTTCATTTTTTTTTAGAAGGAAAGCATTTATCAGGTAGAGGAATGTTAGGGGAGGCTTGTCCCACTCTTCAGTTTTAATATTTAAAAGAATTTTAGAGTTTTGCTAATAGGTGACACCCAAAGCTACTGAAATGCTCAAACAATAGTCTTTGTTTCATGCAGATAATTGAAACAGGTATGGAAAAATCAGTTGTGAAGAGTATATTTCTTAGAAGCATTTTGTAAGATTTTCTGAGATAAAATATTTCATAGAAATTTAAGTAAGTAGATTTTAAGTAATGCAGATATATTGAGCTTTCATTCCAGGCCTAAAAATTACAAAGTAAATTAGGTTAAACATAACTATGTGCTATACTTTAGGAATTGGCTATTTGGTGAGGCTTGACACAATCAATATGAGGGAGGGTCGACCACATGGTCAAAGTTCCCTTAATCAGGTGTTTTTGGATATCTTATTATTATACACTGTATGAAGGATTGATGCTTATATTTCTAAAATAATGTAAATTTATTCTCCAAAGCTGCAGTAAAATTTGGTGATAGAAGGAAAATACTTAAAATTGATTAAAGGAAGCTGTAAAAAAATTGCTATCGAAAATAAAAAAACAGTTAATTAAACATAAATTGGAAAATTGATGGGAACTTTTGTTTCATTTAGATAATACCCGTAGTAGGTAAGTAGAAAGAATGAAAACGACTAAAAGGGATGAAAGCAGCAGCCTTAAAAAATGTTAAGTGTTCATGTCTCCGCAAAAGAACATAACATAGACCAAAACACTTTAGGAAGGTTTTTAGACGAAATTCACCAAGATGAACAAAATTAGAGGAAATCAAACTATGTAGCAACTAGTGTTGCTAGGTTGAGTGTAGCAAAAAGTGAATGTTTAAAACAGAATTTTTCTCCTGTGCCTTGAAATCCGTCTAAGCAGGTTTGTTTACACATCACATTTTCACAAAACATTTAAAAAAATAATTAAAGCATGTAGCATAAAGTTATTCTGCCTTTTTAAAAACTGATTTTATATCCCTTAACAAATATTTCAATACAAATTAAAATGGGCCAAACCTCTCATATATAGAGGGTCAAGCCTCCCATATGTGGAGAGCCTTGACCCATTATTTTTTCCTCATGATTAAAATCAATCATTTTTTCAAATTTCTTACATATTACACTTATGTCGCAATTTTATTTTGTATATTTTTGTTTATTTTGTATAAAGAATAAAATTATGTATGAAACTTTATTCTAGGTTCAATATTTTAAAAATAAAAAATCATTTTGTAAAAAAATGAGTCAACCACCCGCAGTCTCCTCTATACTAAGAAACATAAATTTAAAATTTCAATTTTTCACTATGTTTTAAATATGTACTTTTAACTATGTAATTTTAAATATGTAAATTTAGATGGAACGAAAATTTATTAAACGATTTAAACTAGAATTACTTTACTGTTTAAAATTAAGAGAATTTATGCATTATTGGATTGAAACAATTTTTGAAGAATATTAAGATGTGAAAGATTTACAGTTTAAAAAATTATAGTTATTGAAACATTTTCACCAAATAAACTATTACAATGAGCAGTATAATTAATTAGTCGGGATTATAATATCACACAAATTTTCCAGCAGTTATTCATACATTTCCATTATTTATTTTTAAATAATAAGCTATTAATTAGCAGATAAATAATCTTTTAGCACATTAAAATCCAATATGCATGAATTTAACCTCTTTTAGAATATAAATTATTAAGCAAAAGTGTAATTTAATTCACTTAAGTGACAAATAAAATGAAAAGATAATTATTTTATTTTAAGACACAATTGCTGCGATATTTATAGAATTTACTAATTACTGTTAGACATGTTTATTCGAAAAAGAAATGCTTGCCATCTGGAACAATTAAATTAACTTCTGAATAAGTTGAAAAAGAAAAAGAATTTTACGCTTTTGCGAATTGAAAGGTTTCCCTAGAGCATTATTCAAAAGGTGCTTTGATGCAGCTTTTTCGTAAATTGATAAATGAATGGCTTTCAAAACAATCTTTGATAAGATTTGAAATGAAGAAATTGAAATAAATTGAACTGTTACAGAGTTAACAATGTTCTTTAAACTACATTATGTATAATACATAGATTAAATTAATAGGAAATATTGACATATGAGATAACACTGGTACTTTGGAAATGTATTCCATTACATGACTGTTCATTAAAGTGATCTTAAATTAAGCTAAATCAAGTTTAAATGAAATTAAGACAATGGTAATAGATCCCATCAAGGTGACATAATATTTTAAAGGACCGATTTTCAGCATTTTATATTTATTTTATGCACTGTAAAAAAAATTAAATGTATTTTTTAATATGGAAAAATATAATATAATCACGCATGAAAATATAATATAACCTCTTCCGAGTTACCACGATTTCGGAAATCTTTCATTTATGTTAACTCATTAAAGCCGATTGATAAGAAAACTTGCCGCGTTAGCCGAACAAAACTTTTAAATTTGAATACCAGTATTTTAGTTTGGAAATTTTCACATTATCTAATCTAAAATTTTGAGTGATTAAATAATTCAATATTACAATGTGGAAAAAACTGGAGTCGAAGAATTAAAAGATATGTAAAAGAAGCTTGTCCTTAATGGGTTAAGATATCTCAGAATCCAAGAGTTTTACGAGATCTAAAGAAGTAATTATACAAAGGAAATTTCTTTTTCTGGCGGCACTTCTCGAAAAAGTTTCAGAGTAGTTTTAACAGTGTATTAAGCAGTTTTCTCAACCAGGAATACATATTTTTGGGATGCTAGCAATTCTCAAGGGAACACTTCCATGTTCAACAAAGACGTTTGACAAGCAAACAAAAGGAAAATGCTAAAATAACAAGTCGGAAATTATACGCCATACAAATGACCAGGCAAATGAGGTACTATAACTAGTTTTAATATTCAGATCTCGGTGCAATAGCTGTTCCACTTTTATGCAAAAATACACGAATACAAAATTTATTACGATTATACACTGAAGAGCCAAAACATTATGACCACCTACCTAATAACGCGTTGGTCGATATTTGGCACACAAAACAGCTGCAACCACCTTAGTATGGATACATGAAGTCTTTGGTAGATGGTAGGAGACAGATTATTTCAGATGCTCAAGCAGCAGTCACGCAAATCTGGGATATTCCGACATGGATGTTTTTTGAGCTCTGAGTTCCCGTTCAAGGACACTCCAAATGTGCTCGATCGGATTAATATCCATTAAGTTAGGTGGCCAGGATCTTAACTGGAATTCAGTATAATGATCCTGGAACCCCTCCAGCACAATTCGAGCCCTGTGACATGGAGCGTTGACTTCCTCGAAGACTCCATCTCCATTTGGGAAGACAGATATCATGTAAGGGTACAACTTCTCCGCAGTGATGTCCAAATAGTCCGAGGTCTTCATGGTCTGTTCTACCACAACCACAGGTCCCATAGACGCCTAATTATCGTCGATAGAATAAGCTCGAAAACTGTTATTCTCAAAAATAAGCAAAATGATGAGGGGTTTTACCCAAATATGTGCAAACATTTACGTGCAATATTGTGTACGCTATCTTGGCACTAATCAACAGATATTTGATACAACCCCTCATCTTTTTGCTTCTTTTTGGGAACAATGGATTTCGAGCTTATTCTATCAACGATAATTTTCAGAATTTTCAAGCTATGATTTTGTGACTTTCACAAAAGTAGCTGTATATGCTTAGCGAATACATTATGCACATTATATTTTGATTGCATTCGCGCATGCGCAATGAAATAGTTTTTAGTAAACCTGGTCATTTTTCATCCATTTTTTTATTATTTTTTAATTCTGATTGCAGAGTATTGTGTACAATGTTGTATGTCATATTTTCTGAAAAGAACTTTTTTTTTATATTAAGAACTCTGCAAATTATAAGCAAACAACTTACCAAAATTTGGGACTGTTTTTATAAAGACCTTAATTTCTCTACGAGTACACATGCTATCCTCATAAAAATGAACGCAGTATATTATAATTTGAGACTTTCACAAATGTTGCTCTATATATACTTAGCTAATACATTATGCACATTAAATTTTGATTGCATTCGCGCATGCGCAGTGAAACACTTTTTAGTAAACCTGCTCATTTTTCATCCAATTTTTATTATTTTTTAATTCTAATTGCAGAGTATCATGTACAATGTTGTTCGTCATATTTTCTGAAAAGAACTTTTTTTTATATTAAGAACTCTGCCAATTATAAGCAAAAAAACTTGGCGAAATTTGGGACTGTTTTTATAAAAACCTTAATTTCTCTACGGGTATACATGCTATCTTTATATAAATGAACACAATATATTACAATAAGCCACTTATTAATAATATCGAGTTTGAACGCTTTTGCTACATTAGTTTTTACAGGATCTAAAAGATATTCGTTATTTTTCAATTTGTTGACGGTCCCCTATGAGGTTTCGTGAAAAAAATCTTCGCGGAAATATATGTCGTATACTATATTGTTTACACACCTGCAGTTTCAGATTAATTCCTCGTGTATTTTTTTAGATATTTAACAAAACGTCTAAAATCGCAAGTGACCGGTCACCTTTATCCATATAGTGCAGTAGCTGAATGGTCAAGTTGATGGCTTAAAAAGTCATATAACATGAGTTCAAATCCTGTATTGCTTGTTTATAGTAGATTCGATTAAATAAAAAATTTCGCCTCTTGATGTAGATGTATCTTTCAGAACTTGAGGCTGAAATTGTTGAAAAAAAAACTCCACAAAATACGGAAATTTTACCGGCGTCTCGATTTCCGTATTTTTCAAAATTTTATTTTACAGTGTATTTGTTCAGATTATACATATTCTATTCATAAATTATAACTATACAATTTTAGGGATTCAAAACAACTTTAAGAGAGAATGACATGCAGCAAATAAAATTTCAGACGATCCTGTTTTTTGTAAATTAAGGTTACACTATTTTGTGATCTAAAAACAAATGTACTGGAAAGAGAACAAATTCACCAAGCACACGTGTTTGTTTTTCCTGTAAATTTGCTTTGCGACCGTAAATATATTTATTTCAAAATTTACATTTCAAACTATAAGGTTATGTAGAATAGGGGAGACTAGGGAGGGTTGACCCACTTTTTACAAAATTATTTTTTATTTTTTAAATATTGAACGTAGAATAAAGTTTTATGTATCATTTTATTCGATATACAATCAGTTATCAAAAGAAAATTACGACATAAGTGTAGCATATAAGAAATTTGAAAAATGATTGATTTTAATCATGAAAAAATAATGGGTCAAGGCTCCCCACGTATGGGAGGGTTGACCCACTATATGGGAGGCTTGACCCGCTTTGTTTTATATTGCAATATTTGTGAAGAAATATAAAATCAGTTTAAAAAATGCAAAATAACTTTATACTACATGCTTTAATTATTATTAAAAAAAATATTTTTTTAAATATGATGCTTAAACAAACCTGTTGAGACGCCATCGCAAGTCAGAGGAGAAAAAATTTGTTTTAAACAGGATTTTGTCTGAGCAGGTATAATTGTATAGCAGGGAAAATGAAATTTTAACATTTAAGGCAGTATTCTGTTAGAGAAACTTTCCGTTTTCATAGTGTTTCATTTCATTATGTTCGGATTTAGGAGCCACTGTCCCGCTTTTTTTTCTCCTTGTCCTATTTTCTTGACACTCGACATGACAATGCCAACTATGTGACAACTCTAGATGTCACATAGCTTGGCTCCATCTCACTGTAGTCACCCTGGTGAAATTTGTCTACATACCTTCCTAAAGTTTTTCGATCGATGCAATGTTCTTTTGCAGCCGTATGAGTACTTAACTTATCATTAACATGATTTAAACCTTTAAAGGGCAAAGTAATTTCAGTATTAAAATGTTGAAATAAATGACTAACATCGGAATTTACGAACAAATTTATTTAGAAATAAGAAAAAGTCTGTATTTCACATACATATTAAATGGAAAATATTTTAGCAAAATTCTAGTACCATTGTGACGTTTTGGAAATAAAATTAAGTGGTTTTATAAGCATACCTCTGCCACTGAAAGGGTTAAGACTGTTGCTTTCATCCTTTCTAGTTTTTCCCACTGTTTCTATTTACCTATTGTAAGTAATATTTAAATGGAAAAAAGTTCCTATCATTCTAGCATTTTTTCACATCTATCTTTAGTCAGTTTTAAACATTTTCTTTTCCATGAAACCATTTTACTGTAGCTTTACCGAATAAATTTACATTATTTTATATATATAACCATTAACTTTTCATTATGCACGGTCCAAATAAAAATATTACCAAAACCGCTCAATTAATGGAGCCTTTAGCATCTGGTCAACACTCCCTCACATTGACTGGGTCAAGCGTCTCTACATAGACCTTTTCTAAGAAGAGCACATTGTTATGTTAAGCCTAACTTACTGTACAATCTTTATGCCTGGAATGAAAGCTCGATATTTCTGCATTACTTTAAACCTACTTACTTAAATTTATATGAAATAATTTACCTGAAAAAAGCTTACAAAATATTTCTAAAAACCACAACTTTTAGGTTTAAAACACCCACCATTGATTTTTTACACACCCATTTCGATTATTTCTATGAAACGAAGACTGTCGTTTGAGCATTCCAGTAGCTTTGGTTGACACCTATTTATATAAAACTCTGAAATCCTTTTAAATATGAAAAATTATGGGTGGGTCAAGACTCCCGTACGGTCAACCGTCCCTAGTCTCCCCTATACAAAAGAGCCATCGTTTTTGTATGTTACACAGATGTGTACCAACGTGGTCACAAGAAATCAATTTTCGAATTTTTTTAGGAGGATCCCCCCCAAAAGTTGCCAATTGACTAGAAAATGAGATTGGCAAAGTTTCAACTCATTTGGATAATATTAACCCGAGCGTCACTGAGGTTAAAGTTTGAAAAAACCGTGATTTTTCGCAAAAAAAATGCTGTTTTTCCTTTATGACATTAATACAATTGAACCTAATTCAGCTAATAACATAATTCAGGTCTCATTTTATAAAAAAAAAAGTTTTGTTTTGAAGAATCATACACCATTTTTTATTTCAAAATATATAGATTTAAACGTATACGCATTTTTCAGGACTAGACTTCACCCGAATCCTAAAAATTGACTTTTTATGAAAATATAAAAAAACATTGTAACATTTCATTTCATCTTCTTTCCAACTTTTTTTTTCTTTCTTTCTTTCTTTTTCTTTTTCTTTTTCTTTTTTTTTTCTACATGATAAAAGGTTTAATTTTAAAAAAATTCCAAAGAAAATGAAAAAAAAGTCGAATTTTAAGCTGAAAGAATTAAAAAAAAGGGGGGGGGCAAAGAAAGTATAAAAATTAGAACAAATAATGCTCAAATGCATTTTATTCTTAAAGGTGTGTTACAAGAAAGGAAGCATAATGAAGAAAACAAATTATTATCCCTTACAATTGTCACGTTGACCCTTTCCGCCATAGAAAAATTCTGTTCGTAGCATGATGAAATGATTGACTAACACCGAAATTTACAAATGACTTTTTTTAGAAATTAGGAAGCACATTCCGTTAAACTTTCATTGTAAAAGCAAAATTTTATTAAAATATTCTTGGTACCGTTTGGAAGTTTGGAATTAAAATTAGGAGGTCTTGACGTGGGTCAACTGCACTCGAAAGGATTAAGGGGTACTGGCTTAGATAACGTGGCTTTTGAAGTTTTGCTTTTGCTTGAAAAGTTTTTCTACATTCAGATACAACTTTTAGCATATACTGTTTTTGTTTTTCTTCTATGTTAAACAGTAATTAAAATCTCGGATTAATTTTATTCTCTTTTCAGATATATCATTGACATCTTTAAAACCATTCACTACTTTTAGGTAGCTTTCGTATGGATTACTACCTATTACATTCTCTCCTATGTTAGAATTTCTGATAATTTTTGCAGATCTACACCGATCACGACCCCTAGAACCCAAAACCACCCTCAGTAGAAAACTTTATCTATCTACCTATCTATCTATCTATCTACTACCTACCTACCTATATATATATATATATATATATGTATATATATATCACTTTCTTCTGGACACGATAACTTCCACAACTGTGCACAAATCTCTTCCAAACTGATACATAAAATCAAGGGGCATAAAATCTCAGTCAAGTTCGTTAATGAGCAAAATCGGACCAAAGGGATGGAAATAGGGAGGGGTTTTGTGAAAGCCAAAAAAACTCCATAACTTCTTAATTTTTGTACATAGCAAATCAGTTTAAAGTTTTTATTACTTCTAAAAATAGGGCCAAAAGTTTATGTATCACAGATTTTTGATAAAATTAAAAATGGGCTCAAGAGGTGCAAAAATAGGGTTTTTGGGAGAAAAAAATTCATAACTTCGTCAATTCGAAAGATATAAAATACAATTAATTTTATTATAAATCTCCTTAATATTATCTACAACTTTTATATTCACAAGTTTTTGATAGGGCCAATTCGTACCGCAAAAAATAAATAAATAAATAAATAAATAAAATAAAAACGAAAACAAAAAGGGGGGGGGGGTGGTTGAAGAAGAAAAAAATCCATAACTCCGTCAATTCACAAGATATAAAATCTCCATGAATTTATCATATATCTTCTTAATATTGTCTACAACATTTATATAGACAAGTTTTTGATAGGACGAATTCTTACAGCAAAAACAAATTAAAAATGAATAGCGTTTGAAGAAAAAAAATCATCTTATTAAGTGTGTATTCAAATGCAAACTGCTTATTTTCTGACTGATTTAAAAATTCATTTTTGCTCTCAAACACATCCAATTGTCAGATTCTCTTATTCAGAAACTATATAATGTACCGTAATGATCGATTTTCTCATAGAAGCAAAGTATATTTTAAAAAAATGATGTCAAAATGGGCATTTTGTACGGAATTTCCCGAAGCGATTGTGTTAGAAACGAAAAATATTGTCTTACGGAGAAAATAATTGTTTATGTACCAAGTTTTAATTAATTGAACGAAAATTAAAAACACAAGTCGCTTATAAATCTCTTCAAAAATCACGTCAACAAGTTTCATGTTTTTCCTATTAAAAATGAATCTGGAGTTATGCCAGAAAATTTCGAGTTGTTGAGCATGGAAAAGTATTTTTTTTTTTTTAATCCGCCCTAACATGATTCTGATAAAACCAGTTATTATATAAAAATGAAATGAAAACTCGTCAAAAGCAGACAGATAAAATTGTTAAAGTGGGTTTATCTCTAATCACGATTTGGTTTTTGTTTGTGAAATTAGTATACTTAACTTCAAAATCTACCTCCGCTTGCAGGCCGGGCCGGCAGGGATTTTTTTGCTTTCAAATAAGGTTTATTATCACACCATACGTTGGGATGAGTATTTAAAAATCGTTTATTAATATAAAATCTTTAAAAAAAATTATAGTTTGAGATGAAACAAAAACATCGACTCCTATGTTCAATAAATAATCTACTTCGTTCAAATCTTTTGTTGCTCTTACATTCCTGTCATTATCATCATTTTCTTCTTCAAATGACATTAAATTTACAGCCAGGCTTATATTGACTTTCTTTTTTTTTTTTTTTTTTTTTTCTTTTACCAAAGTTGAAAATGCAACTTGATCCGAGTTAACATACCAAACGCGGTTTATCATTTTAGAGAGTGCTTTGCCTGCAACCTATTTATAAATTTTTCTGTAGTCAACGAGTGATTTCATTAATTGAAAGTCTTGGATTGGGGGCCAAAGTGGTAGTAGGAGTATTGAAGCACGCTTTTACATAAATATTGATTAGAAATAAGCAAACGTCTCTAACACCTTCTTTTTCTTCTTTTTCTTATTGAAAGATGATCCTTGAAACGATATATTTTGAGAGAATAAATAACCATCCATCCCATGTGCTATCCATCTGACATGATTAAAAGCACCAGGTGCTCTAAAAATGCCTTTTGAAGGAAAACGTCCTATAAAAATAAATAAAGTTGAATAAATTCTTTATAATCAGCCCTGGGCTATTAATTTTTTAAAGATTCTGTAAGAAAACTTAAAATTTCTTCTGACTTAACTATTTATATCTTGTATTTAATCTTGAATAGCATTTTTATACTTGGTCTGGTTTAATTTAGGCCATTCAGTCAGAATTTGTTTTTTTTAAATATCTGGCTGAGGGGCAGTGATTGTGCCCATTTTACAATCAAAAACAGCTTTTAGGATAATTTCTAAATTATGGTGGCGACATGGTAAATACAGAAGTTTTTTTCTTTAACAATTGCTATTGAAAAATGTAGGTTCCTATGAAGCGACCGGTGTTTACTGCAGTGGTATCAAAGCATGTTTCCTGGATTTTACCAACTTCCTCCCACTCTTCAACTGCTGAATATACAGATTTCGCCTGAATTATTCCAATACTATTTCCAAATTGAGGAATTCGTAATAACTGTTCTTCATCTTTACAACTAATTAAAACTGCTCTCCACTCTAAATTTTCTTTATTTAAAAAATGAGGAAGCAGTTTTCCATCTCAGTGAACAACAGCTCTCTCTGAATCGGAATTTTTATATCTGGTTTTTATGAGCTCAATTCTTTGCTTACCAAATAGTTATTTGCGGAGTCGTATTGCACTTCTACTTAAAGTCTGTGGTTAATTAGTGGATGTACTCTAAGTCTAGCTGCTTCTCTGGCGTTCAGTTTCACTCAGCGAATATTATAAAATAAAATATGTAAAACTTGACAATTACTTGGTAACTTACTGTCGAAGATTTGATGAGTCGTGTGGCTATTTAAAAAAATCTTACATTTCAGTCATCATACCGAAAGGGGGAGGGGGTTTTCCGGAATATTTTCTCAATTCTGAAAACAGATGACGATAGCAGGTAACAAAAACATCCTTGTAATAAAAAGAGAAATCCAGAGGTTCGTTTGAAATGCGCTTCAACTGCAATCAACAAATCGAGAAGCTCATTCTTTCCTCACACAGAACTAGATAACTAATAATTAATTATAATTCGTGAAATATTTTTAAAGTTACAAAAATTTTTCAATTATTTTTGCCTATTAATACAAATAATACAAAAAATTATCAAAAGTAATAAAATTATTAATTTGTCATTTTTCACTTATTTTTCAAAAATGCAAAGTTTTAGGGTATGGTTCACGAGCTGACCTGAAAAATACTAAATGTTTATTGAATATAAGTTTAGATGAGAGTGTAAGTTCAAGGTAACAACAGTTTCTATGAAATAAAACAGGAATCAGGGTTCGAAGACAGATAGTTTGCACTTAATGAAAGAAGAACTACAATTTTTCGCGAAAATTTGCAAATTTTCAAGAATTCAACCTCGATGAGGCACGGGTTAATGTTATTCAATTGAGCTGAAACTTTGCCAATCTCATTTTCTTTCTAATTGGCAACTTTTATGGGGGGGGGGGGAGGGGTCCCCCAAGAAAATGTAATTTTTTCCCATGTTGCTTGTGACTACCCTAATGTGTACTCATGTGCAATTTACACCTTAAACTGTGCATTTCTGAATTATCTAATAATTTTTTACACACTTAAGCTGCTTAATGTGCCATTAAAATACACAGAAAAATGTGTATTTTGAAATTGACACACCAGCGCGTGTATTTGGCAATTTACACGCCTTTTTACGCGTATAATCGATTTTGTGTCATCGGTATACCTGTTTTAATGTGTAAATTTACGCATTTATTTTTTAGAGTGTAGAACTGCTTAATTTATAGTACTACTATTTACGAATAGCAATCATAGCCTTATTATGCGATTAAATAACACGATGATCATTATTCTGAAATAATGGAACTCAAAAATAGGAACATCTACATACCATGAAACATGTTATCAAATTATGTTTTTAACAAAATAATTGAAGCTCGACTAGCGAAGTTGAAAAATAATTCAAAAGAAATTTATTTTCTCCCCAAAAAGATTTTTACGTTTTAAATTTTACTTTGCATTTTCTTTTAATTAAAAAAGATGGAAAAAAATACGATGTTCTTTTTTTTTCTTTATCGGATACTTTATATGCTATTTTCAGACAAGAAAAACCAAACAAACAAAACAAAACAAACTTATTCCCTTTAGAGCATAGTTTTTTTTAATCTTTCTGTGGAGACAATAAATAGAATTTTGAAAAATAAAAAAATTAAAAACTTATTTATATCTCTTCCGTGGCAACAGAAGTACTTTCCAAAAGGAATACATTCAACTCGTTAAAGTGTTTTAAAACTAGTTCTTGGCTTAAATTGAGAAGTTATTATGTTGTCAATTACACATTTGAAAAGTGCGTGAGAAAGAAATTTAAAAGAAAATCCATACAAACAAGTATTTCAGAAAGCATTTTAAATACTTTCATTGTAGTTATAATATGTTTCTATCTTAATTAGAATAGGAAATATTAATTTTTTCGTTTTGGTTTGTTTACAGAATTTAGCTTTCAAGCAGTGGTTGTCGTGAAAACGACTTCTTGTGAAAATGTGTTTTTCTGCATGATGGGTCTTCTCGCCATTTCTCGAATTTAAATTGTTATAAGTCCAAAACCGTTAAAGATAAACAGTTCAAACATGGAACATGTCTTTTTCAATTGGTTTACTTTAATTCTGATTCAGCAAATTTGTATATTTAATTTTGAAAATATGATTTTTTTGAAAAGTTACATCATTTTATTTGAATTTTTTACTTTAAATATTTTAAATTTTATTTAAATAAATAGTTTTAAAAATGCTGAATAAAAATTAAAAATTATATATTTGTGTTTATTTAAATGAAAACAAATTGAATTTCTACAAATAATATTTCGAGTTATAACGATTTTAAATGACCCCCACTTTTTTAATAAATTTTAAATTTTATTTTATTTTTTTAAATTATGAGAAGTTTTATCATGTGATTTTGTTTACAAATGCTATGTTTAACCATAAAAAATTTTCAAAATTTTAATTCAATAAATAAAAATTATTTTAAAATGTGTCCCGGACTCCCTTAATAAATTTCGTTACAAAAAAGCACATATGGTGATACCATTGCTCTCATAAGACAAACGACAGTGATAGGATCAATAATCTATTACGACTATCAAAAACTACCACGTATAAAATCTTACATACTTAAACTACTTAAGGCTGTTTTATATTGTCACTTTAATTGCATTCCCCGTCAATTCATCTTTTTCACGAAGTTGGTGATTACCTGAAGCTGAGTGTAAGGAAGTTCTTCTGCGAAAAGAAAAATTCAAGATTGGATAATTAATTGATTTTACTGTTATTGCTTTTATAAAACTTGGCATTTAGGATATAAAGTAATTATCTGGTATTTGATGAATTTCGAATATTTGCGCTCTTACTTAATGCATTTTACACAACACACACACACACACACACACAAAAAAAAAAAAAAAAAAAAAAAAAAAAAAATCAGAGGCATTATATGACCCCGCTATATTAATACTGAAGTGAGTAAAATAAAAGTGTCTATTTAATTTTTCTTATCACTTGATCCAATTAATATTATATGCTTGAAATATCAAAGATTATTCATATGTGTGCTACAGTTATTTTTTATACTATTAATTACATTTTGCTTGTTTTTTTTTTTTTTTTTTTTTTTTTTTTTTCTATACCATGTTGGTCTATGATTTTCAATGGAAAAAAAAAATCTGAGAGGATATTTTTTCTTACTTGTGTTGGAAGGATGGCTTGATTGGAAAATGTATAGCTTTTTTTAAGGATTTATACATATATAATATATATAAAGAGAGTATCGAAAGAAAAAAAGTACTAGCATTATGATTATTGCATTTTATTAGAAAAAGGAAAGTTCATGTAATTATTATAATAATTAATGGTAAGTACTAATTTTTGGTCCTTACATCAATTTAAAAGAATGTAGGTAAAAAGGTTTTTATTCTTAAACAAGTAAGAAAAATCATGCGTACAGCATAGATTATGAAACACTTTCCAACACTCCCTGAAAGCTTTAACGAAACTTCGTTACTCAGGGAAATAAGGTAAATAAGATAACTAAGTAAACATTTAAAAATCTGATTGCCGTAGTTACCGCCCATAGCCAAATATGCATTCCAATTCTTTTGAACAGTCCTGTATTTGATCTGTATGTTGATATATATTCCATATAATGAGAAAATTTAGTTTAGCAAGAAAACGTATAACAGGTTGAAATTTCTCTTTCAGCAATTTATACAATTAATTGAAAAAAATACTTGAATATTTTTGTACAGCCCTGTAGTTTTCCTAGTACCTTTATTACACGCCACTATTTAGATAAAATTTAATTCAAACTAAAACACTCTCAAAGCTACTCAAGTCGCATTTCCAGAAATTATCATCCATTGACGATATATACGCAATTCTTTGCGTGACCCTGTATATCATTTTATCGATATTCTACAAACTTTATTTAATAAACTAAATGCAGTTCAGAGTAAAAATGCATAACTCATTTAAAAACCACCTTTAACCAATTTGCGCTAATATCCATTAACCCTTACGAATTATTTTGTGTAGCCCTGTATATGAATTATAGAATTTATACACACCATATAGTATGCATAAATGCGCATATCATAATTAAAAATGCATTTCCAGCAATCACCGCTAATGTACAGTACTCCAGATACAGTATAATATCTGAAAACTTTTGTCTGTCCCTGTAAATGCTATGCACTTCGTAATATACATGGAATAACTTATAGTAAACCTCAGCGACGTATATAAATTTCATTATATGTGAAATAGTTTAACTTAATTAAAAAACGCCGCAAACAATTCCCCCCTCCCTCCCAATATCATTATGTAACGGAAATCTTTTGTGTGGCCTTGTAAAAGAATAATAACTATTCTTTACACCGCATATTATACAGAATGCATGTTTTAGAGCACTCCATAAATTCATATCAATTTTGGTATGTTTGGATGCGTGTAACATCATTAAAAATCCTTTTAAACGATTTCTTCCCATTGGCCCTAATGTATCGTAAAACTTTTGACTGTCCCTGTAAATCAACTAAACATGCTACAAACTTCATTTGAAATAGGGAACGTGCTATGGTAAACGTCAATAACCACCAAAAATTTCAGGACAATCCGAGTATATTTACGGGAGTTAGAGCGCGGGCAGACGGCCATACGGACAGACGGCCAGACAAACCGAAGTCATAAACACTTTTCAACTTTGTTGCAAAGTGTTAAAAAGACAAGGTGGAGTATGTTTGATAAAGTTGATTTTGCATTAGGCTAAAACACTAAACCTAGTAGAATATCATTATTGAACCATTATTATTTGCATTGGCTTTATCTTTTTATATCTTTAAAATATTTGTGTGTGGGGGGGGGGGGGGGGAGGGTTTGAAGTTTGCCAATATAAAACCATTATCGGCAACAAATATTCCTGTAAACCATTTCCGTTATTTCTAATGTAAATCCAATGTTTTTGTAATACTGGCATTTCGTAAGAAATATTTTTCAAAAAGCCAATGTTTAAAAAATATTGGTATTTCATTGGAAGTATTACCGATTTTATTGGATTAATAATTGTGTTTCAAATGAAAATCAAATTTCAAATTAATTGCTTAAGAGGCGCAAAGGCCAACATAGTGAAAAAGATTCCATACCGGGACTCGAACCCGGGCCATCAGTATAGCGCAGTTCTACCGACTAAACCACATGGAACGATAATTCCAGCCTAGAATTTTCCAGGCTGGGTATCGTTCCATGTAGAGAGCAGGAAAACACAATGGTAAACGTACGAATCAACAGCTAAAATCGGGTTTTAGGTGTTTTCCACCAAGATATGACTTAGCAGACCGATTGCGTTTTAATATGCGAATCGAGTTTTAACTGATTCTGGAATTTCAGCTGTAAACTAGATGAGGTGATTGTCTGTTCTGCCGGCTCCTGGTCTATAAAATTTGTTTGTAATATGTATGGCTGTTATTTTGTTTTCGAAAACTATACAATTTAATTGAGTATAAATATTGATGAACGTTATAATGAGCGTTAAAATAATCAAATGTAGTTTTTTACCACATTTCATAATTTGAGTAGTTTATAAGAAAAAAAAAAGAGTTGAAATAGGACTGTCGCTCTACAGGCAGAACCTTATAATTAAATATAAATTTTAGATATATTCATAAATAAACATTATAAACTACAAAGTAAATTACCTAAAATTAAACATGTACATATTAGAAATTAAAATAGCATATACAATGTATGTACAACAGTTATGCATTATAATTATCTTCAAATTATATGTTTTTTACTGACGGGTAATATTTCATAAAAGGCCGTAATTAAAAAATTGCATTAAACAAAGAGGGTTTATAATATTACATAAAGGTTACTTCATAATATTATCTATACTCTAACTTTTCCTTCAAAAAGAAAACACCTTGATATCCACACGAATAATTTTAAGAAAAATCATCTTACTTCACTTACAATACAATTTTTTTATAACATTAATATTAGCATACAAAAAAACCTAAATATTCTTTTGCTGTCAAAAATGTAGTATAATGATATGGTAATAATAATAATAATAGTCTCTCTATTCTAAAAAAAAGTAACTACCGCTGTCACCGCCGCCGCCGGTTTTGAATTTTTTGTGACCGGAGGTCTTTCTTCGTTAATATTAAAAAAACTGTTGCATACGAAAATATGAAAATCGGTAGTGTTATAGAAAAATGTTTGATAAACACGCTGATGCAGACAGTTTTCAAATCGAAGAATTATTTTAAGAGATATTTTATGCCAAAGTTGGAAAAAATCGTTCCATTAAAAAAGTTTTATAGGAGCAAAAACTGTACATAGGAATTTAATCATTTTTAGATCATTTTATGCGTCAGAATTTCCCGGTGTGCAGATTGCAGTTAGTTTTTTAATTTGAATAATTTTTCGATGTTTTATTTCTATTTTAAATTCAAATTTTCAGCATTTCGAGAGATATTTTTTACAAATTTTAGAAAATTGTATTAATTTAAACTGCTGCCAACTGTATAATCAGAAAAAACAGTAATGTTTGCTTCAAATTAAAAATTTATTTTACACGTGACTATTATAAACAAAAAATATAAAAAGCAGGAACTCATTGAAAATTACGTCATAAAACTATAGTTACACGTGAATTTTAAATGAGAAAGAATATTGTAAAATAATAAATTCAGTAACATGCGTTAGAAGTCCTAAATAGGAGAATTTACGTCATATTACACTTATTACGTAAAATGAACAAAAAAGAATATTGCAAAACAGTTTTAATTTAAAAATTGCGCGAGACATTTACTTGACATTTTAAGATGATCATAATATTTCATTTCTAACAAAAGTATTTTGACGTGAATATTAAAAAAAGAAAGAAAAGTTTGGTGAAAATTACGTCAGAATATAATTGTCAGATTCAAATTATAATTCAATCTTCCGAAATCTTTTTAAAGGCGATCAAATTAGCGTGCTGTTAGAGTCTGCGGTGTCTGAACGGGGGTTGACGAGCATAGCTCGTAGGGGGCAGAGCCCCCTAGTATTAAAAATAATAGTATTAATAATAATAGCATTAATAATAGCACTATTATTATTCACTCAAATATTACGCTTTATTATCATTATGCACTCAAATTTATTATTGGTATTAACTAAGAACATGCAGTAATAAGAATAACTTATAATAAGAATTTATCTATTCTAAGGGATAAATAAAAAAGTTAATTTTACAAATTTAAGAAATAAAGATATACTATCTGAAAGCACTAAAACTGTATAAGTAATGTCACATTTGTATTTAGCTGATTACTTTTTATTCTTATAATTTCATAATACTAAGTATTTTTTTCCTTCTTTTATTTTCAGAGATCTTTGTGCACTTTTTGTATCACACTGTTTTCCATATTGCATATATCCATATCAACTGAACAATTAGATTATTCAACAGATATACCTCATAGTTATTCAAATTCATCCGATGTTTGCAGACAAAAGCGGGAAGCTGATGATGAAGATGTCATCAACAGGTTTGAAATGGAAAGAGTGTCTCCTTTGTTTGAAATCGTTCGTCATTTACCTCCTTTTGAAGACAATTGGCTTTCCAGTCCTGTGACAATTCCTACATTTCCTTCATTTCCTTCCATTAAATTGGAAAATGAGTCTTCCTCATATGATGAATATAAAATAGAAGTAATAAAAGACGAGGAACATGTTATCGGTGAAAATGGAAAACAATTTAAAGAAAATTCTGCCCTAAACTGGTATTATAGCGCAGAATCTTATTCCAGTGTAAATAATTTTACTAACCACAATAGAGATGTTTTGAAACCTGAACAAAGTACTTTTGCACCAATTGCGAAAACAGCATCTACTACGACTGAAAAAACCATTCCTAAAACTTCAATACTACGAAAACAAGACGACGAACATGTTGTGCCAAGTTTAAAGGATGGTAGAGGAGCTTTTCTAGATTTTAATCTCTTAGGATCTTCAACAACTCCGAAAGTTGATTCGACAACACCACCTAAAAATGAAGAAGCAAAACCAAATATTACTACAAGATATTTTCTACTGCAGTCCGGCAGAGTTGTGGCAATCAACGTCACTAATGTTTCTTCAAGTCCGAAGCCCACTTCTTCAACTTCCGTGCAAGGAAATAAAAATCCTCTGCAACCTACATTTTATTTCGGAAGTAGAATTCGAAATAAAAATTCCACTAAAACCTCTAATAATACAAATGATCAAAATCCAGTTAAAATGACGATAACAAAACCTGCAGGACAAACTCATGCATCACGAAATAACCATAATACACACCCCGTAATACATTTCATGAAGAGTAATCAATCAAAAGGAAATACTTCCCCTACTGAAAATCCCCAATTTCATAAAGAAACTGTAAGTCTATTGCCTGATAGACAGTCGACAAAGTTGGCTACCATTAGCCCGAATATAGAATATTTTAGACCTCAAAAAAAGTCATTTACTCCGACAGTAGAATCTTTTACAATCACACCACATGTGGAATATTCAAAATTAAAACAAATTTCTGTTACAGACAAGGCTCAACTTTTAAAACAACTTCCTGTAACGACTAAAGCACAACACTTGACAGACATTTTGTCAACCAAGTTCGCTCCCCAAATAGCAAGAGAAAATACTACACTGGATCCAGCTCAAAAATGGTGGAGCGAGATGAAAGCTGCTAAAAAAGAAAGGCTGTCTCTGTTTGTCACAACTGTAAAACCAAAAACTACTACAAAAGCGCCAAAAAATGTAGTTAAACTGCTAACCGAAAATTTAGAAAAAACTGTAACTGATCCTTTTTACTCCAAAAGTTTTGATTCCATGAAAACGGCATCAAAAGAAATAACACCCGCAACAGTTGAACTAACAGCTAATGCAAGAAGTGCAAAAATGCGAATGATTGAAGGACAAGCACTACATTTTTCAACTACACCTGCTTCCGCAAAAGTAATGAGAGTGCATAATCCCTTAAATACTCCAAAGTGGTCAACATTTTCACCATCCGAAGACATCATTCAAAATATAGGTATGTGTTATTTCTATTTCTCTATTACTTATTAATATGAGCGATTTTCTCTCCCTATGAACGTATGTATGATATACGTGCGTGATAACCTTGGAAAAAGAGAAAAGTATATTTAAAATACAGTTGGATCAGTTTCGAATAAGTTTTATTTTTTTTAATTAAACGTAAATTAGAGGACAAATTAATATGATAAAGTTAGTCATTCCTGAAAACGAAAAATATATTTATATCGAAGCAAATATTTCTCCTTTATCAGAGAATAAGATTTATACCTTATATACAATAATATTTTTAATTCCATAAATAATTATTTATGATATTTTATATTTTTTGAATTATAGTAATAAAATGTAAGTATGTTCTTTTTTTAATAAAATCTATATTTTGATACTCCACTGAGATTTTGTACATATGTTAGTACCAAATTTATTTTTTAACAGCAATTTATCTTCGTTTTATATTTTACTGCATAATTTCCCAGGCTATTTGAAAAAGCAAACTTGAACAAATATGGACTTTCTCATATTTCATGGAAGAGTGCTGTTGTATAGTTTCTTCTAAAATTAAATAAATTCTGTTAATTTTTTCCGGTATGTTTCGAAGATTTGTACTCGTATGGTTCTGTTTTTGTAATATCGTTTATACTCGTATATGCATACATATATGTGAAGATGCGGTCAGAAACCAGTATCCTGCATTGATGTTAATTAAAACTATCTTAATTTTTTTTTTCACAATTTTCGAAATTATTCCATAAAAATTTATCTGTAGCAGATACTTGTTCCCGTATTTGAAAATATTATACAATGTATCCATTTCACTTCATTTTTTAAACCGCTTAATTTTAAACTTCAAAATAGCGATAAAATTATTTTTACATTTATCATTTATTGCTTCTCTTGGATCAGACTTCTTTAATTTGTACGAATTTTATTTCAAAAGACACTGGAAATATTCGAGTCTGCTTTATAATTTCTGAAATACAATTGTCAATTAACCCATTTTTTAAAACTCTTATTTATAGATAATTTGCTTATTATAGTTACATACGAAGTTAACAAATTCAATATTTAAATTTCATCAAAAATTACATTTGCTCATAAAATATTACTTTTCTAAATAACACAAAAATCATTGTCAGAAAATGCATATTACAGAATGTAATTATAACAATCAGTTTGCTATTTAAAGTATCTTACTTAAACCATTTAATTTTAGTAAATTTACATAATCAACATTTTTAGCAATAATGTATACTTCTGATACTTATCAATATTTCTTAAAATTGTCAATCGTAACTTAACTTACGCAATGATTTCTGGAATCCAAATGATGTTTTGGAATATATTTTATGATTTGAACATAAAAAGTCTCCGTCACCTTGCTTTTCGAAGTGCATATTTTACTAGTTCCTTAAAAATTGGCGAGTCGAAACCCGTCGAATGAAAATATTGAAAAGAACTGATTCATTGAATTTATAAATAAACGGTCAAGTGCGAGAATTACTCGCGCTCATAGGGTTACGTACAATAAGTATATGAATTTTGAATTGTATTATTAAAACAATCGTTTTTAAAGAAAAAAAAAGATTTCGTAAAAACTATACAACGTAGGGTTTGGTATAGCTGTATATATACTAGAAAAGTATGAATGGGTATACCCTAAAGTTCAAAGAGATATGAAGCCTAAATAATATCAAATATTGCTATTCTGTATAAATCTTATTTAAATCTTATCCTAATCTGTTCATGATGAATTTAATTCGGCACTGACAAGAAAAGTAGTGCATATTTAAACTTCATTTGGCATTTCATAAAACTAAATTCAGCGTCGTAATAATCTTTTCTTTTTACAGTGTATCTAAAACAAAACCCTTGTTCAAAGTTTAAAATTGGCATTTTGCTAAGCTTCGAAAGGAGGTAGCAAAGTAGCAACGCCGCGTTGGTCTGTGCCGCGTTTTTCCATACTGGTTTTTAGTTTACCTTTAAAGACACACAGTAGGTGTATTGAGAGAGCCACTTAATGCAAACTAGTCGCGAATCCCATAGTATTTATGTGATTAATTCTCATTAAATTAATCTGTTTTTAACAATTTGACGTTTATTGCTTTTATAATGCTACTGGGCATTACATTGCACAAATATGTGCTTAAATGTTTTTGTTATCTAGGCTTTAAAAGTGATGGAGCATAGAGTACGCCTTCCCTGTCATTATGTGATGTCCAAACCGTCCGTGTCTTTAACGGTTAATATCTCGGCTAATTACCTACGATTTTTTATGAAATTCATGATCAATAATGCTTTTATACTTCTGCTATGATAGGTACCTCTAGCACTGCTCAACACTTTTGCTGAATGCCCGTAAATCGAAACTATGTGTAACGGAAAAATGTGATTTTCTCAAAAAAGAAGTAACCTATGACAATCGCTGTAATTTTCCTGCAAGGTTTAAACTAACGTCTACTACCTCTATTTTTTTCAGAATTTTAGTTTCAGTAGATTCGGAATTAGATGGGAGGGGACATATTTTTGCACTACATTTTGACCATAACTTTCAAAATATAATACCGAAAATTAAAAGAAATGTATTTTTTAGTTAAGCATTACAAGAGCTTTCACACGATACCCCACATGATATACAAAGAAAAGATTTCTTTTTTCAAGTAACTTAATTTTCCTCTATGCATTTTTCCTAAATATGTTTATGAATATTTATTAATCTGTAAATATTTGGGTCAATAGTCTTTATTATTTCCCCCAATTTGAACTTTCCACGTTCCATAGTTTACGAGTAAAGTGGCTGTGACAGACAGACAGCCACAGGAGTGATCTTATAATGGTTCCGTTTTTACTTTTTAAGTACGGAACCCTAAAAAATTAACAAACATAATTACAATAATTAATCAATAGTATATTGGCTAGCATAACTCTTAAAACAAACATTATTTTTACCTGAAGTTTAATTTCAACTTTTCAAATTATTGAAAAGTTAAACTTTATTCCAAAACGTAAACAGAAATATGCAATTAAGATAATGAAATTACGAAGTTATTCATTGAGGCTTTGATCTTTGATATTTCGTAATGAAAAATCAACGAAAATTTCGCCAAATATGACAAAATTATAATTTTTTTTTCAACAAATCTAAAAATAACATATTTTTCACCGTTGCAAAATTTACATGCATACTCTTCATATTCACTATTTAAAAATATTTTAACGTGCAATAGATTATTAATAAATATTAAAATATTAGAAATATAATTTTTTATTTCTAAACTTGATGTCACGTTTACCAGTTATAATTTTGCATGTTAACATTTACACTCATTACTTGAGATTCTAATCTAAGTGCCAGCGAAATCCGAAAATTTACTTTGATATGCATTCATAGTAAACCATTTAGTTTTATCAAAGGAAATACCCATTTCATTTTTACTATGACACCATTTCCACCCACTGATGCCCTCTGAGATTAAAGTCTCAATCTCAGTATCAGCGGAATGAAAAAAAATATTGAAATGTAATAGCTATATAAGTAAAAGTGTGTTATTTTAAATCGTGACGTCATTTTCTGATCAAAAGTAAAGGTTATTTTTAATTGTATTATGAAAATGGCATTCGTAATGATATCATAATTACCGTTGTTTCACTTCTCCCTTCAACAATGGAAGTAACCCGATTGCCACCAAAGTGAAGAAATTTCATAAAGCACTTTTAAAATTAAAATTGAAATATAAAAATAGGATTATTTTTTAAAAATAGCAAGTGCGAGCACTTCTACACATATAGTGCTTTCATTTAAAAAAAGAAATATCAAAATCGGTTCAGTAGAAGGCTCAGGTCAGATGACTAAAAAAAACAGCCTGGTCTTTTAATATATAGATTATGTATTTTGCATATATAACATTGCCTTGGAAGGTTCTAACTGACAAATTCGACTGAAATAACATAATACCATCTACTGATTCTTTAGTCATATCTATTATTTGAACTGACATACAATGCATTCTATATAGCCTTTCAGGGGTTAGCCAATTTCAAAATGTTCTAAATACAGCTTTATTATGGAAAAATGAAACATTTAAAAAATAATATATATTTAAAAACTGAAAATAAAATCATTTAAAAATTTAGGTGAATCGTCTACAAAGAGAACTGATGAAGATTTGCTAGAGCCTTCTATTCCATTGTCAGGGGTGAGGCATGATTTTGTACGTGTAGTCACTTTGCTACCACCAATTACTTCTATACCTACTTTTAAGCCTGCAGTATCAACGGTTAAACCAGGAAAAGAAAATTCAGGGTCTTCTCGGCGACCTAGATACAGAGGTTAGTCAATATATAAAAATATGTATTAATTATACTTTTATTTCACTGATTTCACACAGTAAAATCTTACTTACCTAAAATTGGCAAACATTTTGTTAGTATTAACATTTCAGAATATTAAGGTAAGATAAAATTAACTTTCCCTAATGTAGAAAAGTATGTATTCCTTCAAATAATAGACGGCTAGAAAAGAGAAAACACGGGATAAGATCGCGACCAACGACATACAAGGCCAATTCATGAAGTTTAAAACGTCACACGGAGTGGATTATCTTTACACGGAGATTGGTACAAAGCGGCGGCGCCCATCATTTTGTGCCAATCGCTGTGTAAAGATGATCCCCTCCATGTGACGTTTTAAAAGTCATGAACTGATCCTGTATGTCGTTGGTCGCGGTAAGACAGATTTCACATAGTACAGGGATTCATCCCAAAGATAGGTATAAAAAGGGATCCGTCTCTCTCATTTCTCTCTTAATCAAAATTTTAAGTGGTATTTTAAATATTTAATTAAAAACTATAATAATTACACTCTGTAAATAAAAAACTTTTTTTTCTTAATTTTTTAAATTATGCTAATGTGTTAGAGAGAAAAAAATCAATGCAAGAAAAGTTTAATATCTACTACATTAATTAAATCAACATTAGTCACATGTAGGTCTTTTTAAAACACCTATCAGTTACCTTCTCCCAAGCTATCTCACCTCAAATAGTTTAATTTCCAGAACCGGTTCTTACCGGTTCCAAAAGTGAAATTGTCCGCATATAAAAAAACTGTAACAAAAAAAGCGCTAACGCGCAACATTAGTTATCGACCTCAAGTATCCTATGCAATCAAAAAATATAGAAATATTAAAATACAAGCGAGTAATCTGTAAACATCTCTCCCATACGTTTAACAATAACCTTCGTGTTTCTTCGCGTGCTCGGTGTAGGCTTTTAAGAAATCGTAAATACCACGTACTAGCACGAACCCTGTTGTGGATGTTTTTAAATGGTTAAGTATACTGAAAGTCTAATCACATCAAGAAGCGATGGCAGTTCTTTGTTTCCCTTAAGTACAGGGTGGTTATAATTAAACTTCCCCTATAAACAGCATCCTACAGCGCAAACGGGTTAACGGAATGTAACGAAATTTGGTATATAGACTATACACGAGATGCGCTCATGGAATTTCGAAATAAAAATTTAGTTCCAAAATGTCCACCAGAGGGCGCTTTTTCCGGAAGAAACATTAAATTTAACACAATGAACAGCCAAAACAGAATCCAGAATTGTCAATAAATATTAATATTGTTTCTAAATTCTGTTTTGGCCGTTTATTGTGTTAAATTTAATGTTTTTTCGGAAAAGACGCCCTCTGGTGGACATTTTGGAGAATTTTTTTTTTTTTTTTTTTCGAAATTCTGTGAGCGCATCTCATGTATAGTCTGTATACCAAATTTCGTTGCATTCTGTTCACCCGTTTGCGCTGTACAATGCGGTTTATAGGGGAAGTTTAATTATAACCACCCTGTAGATAAACGCTCAAGTGTGAGTATTAGTCACGCTTTGAGGGTTCCGTACAATAAATATGTAAATTATTAACTATATTATTAAAAAAATCTTTGCTAAAAGAATAATAAGACTTTGTAAAAAACTATAAAACGTAGGGTTGGGTATAGCTGTATATACTAGAAAAGTATGAATGGGTAAATCATAAAAGTTTAAAGAGATATGAAGCCTAAAAATATTGCTATTTTGTATCTTTTTTTAATTCTTATCCTAATCTGTTTATGATGAACTTAATTCGATACTGAAAATAAAAGAAGTGCATACTTAAACTTTATTTGGCATTTAATAAAACTAAATTCAGCGTAGTAATAATCTTTTCTTTTTACAGTGTAACTAAAACAAAACACTTGTTCAAAGTTTAAAATTAGCATTGTGCTATGCGCGCTTCGAAAGTACATTGCAAAGTTGTAACGCCGCCTTGGTCCGTGCAGCGTTTTCCCAGATAGGTTTTTAATTAACATTTAAAGACACGGGGGGCGTATTGAGATATCCACCCAATGCAAACTAATCACGAATCCCATAGTATTTACATGATTAATTCTAATGAAATTAGTCTACTTTTAACAATTTTACGTTTATTGCTTTTATACTGCTACTGGGCATTGCGTAACAAACATGTATCATTAAAAGTTGTTATCTACGCTTTAAAAGCCAATAGCACATAGAGTACGCCGCCCTTATCATTGTGTATATCCAAACCATCCGTGTATTTAATGGTTAATATCTCGGCTCATTGCCAACGATTTTTTTCGAAAATCATTGTCAACAATGCTTTTATACTTCTGTTACGAAAGGTATCGTCAGCGCTCCTCAACTCCTTTGCTGATGTCCGAAAATCGAAATTTGTGTGTAACATAAAAATGTGCTTTTCTCAAAAACTGTGTGACCTAGGGTAATCGCTACATTTTCCCTGCAAAGTTTACGTTAACATCTACTACCTCTATTTTTTTCATAATTTTAGTTTGAGTAGATTCGGAAATAGACAGGGGGGGAAACATATTTTTGCACTACGTTTTCGACGATATACCTGCAACTGTAATACCTAAAATTAAAAGAAATTATTTTTGAGTTCGACGTTACGAAAGCTTTCACTCGATATCCCACATGATATACAAAGAAACGATTTGTTTTTTCAAGTAATTTAATTAGCCCCTCTACATTTTTCCTAAATATATTTGTGAATGTTAAATAATTAGTAAATATGTGGGTCAATAGTCTTTATTACTTCTATCAATTTGAACTTTCCACGTTCCACAGTTTGCGAGTTAAATGGCTGTGACAGACGGACAGACAGACACAGGACTGACCTTATAATGGTTCCGGTTTTACTTTTTAAGTACGGAACCCTAAAAACAAAAAAAAAAAGGTGGGGGGGGGATGTACGTAGCCAGTCACTAGTAGTAAAAGAATTATGGTTGTAGAGAGTGCGTGAATGAAATCAAGAAGGTTTTGCGCATGAATAGACATGTACCTTCTCCAAAAGACCAACTGCGTCATTTAAACAACTGTTCCCTTTTTCCTCTGATAAAAGTTCACGAACAACAATGATATCTTTTTTAGTATATTCGCCATTTAAAAACTATTCGCTATATGAAATGTGCCCTTTTAGCTGTTTTTTTTTTTCTTTGCAGAGTCTATAGATGCGAAAAACTCTTGCGCTGTGTTTTTCCGCTGTCGCGTATTAAATTAAGGAAAGTTACTTTTAATTTAGACTAATACTATAAAAAAGTACACATAATAATGGTATTTTATGTAAAAAAAATGGTAAAATAATAAAAGAAGAGACAGAAATGTTATATCTAGTATATACGTTTTTTGAAAGTTCGTCGTAGAAACAAGTTCAGCACAGCAATTAACGTCTCCAACTAGCAAATACATATATGTTAAAACCCCATTTATAAATGTCTACATACAGGGTGTCTCACATACAATGATATAACGTTTTATTGCTTTAATATTGCTTTAAAGTTTCATTTGTTTGAAATAGGTAGGCGATATGCATATTCTGACAAATATAGCATAGTAAAAATTCACTTTCTCTATAACCAAAAGTCATTGAGTTATGATTCTTTGAATTTTATGAAATTTCGGAATGTTTCGCTACTAAAAATTCTGCCTTGTTTTTAGCGCCAGAATGCTTTGAAATTTCGGGTGATTTTTGATCGTAGGAGAACGGTTTGTTTTCTTTTGTACGTATATGAGAGCATCAATAAAATACTTCTATATATATGTTATAGGATTCAGGGATCATATAAAATTTCAAATATTTTAAGTTAAAAGCAGAGTTATTTCATGATCATGATCTTAATTCCTATGTTAACTTTGCAATTTACCTATCCTGCAATAGGTAAACAGCTAAAGCGTATTTCAATCTATTTGGGAAATCTAGATAAATACTTGACGAAATCTTCTGGTTATTCAAAGATGTAAAGAAGAAATTTGATCTCCTTTTGTTTTCAGCGAAGGTAGGTTCACAAGGGGCAATTCGAGACTAATAATAAATTAAATAAGAAAAAGTCCTTCCGGCCAGTGCCGGGAGGAAGAGGTAGCTTTCATAATCCTTATTTAAAAAAAGCCAAATTATATCATTCAAACACACGAAGCTCAATTTAGTGGAAACCGAATATAGGAGATTCAATACTAATATTTATCAATATAATGAATGAGAATTTCGCGAAATTAGTCAGCTTTATCCAAGCTGCTTTTCTTTAAAGTAACATATATTTGGCTGCCAAATTCGGCAATTTCTTAAAGTGCTTGTCATTTTAAGACAACATGGTGGATGAGGCTAAGCAGTGAACTTGGTCGAGACCTTAGTAATTGCTGTGGCCATGCTCACTCACATCGGAATCGGTTAATATATAGGAGTGCTGTCGCATGCAAAAAATCAGATTTTTCAAAATGTCACCCACAATAGAAATTGAAACTGCTATATCTGAGCAATTTTTAAAAGACAAACGAAAAATGCTCCTGAATCCTTATATCAAGGTCAAATACTTAAGAAAGAAACCTTTTTCAATTTCTAATTTTTTTGCACCTCACTTTAAATATATATATATTTTTTAATTTAATGGTCGCCATTTTGAAACAAGATGGCTGATGAATCTGGCCAGCGAACTTGGTCGAGGTGTTGATGTATACTATCCAAATGCCTTCTTACATCGAAATAGGCGAATACGTGTGTTATCGCGTGACAAATACAAGATCGTTTCAAAATGTTAGCCATGCTAGAAATTCAAAGCGCTATAAATCAACCATTTTTTAAGATATAAACAAAAGAACAAATTTTCAGAAACAAAAACTGCTCCGGAATCTTTGTATGAAGGTCAAACACATAAAAAAATCTTTTTCATTTTCCAATTGTTTAATACCTCATTTTGAATTTTAAATTAAATTTTTTTTTTAAAATGGCAACCATTTTTAAACAAGATGGCGAATGAAGGTGGCCAACGAACTCGGTCGAGACATTGTTATGTACTATGTACAGACCAAGTTACATCCAAATAGGTTCATAATTACGCCTGTTATTGCGTGACAAAAATCAGGTCGTTTTAAAATGTCAGCCACAAGAGAAATTCAAAATGCTATTACTCAGCCATTTTTTTTAGATATAGACGAAAGAAAAACTGTTCCGGAATCTTTGTATTAAGGTCAAACACATACAAAAAAAATCTTTTTCACTTTCCAATTTTTTGGTATCTCATTTAAATTTTTTTATTTTTTTATTTTTTTAAATGGCCGCCATTTTGAAACAAGATCGCGGATGAAGTCGGCCAACGAACTCGGTCGAGATATTTGTATGTACTATGTACACACCAAGGTACACCTATGTCGGTTCATAAATACGCCTGTTATTACGTGAGAAAAATCAGGACGTTTCAAAATGTCAGCCACGCTAGAAATTCAAAATGCTATAACTCAGCCATTTCTTAAGATATAGACGAAACAAAAACTGCTCCCGAATCTTTTTATCAAGGTCAAACACATAAGAAGAAAATATTTTTTTCAATTTTAAATTTTTTGGTACCACATTTCAAATTTAAATTTTTCTTAAAAATTTAAATGGCCACCATTTTTAAACAAGATGGCGGATGAAGCTGACCAAAGAACCCGGTCGAGACATTGGTATGTACTATGTATAAACGAAGTTACATCCAAATCGGTTCATAAATACGCCTTTTATCGCGTGACAAAATTCAGGACGTTTCAAAATGTCAGCCACGCTAGAAATTCAAAATGCTATAACTCAGCCGTTTTTTAAGATATAGACGAAACAAAAACTGCTCCGAAATCTTTGTATAAAGGTCAAATACATAAGAAAAAATATTTTTCCATTTTCAATTTTTTGGTACCACCTTTCAAATTTTAAAGTTTTAAAAAATTTTTAAATGGCCGCCATTTTGAAACAAAATGGCGGATGAAGCTGGCCAACGAACTCGGTCGAGAGATTGGTATGTACTATGTACACACTGAATTACATCCAAATCGGTTCATAAATACGCCTTTTATCGCGTGACAAAATTCAGGACGTTTCAAAATGTCAGCCACGCTAGAAATTCAAAATGCTATAACTCAGCCATTTTTTAAGATATAGACGAAACAAAAACTGCTCCGGAATCTTTGTATAAAGGTCAAATACATAAGAAAAAAATAGTTTTCCATTTTTAATTTTTTGGTACCACATTTCAAGTTTTAAAATTTTTTAAAAATTTTAAATGGCCGCCATTTTGAAACAAAACGGCGGATGAAGCTGGCCAACGAACTCGGTCGAGACATTGGTATGTACTATGTACACACCGAATTACATCGAAATCGGTTCATAATTACGGGAGTTACAGTGTGACATAGGTCAGATATATATATATATATATATATATATATATATATATATATAAATTTTGAACGGAGGGTGGTTTCGGGGTCTGGGGTTCATGATCGATGAAAATATACCAAAATTTTTTGAAATCGCTTTCCTCCGAACGGCTGCAATAGGTAGCTTTTTTGTAAAGAAAGCTACCTAAAATTATCTTTGTGATCAGGCTGTAAAATAGAATACTCGAAATAAGATATAGCTGTAGCACATGCCTATATGGTCCTGTTAAACATTTGTGTTTATTTGTGCATGTATATTTAAACACAATATATTCATGGATATATGAAAACTTTAAAAAAAAAATAAGAAATTTCGGCATTTTTAGGTAGCTTTCTTTACAAAAAAGCTACCTATTGCAGCCGTTCGGAGGAAAGCGATTTCAAAAAATTTTGGTATATTTTTATCGATCATGACCCCCAGACCCCGAAACCACCCTCCGTTAAAAATTGATATATATATAATATATATATATATATATATATATATATATCTGACCTATGTCACACTGTAACTCCGTAATTATGAACCGATTTCGATGTAATTCGGTGTGTACATAGTACATACCAATGTCTCGACCGAGTTCGTTGGCCAGCTTCATCCGCCATTTTGTTTCAAAATGGCGGCCATTTAAAATTTTAAAAAAAATTTAAAACTTGAAATGTGGTACCAAAAAATTAAAAATGGAAAAATATTTTTTTCTTATGTATTTGACCTTTATACAAAGATTCCGGAGCAGTTTTTGTTTCGTCTATATCTTAAAAAATGGCTGAGTTATAGCATTTTGAATTTCTAGCGTGGCTGACATTTTGAAACGTCCTGAATTTTGTCACGCGATAAAAAGCGTATTTATGAACCGATTTGGATGTAATTCGGTGTGTACATAGTACATACCAATCTCTCGACCGAGTTCGTTGGCCAGCTTCATCCGCCATTTTGTCTCAAAATGGCGGCCATTTAAAATTTTTTTAAAAATTTAAAATTTGAAATTTGGTCCCAAAAAATTGAAAATGGAAAAATATTTTTTTCTTATGTATTTGACCTTTATACAAAGATTTCGGAGCAGTTTTTGTTTCGTCTATATCTTAAAAAATGGCTGAGTTATAGCATTTTGAATTTCTAGCGTGGCTGACATTTTGAAACGTCCTGAATTTTGTCACGCGATAAAAGGTGTATTTATGAACAGATTTGGATGTAACTTCGTTTATACATAGTACATACCAATGTCTCGACCGGGTTCGTTGGCCAGCTTCACCCGCCATCTTGTTTAAAAATGGCGGCCATTTAAATTTTTAAGAAAAATTTAAATTTGAAATGTGGTACCAAAAATTGAAAATTGAAAAAATATTTTCTTCTTATGTGTTTGACCTTGATAAAAAGATTCGGGAGCAGTTCTTGTTTCGTCTATATCTTAAGAAATGGCTGAGTTATAGCATTTTGAATTTCTAGCGTGGCTGACATTTTGAAACGTCCTGATTTTTCTCACGTAATAACAGGCGTATTTATGAATCGACTTGGATGTACCTTGGTGTGTACATAGTACATACAAATATCTCGACCGAGTTCGTTGGTCAGCTTCATTCGCCATCTTGTTTCAAAATGGCGGCCATTTAAATAAATAAAAAAATTTAAATAAGATACCAAAAAATTGGAAAATGAAAAAGATTTTTTTTGTATGTGTTTGACCTTAATACAAAGATTCCGGAACAGTTTTTCTTTCGTCTATATCTAAAAAAAAATGGCTGAGTAATAGCATTTTGAATTTCTCTTGTGGCTGGCATTTTAAAACGACCTGATTTTTGTCACGCGATAACAGGCGTATTTATGAACCTATTTGGATGTAACTTGGTCTGTACATAGTACATACCAATGTCTCGACCGAGTTCGTTGGCCAGCTTCATTCGCCATCTTGTTTTAAAAGGGTTGCCATTTAAAAAAATTAAATTTAAAATTCAAAATGAGGTATTAAAAAATTGGAAAATGAAAACGATTTTTTTTTATGTGTTTGGCCTTGATACAAAGATTCCGGAGCAGTTTTTGTTTCTGAAAATTTGTTCTTTTGTTTATATCTTAAAAAATGGTTGATTTATAGCGCTTTGAATTTCTAGCATGGCTAACATTTTGAAACGATCTTGTATTTGTCACGCGATAACACACGTATTCGCCTATTTCGATGTAAGAAGGCATGTGGATAGTATACATCAACACCTCGACCAAGTTCGCTGGCCAGATTCATCAGCCATCTTGTTTCAAAATGGCGGCCATTAAATTAAAAAAAATATATATATTTAAAGTGAGGTGCAAAAAAATTAGAAATTGAAAAAGGTTTCTTTCTTAAGTATTTGATCTTGATATAAGGATTCAGGAGCATTTTTTGTTTGTCTTTACCTTAAAAAATGGCTCAGATATAGCAGTTTCAATTTCTATTGTGGGTGACATTTTGAAAAATCTGATTTTTTGCATGCGACAGCACTCCTATATATTAACCGATTCCGATGTGAGTGAGCATGTGCACAGCAATTACTAAGGTCTCGACCAAGTTCACTGCTTAGCCTCATCCACCATGTTGTCTTAAAATGACAGGCACTTTAAGAAATTGCCGAATTTGGCAGCCAAATATAAGTTACTTTAAAGAAAAGCAGCTTGGATAAAGCTGACTAATTTCGCGAAATTCTCATTCATTATATTGATAAAAATTAGTATTGAATCTCCTATATTCGGTTTCCACTAAATTGAGCTTCGTGTGTTTGCATGATATAAGTTGGCTTTTTTTAAATAAGGATTATGAAAGCTACCTCTTCCTCCCGGCACTGGCCGGAAGGACTTTTTTTACAGCATGTAGGCTCTTTAATGAAATTTAACGTCTCCTTGAATAAACTTGACTAAGTAAAGTAGAAATAACGTAATATAATCAGAATATAAATATATTAAATATTTAATGAAATGTGAGCATTTGTCGAAATAGTCTGTGACTGCGCATGTGCGAAAGAAACAAATGCATAATTTAATTGCCAACGATATAGAGCAATTCGTATAAAAAGGGCAGTCTAATTTCGTGAAAATTCAGAAAGTTATCGTCGATATAAAGAGCTAAATTTCAATTGCTTTCTTAAAATAGCTGGAATCTAAGCGCTATTTCGGAAATCGTCATTTTTTATTAATTGACATCCAACAAAGAGGTATGTGTATTTAATGCATGTACAATATATGATTTGTATGTTGATTAATAAATCAACATACAAATCATATAAATTGATTTTATCAAACTAAGTTAGAAAAACATTGTTAAACCATTTTATTTCTACAATATAATAAATTGCATATTAACTGGATATGCAATTCGAAGCAAAATGATAAAAACGGAACGATTTATCTTAGATTATAAGAATTTCACATATCAATTATGTTTCCTTTGTTTTTAATAATTTCAATTCAGCATTGTGATATAAAGTTTGCAAGCTATTCAATCTGAGCTATTCGAATTGACAAATCATGGCATGCCTCACAAATAACAGAAATGGAATTCTACTTTTGGTTTTTTACTGAACCATATGACCATTTCTTTGGTGGATATTGCGCACTGTAATATACAAAACGTTCTCCATGAGATTTAAGTACGGAGTTACTTAGAGGCTAGACTGATGTGGGACTTTTATTAACTTCAAACAACATTTTTGTGTCTTTTAATTGTCTTATCGAAAAATCTAATTAAGGCCTGTAATTTTTTTCAATCTGTTTCAATAAATGATACTCTAACAAATGAGTGTACGTACGTATATTTTTTCATCTTTCAAGGAAAGTAATTCTCAATTTATCTCCTGAGGAAAAAACAACCCAAATCATTAGGGCCTTGCTGTCTCGTGGAAAATATGTTCATTAAATATGTCAGCCAGGTATCGGTCCGGATAGCCTAACAGGTAAGGCATTGGCACGGCACGCCAAGTATCCAGGTTCGATCCCTGGTCTGGACATTTTTCGCTCTGTTGGAATAAACTTCAACTGTGCTACTCCAGCATTGAATATGTTCATTACTTTTCGGTGGTCATTCCAGTATGAATGAATATTGCCTGTATCATTGAAATTAAACTTATGTTTATGAATGAAAATAATTTTCAAACAATTCGTTTGTTGCTTCATATGTTTTTCTTCGAAAACTGAAAGCGGTTTTCTTTTTACGGGCAGATGTTAAACTCGGGTACATATGTTGTTTTACAAATTTAAGCATTACCGAACTTTTGACTACTCTTCTTGTAGTCCCTACTATTATTGGTATCATAATCTGAATTGAAATTTCTTTTGTTGTCAATCTTTTGTTTCCAATTGTGTGAATAATCAAACGCTCAGGTCGTTTCAAAACTATTCTCAGACTTCCTGTAGATTTTGAAATGCTACATGTAATATGATTATGTAGGACATTAAAAATGACTGTCTTTGAACGTTTAATGTTATCAGCTAATTTTTAAAGGGTCCATACGTTGTCATTATAAACCAGGATTTCAGCTATTTCGAAATAAGAAAGTATTTTCCCTCTCTAAATGTCGAAAAATTTTGCGAAATTAACTATTGCGATCAAAATATTATTAATTTAAAAGATTCTGTATTGTTATATAATTATGTTTTATACTTATAGCTAACTTATAGCTTACTGCTGCTTAGGGTTGAACGTTTTTCACGAAAGAAAACTGATACTAATTTTTTTTAGATTTCTATTTCCAAACTACAAAATTTTTCCTTAGCAGTATACTTCTGCAGAATTTTGATTATTTCTGTGGAGACATACTTTCAACCCTACCGATAGTATTAACTTTGTTATGTTGATTTTTTACCTTATTTTATATTACTATTTTTACTACTCTTCTTTTTTTATCCTGTTAATGAGTGTATTCAGGCCCTCCTAACATAGCAATTGTATTTTTGCGGCCCGAGAAAAAAAAAAAGGTTGAGTATGAATGGATTAGATGCACACAAGATCTCTCTTTTGCCAACATCAAGCAAAATTTGAGCTCCCGGCGGCGCATTGACTGAATTTATCATTATGTGAAGAATTTAATGTTAAGCAATACTTTTTTCTTAAATGAGAAAAATTTGAATTTAAGATTGCTAAAGAGGTTACCATGTAGACCGTGAAATATACTTTGGAACGTTAAAAAAAAAAACAGAATCACATTGAATGAAAAAAATTAACGTCGAAATTTTAAGTTAGAGCTTTGATTCGCAAATCTATAAGAAATAGAAGAAAAATAATCTGAATTTTCCCGGATTTATTTGAGAAAACTGAGTTGTCAGTTAGTGTTAGAACTTGTAGTTGAGTGCCTAGTTACTCTTTTATAAGGGTGCGATGGTGGTTTTGGGACTTTGCGTGTGATCGTGTTACCCTGTATCACTAACATTTGTGCATAAATGATAAATTCATTCTGTGTTTCTTTAAGTTTCGACTGTTGGCTTTCATTATTAAAATTAGCAACCTTGTAATTATTCTGTTTTAATTTTAATGATAAAAACAAAAAATGTTTACAAGTGTCCATATAAGGAGCCACATGTCCCTATTATGGACATGCATGTACATATTAGGGACAGGTGGTTCCTTATTGGCCTACTGCACAGGGTAGATGGAAAAGCCACTCTTCCAAAGGATTTTAGAGGAGAGGGGATAAAAGAAATATATCTTAAAGTATTGCGGGGGAGGGGAGGGGCACAATAAATATCTTCAGAACATACAGGGAGGGAGTCATTTTCGGTTGTGGCTCTTCGAAGACCCATGAAAAGTACCTCAGTTGCTACAAAATATTATGAAATAATATAGTTGGTTTTGCTTAGATTTATTGCATCTGTCTGCAAAATTTACGTCTGTTATTACTCAGTCCTCACAGGATGGACAAATAAAAACATCATCATGGGCGGTAAGTCTCACACAGTCCTCATGGACACATCTTCCGCATGTGATGCATAGCCGCATATCTGCAACAGCATCAATATTGCATAAGATGCAGTACCATCTCTCCTTTGTTGAGGAGGTCATACTGTTGGTACCTGCGATCTCGCCAAGAGATACCCTATTGAGGGGAAGCTTCTTTTTATTTTTCTGCAAGGGCTTTTTGGAGGATTTTTTTCTTGGAAGAGGTTTCTTGGAGGATTGTTCAGATGACAATAAACAGATATTTTAAAAATTTTTGAATCTGAAGATTCACTTGCTGTATTTCCAATGTGGACATAAGGTGTCCATATTGGGAACCGGGCATAGTTTTACTAAATCTTGTAATAAATAAACAATACATTTTTAAGCAATATATGCAATAGCAATCGAAAATATGTTTTATCAGCTTTCTAAAACACTCCACTTTTCAATATTTAAAGTAATTCTACCATATCTAATAAGAATTTAAACTTACCTGTAATTACGATCAGCACACAACGAAACAACAAGTTTCCTTCGAAATGGCGAACAGCGCACTTTTTTGCACTTTCCAGGCTTAATGATCTTTTCAACTACTTGTCTTCACGGACATGTAGCGCCATCTCTTAATCAAAGTTGTTACTTTTAAAGATATTAGGGGTGTTCATATTGAGAACACTGTCCATATTGGGTACATGTACCTTATATGTAGGGAAGTGTTAGCTGGAATCAGCTGATTTGGAACGGATCTTGCCTAACGGTAATTAAGGTCTCTAGTGCTATCTACACCACATGAAGATTGATTTGAAGTGGAGATTCCGATATAGTCAGCGTCCGTGAGTTTCGTACACTTGGTAAATTGAACCTTTTTTATACTTCAAATATAAAAGTACAGGAATTTACGAGATTCCATTTAGAGTTTAGATTATGTTCTAAGGGTAATTTTTACGTTATAATAAAAGGAATAGAAATGATTTTGTACACTGGGTTAAGTTCTGTACAATTTAACATGTTTTGGACCGAATTTCTCTCTCTTTGGTTTCTAAATTCAGCATATTTTTTAATTGTCTGAATTAAGTTTAGCCGCTCCACTGCTAATATTTCCGGCTTATTATAGAAAACAATGACTACCTTTCGGGAATTCTGTGTCAGTGTCTATTTTCAAGCTGATAGACTCGACGGGGGTTGTCACGAATTTATAGATATGTTTCCTGTCAAAATATTCGTAACCACATCCTTAAAGCGCTATTAATAAACTTAATAATCAGAAAAACAATTTAATCTTTAATGAAAGACAAAAACACATGGACTGCATTCTTAGGAAATTTTCCCCTTATGACAATTCTCTTTGGCGAAGTAAAAAGAAACTTAACAGAAATTCTTTCAGAATAAATCTAAATATCAGAAATTTTATCGGCAATCACTCTAACGGAGGGCAAATTTGTTCTTCAATTTTAGTTTTCATCATTGAGCTTAAATAGAACTGTCTAAAATAACTATATCCACTTCACAGCTGACATTCCTCACTTATTCTTGTAAAATAAATTTGTTGTGTTTTTGTTAAAATCTGTCTCATTGACACTTTCCAAGCTGACAACCTCGAAAAGGCTTTCGAAAACTGTGAGAAGAATAGATAGTTGTATCAGTTTCTTTTTAAGATTACAAAACTGGAGAGGAGCTGCTGATTTGAAAATAAATATATAAGAAGATTAAACTATATTTCAAAAATAACTTACAGTGAAAGAATAGTCTAATACAATCCCCATTGTAGTTTTTCAGCGTTACCTACGTGCAGTGGGCATTTATTATGATTTTTCTGTTTTTTGCACTGATAAGTAATTTTTTGTTGCTTCATTCTTTTGCTAATTTCTAATATTTATCTTAATAATTGCGATTTAACTTGTGTAGTTTTTCTTAGTGTATGATTCACTGTACCTACCCCATATGTGATTTACTTAAATTATTTATGTTTAGAAGGTTAGGCCTCCCTTTTGTGAAGAAATTTATTTTGGGGCTAGTAGGCGCATTGAATACGGGGTAAGTGTGCTCGGCATCTGGTGTGTGCTGGTAAGTTGAAATACAACAAACACAGTGAAAAGTGGTTGTAATAGCAAGATTTTGGGCACATGGGGCTTGCCCAAACGGAGACACTGGATTTTTTATTTGTGACAACTGTAACTCAGATGATGATATCGAGTAAGATGGAAGTTACTCAGTGTCAATGTTTTATTCATTATTTTTATATCTGTATAATTTAGAATTTACATTGTAAGGCGATAACGCCTTTGTTTCAACTTACTGGTAATAATGAAATTGATTTCTCTTAACTGCGTGCCTTATTTGAGTTTCATTGAAATTTTTATAAAGTGTGCGCCAACTTACCCCATAGGTATAAGCAACTTGCCCCGTGACGGGGTAGGTTGGCGCACAATTTTCCTTTTACTTTAGGCTTCCGCTAAACATAAACTACAAGAGCTACAAATTCAAAACTCCGGGTATTTATAGCCAAATGTCTGTTCTTTAAAAGTGTAGTTAAAGTTTGTTAAAAAACTTAAACAAAAAATTTATAAAAATCAATAACTAAAAACTGCGCCTACTAGCCCCGGTCTCCCCTATTTCTTTCAAATATATTTAAAAATGAATGATTTATCATATTGACCCTAATACTTTTGGCTAAGGTTGTATGTGCAGAACAGTTAAAAAAAAAATTAAAATAAATGATTTGTTAGTTGAATGTCCTTTTGTAGGCGAAATTCTGTTGCGTTAGTTTTTCAGATTTAGCACCGTGCGTTCATACTTGAAATCGGCATTTTAGAACAAGAAAATTTTATTGTGAAAACTATGTTACAAATTTAAATTTTGACGCTGATTTTAATAGTATTTAAGTATTATAGAATATAGATGCTATGTGAAGAAACTGTGAGTAAAATTCCTTAACATTCAATCTCTGGTAAAAAAAAATCTAATTTTTCCTACTAATTCACCACCGCGAAGGAAAAAATATTAACCCTTATTAGTTACAAGAATTGAAAATATTTTTATCATTACATTTTTATCTCAAAGAAGCAATTTAACAATTTTTGTATTCAATAAAAAAGTAAGAAAAATCTGTTGATAATTTTGTTGCCAATATTTTTTTACTATAAACATTGGCATGAATATAGAAATTTTTAAGGTAAACGTGCAGATAAAAAATATCTCTTTGCTGTGAATTTTCTTCAAAAGTGTTTGCAACAAAATTGTTAGTAGATTTTGAAACCGTGATTTTCTCCATTTTTTCTTATGGTTTAAGATTATAAAATATTTTTAGTTTCATATTTTTTCATTATTGTAACGAAGACAATTTCTCTTTTCATTTAGGCCTCTCGCATGTAAACTTACAAGCTCCTAAGCAACAACGAATCGAAACTTCAAGTGAACCATCCAAGAAGGAAACCAACACTTTTCCGTCTAACTATCAGTTAACAACTAATTCTTATAGAAGACCCGTAAATTATCAATGGTGGAATACAGAATCTACATCAGTTACCATTCCTTCAACAGTTCAGTCAGCAACTACACCTCCAGCAAAGAAATCGAGGCCTGCATTTTATTTGCGAAATTCCGTGAGCTTTCAGACCATACCTCCAGGATCGTTCACTGACAGAAGAACTCTTACAAGTGAGCCTCCAAATTACGATGCAACAATAATTGAAAGTTTGCAACCCCCATTAGAAGACTTACTGATAATTAGCTTTGAGCCTACTAGAAAAAGCATGGGATCAACAGAAACAAAAAAGACAGGTATTCCTTTTATTTAACTCGCCTTATCTGATATAACTTTTGGCAGTGTAACGCATTTCCAGTGACAATACAATATTCTGTAAAGAAAATATTTGAAATTTGTTTCCACCACCCCTCAGAGGGAAAAAAATTGTCAAATAGGAGTACGTAAATGTCATCACGTATGTACCATCGATTGTTTGAGAAATAAGCTGATGTTTTTCGATTCAACCGTGGAATGGTAGGAAAGTGCTCCATCTTTTAGTTCCGCGAAGGTTGTAAATGCTCGTTCAATCTTGAGGAGGACGTTGATATATATTTTTTATTATTGTATATCCATATTACTTAAAAAAAAATTATAAGAAAACTACTCGCTTTTAATTTATTACTTTTAAAAAATATATTCCTTTCAATTAATCGTCCTTCAACATTTTTTTTTTCCTTTTTGTACAGTGTTACAAAAGCTTGTCTTCAAAACATTTTTATACTTATAATTTATTACTAGCTGTTTAATCCGTCCTACGCACGGAAGTTCATGAATTCAATTCTAAAACGAAAAGTAAGTTTAGCTTCTTATTTTAAATATTGTAAAAAAAAAAAAAAAAAAAAAAAAAAAAAAAAAAATACAACAAAATAAACGTTATTTTCGCCGTTGCCCGGACAGTAAAATAGTACTTAAATATTGTGACTACTTTACTGGTCAGCTTTTACCTCCTACTGTATATAACAACATGAGACCATCTGCTTTTACCTATATGTTTCATTAGCCAGGGAATTATTTGTTAGAGCAGATGTCTAATTCTTTCCAACGCTGGTTACTTAGTAACGATTTCTTCTCTAACTGCGCGTGAGCATGCTCTGGTGTTAGCCAGAGCGAAATGATTTCACCGCGGCTAAAAAAAACATTGTACGAAATTTCACTGAAACATTTTTATGAAATTGAAAAATTCATATTTTTGTTCGCTTTTTTTAAAACGGAGCCAACTGTTGTCGCTGATTCTTATAAAATAATCATACAATTTCTCGTCCTGATCTCTAATTTAAAAAAAAAGATCCAAAATTAAAGATGAGTTCGAAGTTTCGTTTTTGGGGAGTTCAGTTAGAAATAAATAATTTTCCATCTCGACTATTTTATATTTGTTAAACTTTAATGATTTTAAAGTCTTTAATTATAATTTCTTTTATCAAGTCGGTAAATGTAGTTCCCGGGAGTCCTCTTATTACTAGTTTAATTGGTTATCTTTATCAAGCTGTTGATATTTTTATATATTATCCGTTTTGAAATACTCATGAAATACGATTTTATCTCTAAATCTGACAAAGAAGAATCTTATATATATCTCTTATGTTCGTACACTTTAAAAATTTGCAGTAAAAATGAATTTCCTTGGAATTTATTCGCATATGAAGTCCAATATTTTTTCACATTATCTCCATCTTATTCTAAATAACACCTAACATTTTTTTTAAACATTGGCTGATTTTCTTTTTTATCAAAAAATGAAAACGGAGGAGGCAGAGAAAGATGACGCCACAAAAGTCTTCGTACACAGAAACACTCTCGGAAAAAATAAAATTATCGTAATTAAAATCCATAGTTATCTACAGAAAATTTGGTTATGTCACTGGTATTTACGAAAGATTGAAAAAGTACTTCAGACCATTTAATATTCACCTTATAGTGATTCCTAAACCTAATGTTATTAATTTACTTTCAAGAAAAATAGACCCTACCCCCTCTGAATTTATCCGGCGTTTATGAGATCCCAATTATTTTAGATAGCGCGGTGAAAGTTTATTACATAGGTATGACAAAAAGGAAATTTGATACAAGATTGAAGGAACATAAATCTGACATAAAATATAATAGACAAACTACAGCCTTTGCAAAATTCTGTTCTAGAAGCTATAGATTATGACAGCGCAAAGCTCATTTGGCCGTGCATCTATCCGCATAAAAGTTTAATTAGGGAATGCATGGAAATTGAATTGAGGAATAATGAGGTATTTAACGAGGTGTTTCTTACGGCATTCATAAGTTGTGTTTGGACTATCTGAAGCGGAATTTATCTCAAAGTTAAAGAAGTTTGACGTCATGAACGACATTTATAATCTAGTTTTTACAAGATTTTTTTCTCTTCTGTGGTTGGATGGTTGGGATACAGTTATAGAGATGTTTTGGAGCAATGCTGTTTTAAGGCGTGCTCAACAAAGTATGTTTATTTTTTGACTTTTACGGACTTGTAAGTTTCTTTCTCTCCTACACTGAAATATGACACTGATGAAGGCCACAGGGTGGCCGAAACTTGTTGGTGTTTAAACTTTTATTTATGTTTTAAAAGTGTTTATATGTAGTATAATTAGTAACTTCTTTTAGTGACATTTTTTTAATTATTTTTGTGGTTTTAGTTTCAAGACGCAATAGTCCTTCAATATATTTATAATTACCGATACTGGGTTATCATGGACTCTTTAACTTCTTTTAAGATTTTCAGGTCAGAGAGACTGAGACTGGATAGAGAACTTTTAAACGTATCTTTTCTCCATAAATGTAAATAGTTTGGTGTTATTCCGAAGTTTCTAATGATAAAAAACCGCCTATCCATTCGTCGTTTCCCGGCAGCTAAGGAAAAATTTGAACTTTCATGTTTGAATTCATTGATAAGGGAAAAGTATACTTATATCTATAAGCTATCACTGAATTCATACAGACTTTATTTTAAACTAGTAGAAATTACTAAATACGATGAATTTAATAGAATGATGTGCTCTCTTTCAATGTTTAGACAATACCAAGATTTCGCAAAGAGTAATGGACAGGACAGAAAATTGATTCACTTAATCTGTAACAAAGAAAATCCCCCCCCCCCTCCCAGTGCATATTAAACCTATCGCATATTCGAATTATTCATCTAGAATTTTTTCATCTGAAGAAAATGAAGCTCTATCTTTGGGACCTAAATTTGTTTTTCCAGCTAATGTGGACGTTAAATCAGTTATCATTATCGCAGACTTTGAATTTACAATTCAAGATATTCCGGAGGATAAAAGAGAGGAGGCAAGTCATGTTTTGTTTAGACTGATAAAGAAACACAGGTTTAAACCCAATAAGGTACGACATTTCATAAAGACAATTAAGATGATTAAACAGGATTCTAATATTATAGTTTTGAAAACAGACAAATCGAATAAAATCGCAATTCTTGACAAATCTGATTACATTGTGAAAATGGAAGCCTGTATTCAGGAGATGGGTTGCGTGTTCTAAAGAAAGATCCTACTACAAGTATTGTTAATAAAGCGCAGGAACTGATAAAGGTGTCTACTTGGCCTGTTTTTATGAAAACAAATATCAGGATTAATCCCACAAGTATTACTCCAGGCCTCATAGAGAGAGTTAAAGACCATAATGATAATTTGCCCCTTAGACCCATTGTTCCAAGATGTGTCGTACTCTATATTCATTGAAAGATCTTATGTTCCATTTCAGAAATCCATACTCCCTACATCCAATAGAATAGTTTGCTCTACAGAAGAATTTATCAATAAAATTAAAGATTTTCAGTTAAAACCTGGCACAATTATTGATATTCTAAACGTGGTATCCCTCTTTCCATCCATCAATACTGAGATTGTTTTAAGTTGAATTTTTAAGATAATTAAAGAAATTGAGGATTATAACGATTATATTAAAAATTCACTAAAATCAGGACTTAGCCTCTTGATGACTAATATTGTTTTTGTCTTCCACAATGTATTTTATAAACAGACAAGGGGGGTACCTATGGGCTCTCCAATATCTGCATTCCTGGCAGAGTTTATTTTAAGACCTTTAGAAGATAATATTTTAAAATTTGACGGACCTAAACCTGACTTTTGGGTAAGATACATTGATGATATATTCATATGTTGGGCACATGAGATGCATGCTTTGAATGAATTTTTTGAAGAAGTTAATAAACTAGATTCACACATAAAATTTACTATGGAAGCAGGAATTGGGGGGAGGCTGCCTTTCCTCGATGTGGATGTCTTGAGAGTGGTTCAAAGCCTTTCATTCAACGTTTACAGAAAACCAATCAAATCAAATACTGTTATTTCATTTCATTCTGATCATCCGTTTAACTACAAGATTTCTGCTTTTTCTTCCTTCATAAAACACGCTTTTCTGATATGCTCCGGTGCATCCCTTCAAACAGTTTTATTAAAAGAATCGCAGCTGAACATGGTTTTCCGGCAAAAGTTATTGATAAGATTATTGTAAAGATATGAATCCCTCTCTAAAGATTAAAAACTAATCTAAATCCATAGTTATCTACAGAAAATTTAGTTATGTCACTGGTATTTACGAACGATTGAAAAAGTATTTCAGACCATTTAATATTCACCTTATAGCGATTCCTAAACCTAATGTTATTAATTTACTTTCAAGAAAAATAGACACTGCCCCCCTCTGAGTTTATCCGGCGTTTATGAGATCCCAATTATTTTCGATAGCCGGGAGAAAGTTTATTACGTAGGTATGACAAAAAGGAAATTTGATACAAGATTGAAGGAACGTAAAGCTGACATAAAATACAATACATAAACCACAGCCCTTGCGAATTTCTGTTCTAGAAGTGAGATTAAAGCTATAGCTTGTGACAACGCAAAGATCATTTGGCCGTGCACCTATCAGCATAAAAGTTTAATTAGAGAATCCATGGATATCGAATTGAGGAATGATGAGGTATGTAACGAAGGTGTTTCTTACAGCATTCATAAGTTATGGTGGACTATCTGATGCGAAATTTAACTCAAAATTTAAGAAATTTGATCGACATTTATCAAGTCATTAACGACATTTATAATCTAGTTTTTTAAAGTTTTTTTAAAGTTTTTTTCTTCTCTTCTGTGGTTGGATGGTTGGGATGCAATTATAGAGATGTTTTGGAGCAATGCTGTTTGAGGCGTGCTCAACAAAGTTTGCTTATTTTTTTTACTTTTACGAACTTATAAGTTTCTGTCTTTCCTGCACTGAAATATGACTCTGATGAAGGCCACAGGGTGGCCGAAACTTATTGGTTTTTAAACAATTAAACTTTTATTTAATGTTTTAAAAGTGTTTATATGTAGTATACGTTTTTTAGTAAAATTTTTTAAATTATTTTTGTGCTTTATTTAAATATTTTAAAAGGAAATTTAAAATTATCAACTCAAAATTTGAGCAATGGAAACAACTTTGTTTTTATCAGGATAACGATCCCAATTAAAACCCAATAGAACATATTTGGAGAGAACTGGAGGTTAGAGTACGAAGACACGACATTAAAACGAAAAGCAAAGTAAAAACAATAATGATCGATGAATGGACCAACATTGATGCAGAAATTGTAAAAAAAAAACGAAATCAATTCCTACGCATTTAAAAGCTATTGTGGATACCAAAGGATATCCTACTAAGCACTAATTTAACGAAATATTACAATATTTACTAATATGTAGCGATTTTTTAAAGTGTACGAAGACTTTTGTAAGGTAACTATTTTGTTATTTTTTTATTATTGATTCGTCCAAAATAAAGTTTTACTATGTTTTTAGAATATCTTATGTAGTTTTGTTAAGAATAAGTTATAGATGTTATTTTTAAAGACCCATTCTGAAATATTAATTTTAATTAATGATAGAGTACTATTTCATTGAAATTCCTAAGTGTACGAACAGTTTTGGGAGCCACTGTACATGCCAGTTAATTTAGTTTCAAAGTTAAATTTATCGCCTGGCAACAAGTCATTAGTAAAATTAAATATATTTTCAAATTGCATGATCATCATAGATTTTGCCTTTTTCCTAGTAATTTGGTGGGTTTTCATCTTTCTTTGTATCTTATTTCTCAGTATCATCGCCGACGTCGATATAGATATGATTATCCTCTTCCTGTTTAGTTAAACCAAAGTAATTTTGGAGTAATTTTTTTTTTTAATTCGGGACATTTTAATTATTTCACATTTACGTGTTTTGATGGTTACAACAATCAAATCCTCAGTTGTGCTCATTAAGGTAACAATTTTCTGCTCAGATAAGCTAACATTTAAATAATTCGCATACTGAAGCTCTTTCAGTATTGTTGGAGAAGGGTCAATCTTTCTTTATTTATTATCTTTTCTATTTATGGGCAAATCGAATTAAATACTTGCCAGTATTAAGTTTCTCGATGTCTGTGACAACATGCTCTTTTAAGACTTATTAATTCATGGGTTAGGCCTTTAAAGTCCTTACGAAAAAAAAATGCTTAATCGTATTTTTATCAAAATCAGAAAATTTTGTAGCTTCCCAATCTGTATTAGGTATTTCACTAACATACGAACCTACAGAAGAAGGAGCTCTCCTATTATCTGAGATGGTTGAGTTGGACATGTAGACCCACGATTACATCTTTGGTAGTAAGAAAACAACATAGGTAGTGGTGGAAACAATTTTCCAAATTTTATATAAAAGAATTTTTCAAAAAAAAATATGTTTGATGGTTTTGATTTTCTTATATATGATTTAACGGAAGCAGAGTATGGCCTCTTTAAGCCTTCAAAATGTAAAATTTCGCTGTATCTTGAAAACTAATTATTATAATGACCCATGTTTTAGACTATGGCTATTTTGCTCATGTAAAGATAGATGTAATTCATATTTTTAATACGAATTTATTTATAATTATTAATTATGCTACTAACTACACTGGTTATCAAAAAATAAGGAAAAGTCACAAAATGCTAATTTTCAAATACGCGAACACTGAAAAGTAAATAATATAATTCGAATAATTACTATCTCTACAACACAGCTAGCCCATATAACATCTCATTCATGTCACACACGGTCACAAATGTCACAGTCACTACGGTGAAGCAAAAAAATAGGAAATTCCATACATCTCATTATGAGTCTCAAATGATCACTATATGTGACTCCACTGAGAAGTCAATGAGACTGCTGCTTTGTGACGTGTCACGAGGTTACTTTACAATGTAGTTAAATTGTGATTCTCATGTGGCTGTCATTTCTAGACTCAATTTCATAGTCATCATGAACGTTGCATTATGTTAAGTCACCAAATAATATCATATTATAGTCACATGGAGACTTTTCCCAAAAGAGCACAATGGTGGCTTCACAGTAGTCTATTTGTCACCTGAAAGGCATCATGTGACAACATGACAACATGTTCATATGTAGAAATGGACGTAATTTTGACTTCGCACTTATTTACTTTTGTCATCATGTGACTTTAATGTGACATTATTTGGTAACTTATCACAATGCAGCATTCAGGATGACTTTGAAATTGAGTCAAATGACAGTCACATGAGAGTCACAATGTAACTACATTGTAAAGTCACATGGTGACTCGCCACAAAGTAGCAGTCACAGTGATGTCTCAATGGAGTCACATATAGTGATCATTTGAGATTCATAATGAGATGTATGGAATTTCCTATTTTTTGCTTCACCGTAGTGACTGTGACACTTGTGACCATGTGTGACATGAATGAGATGTTATATGGACTGCTGTGTTGTACACAGTAAAAAATTAAACCTATTTTAGAATGTCACCCAAAATGAAACAACACCCATATTAGCTTTCGAAACTCCAATATGGGCTGTAATATACCTATTTAAGGGTATGAGACCCGTAACAGGTCTTAGATCTCTCCAAATTGGGTGAAAACGGTTACATATTCATAGACACAGCTTTGCGATACCCAGTATGGGGACAGTGAACACCCAAATTGGATTACAGCTCTGCTGGTATGAGCAGCGGGCGCTGATTTGGGTAACGACTACTACCCATTTATCTTGATTCGGATAAATAGCAGCGTCACTGCGCGCCATGTTTGATTTCTTCATTTCGTCTGTGTTGTGTTTGTGTGGCGTCGTGTTTACGAGTTCGAATTCTTTGGATATTTACAGGACCCTCGCTGTACCATTACTGGATTTATTCGGGTATTTATTGAATTGTTTGTTACTTTATGTTATTGTAATGTTATTTGTATAAATGTTGACCTAACAAATTTGTTTTGTTACATTCCCATTTACACGCGTTCCACTATAAATGAAAGTGGATTTTATGAGTTCACTGCAACATTATTGATTGTCAGCAGGGCCGAAACTAAGGGGGGGGGGGGCAGATGGGATACATTATATAACATTTACAATATAAAGCTGTATTAAAAAGTCTAATATAATCTCAAAAAAATATTTTTTTTTTTTTTTTATTAACTGTGTACTCTTATTTTTGCTTTAAGTGACATAGCACAGAGGAATAACAAAACTCAAAGACTTCTTTCTTTGTGATTGATCATGAAAAATTTTTGGTTTACTAAATTGTATATTTTCTTATAATTTACTGGCTACAGATTTTTCTTTCTTTTTTATGAAGTTTTTAATTTAGACAGGTGAAAAAAAAATTGCCTGCTCCATAAAATATTAAAAATGAATGTTTTGATGCTGTTCTATATATAAATTTTCATAATTTGTAACATATTTTGTGGTGTTTTTTTTTTTCTTTCTTTTTTTATAGAGCAAAAAAGGACCCAAATGATATATTTGACATTGTTTTGAATGTATTTTTGTTTCATATTTTTAAAGAATAATAATTAAATCATTAAAATCTGTTTTTTAGACAAAGATTTGAAGATTACATGCAAATGTCATAAAAGCTTAAAACATATAATTATATGAAAATAAGACTAGAATAAACTATAGAACTCCACAGTTTTTTAAGGTATGATTAACTGTAACTCGGTTCCATTTTAACCCTTTAGTACGCAGCTTTACATATATGCAAACAACAGTGTTTTGAATTTAATACATTTTTTTATTCGTATACACCTAATTCACACCAGAAAATTAAAGTAGCAAAATTTATTTTAATTAATAACAAACATTCCGTATTTAAATAAAGTGAAATTAACCATTGAAACTTTCTGGTGTAAAGTCAGATTCTCTGAACTACGTAATTTCTAGAACGTATTATATCATGGGAATTAAAGGGTTAAAGGTTAAGTTTTATAAAATATATAATTATATAAAATAACGTATTTGGAGATATACTTATTAAAATATTTACTAATTTGCAATATTTTAGCGTAAAACAGCCACACGACAGTAATTTTATCAGAAGTGCAACAGAAGAAAAGGTTCACGTATTATATGGAAAATGTATCTCTGATTTTTTTCATTATTTTTCCCGTATTATAAACCTTTCAGAGAATCATATATAATTTTTTCGAAGCAAAATAAAAAATGGCGCATTTAAGGGTTAAGCATGGATAATGACAGAATATCTAAATATTATAATTCACATATAAAATGCCACAAAACCATGCATGAGATAAATAACAATTATGCTTTCGGCATTCGATATAGCAGTCAAAATCACCCCAATTGGTCTTTCTAATATTAAAAGTAAATTTATTGCTTGTGGTGATAATTATGTTCTATCAAAGAAATTTTTTAACTTTTAAAATGAAAAAAAAAAAAAAAAAAAGAAAAAAGAAAAAAAAATACAAATTAGTGTTTCAATTTTCTTTTAATGTGACAAATTAAAGAAATTATAAAAGCTGGTGGCATAACACATTTAATTTGATAAGTTATCTCATAAGAAAGTCGTAATTTTGTTTCAAATCAAGATCTTCAGCAGAAAGATTCTAAATATGATAGAAAAAAAATTCCAAAGTTGCCGAGGAAATTATTTAATTATTTATGATTGAAATCTCATCAAAAATCGAAATTGAGCTAATTGTTTTATATTTTAAATATCAATATATTTTTTATTTTTTTTTTTGGGGGGGGGGGGGGTATTATTTTAACTTTGAAATTTTAATCTTATCCCTTAATAAAAGCACTAAAGTCTATGGAGTTGTATGTTAATTAACATTTAAAATAAATTCATATACATTGTATCAATCATTTGGGGTGTGTTCAAAATAATAGGTACTAAGTATGCCAAGAAAAATATTTCAATTTATCCAAATTTGATGTTGAATTTATCCTAAAACAGGTATTTAAAGGCACCCAAATTGAGTATTAATGTGTCCTAAAATATATATTTAGGATTGTGCAAAATAGATGTTAGCATGACCAAATAGGGTGTTAAGTATTCTCCAAAATGGGTGCTTAGTAATATTCAGACTGGGTGTTAAGATATCCAAATTGGATATTAAACACTGCCTAAAATGGATTCTGAGTGGTGTCTAAAATGTGGCTTAAAATACCCAAAATGGGTATTTAACGGTGTCTAAAATGGATACATAGTGATAACCAAAACAGGCATGGATCATGACCCAATTTGGTATAAACCCAAATTGGGTAACCTCAACCTAAGAATCTTTCAACCCAAATTGGGTTTTTTTTTTACCTATTTTAGGTCTTATTTTTTTCTGTGTAGAGATAGTAATTACTCGAATTATATTGTTTCCTTTTGAGTGTTCGCGTATGTGAAAATTAGGATTTTGTGGCTTTTCCTTAATTTTTGCACACCAGTGTATATGAATTGTAACATTAAATTTAATATTATGAAAATGATATTTATTTTAATACTAATTTTATTATAGTATTATAAATTATCATATGAAATTAATCCATTCAATTTGTCACATCGAAAACAAAAAATTTAAATTGGATGATGTTCTTTTTTTGGAGAAGATATTAATTAAAATTTTGTCACCTTAAATTAACATTAGCATTATCAAGTTTTAACTTTTTCTAACTTTATGAATATTTAACGAAAACACATAATTTATATACTTTTCCGGGCTGATTTGATCGATTGAAATTAAATAAAGCGTCAAAAGAGGGTGTTTCTATTTGAAAAATCGAAGTTGATGCAAAAATAAATATGTAGACAACCACTTTTTCGAAAACTGAATTCATATTCTGAAAGAATACAAAATTGCGAGTCTTGACACCTCTGGTGTGATTTTATTGTAAACGGTATGTGAATAAAGGCAAGTGTATCTTTTTTTATATACTGATTGTACAATAACTTACTTTTAATTTTTTATATAAAACAAAATATTAAAAAAATATAATGTTGAATATATCTGCTTGTTTTATTAGAAAACCTTTCACAAAAGCCGGAGAAACAGAATACTTATCGAGGAACAGCAAAGACGACTAAACGCCCACAAACCTTGATTCGCAACCAAGAAAGGCTTCCCCTGTCAACAGCTAAGCCTAACAGGAAACTGGAGCAAACTCCTGTTCCCAATATTCGCTCTGCTGATCAATCTCCAATACTATCTAGATCTGGAAATAGAGAAGGAAGGCATTTTAGGAACAATAATCCAAGATTGCAAAATATCGATGAAAAGGCCTCAACAATAACTTCAGATATATCAACTACGAAACAACCACGGAATAGAGGATATTATTTTGAGCCTAAAAGAAGAAGAACAAAAGATCCAAATGCAGGAGTGAAAAGTAAGATTTAATCCCTTTAAAATGTTTTTTAAGCTTAAAATCTTCATATTTCATTTTCGAATGATAATTAAATAACCCATTTCTACTGAATGGAGATGCAAGAGCCTTGCTATGGTATTTTATTAACATATATGAAGCAACAATTTATAGAATATCTGTTTCGTGTTAAAAAAAAAATTGTGATGACAGTAGGCATTTAAAAGTCTTAAAGCTGTTTTGGAGATACTTGTATATTTTTACATCAGACAACGGTTTAAATCAATTTGGTGTTTCATCAATTTTAAATTAGTTATAATCAAGGATTATATTTTCTTAATAACAAATTTAAATTTAAAAACTTAATTATTAACTTTGGTTTCTACTAAAATTCCCTTTAGGTAACATCATGATACATTATTTATATATGGAAAATTTAATTTAATTATTTTATCAAATTAAAAATGCTCAGTGAACTGAATACAGACTTTTCTTTAAGTGTTAGCATTACAAGTTTTTAATTAATGCCTAGAGGCTTTACTTCACTACTCTTCAAATAATAAATAATGAAATAAGAATTATTCTTTTGGTTTACTTAAGAAATAATAACTTGCGGTTAATTACGATGTTACGATTCAGAAGACAAACAATAGAGGATGGATCAATATTTTTTAAGTACTGGGAAAATTTATTGAAGTTTATTTAATTATGTATGTGTTAAAAATGTGCATATAGTCCTTAGGAAACAGCAAATAACACAAGTTTAAATAAAACGCATTTAAAGGTCCATTAAAGGTCAACTTACAAAAATGAATTTGGATACCAAATATTTTATGAGAAAATTTTCGTAGTCGATAGACATTAGTTCAGGTTAAAGGTAAATATAATTAAAATTTATATAAAGCACAAATAAAGTGTATTAAATTTGCTTGTAGTTGCATACATAATATAAAATTATTTCAAATACCTTAACAATCTATTAAAATCCCGAAAAGTTTTCAGCCAAAGTCACACGGACAACTTCAGTCGTTATTTAAATGTTGTTATTTCTCTTTGGGCTTATTCGTCATTAAGAATCTATTGTAATTTAAGGGTGGTATGGAAGATAAGTTGAGAGGAAAATGTATTCAAATTTTAACAAAACAAACCTTCATCTACTGTGTAGCAATTCTTTCCAAACTTCATGGATGTCATATCATAATGCATCATTACAAACTTTGTCTTTATAGGATTATTATTTCAATGGATTCTCTTATAATAGCTTCCTGGTAATTACTTGTACGAAAGATAATTTTGGATTTATTATACATGAAGTATACATAACATGGTAAACATAATATGTTAAAGAAAAATAAGGAAGACATTTCACCATCTAAAAACACAGCGGAAAATCCAATCCATCGATGACAAGTTTTTAGTAATTTTGAATGAGACCGCGAATACATCAAAAATGCCTCTTCTCAAATGAGGTTTTTCAAAGAATAACTATCAGATTGGAGTTACAGATGAGGTTGAATCATGGAATTACCTCTTCATTGCGGATGTCATCACGTATACACTTTCTTATTGAAAGACTCCCGGAGCTGTGAGATTCTCGTTTTAGAGAAAGAATCACCCTCAATACCGGACGAAGGTAGGTTTTCGTACTGTATACGGGGAGAAAATTACTGAAGCTCTTTTTTATACATTATTTACTTGTAAAAGCGTTACATAGCCCACATGGTCTCTGAACGCACATTCAGAGAACAAGATCATGCGCGCACGGCTACATGATGAAACTTTAGATATGACGAAGCCGATCAAGGCCAACAAGAATATGTTTATATAAATCAGAACATCTTCACTCGTCCTTTTTCATTCCTAGTGCAAATCTGCTCCAATTCGGTCTTTAGAAGACCGAATTAACTGCAACTATCTGTGTAACTCTCTAAATGAAACATATTCACATCCTGGGAACGCCCCTTAATCGTAAAAACTCAGAGATTATCCGTCTACTGAAATAAGAGCATTTCCACTTATTCTACATTTACTAGTGCCACATCTCTCTTAAACGCTAAATCTCTTAATCATTAATGACTTTCTGCAATTCTATCTATACATTTTTGAAAGAAAGTTTATTCATTTACTCCTATTAGGAGGATAGATTGCATGGTCTTAATGCACCTCAAGGAGAATTCAGACTTGGGAAGACAGACTAGGGGCCAGAAGTACTAGTTGCCACCTCCACACTCCACGTTTCTTATCATTCTGACCTATATTTTAAAATACCCCCAACAATTAAACTGGTAACAAACTTCTGCCCCCAACCCCCCCGCCAAAGACGAACTCGTCGTCAAATCAGACAATTTAGGAGCGCGACAAATATTTCTAAATCTTAATAAACATCTCATACTGCATTTACACATTTTTCTTAACAAGCAACATCTCCCACTGCATCCTGACAACTTTATGTGATAAATTGAATATCAGAACCCCGCGAGATCTATGCCTTACTTAGACTTCCATAAAGCTTCTAATTCTGGTAAACAAATCTCGAAAACATATCTGAAATTTGTTTTTTATTTTAAACCACCAAGTGCGTTCACCATCTCTACCAAACATCTCGCAGGCTCCTGCAACACTCTTCCCAGCATCTACCACCCTATAGCATATAACCCTGTCAATATGCAGGTGCACCGAAATTATTTGGCATTCATAGCTTCTTGAAAACAAACCACACTCAATGAAATTCCCCGAATTTCATACCTCCGCTGTCATTTAATGTTATTTAATTTAATTATATTTTTATATTACTAGATTAATTATATTTAAATTTCTTAACCAGAAAACCTTTAATCTGAAATGAGAAAAATTTGATTTCAAATAAATGTAAACTTACTGCACAACAGCAAGATTACAAAATTCTGTATGATTTTTTAAAGGAATTGAAAAGGAATTTGCTAACGTTAAAATTCGGACACTTTAAATTTTGACGTATCTGCGCTTATTTAGAGAAAATAATAAATTATACACACTCTAAGGGTGATTAATTTAACTATATAAGAACAACCCTAATCATAAAGAAATTGTCCCAGTCTCTTTATTCTCGGATTGTCTATAATAAAATCACAACAAAGGTATTATTGCACACAGAATTGTATCTTCTTTCATAACCCATTCGGGTCTGACGTACTATTAATAGTACATGTATTTTCATTGAGTATTATTTTGTCTTAACAACGACTTTTGTTACTATCTACATCTACTAATGGTAGTGTATGTCTATGCATTTCTGATTATGACTTCATTTATGTTTTGGCATTTAGTGATAATAATAATAATAATAATAATAGTGTGCTTAGTTCTCTTTTCAACCTTGGGGATTCTTTTATTTTTTTACATATGTACTATTAAGTAAAATAAAAGTAATTTTTTTTCTCAAAATTGAAACAAATTCGGATCTGAAAGGGTTAACACATTTGCATTCGAAGCGCATGTAGTGAAATGCTGTAATAAAAAATCGAACCTCTTGTCTTATTTTCACATTCCGTATAGGGTTTTCACATTTTGCGAAAAATGAAAACCTAGTTAAAACATTGTAAATCAACTAAAACATGAAGTGGAATTTTGATTATACAAGCATCTTGTACAATCGGTCAAAATCATGAAAATAAATTGTGCAAGTTTTACTTAAAAATTGAAAAAAAAAATTGAATTTCTTGAGATTTGTCATTTAATTAAGTACGTTTTTTTCCTCTAGAAAATATTAAACTAAACACAATGATACATATTTGAGTGAATATTTAGGTCTGTCAGTAGATAACTTTAAGCTTCAAATATAACCTGGATTAACATAGTATAATCACATATTTAAACTAGTATGTTGTGGCCATCACAAAACTTTCTTCTATCTCATACATGTCAATACTTCAAATTTCACTATCTCAGTGCCAAATTAAATGGCAATCTGTGTTCATCATGAGAATTCTAAAAATATGAAATTCCGTGCATTAGTTCTCGAGGTATGACTGTCGCTGAAATCGTGTTAATCTAGAAAAATGCAGCATAACAGCGCCACCTATTGGGTTATTTACACCAGAACCTAATTATCACCAACTTATGTCAACGTCTAACTGAATATGAAGTTTGAGGAAAATTCGTGCATTAGTTCTTGGGATAGAGGTATTCCGCAAATCATGACATATGCAACATAGAAGCGCCACCTGTTGAGCAATTTCCAACAACACATAATCAGCAGCAATATTAATCAAGTTATACTTAAATCTGAAGTTTGATGAAAATTCGTGCATTAGTTCTTGAGATAGAGCTATTGAGGAAATAGTTCAAAATGCAGCACAGCAGCGCGACCTATAGGACGATTTACACCAACACGTAGTCAGCATCATTTCATATGAAGGACTAACTAAATCCGAAGTTTGATGAAAATGTGTGCATTAGTTCTTGAGACAGAGCTACTGCGAAAATAGTGTAAATCCTGCACAATGCAGCATAGCAGCGTCACCTGTTGGGCGATTTACACCAAAACGTAAACAGCATCCATTCATGTCAAGGACTAACGGAATCTGGAGTTTTATAAAAATCCGTGCATTAGTTCTTGAGATAGAGCTTTTGCGGAAATCCTGCAAAATGCTACATAGCAGCGCCACCTGCAGGGCGATTTACACCAAAAACTAATCAGCACCAATCTATATCAGGGAATACCGGGATATAAATTTTTATTAAATTCCGTGCATTAGTTCTTGAGATAGAGCGCCCACAAAATTTGTGTCACATACAGACAGACAGACTCACAGACAGACATTTTGTAAAAACATGTTTTTTGGAATCTCTGACCCATAAAACATGTAAATCCGTCGAAAACTGGAATTCGAAAATTTTCATGAAACCAATACTTTCTTCTTGTAAAGATAGAAGAAAGTAAAAATTACTTTCTAGTTAAAGTTTTCTTGACTGATCAAAACTGAAAGTATTATTCTACTTTTTACGTTTATTGCTCACATCAGATCAAATCTATTTTATTTTTATTCCCTGAAGCGAACACGAAATTGAATTTGTTTACTGCATTACTTCTTACTAAAATTCGAAAATTCTTCAAAATGATTTGCTGCGCAGATTACTAAATCTGCATGTTTGTATCTTTTTTCTAGTCACTGCATATTGTAATTATTATTTCGTATAGTTATTTCTTGTCATCTGCATTATTTTTATACTGAAAATTTTAAGCGTTAAAATTTTCATATTTTTCTCTTAATGTACAATTTAAATTTGTATTTTATTTTATATTTTACTATGTCTATGATTTTGAACTACCCACCAAAATACGAAGGGCTTAAGCATACTTGCCAACTTTCTCTTAAATTTTCGTAAAATGTGAGTTAAATTGACCCAGGTTAAACACGTTTCGAAGCAGAAATTTACTAAAGAAATTTCTTCTAATAGATTTCATAGATAAACATGATTTTAAATATATAAAGATGCATCAAATGAATTTTCTGGTTAATAACGCGTATAGCCTGGGTTAACTTAACTCACATTTGACGGAAGTTTAGTTGAATGTTGCCAAGTATGGCTTAAGTAATCACTTGTTGATCTCTCTAACCTTTCGTATACTATTTAAACACATTTATTACAAGATTTTTTTTAATTCAAATTGCTTGGTTATAACAACTTTTTTGGTAAAAGTAATACTCGCCTGATTTAATTGGGATTAATTAAAAAATTAAATAAGCGATTATAACTATTAAAAAAACTGTTTGCAATCGAGTAATCTTGAATTAATACCTGCCTTTCTGGCAACACAGCTTGGCAAGAAAACCTGGCATTGTGATAGTAGAGGTTAAAATAAACTTGCACAAAATAAGTTTATACGTTCACGAGCGTAAGAATTAATAATGAAGACATAAATATTCAAATTGCATATGAAGAAATAATAAGTTTTTGTCTTGAAGTAAAGTTGTAAAAAATATGTAAATTCTATTTTTAGCAATAAACTGAAACACATGTTTCATTAACTTTTCTTTTCTTATCTTTTATTTTAGATGAAACGACAAGAACAGTGTCTCTGAATACTGAAAGACCTCTCAGAAGTAATACGCAACGAGCATCTTTCCTAAACAGAGGAACTGAAGTACCTCGAGGCAGAAACATACAAAATACTGGCGGGACTTCAAACACAAGACGTGCTAAGCATTTACAGTCGTCATTAGCCAGGGAAGTAAATCCAACAACAGATGCACCTACTACGCCTAAGCCTTTTAATCAAAGGTCCAGGAGCAGCCCATTTATATGGCATCGCCCAAACGTTGCTACAGTAAAGTCAGTAACATAGAAGATTGCATTGGTGTAATGAAAGCGTTTTGCAACTATTAACGAACAGCTGAATAATGCTGGTATAAAAGTGTTTATTAACTTTTGAGTTAAAATAAAATTAAGTTTTTTAATTTTTGCTTAAAAAATGATTAGGCAGATTTAACTGCCCGAGTTACTGTGTAAAGTTTTTAAACTCTTGCCACAACTCGGATTTATATGACTCGGATTGATATCAAAGAAAAAGAAAAATACGATAAATACAAAATACCTTTGTTTATTCTGATGAATTCTTAAGATGAATACTTGAAAATCCCCGTGAAATAAAAAATATAAATTGCCACCATAGAACAAGTATACAGCTGTTTCAAGGCTTTCAGAGATTTGTTTTCTGCTGCAACATAAAAAAGCCATACAGAAGTAGTAGCAACATACGCATTCACTGGAGAAGTATCATTCAATCTCCTTTTATCTGTACAATATCCATTCTTCATTTCCGTCTTTGCGAATGGCTTCAATAAGCATGCATATAGCTTCTGGTATAATTTTTCCCTTATTGTGCCTCTTCTAAAGAAGGAATTCCACAAGCCCTGCTAAAGTACCTAAGTACTCTCCTCGACCAGTTATCAATAGCAGAGATAATACAGTTGTTTCAAGGCTTTTAGAGATTGTTTTTCAATTGCAAAATAAAAAATACATATAGCTACTGGTATAATTTTTCTTTTTTTCTGTTTCTACTGAAGAAGAAATTCCACAAGCCCTGCTAAAGTATCTAAATACTCTCTTTGACTGGTTATCAACAGCTGACACAATATGAATGATGAATTTTTAAAAAGTTCACTTCTGAAAAGTTCTGCCTTCTATTGACAGAACACGAAAAAATAATTGGAACAGATTTTCTCTTAAAAATAAACAAGCTTTTCCCTCTTTATAGTTAGAATTAATTTTTTAGAGTTCCACTACGGAAAAACATAAAAAAAAGCTGAAGTTCGATATAAGCTTTTTTAAAATTCCTAATTCAATTACAGGCGATCCAAAAGTCCCAGCACAGTAAAAATTCAAAAATTCTAATAATATGGAAAATTGCGTGATGCTATTTTTATAGAACTACCGAGAAAAATATGGGATTTCTTAATAAAGAAACGTTTTATTGCAGAATTGATACATTTCTCACCAACAGATACTACCTTAGTTGTTCGCGAACTGCTGAATATCGCTATTTAACCCATCATGTGACTGATATAAAAGCAGAAATCCTCTTAAATGCTGAATAGCATGTCGCTGGACATCTAATGGCCATTCTCATTACTGACAGCCGTTACACTGAATATTTGTAATTGATAAGAATTTAACGATTATTCATCTCCAATTTTAATAAAATAATAAACAAAATATAAATAATTGTCCATGAAATCTTACAGATTTGATTATATTATAAAATGGAATCTTTGTGCTTTTGTTTTTTTATTGTTTTCGTTTAATTTTAAATAATCTATGTAATATCCTGTATAAATTTTCGCAGTCTGTTTTTTTTTTTTATAACTAATAAAGTGTTACTTTTTGTACATTTCTTTGAAAAACGCATAATGATACTGTGTATATTCTTTGAGTTATTAAATTTTTACTTTTTCTGTTACTTCTGGTTTATCTGTCATTTTGACTCATTCCATGTTCCTTTTAAGAAGGTGGAGAGTACAACAGTTTGAAACATTAAAAAAACTGAGAAAAAAAAATTCGCACTTTATGACAGCTTTTAGTGTCTAGAATATAGAACAAAACCGATTTTCTGAAATTCGAGTTATTACAAAAATTACAGAGCCAAATGTACCGATGTAACAAATTGCGGAACTTTAGGAAGTACGTTCGGATCTTCTTTTATTAAAAATGTACAATATTCAATAAATACAAATATTTTTAGTTTAATTTAAATCAGAATGACGAAAATACACAAAATCCTAACAATATCTTTATAACATTTTAGAAAATTGAAGGGGGGGGTGGGGGGGGGGGGGGGGTTGCCATTTTTTAAAGAAAAATTTCGTGCTTGCGCCAGGTAGTGTAAACTCAATTCTATTGATAAATATATTTCAATTACTTCAGAACAAAGTTAGTAATATGGATGCATTCCGCAAAATTTCACTGAAATATGTTTACAAATTTTTATGTCATGGCGTTTTCCGAACAAGGAAGAAACGGAAAAATTGACTTTTGCATTTAAAGATTTCTTATCTATAAATCTGGAGCAAACATTCAAACCATGCTTTCTCTTTAGATACAAAGTTTAAAAAAAACACAAAAAACTGATAAATTAGAAAATAACTTGTATTTAATTCTAATTTTTATTTGTGTCTTTTTATAACTGGTTATTAGAAAGAATTGCAAGCATACATAAGATATTAAACCTAAAACAAATTAATAAAATTTATTTAATATTTAGAGAAATCACGTTTTGACCGAACTTAGAGAAGGAAACATGTTTTGATTGTTTGACAAGTGGATAAAACGGTTTTTGAATGAAATAAATTCTAACTCACAAATAATAGAAAAGCATTATTTTATTTTAGCAGATACTGAATTTCAGTCGATTATTGATAAAATAAAATGACAGATTATGGTACCTAGTAGTATTCATTAAATATTTACTAAATAAATACCCGTTTGCCAAAAATCCACTTCAAATTTTAAAACCAATATCTTCATCTAGGCAGTCACACACTTCCCCCTCTTCTTCATAGCAGGATTGTAAATCATGGATAATGTGGTCGTACCATTTGAAGACATCATCAGGCTGATTTTGCCACTGTTCACCGTACATTACCTTCAAAAGTTTGTCAACATCTTTTATCTTTTCAACTGATATGACGTGGCTAAGAGGAAGAGATTCTAAAACAACCTTTTGAATATGGACAACAGTAACTCCATTTTTAAGAAGATTTACAGCAGATTCTTCACTTAGATCTTGAAATCTATAATTCTGGAAGCCATTAACCTTAACAGCTCTCTCTTTTTTTCTAAAATAATCCGTTTCAATTGTGATATGTATGATAGATTTAGAAAGTACACATTAAGGGATTTAGTAATCAAAAGTTCCCAATGAGTTCCCGAAGTTTTCACATCACCAACGGTTTTGTACATTTCATAATATTGTTCTTTTGATATGACTGTAACGTTTTTCTTGAGGATCTTCTCAACGCGACCAAACACACGATTTGCCGCTGCCGGAAGGAAACTGTGTCCTCTGACTGGGAAGTATAATAGTATTTTTTCAATTCTTGAATTCGATGTGTACAAAAAATGCAAAAGCATATGAATATTTGTAGTATTTTTATTTTGGGCAATACACCCATTACTGAGGAGCCTTAAAGTATTTTTATCTTCAAGGTCCATATTGCTTAAGTGACAATGTGTGATTGGCAGACTGGAGAAATCACTGTTTGACTGAATGCAGGCTTTGGAGATTCGTTTCTTTGATCAAAGCGTCAAGTTTTAAAATTAGTTTATAATCGGAGAAAAACGTTTTTGGTGAAAAATACTGTTTATTTCTGTACAATTTAACACTGAGTTCATAAAAATAACAATAACTCATTTTTAGGGTTCCGTACTTAAAAAGTAAAAACAAAACCATTATAAGATCACATCTGTGTCTGTCTGTCCGTCTGTCACAGCCATTTTACTCGTAAACTATGGAACGTGGAAAGTTCAAATTGGGGAAAGTAATAAAGGCTACTGACCCACATATTTAGAGACTATTAAACATTTACAAATATTTTTATTTAAAAATGTGGAGGGGCTAACAACGTTACTTGAAAAAAAAATATTTTCTTTGTATGTCATGTGGTGTTGGTGTATCGTGTGAAAGCTTTCGTAACGCTGAACTCAAAAATACATTTCTTTTAATTTTAGGTGTTATATTTTCAAAGATATCGTTGAAAATGTAGTGCAAAAATATGTCCCCCCCATCTATTTCCGAATCTACAGAAACTAAAATTATGAAAAAATTAGAGGTAGAAGACGTTAATTTTAACTTTGCAGGAAAATTATAGTGATTACCTTAGGTCACATAGATTTGAGAAAAGAGCATTTTTCCGTTACACACAAATTTTGATTTGCGGACATTCAATAAAGGTATTGAGGAGCGCTGGAGGTACCTATCGTAGCAGAAGTATAAAAGCATTGTTGATATTTTTTTAAAAAAATCGTCGGTAATTAATCGAGATATTAACCCTTAAAGAGACGGACGGTTTGAACATATATAATGATAGGGCGGCGTACTCTATTTACCATCGGCTTTTAAAGCCTAGATAACAACTTTTAATGATACATTTGTGTAATACAATATCCAGAAGCAGTACAAAAGAAATAAACGTCAAATTGTTAAAAGTAGACTAATTTAATTACAATTAATCACATAAATACAATGGGATTCGCAACTGGTTTCCATTGAGTATTTCTCTCATTACGCCTCTCGTGTCTTTAAAAGTTAATTAAAAACCTATCTGGAAAAACGCGGCACGGACTAAGGCGGCGTTACTACTTTGCGACGTTTTTTCGAAAAGCTCTTAGCAAAATGCCAAGTTTAAACTTTGAACAAGGGTTTTGTTTTTTCTACATTATAAAAGAAAAGGTTATTACGACGCTGAATTTAGTTTTATGAAATGCTAAATAAAGTTTAAGTATGCACTACTTATTCTGTAAACTGTTGTGATAGTAACTTGCATCCTATTAATCTATGTATGTCAGCTTTAGGGATGTAACTCTGTGTTAACCTGCCTGTGTCCCCGTAGTCCCACTCGAACTTCCATTGCTAAAGTGTTAGTTCTTTGAGAGTTCATTTTGGGTTTGATGACGGTTTTCCTATGCGGTGTGTGATTTCCTTGTTTTGGTTTTGTGCTGCTTCTTTGGCCATGTCGTCTGCATCCCCATTTTCTTGTATACCTACGTGGGCCTTGACCCAGCTAATTTTAAATTTGTTGTTTGAATCTTTTACTAATTATTGTATAATATCTATTATTTAATTTACATTTAAAGGTTTACTTAACTCTTGTATTGCAGATTGGCAGTCTGAGCTAAAGATATATTCTTGCCTTGTATTATTCCGTCACTCTTCTCCTAATATTTTGGCTTGGAAAACGCTGTTACATTTCTGCGTGGCATTGACCATGTCTTGATTTTTTGTTCATTTTTGTATGCTACGAAAGTCGAGTCGGTAGCACCTGATTCCAATTTCGATCCATCTGTGCATAGGACTTTTACGTTATATTCCATTTTGGGTTCTACTGTTTCCGTTTGGTGGTTTCGCCAAATGTTGATTATTTTGACATTGCCTGTGTGATGGTTTGCAGTTTTGTGTATGTTTACTGTACTGCGAAATCTAGAGACCGAGCCGTATGCTGCTTCGCATTCAACTTGTTGGTGAATTGTAATCAGGCTTCTAAGTTCCTGAAGTGCCACTGTAGTGGCTGTCTTATAAGACCTAACTATAGCTAGTGCAAAGTGTCGCTAGCAGCTAGATAATAATTCTTTGCTGCGCCTGTTTAGGTCGTGTCCCTATATTGGAGCAGCGTAGATCAGCACTTTCTCTACTACTGCCCTATACCAAATTTTTATAACCTTGGGATGCATTTCCCAACCCTTAAAGGCCGTCCGTCCTCGAATCAAGATATATTTTCTTACTCTTGCGGTCTGTTTTTAGCCTTTTTTAATTATGAATCCTAGATATTTTATTTATACTTTTGTATCTAACTTCTCATCGTTGTGTTCTATGTCCTCTATGTTGTATGAGTTTTCTGTCGGAAGATTACTAGGGTGTTCTTTATTTAGGTTCAGTAGTTCCGTTTTCTACCCATTTAACGTTAAATTATTGTTTGTTATCCATTCATTGAAATCTTTAATTATTTTATTTGCAGGTGTCATTAGTTCATCTTTTCTTTTTGCTCTTAGTATAAGTATGAAGACATCCGCGAATGCCTGTATACTGACATTTTTACCCTATTGCTTTTAGCGCTGTGTGTGTTATTAGTAGACACAGAAGTGGCCACAGGCAGCTGCTTTGTGGGAAGCCACAGTATACCTGTTTTCTTATTTTTATTCCATTTTCTTCTACATTTACAAATATGTTTTCCAAGAAGTTGATGATCTAGTTGATAAGGTATGTTGTGCAGGGAGACTGTGTTAAATTTTTGGCAATTATTGGCTATCTAATTTTAATAAAAAGAAAGACAGTTTTTCTTGCGGGAGTTAGAAAAATAAGCTTAATTACCGTATCTAAGAGTTTAAGCAAGCAAAGAATTAGGGTTGTTATTGTGAATAGCAAGCGATCTTAAATGTAAAAAAAAAAACATTTAGAGGTCGTAGACATTTGTTATTGACTGTAGTATACACCCATTCCGTTAAAACAAGTTGTTTGATTAAAATTTGTAGTTAATTAAAAATTTATTTAAAACGTATTAGAAAATAATCGCAAAGATTGCAGTTTGAATGCCCCCCCCCCCCCCACAACCATGGGTCTCCTGGTTGCTACTTATTTCTATATGCTTTTGTTGTGAATGTGGTTTATAGTTTAAGGCTGCTAGTCCCATAACTTCCGAGTTCCCCTCGCTAAAGTTAAGTTTATGGGCATTTGATGCATTCGTATATTTGAAATATTTCCTCGAGAAATTAATATTTTTAACTCCTTTCTTCTGTGTCGTCTTCTTAAAGGATGTCTCTTTTTTTCTTAGTTCTCAAAATTTTTCTAAAATATATGCTTAATTTTATGTGAAGTGTTAAAATTTTACTCACATTTCATTAGCTTTTAGCACATAAATATTAAATTAAACCTAGATTTTAGAAATATTTTGAATTTTTGAATTTATATATTTATCTAAGAAAAAAAGAGACATCCTTTAAAAGGGTTACACGGAAAAAAGGAGTTAAAAATATTAATTTACCGAGGAGATATTTTACATATTCGAATGCATTCTACGCCCACACACATAGCATTAGTACGGAGAATTCGGAAGCTGAGTGTCTAGCAGCTTAAAAAAATCACCAAATATTTCAATTTTATAATTCAGCTGGTTTGAGTTTTGAATGCAGTTTTATAAATTGTAAATGTAAATTTTCCAATATCTAAAAAAGTTTAAAATTGACTTTTTTATTTACTAATCACGTAGTTTAATTTACTTGTACTTTACGCCATGCTTCAATATCTGAGAGTAAACTCAAACTATGTATAGTGAAAAGTATTTATTATCAATAAGATTACTGATTTATATGTATCTTTAAACTTAGAAATTCTTTATAATGTGTACCCCAAGAACACCTAAACCCAAGAAACCCAAACAAAATCCAAGATTTAATATCATTAATAGATGCTTTAAAAATAATAAATATTTTTAGATCATAAATAATAAATGTTAATTTTAAACATTACGATTAGAAAATGCGAATGTTTTTTTTTTTTTTTTTTTTTTTTTTTTTGGTGCAAAACTTTTGGTAAAATTGTTAACACTGTTCGCACGAATTTCTTACTCCTTTACACTGACGTTTGACTGAAGTGCTGAAAAGTAATTCTTATGAAATCAACCACAACGTCTTTTTATATATATAATTGATTTCAGTACCTAACAACATCTTATTCAATTATCTGTTCGTTGCACTGTTAAAATTTGCAGCATATTTGTCCATAAATTCCACCGTTTTTAGACGAGCCGATAAATCGCAACCCTCCGAAAGTCCATTAGTTCACTTTTCTCAAAATGTCTTCCACGCATGCGCGCGAACTTGGGATTTATTACTTTCATCTATCTTTACAAGAAGAAAGTATTGGATTCGTGAAAAAATTCGACTTCCGGTTTTCGACGGATTTATACGTTTTAGAATGCCCAGAACACGATTTGATGGTTTTTAGAAAATGTCTGTCTGTGAGTCTGTCTGTCACTCTGTCACTCCGTCACTCTGTCTGTGAGTCTGTATGTGACAAAAATTTTGTGGGCGCTTTATCTCAAGAACTAATAGACGGAATTTCACAAAACTTCATATTTAGTTAGACCTTGATATAAAATGGACCTGATTAGTTTTTGGTGAAAATCGCCCAACAGGTGGCGCTGCTATGCGGCATTTTTCACGATTTCTGCAATAGCTATATCTCAAGAACTACTGCACGAATTTTCATAAAACTTCAGATTCAGTTAGTCCAAGATATAGTTTGGTGCTGATTACTTTTTTGTGAAAATCGCCCAACAGGTGGTGCTGGTATGCTGCATTGTTCATAATTATCGCAATAGCCCTAACTCAAGAAAAAATGCACGAATTTTCATCAAACTTCAGATTCAGTTAGTCCCTGATATAAATTAGTGCTGTTTAATTTTTGGTGTAAATCGCCCAACAGGTGGCGCTGCTGTGCTGTATTTTTAACGATTTCCACATGAACTGTATCTCAAGAACTATTGCACGGATTTTCATCAAACTTCAGATTTAGTTAGTCTTTGACATGAATTGACGTATAAATTAATGCTGTTTAATTTTTGGCGTAAATCGCTCAAAAGGTGGCGCTGCTATGCTGTATTTTTTTAGATTTCCGCAATAGCTTTATCTCAAGAACTAATGCTTGGATTTTCAACAAACTTCAGATTCAGGTATACCTTGATATCGTTCAGTACTGTTTACTTTTAGTGTAAATTGCTCAACAGGTAGCGCTGCTATGCTACATTTTTTCAGAATTTCCGCTATAGCTCTATCTCAAGAACTAAAGCACGGATTTGTATCCGACTTCAAATTCAGATATACTTTGGTATGAATTGGTGCTAAATCTTTGTTATTTTTTGTACTATTTAAAGGATTTAATTGACGTGATTTATATAGAAGAAAGTTTTGTGATGACCACAACATACTAGTTTACTTGTTTGTTTTTAGAGTGTGATTTCTGAATGTCAATGGGATGTCGTAGTCATAGTCTGCAAGGATTGTAATAAAAATTTCAGTTCGCAAACCATTTATTACAGGTATCTTAAATTGTGAGATAAGTGTCACGCATGGCGAGGAAAAAATCATGAGAAAGGCACAAATACTTATATTGAAAAAAGAAAAAGAGAAAAGAAACAATTAAACAATCGTGATTATTAAAATGTATTAAATATTTACGAGTATGATTAATCGCTTATTTTAATTATTAATATATAAAATGATATATTAATATAATATATAATATAATATATATAAATAATATAATATAATATATAATATAATATAATATATAATATAATATAATATATAATATAATATATATAAATAATATAATATAATATATATAAATAATATAATATAATATATAATATAATATAATATATATAACGATATAATATATAAAATGAATTTTAACATTAATTTCAAAACTATAAATTAATATTTTAATATATAAAAAATACAAGACGGCTCTTTAAAATAACTCATGTGAGGTTTAGGTTAAAAAAAATTGCCTTTATTTTGAATGCGGTAGACTTGAGTAAATTATTCAGCTAATAAAAGTATTTTAAAGATCTATAAATTTATTTATTTATGTTATATTATAACAATGTATAAAATGTATTATAATATAAATATTATAATAATAGAGAATCTATTTTAAGGAATCTTTTAAAGTGAATTTTAGATTTGAAAAATTCTCTTAATTTTGAAAGGGGAGGACTGAAGGATACTTCACTCAAGCGAAAACATTCGCTCGATAATTTTAATCCTATGGGAGGAATTTTTTAAAGATATCTCGTTTGCATTTAAATATTTTTAAATGGTTTATTTTTCATTGGATAATTGAGATTAATCTGTACAAAGAAAAGACCGGTTTTTTTTTTCGATTTTGTTTGCAAGGTTTTTAAAGAGCAGAGCTACCACTGGCGACTAATTTTTAATTCTATCTCGCACCACTTTCTTGAAACAAAAATCTTTCTCATATACTTTGACAACATGTGTATGAAAAATATAATACAAAATTTATTTCTTAAAAATAGTGGTGCAAATAGAATATAAAAATAGGCGCCAATGGCAGCCCTAAGAGAGAATACTTACATTTTCGGAAACGGTTCCGAAAGTGAAAGTATCCTAGTAAAAAAAAAAAAAAAAAACCCGTAAACAAAATCAAAAATGTTTAAAAATGGGATTTGTAAAGATCGATCTCAGTTATACAATGCAAAAATATATATATATATTTAAAAATATTGAAATGCAAACGAGATACCTTTAAGAATTCTTTCCATTGGATTAACATTAGCGAGCGGACGTTTTTGCGTAAGTGAAGTAGCCTCTGAAGTTTCTTCAATGATTACGTCAATGGCCAACTACAGGCACAGCATATTAAAAAAATTATGTCTGTCAAAAATGTCTTTCAAATTAGCGATTGCACAAAAAATTCTTAAGCAAAACGACATATTATAAACTTAATATTTCTCAATGATGAAAAACAGTGAAAAAAAATCCATTTAAAAGGTTGTGGAAAGTTATTTTTTAGTAAAACATCTTTCTATGATCGCATTCAAGATTTACATAAACGCATTTTCTGACATTTTGCAATTGCTTATAAATTAAATTAGAGAATTACTCACCCTTCCATTTATCTCTTGCTTATGTGATATATTTGCTCTTTAACTAGATATGAAACGATTTCTTTTTAAACTTATTTAAAAATATTTATATATAACTATTCTGTCCATAGTTCACTCAACAACCTTACTTTTCTCAGAAGAAAAGCAAATGGAAAACTCATCTCCACCCCACCCCCACCCCCACACACACATAACGTGCTTCTCTAATATTATAATGACCATTCATTGGAAGAAATTTATATGCATATATTAAAATCTTATCAATATTTAAATAAATAAGCTAAAGACGTTCCTACTAAAATACTACAATAATGGCAAATCTTTAACAAATATTTGAGATATAATACTATTTATCTAAAAATAAATTTTAACTTTAATTTTGAAGCAATAGCAATATTTTTACAATATCATTAAAACTTTGTATGTATTTTAAAAGAAAAAAAAGGTGTGTGTGTGTGGGGGGGGAGGCAATGGGCAAACAGATTTGCACTGATTAAATATAAATTATCCATATCTAAAGTTTGACTGTTTAATAAGACCTTAATAACAATTTTAAAAAATCATAAAAACACATTATGGGCAAAAATAAAAAGAAATTGAAAAATACATGTTTTTCAACAAATAAAATACAATAAATTAATTACATTTTATAAAAAATAAAATAATTATTTAAAAAATATATAGCATCATAACTATTTCTTAAATATTTAAAAATATTTTCCTTATCAGTAAAAGTTGGTAAATATATTTTAATAACCCATAATGACTGACAGATTGGTTAAAGTATATCTTTCTTTCTGAGCAAGACTAATAATAAGACAAAAAATAATCTAATATCATAAGTTCAGTTTGTAATCACAAATTTTTATGCATATATTTTTTAATTAATTTGTATAATCACCATATAATAAGAAAAGTGGCCTCGACCTCTCAAAATTAAAGGGGAAAATAAGTAACTAAACATTTCCATAGATTATTTTTAAATGAGTTTTTTGTTAAACACATTACATTTATTTCATGCTATATTCAATAGATGGCGCCATCAGCAAAGAGGAGATGAGAAAAGTGAACTTATGGACTTTCGGACAGTTGCGATTTATCCACTCGTGTTTTTAGGGTTCCGTATTTAAAAAAAAAAAAAACGGAACCATTATAAGATCACTCCTGTGTCTGTCTGTCTGTCTGTCTGTCACAGCCACTTTACTCGTAAACTATGGAACGTGGAAAGTTTAAATTGGGGAAAATAATAAAGATTATTGACCCACATATTTACAGATTAATAAATATTCATAAACTTATTTAGGAAAAATGTATAGGGGCTAATTAAGTTACTTGAAAAAAGAAATCTTTTCTTTGTATATCGTGTGGCGTATCGTGTGAAAGCTCTCGTAACGCTGAACTCAAAAATGCATTTCTTTTAATTTTCGGTATTATATTTTCAACGTTATGGTCGAAAATGTAGCGCAAAAATATGTTCCCTCATCTAATTCCGAATCTACTGAAACTAAAATTCTGAAAAAATTAGAAATAGTAGACATTAGTTTAAACCTTGCAGGAAAATTATAGCGATTGCCATAGGTCACATAGTTTTTGAGAAAATCGCATTTTTTCGTTGCACACAAATTTCAATTTACGGGCATTCAGCAAAAGTGTTGAGCAACGCTAGTGGTACCTATCGTAGCAGAAGTATAAAAGCATTTTTGATCATGAATTTCATAAAAAATTGTCGGTAATTAGTCGAGATATTAACCGTTAAAGATACGGGCGGTTTGGACATACATAATGACAGAAAAGGCGTACTCTATGCTCCGTCACTTTTAAAGCCTAGATAAAAAATTTTAAGGATATATTTGTGTAATGCAATGCCCAGTAGCAGTATAAACGCAATAAACGTCAAATTGTTAAAAACAAATGAATTTAATCAGAATTAATCACATAAATACCATGGGATTCGCGACTAGTTTGTATTGAATGGCTGTCTCAATACATCTGCTGTGTCTTTAAAGGTTAACTAAAAACTTCTATGGAAAAACGTGGCACAGACCAAAGCGGCGTTGCTACTTTGCTGCCTCCTTTCGAAGCTTAGCAAAATGCCAAGTTTAAACTTTGAACAAGGGTTTTGTTTTAGATACACTGTAAAAAGAAAAGATTATTACGACGCTGAATTTAGTTTTATGAAATGCTAAATGGAGTTAAAATATGCACTACTTTTCTTGTCAGTACCGAATTAAATTCATCATGAACAGATTAGCATAAGATTTAAATAAGATTTATACAGAATAGGAATATTTGATATTATTTAGGCTTCATATCTCTTTGAACTTTTACGGTATACCCATTCATACTTTTCTAGTATATATACAGCTTACCAAACCCTAAGTTGTATAGTTTTTACGAAGTCTTATTTTTCTTTAATATCGATTGTTTTAATAATACAATTCATAATTCATATACTTATTGTACTGAAACTTATGAGCGCGAGTAATACTTTGCACTTGATCGTTTATTAAAGACATCGATTAATTCACCATATTATTAAGCGTATCTGACCATATTATTGATCCTATTATGATCAGAATAAATTTAAATTACGGTTATGTAACCGTTTTCAACGAAACGGTCAAGTGGCTGGACAGTTTTCTGCACATTTTTAAAAGTGTACCATGAGTATTGTGTCAGCAGCACTTACTGATGTTACGCATACGACAGAAGTTTATATTTCATAAGAAATGTAGAATTCTAGATGGCTGAAGACCACAACTAAGAAAGGATCCAAATGTTGAATAAAACTCTGTGATTATATTTATAATGTAAGTTTTTGTGACGGCTAATATGAATTTACGGAGTGACCTCTTTTACTACTATATATTCATATAAAACATTTTTCAGCATATTAGAGTTAAAGAGATAAGAAATTTCTCTTACCTCAGATTATCCCAGGGTCTGCCCAGATCCTGAGTTCATCATCACCAGCGAAGCGGTTTGCATATTTCACTTATATATCCTATAATGTATACGTAGAGAAAAATTAGAGAATTTATATTAATTATTTTTTCCATTTTAAATGTATTTAGTGTGAGGTTTCACACAGGAAATCTAACGGTTTTTCATTTAGAAATTTTAATTCATCTCGTGATTAAAATAATATAAAATAAAGTAAAGGAAGAGAAACGCTCCTCTTACCTTTGCGTAGATACATTATGAAGTACAAGTAATAAAACGTGGTACAAACGAACAGATCAAAGTTCTGACATCTGCATGGCAAGTGTAGAAGACATTTAACCACAAGAATTGGGCTGGGAAGATACATATACATTAATGAACTCTAAAATGAAAGTTCTATAAGTGAATTAAAAGAAAATGATAGTTTTTAAAAGTCTGGGGTATTATAAAAGGTTTCATGTTTCGATGATTCTCACACGTAACAGCAGCATCAACATCAGAAGAGCGTGAAGTAATACATGCTCATAAGTTTAATAAAACATGAATTGATTGTTGATGTCACAAGTTACTTTGAAAGTTTAAATTTAAAGTCTGTGAGTATCATCACTACAAGATCAATTGTTTTTCTTCGTCTTTTTATATTAAAGTAAAAATTCTTTAAAAGTCAGAAAAAAATAATACTAAAATATATATGCATTATATACTTGAAATTATCGTGTATCGCCTGCAAGTAATTGTTTTTTTATGTACGTTATAAAGAATAAGATACCTCAATCTGAAAGTAAACTAATAGTTCAAATTCCAAAAGAAACATTCCCTGTAACCATTACAGGAATTACCAAAAGAAAAAAAATGACGTTTAATAACTGAAACTTAAGTTATTAGATTTTTGTAATTATTTCCTTTTTATTAGCTTATAATTCCACTTACTTTATTACTTTATTACTTTTATTAAGGGTTTTCCTTCTACACTAATGAAGCTAAAAATCCTATTACAGTAGAAAACAAACTATTGTGTCTTTTACCAAGGTTATTATTTTACTTAAGCAACGAAAACATATTTCCTGATAAAATAATACATTTTCATTGGTAATCAGAAAAAAGATCAATTGTTTCAGGTAACTCCAGATAATTCAGTAAGATATCTAAGTAACTATTTAGCAAGGAATTAATTAGACAATTGAGTTGCTTTTATTATATTTTGGATATAACATTCTGATAAAGCATAAAATAAATTTAAGAAAGATGTAGAATGATAGAGATTTTTTAGTAGATATCATTAATTTGTAGTAAGAATTTTCAAAAAAAAGAGAAAAGCGTTTTTACCTTACCTGAATTATTTATTTCAAAATAATTGAAATGGTGGAAAATAATTGAATTGATTGTTATTACGGATGTACAACGAACAATTTGGCCTCGTTATCAATTTGAAGAAATAATAATTTTGATTGTAAATAAGAACTTTTACCCGGAATAGCTCTATCACAAAAAATAATGCACGGATTTTCATAAAGCTTCAGATTCAGTTAGTCCTTGAATTGAATTGTTGCTTATAACTTTTTGGTGTAAATCGCCCAACAGGTGACGCTGCTATGCTTCTCAAGAACTAATGCACGGATTTTCATCAAACTTCAGATTCAAGTATACCTTGATAAATATTGGTGGTGATTATATCTTGATGTGAATCGACCGACAGGTGACGCTTCTATGCTGAATTTTTTCACGATTTCATAAATAAAACTATCTCAAGAACTAATGCAAGAATTTTCATCTAACTTTATATTCAGTTAGACGTTGACACAACTTGTTGCTGATCAGGTTTTGGTATAAATAATACAATAGATGGCACTGCTATGCCGCATTTTGAACGATTTACATGATTTTGAACGATTTACCCTCTTTGAATAGTTGAAAAATAGAAAATAATGAGAGAAAGAAACAGAAAATACGAGCTATTTTGCATGTAGAAGCATTTCCAACAGGGCATTTGGAAATGAAATTGGTATTGGTGTTTTTCTTGGTGTCCATTATCTATGCAATGGGTATATATTTCGAGGGTGGTGCCTTCCTGTTGGTTGTTTCTGTTATATGATAACATCCTTTTCTATTAAAATTAAACTTTTAAAATATTTAAATTAAATCAATAAACCTTTTTACTTTAAAATTTTAAATTCTCCATTTAAATATTCCTTAATTATCGTTTTCAGTTAAATTTTATTTAAAAACAACTTAATTTATTCACCAGAAAAGATCGTTAAAAATTATCAATAATAAAATAATAAATCTTAATATTAATATTTTTTTCCGAAATAGAATATTTTTATAATAATTTACAAACATAAAATTCAAATTATTGCATAACGATCTTTAATTCAAACTTCTATTACTCTGTGTGGCATCGTTTTTAAATCAGCCAATCAACGACGTTCGTTCCTAACGGCGGCTTTTTGATAGCGTTCTTTTGGAATAGCGTCTCTCTTCCTGCCTGGATTCTAGCGCGAGCGGACGTGCTCCGTACTCGGCGGCACCGCCGATTTCTATTTCTTGGCGTATCGGCGTTGGGCTAAACGGGTCCTTCGCTCGATATGGCCATTTCTTTTAATTGGTAACTTATTATGAAATAATTTAAAGTTTGATTCCTCCACCAACCCAATCCTTTAATAGAAATACCGAATGGATTATGTCGACTTCGTTATCATCTGCCGATAGCGGCTACTCCAGTTTTCAATCACAAAAATGAGGTGATGAATACAGACAGCGATTCCCATTGCAAAAGTTCCTCTGGAAAAGCAAATGAATAATGTTTCATATGATTTATCATTGCCAAGTAAATCTTTTCGTTATAAATGAATAACAGTATCTACCAAAGTGAAATGATCAGTACTCGGCGATCTTAAATCTTTGTTTTCTCGGCGTGGTCCAGCGTGACAACTTACTTGTGAGTCTTCAACTCTTATAGATTTTACGGTGCATATTCGGCGAAATTAGAGACTTTATTAGTTCTACGAACTTAAAGCCGATTTGTATGGAGAAACTCTGACAGTAGTGATTCAATGACTTGTGTTAATGACAACAGACTGAAATGGTTAAAGGAGTTGAAGAATCTAACATTCAATATTTAATAATTCAAAATGTTTACCTATATATAATTAAGAGTCAATATCTGTTGAATATCCTTCCAAATCATATATGATAATGTTGGCATCCATGTTAAACAAATGTGTGTTTCATTATTTAAATATTCATTCATAGAAAAGAATCTGCGCAGATTTCAGGTCCGAAAATGATAAATAAATATACAATATTCTTTTTTGTATATATGTAGTGTTATATTTTGTGTTTTAAATTTATTTAATAAATTTTATATATAAAAATATTATCACATCATGAAGAAAAATGAGTAAGATTTACGAGCAAAAATGATTTGGAAAATACGTTTGTTATTTTAAATATTCTCTTTTTTAACGTCACAGTACAAGAGTTCAGGTAAGAGGTTTTTATTATACATTTCACCATGGGGATTTTTCTTTATATTTACACACGCAATGTACGATCTTTTGGCCATAATTAATTGTAAACTTTCTCCTTTTTAATTCATATTAAATTTACATAATATATTTATAACTCCTAATTACAAATTTAAACGCCTTTTCTCTTTTCCTCTTATTTTATTTATTTCTTTTTTCTACCTAACAGTTTCTAAGGAAACTATCCTGTAATTACGCAAGGTTCAAAGAAAACTTCAGAAAACAACCAATTAGTTAAGCCGATCAGCGCGGTTTGAACTAGTGTTTCCTATTAAACAATTACACTATTATACGTATAATACACTCATTGCCATAAAAATTTGCGCACCAAGAAATAATTGAAGGATCGTAACGAAACTTGGCATGAAGGTACATATCAGGCAGATATGCAAATGATTAGAAATGCAGCGTGATTGCGCATTGCGTAATACCACTAGAGGGCATTGAACGTCGTCCTCCTTGGAGTATAAAACAGGTAAGCAGACCTTGTCTGAGTGTACCTTTTCTTTTGCAAAGGAAACGCTGAGGTAGACATGTCGTTACGTAGCCATCGAAGACAATATGAGCAGCTGTCAGAGTTCGAGAGGGGAAGAATCATCGGAATGATGGAAGCTGGGTGATCAGCTCGGCGAGTAGCTCATCAAGTAGGCCGTTCTGATTTTACTGTGAGGAGGTGTTTGGACCAGTGGACTGAAGAAATGTCATTTACACGGCGACCAGGATCGGGACGCCCTCTACAGGCCTGTCGTCGAGAAGACCGTCACATCATACGAAACTCACGCATAGAGCCAACTGCCTCATTGGCCGCTATCCAGACAGAGGCAGCACCTTCACTATGGACCCCTATGTCTTCCAGAACCATCACAAGGCACTTGGCTGAAGGACATCTGGTATCGCGGCTCCCATTACGTGTGCTGCCAATGTCACCCACCCACCGACGCCTCCGTTTGGAGTGGTGTCGCGCACGACGGGATTCGACTGCAACGGAATGGAACCAGGTCGTCTTCAGCGACGAGTCTAGATTCAATTTGAGCAGCTATGACAAACTTGTTCGTGTCTGGAGGCCCCGTGGTGAACGCCTCAATCCTGCCTTCGCTTTACAGCGACACACCGCTCTTACAGCTGGTGTGATAGTATGTGGTGCCATTGCTTACGATACACGGTCACTCCTAATATTGATCCGTGGCACAATGACCGCCCAGCGGTACGTACAGGACATCCTTCAGCCACATGTGTTGCCATTCGTGGCAGGGCTCCCAGGAGCCATTTTTCAGCAAGACAATGCTCGGCCACACACAGCAAGGATGTCACAACCCTGCCTCCGCCACATTACAACCCTTCCCTGGCCTGCTCGATCCCCAGATTTGTCACCAATCGAGCATATCTGGGATCATTTGGGATGGCAAGTTGGACACCCTACGAGTTTGGTTGAACTCGAGGCGCGTTTACAGAAACTGTGGAACGAGATGTCTCAGGACATCATACGGAACTTGTATGCCTCAATGCCCGCTCGTATCGCATCGTGCATTCGCGCTAGAGTAGGTCCAACAGAGTACTAAAATTTCCGTTCATTTGTACTTTTTTCTGCAATAAATGATCCTTTTTCTTTGGTTTTCTAATCACTTACTTATATCACAGTCGTACTTACACGTGTAAAATTTCGTTTCATTTGGACATCTTTTTCTTGGTGCGCAAATTTTTATGGCAATGAGTGTACGTATTCTACGAGATTCAGATTTTGTACACGTATGAAACAACTAAGGTTATTATACATATAATTCGAAACAATATATGCGGTAGACCGTATGCGGAACTTGCCCCATTGTTTAAACGTATAAACGTTTAAGTGGTTTTCTTTCATTACTTGAAAAAAAGATGCTTCTGTGCTGCTGGTCTGCTGATCCGAGACATTGAGAAACACCCTGAGTCCTGAATTAGAGTCCTGAATTTATAATGACATATAAAAACCATAATGGCTAATTAAGGAAATATAAAACAATTTAATCTGTTCTAGCTAATTTATGTAACATTTTATCACTTAATTCAATGAAAATTAGAAGTGACATAAATTAAAATATTTATCGAGAAAAATAGAGAGATCCTCTATCTGAAAATTATAATGCAGATTGCTATGGTAACGCCACCGATTTCCACCTTGTTCTTCATTCAGTGACGTAAGACCTATGAGGGTCATTGTTATTAAAACCACTTCAACGGCTGGCCCGAGTTAAGTCGGGGGTAAAAGCACTGTTTCCCAATACCTGTCGCCGGTGAAGTGGTTAAAAATAAATACGTATATTACAAATATAGTTCGAATAGTTATACGGAATACGCTTAAAAGTATATCGTTTAAACCATACATATTTCATATCGACGTATTATATGTATATACTTATACAGATTAAACGTATAACTGAAATATGTTTCGCGCCAGGAGCACTAGTTTGAACTCTACACCTCTCGTCTACCAGCTTCGAGAGCAAAACCTTTCAGCCACAAAAATACAACTGAATAATAAAGAGAAAGCAGAGTAAATAATTAAATGTTGTGATACATTAATATAAAAATTTAGTTTCCATATCTGCTTTTCATATCTTTTTTCTCCGAAATGAAATTTAAACTATTCAGATGGAGCAATCCCAAAACTTTTATCTCACAAATGTTAATACTTCAAAAATTCACTACCACAGTACCAAAATTAAAAGGCAATCTATGCCCATCGTAAGAATTGTAATGGTATGAAATTCCTTGCATTAGTTCTTGAGATATGGCTATCGCTAAAATCATGTAAACCCTTCAAAATGTATCATAACAACGTTGGGTGATTAACACTACAACCTTAAAACCTAATCAACAACAACTTTTGTCAACGTCCAACTAAATACTAAGTTAGATGAAAATTCCTGCATTAGTTCTTTAGATAGAGCTATTGCGGAAAAATGCAGCATAGCAGCGTAACCTGTTGGGCTATTTACACCAAAAGGTAAACACTACCAATTCACATCAAGGATTAACTGAATCTGAAGTTTGATGAAAATCCGTGCATTAATTCTTGAGATAGAGCTATTGGGAAAATCGTGAAAAATGCAGCATGGCAGAGCCACAAGTTCGGCAATTCACAACGAAATGCAAAAGTCATCAATTCATGTCAAGGACTAAATTAATCCGCAGTTTGATAGAAATCCGTGTATTAGTTCTTGAGATAGAACTTTTGCGAGAATCGGGAAGAATGCAGCATAGCAGCGCCATCTGTTGGACGATTTACACCAAAACGTAAATATTACCAATTCATATCAAGAATTAACTGAATCTAAAGTTAGATGAAAATCCCTAAATTACTTCTTGAGATATAGCTATTGCAGAAATCGTGAAGATGAAGCATAGCAGCGCCACCTGTTGGACGATTCACACCAAAATGCAAAAATCATCAATTCATGTCACGGACTAACTTAATCTGAAGTTTGATAGAAATCCGTGCATTAGTACTTGAGATGAGCTATTGCGGTAATTGTGAAAGATGCAGTATAGCAGCGCCACCTGTTGAGCGAGTTACTCCAAAAACTAATCAGCATCAATCTACATCATGTACTAACAGAATATAAATTTTTATTAAAGTCCGTGCATCAGTTCTTGAGATAGAGCGCCCACAAAATTTGTGTCACACACAGACAGACGGACAGACAGACAGACTCACAGACAGACATTTTGTAAAAACATGTTTTGGGAATTTCTGACCCCTGAAACGTGTAAATCCGTCGAAAACCGAAATTCGAAAATTTTTATTACTCCAATACTTTCTTCTTGTAAAGATAGAAAAAAGTAAAAATCGGGAACTCTGCTTCACTTTTTCTAGGAAGATAATTTACATTTGAAGTTGAAGCATTTCAATATTTACAGACTCATACAAGCATTGATATTAAATTCTTTTGCACCTGATATTAAATTTTATGCATCAAAACACATGACACGTATATCCTATGTTGATGAAAACTAGCTATTTAAAAAAAAAAATCAAAATATCTGCTTTTGCTGTTTTATCAAAAATGTTGAAAAGCATTTTCTTTGTATTCAGACAATATTCTGCGTTTTCTTACAAGATATGCTTGTTTACAGAAACTACGAGTTTGAAAACATATTATTAAAAAGCATTTACTATTTGATACATGCATACACATGCATACATCTATATTTGTTTATTTTCTTAAATGATATTGTGTGATATGAAGTTATTGTATAAATCTGTAAACAGGGACCAAATATGCACATATATGGGACATTCTCACAATCTTTTGACTTTCGGGAATAAAAATCTGGTGAAATTAAACTTGCTAAAATAACATTTTAATCTGATAGACTAGCCTTAATGATTCAAAATAAAGAAAAAATAATCAGCAGCGAAAAACTTTTTATTAAACTGAGGTTTAAGTTAAACATGCGAATTTAATTTTCCTTACCATTTTACCAATATAACTTTTTATTTTCGTCCAAATTTTTACTTATAATGAATTTGCATAGTACCCACAGGACATTCAAATAAGAAAAAATAACAATTTAGCACTTTTAATACAGAATTTTTGTATATCATTGTCTTAAAGGAGTGTTAAAGAAGGGACGGTATAGGAAAAATGGGCGAAATGGGAAAAAAAGGGACGGTAAGCATGGAACGGTAAGGAAAATTACCACCTATTTTAGGCAAACCATGTTAAGACTAAGTTATAGCCACAATGTTCATTGATTTTCAGATACAGTTGTTAACATTGGAATATATATATATATATATATATTTACTTTACCTCGAAAAGTGCAGGAATAAACCTTGGGGACGGTAAGACTACCAATGAAGCCATGATTTTGAAATTGATATTTAAATTCTGCAGTAAATTTCCTGTCAAAAAATTTTAGAAATTTTTTCTCTAGCATACTTCTGCTGAGAAAAAAACTTGAAAAAAATTCTGTGGTTGCATCTGAAGTGATTTTCTGTATAAATTTCGCAAGAGGGACAGTAAGGATGAAAAACCCAGGGACAGAGTTCAAAAAAATAATATCAACCTTAAAAATGTGTGCAGGTTAATTTTTTGCTACATATTTATATAAAACAATTGTCCCAGTTTCGAAAAAATTCACATCGAATTACTTTCATTGAAACAATTTTATACAGACAGCTCCAAACGACTCCAATACTTTCTTCTTGTAAAGATAGAAGAAAGTAAAAATCGGGATCACTGCTTCACTTTTTCTAGGAAGATAGAAGAAAGTAAAAATCCGGATCTCTGCTTCACTTTTTCTAGGAAGATAGAAGAAAGTAAAAATCGGGATCACTGCTTCACTTTTTCTAGGAAGATAGAAGAAAGTAAAAATCGGGATCACTGCTTCACTTTTTCTAGGAAGATAGAAGAAAGTAAAAATCGGGATCACTGCTTCACTTTTTCTAGGAAGATAGAAGAAAGTAAAAATCGGGATCACTGCTTCACTTTTTCTAGGAAGATAGAAGAAAGTAAAAATCGGGATCACTGCTTCACTTTTTCTAGGAAGATAGAAGAAAGTAAAAATCGGGATCTCTGCTTCACTTTTTCTAGGAAGATAATTTACATTTGAAGTTGAAGCATTTCAATATTTACAGACTCATACAAGCATTGATATGAAATTCTTTTGCACCTGATATTAACTTTTATGCATCAAAACACATGACACGTATATCCTATGTTATGAAAACTTGCTATTTAAAAAAAAATCAAAATATCTGCTTTTGATGTTTTATCAAAAATGCTAAAAAGCATTTTCTTTGTATTCAGACAATATTCTGCGTTTTCTTGCAAGATATACTTGTTTACAGAAACTATGAGTTTGAAAACATATTATCAAAAAGCATGTACTATTTGATACATGCATACACATGCATACATCTATATTTGTTTATTTTCTTACATGATATTGTCTGATATCAAGTTATTGTATAAAACTGTAAACAGGGACCAAATATGCACATATATGGGACATTCTCACAATCTTTTGACTTTCGGGAATAAAAATCTGGTGAAATTAAACTTGCTAAAATAACATTTTAATCTGATAGACGAATGCCTTAATGATTCAAAATAAAGAAAAAATGGTCAGCAGCGAAAAACTTTTTATTTAACTGAGGTTTAAGTTAAACATGCGAATTTAATTTCCCTTACCATTTTACCAATATAACTTTTTATTTTCGTCTAAATTTTTACTTATAATGAATTTGCATAGTACCCACAGGACATTCAAATAACAAAAAAATAAGAATTTAGCACTTTTAATACAGAATTTTTGTATAACATTGTCTTAAAGGGGTGTTAAAGAAGGGACGGTATAGGAATAAAAAAGAAAAATGCCCAGCTAAACTGATGGCATTGAGCTCACAGGCTAAACACACTAATTGTATATCATACTCTTATTTTAAAGAATAATGCCCCTCAAAAGAATAAGTGAAGGGGAATTAGCCCCCATTTCACCCTTTATACTTAACCAGTGAACCTCCAAATCTAATCAGGGAAGCTCCTTATCATAATAAACCAGTATACCAAATTTGGAGCAAATCGAATAATCCTGCAAAAAAAACCATTTATCTAAATTAAGAGGGTGGACTAGCCCCCCCCCCCCTTTATCCTTAACCAATGAATCCCCAAAACGAATCAGGTAAGCTCCTTAACATAATAAACAGGTATACCAAATTTGGAGCAAAGCGAATAATTCTGCATGAAAAAACCGTTTCTATAAATTAAGGGGGGGGGGACTAGACACCCTTCCCCCTTTATCCTTAACCAATGAACCCACAAAACTAATCAGGGAAGTTCTTTAACATAATAAACCGGTATACCAACTTCGGAGCAAATCGAATCATTCTGCATGAAAAACCCATTTATCTAATTTAAGAGGGGCGGGCTAACCTCCCTTTTCCCCCCTTTATCCTTAACCAATGAACCCCCAAAACTAATCATGGAAGTTCCTTAACCTAATAAACCAGTATACCAAATTCGGAGCAAATCGAATCATTCTGCATGAAAAACCCATTTATCTGAATTAAGGGGGTGGACTAGCCCCCCTTTTCCCCTTTATTCTTAACCAATGAACCCCCAAAACTAATCAGGGAAGTTCCTTAACCTAATTAACCGGTATACCAAATTCGGAGCAAATCGAATGATTCTGCATGAAAAACCCATTTATCTGAATAAAAAGGGGTGGACTAACCCCCCTTTTCCCCCTTTATCCTTAACCAATGAACCCCCAAAACTAATCAGGGAAGTTCCTTAACATAATAAACCGGTATGCCAAATTCGGGGCAAATCGAATGATTCTGCATGAAAAACCCAATTATCTGAATTAAGGGGGTGGACTAACCCCCCTTTTCCCCCTTTATCCTTAACCAATGAACCTCCAAAACTAATCAGGGAAGTTCCTTAACATAATAAACCGGTATACCAAATTCGGAGAAAATCAAATCATTCTGCATGAAAAACCCATTTATCTGAATTAAGGGGTTGGACTAACCCCGTTTTTCCCCCTTTATACTTAACCAATGAACTCCCAAAACTAATCAGGGAAGTTCCTTAACATAATAAACCGGTATACCAAATTCGGGGCAAATCATATGATTCTGCGTGAAAAACCCAATTATCTGAATTAAGGGGTGGACTAACCCCCTTTTCTCCCTTTATCCTTAACCAATGAACCCCCAAAACTAATCAGGGAAGTTCCTTAACATAATAAACCGGTATACCAAATACGGAGCAAATCGAATGATTCTGCATGAAAAACCCATTTATCTGAATTAAGGGGGGTGGACTAACACAGTTTTTCCCCCTTTATCCTTAACCAATGAACTCCCAAAACTAATCAGGGAAGCGCCTTATCACAATGAACCTAGGAAAAAATTTTGAAGCAAATCGGATGTTTCTATCAAGAGTTATCGCGTTACGTACATACATACGTACGTACGTACATACATACATACATACATACATACATACATACATACATACATACAGAGCGGGCGGGCACATTAGCTCTCAGGCTTTGATAGCCTGTGAGTTAAAAATGGACGAAATGGAAAAAAAAGGGACGGTAAGGAAAATTACCACCTATTTTAGGCAAACCATGTTAAGACTAAGTTATAGCCACAATGTTCATTGATTTTTAGAAACAGTTGTTTACATTGGAATATTTTTTTTTTTTTTTTTTTTACTTTACCTCGAAAAGTGCAGGAATATACCTTGGGGACGGTAAGACTACCAATAAAGCCACGATCTTGAAATTGATATTTAAATTCTGCAGTAAATTTCCTGTCAAAAAATTTTAGACATTCTTTCTCTAGCATACTTTTGTATAAAAAAAAAAAAAAAAAAAAAAAAAAAAAAAAATGAAAAAAATTCTATGGTTGCATCTGAAGTAATTTTCTGTATAAATTTAGCAAGAGGGACTGTAAGGATGAAAAACCCAGGGACAGAGTTCAAAAAATAATATCAACCTTAAAAATGTGTGCAGGTTAATTTTTTGCTACATATTTATACAAAACAATTGTCCCAGTTTCGGAAAAAATTCACATCGAATTACTTTTATTGAAACAATTTTATACAGACAGCTCCAAACGTAAAAATCAGCATCAGGAACACGGGACGGTATAGGAGTTTTCCTGGTATTTGGACCCCCAACATCGTCCAAAACTTATTTATCTCGTTAATATTGTTATACATACAATCATGCGATGGGATGTTTCCCAGTATAGAAAAAAAAATGTATTAAAATAAAAATTATTATTCAGGGACATAAAAGTCAAAAGATTGTGAGAATGCCCCATATAAGTTTACTGAACAAATAGAAACCAAAGCGTTTTTCCAAATTAGTTTACATTTGATTACTTGTTAGTATGGCCATTTCTGAAAACAGCGAAATAAACCTGAGAAGATGTATATCTTCAGTTATATTTTCTATCTTTGGAGCAATTGTATGTTACAGTTTATTAGCATGTCAAAGGCAGCTTTAAATATTTTATTTTTGAATATAGTCTCCCTTTCAGTGTTTCAAAGGTTTAAAAGCCTTGTTAAAATTTTCGGAATAGATGAATTCTCACTGGATTATAGTAACAAGCAAGGAAACAGAGTGTGTGTGTCATAGATATTTAAGTAAATTAAAAAATTACAAGCATTTGAAATAAATTTAACATTGCAAAGGATACCATTAAAAGTATGTGTATGTAAAATATTTAAACCATTTTATTGCAAAAAAATACTAATACGATGAAAAATTATATCCATTCTGAAACATTAGGGGAGCTGGGGGGTAAATAGGACAAGGGATGGATAGGGTATTCTCGATATTTCAGGCAATAATTTTTGTTGTTGTTGTTGTTGCTTTCTAATCTCGCGTCACCATAGTGTGTTTTAGAACCAAAAGCAACACCACATTGCTGTTTTCATAAAGCTGCATTTCCTGAAACTCTGCTTAAAAATAAATATTTTATACATTTGATGTTGTCAAATATCTTATATAATATAAACAATTAAGATATATTGTAGTTATTTATTTGAAGGTTCAAGATTAGTTATTTAAATTAATGTATATTAACCATCGTGACAAAATAATTTCTGAATTAAAATGGCTGACAATTGAAAATATGCATCATAGGAATAATTGGGACATTTCAAATAGGGATAAATGCGACTGTCTCATTCATCCTAGAGATCCTGAAAATTTCTTTGATTAACTAAAAAATATTATATAGGTTGATAAATTAATAATTTATGTTTATTATTAGTATTAAATAGTACTCGTATTATATAGGTTGTTTATTATACGAGCAGGCCTGTTCAGAACTACCCATGTTAATCTAAGGATAAGGGAACTTTTCCTTGTAAAATTTGCACAAAAAAGATAGAGGAAAAAATATGGCGATCCCTGTAACTGGAATTGCTGCCATAGATTGTTAGTACGGTGATCACTATAACAGGGCCCTGTGTGTTTCGCGCATCATAAAGCATTAAAAATACAATCAATACAACGGGGCCCTTTGAAATTTGTGTGTATGAAGCGTTAAAACAACAATAATTTCAGCAGAGCCATGTGTGCTTCACACCTTTAAACCGTTAATATGACAATTGCCTAAGGCGCCCTATGTGCCTCAAGCCCATAAATCATTATTATGGCAATCAGTATGAAACTCCTAAATCTATTTTCAAAAATAGTTTTTAAGAAGAGGAGGAAGTAAACTGTATTTGTATAAATATTAAAATCCGATGACATGAAAACATAAAACAATTTATAAAACATAACAATAATAAAAGACTAAACAAAATACACTTGAAGAAATATTTTGCACACACTATCTTATCAAAAATCAGCAACAGTTGTCTAAAATGTCTAAACTTTCATTATCGGGACCATAGCCGATGTTGGCGACAAACATGAGTTATGCTAGCATCAATGTATTTTCAAGATTATGAGAGTAGCAACAATGGTTACAAAAAAAAATAGCTTTGCGCCAAGCCACGCTTGCTAAAATACACAAAAGGACAGTAAACCTGTTTACGAATAAGCCCTTTGCTTTTTATAAGCTTTAAACCCCTTTTTACAACCGTAAGATCCTGAATTTTGAAAATCAGAATATGTTAGCCATTTTTAGTTGACTTGTTATGCTGTAAATGACGCTGCTGTCTAAAACTGCTGCTGAGATATAATTTTCTTATGTATTAATCTCCAAACAGAAAATTATAATGTATAAGCAATCTCTTTTATTTAAATACTAGCAGCCTTCGCCTGCTACGCTGGTCGGTTTCTCTAAAAGAAACTTAAATCAAACGCAATATACCTAGTAAAAGTGAAATTACAAAAAAACTTTTCTTAAATATCTAATCAAATATCCACAATAATTGTCTTATTCATAGAATCTTACATTATCCTGCTCAAAGTTTATGTTGGCGACATAATAGACAAAAAAGCTCTAAAATCACTGAGGTACATATGTTAATCTATTTTTTTAGTAAGTTTGTTATCTTGAATTTCTATCTAAAACTGATGCTGAAATATGATGAAATGTCCTAAAAATTTTAACCACCCCTTTAACCCCCTTAGTGTGGGGGAAATTTTTAAAGTCGCTAAAATATATGTATAATTATTATTATTATTTTTTATAGATTTGTTAGACTGAATTTTTTGCTCCTACCTAAAACTGCTGTTGAGATATGGCGAGTTGACCTAAAAATTGCGACCACTCCACTAAAACAACGCTACCTGGAAGACGGGGAAAGCCTTGATACGCGTCGCGAAAACGTCACACAAACATAACAAATAAAAAAATAGAGTCAAAACACTCTTTTAAACACAAGTGTCGTAAAGGAAATTTTCACCTTGTTATTAATAAACTTTATAATATACTTATAACTACTTAAAAGGTGACAACAACATATAAAAATATTATTTAATGCAACCCGAGATCTTTCGAACACACACGCGTTCATTTTCAAAGGGAAAAAAGATGACTGACTGATTTATATTATATTGGTTACTGATTGTTATGCTGACTTATTTTATATTGGTATGACATGTCGAAAATTTAAGGAAAGATTAAAAGAGCACATTTCTGATATCAAGTTTAACAGACCAAATACAGCTTTCATCTACAGCTTTCATCTAACATCTACCCACACAACCATCCTATAGTAATTGTTTATTATTATTTTACAATTTTTAATTTCTATAAATGTTTTTTTATTTTATAAATTTTTTTGTAATTTTGTTTACGCATGTGTTAATTTTTTTTTCTTTTAAGATTATGTAAGTACTAATTGTATATTAATGAATATATGAACTTTTTTGGAAAACTATGATTTAATTCATCATAAATTAGTTTTTTAATATTATTGTTAATTAGATAAGAAGAACATAAACATTTTATTCTATATAAATGATTAAGTAGTATATTTCGATATACAGAGTGATGAAGACAAGATTTAAAATTTGTAAATGTATTAACTTTGAATTTAAATTCTTTACGTTTATCATTTAAATCTGTTATTGTTTTGTTGTCTTTTATTGTAATTTTAAGATCTAAGAAGTTAATTGTATTGTTAGATGAGAGGTTTTCCGTTAATTCCAAATTAGTGTGATAATAAACTGGAAATTGAGAAATTTTAGATTGATCAGTGGCAATTAAAATTATGTCATCAATATAAAGATATAAATGGAGATTATTATTAGTAAAAGTACGTTCATAGTGATATAAGTCTGATAATAAACTGTATGTACAACCACCTTGTGGTATACCGACGTGCTGTAAATATAATATATTATCTTGCAATATATAATTGTTATAGATAATGAAGTTTGTTAATGATTTAAAATAAGCGATATCAATATTAGATGGTAATTCCAGTTTTTTATAATACTTTTTAAAATAATGCATTTATAATATTATGTAAATTTAATAAGTCTATATCATTAAAAAGATCTTTGAAGTCATATGTCGTTATATTATATACACAATGAACATTTTTTAAAATATTGACCAGTTGATAGCTAGTTTTTATACAATGTGTATTATCATTGTTTGTAGTAAGTATATATAATTGATTAAGAATTTTTAATAGAAGTTTATTGGCTTTATTATTATATGTATTGCAACCAATAGTTACAGTCCGAAATTTAATTGGAGTTTTATGAAATTTGGGAATAAGAACTAAATAAGGATAAATAAAGTTTGTAGATAGAATATTTAATAGTTTATAATAACTTTGAATTTTACGATTATTTACGATTACATTTTCATTACTTTTTTAAAAAGATTTATTAGAAGAAATACAGGTTGTAAGAAGTTGGTGATAATAAGATTTACATATTATTGCATAATTATTAGGAGATTTGTCTACATATGTAATAACGTAGTTTTTTTTTTTTTTTGTAATTTAGTAATTTGTTGGAAAAATGCTTTATGTTAACAGAGACCAAATCAGAAATATTATTTTTTAAAGCCATAGTTAATTTTTCAATTACTAATATTTTCCATTGATTAAAATATGCAATAGGTTTATTGTAATAGATTGCAATTTTATATATAAAAATATCTATATCATATGTAAACTGTTTGGTAATAGATTTAACATTAAATTTAGATGGAAGTCTATATTTAGTACCATAACCCATTAGTTGTTTCAATTTAAAATCATTAACAATATCAAGATTTCCAGTGATTATATGTCCATGATCATTGTTTATGTATTTTTTTAGAGTGGGGTCATTGCATTTACACGGAAAATTACTTGCAGCAAATGTATTTTTTGAAAATGTATTATAGTTAAAAATCTTTGTACCAATTGTATTCGGATATTTAAAGGTTTTAGATATAAGAAGATTATTAATAGGAAAATAACAGTTTTTATCGTTAATTATAGAATTGATATTAATTTTATTAAATATATGATTTGAAAAAGTTATTATCATTTGAGTATTCGTGTTTTGAATTTTATGTTTAATAACCAATTATAATGCTTTAAATATTTACTTTGAAGATCATTAATTTGTTTAGTGATATATTTAGTGATATATTTTAGAAACTACAACTGATGATGAACCCTTTCCACGTTTGTTTCGTGTTGTTTTACAATTTAAATTATGATTAAGAGTAGGATAAATTGGAGAATAATCAATAGTGTTATTTATAGATGTGAAGACTTTGACAGGTCTATTAAATATTTCACTATTAAGTCCATAAGGATAAATTGTGTTGTAATATTTCATGTATGATGACTCCATATAAAGCTGTTCTGATTCATTTTTTAGAATTTGAAGGATTTCAATTGTCGTATTTTTAAATTGATGTTTATGAAAATGTTCAATTTCAGCTGTAGACTGTAGATTTTTTGCTTTGTTTTTATTAGAGTCTGAACGATGTTGATTGATACGTTTATGAATTGGACCTGATGTTTCACCTATATATTTCATGTTACATAAGTTGCACTTTATGCAATCAATAACATTAAATGCTTTGCAAAAATTTTAATAATTAGGATCTGAGACAATTTGTGTCTGAGAAGCGTATGGACATGTGTTGCACCGAGCATCTAAACACTTACGAAAAAGTAAAGGACGAGGGGGAGAGTATAAATGTCACTGGATGACGATCCAGGAACAACCCCATTATTGTTCCTGTACCGGGCACTACACTGCATATATATATATATATATATATATATTAGATTAGTAAAAGTCTATTTTTTAGCTTTTCCTTACTCTTGGGTAGGAATAGTTTTTACCTAGATTGAATTTTCCTTATTTTTTGTAAATTAGCAAAGTTATTATCAAAGTTTAGATCAGCTTGCTGACATAAATAGTTTAATTATTCTTGCTGTAAATCTACAACAGTATTTTTCAGAAGAATAAAAATTTATTTCGGACACCAATAAAATGAATAATGCTTTTTTTATAACAAAGTTTAAAATAAAACACAACATGAAACTATAACCAAAGATTTTAGTCTACATTTTTAACACCTTCCAACAAAGTTGAAAAGTATTTATGGATTCGGTTTGTCTGTCCGTCGGTCCACGCTCCAACTCCCGTAAACATACCCGGATATTCATACAAATGATACATCCTATTGATGTTTACCATGGCATGTTTTCAATATGAAGTGTGTAGCGGTAATAGTTCATTTGCAGTGGCACTCAAATAATTCCGTTACATTATGCTCAAAGGTGAAAAATCATTTGCAGTGTGTTTTAATGACATTAAACTAGAGTCGGACCTCGTTATCCGGTTTTCAAGTCACTCCGCTTAACACGTCAGTTTTTCAAAATCCCGATTTTCTGTATATGATTGTAATGTAGATAAACTCCGGATTTTATGTCGTTGAATAATTTTCAACTACGTATATCTCGACGGTTTAGGAAAATTGTACATTTTTCATAATCCATCTTATAAGCACAGAAATTAAGCGGTAAGAAATGTCTTAGCCAAACGTTTCACAAAAGTGGCTAAAATACCCATTGAGATAAATTAGAAATGTTACTTCAATCCTTTATCTGAATAATTAAACTCCCACACTAGGAATAACCCTCTTGAGCTCCAGATAGACGTTTCAGACCACTCACAGTCTTTTTATTCTGGTCAGTCGGCGATTTCTTATGGTTACACGGCGTTTTTCATCCGACTAAAACCGAAGCATTGCATTACATTTTAACGATCAGAAATTATCAAACAACTATTTCTGAAACAACGAATACTGATTACAATTCATTGTATAATAATGAAAAAATAATTGTAGGAAGCACATCTAGGGACAAACAAACCTTAATTCATCAATATTTCATGTAACAATAAAAAAATGTAATCATAAATCTGATTTTTATTATTTTCAATTTTGTTTTTGCGCTTATTTTGTTTAATAATAATGTTTCATTGCTTAAAACTGCAAGAATAGTTATGAATTTAAAATTTTCATTAATTAATTAAAAATACAGCTTATTATAAACATATTTTTCTCAAACTCCGGTTACCGCGACACTCCGATTATGAAGATACATTTTTCTGGTCATTAGAGTATCGGGATAACGAGGTTCGACTGCATTTCAAATGTATTGAAATTGATATAAATCACTGAATTTCACAACAAGATGGTTACATTAGAGTAGGGCGTTCATAGCATTTATTGGGACACACAATTGAAATCGGTTGCAGAACTGTCTTTGAGCAATAACTGCTGAAAGTTCAATTTCGGTATGCGCTTTTAAATTTAACTAACTTTTTGCATGTTACTCGATGTGTATAAATTCTATAACTCGCATACAGGGATGCTCAAAAGAATTCATGTACCATTCTCCTTATTAGCTGAAATTGCTGAAAGGGAATTTTTAACTGTGGTACTAATTTTCTAACTAAACTGAATTTTCAGACAACTGAACTGCTGAGAGAATTCGGATAATTTTCTGACATGTAGATAGTAATTGCTGAAATTGTGTTTTCAAATGTGTTAATGTGTTTCCATATGGTTCAGTTAGACATCCTATTTCAACCTATTAAACCATGGAGTTTTGTTACATTATTCTAAATGTTTAGCCAGTGTTTTTCGACAGGAATCACTGTCTCATTTAATGCCCATATTACACTTAAATTTTTTATACCAATATTTCAGGCATTATAGTAGCCATTAGTATAGACTCTTTTTTCATATCTGTTTAACATTAATATATAAAGACTCATGACACGTAATTTTCATTTTAAAAAAACTTTTATCTTGCTTTTTGTACATATTAAAATCAAATTTTTTTATAATTTACATTCTCTTTACTTTTCATAAAAAACAAAAACACATCTCTTTATTTAAAAGAACATATATTCCGGTAGATCTTTAAAAATTATGCTATTTACTAATATATAATGCATTGTCCAATACTCTTTGCTTTCTCTCTACCTTCTTTTTGGAAGAAGGGGAAAGTGAAAGGGAGAAGAGGGAAAAAGAGGAAAGAGAGAGAAGTTAAAAGGTCATAAGCGAAACTGCGAAACACCATTTCAAACTGAAGAAGTCCCAGAAGGGATGAAAACGTTTTTTCAGAAAAGTGCCAAAGAGTATTGGACAATGCATTATATATTAGTAAATAGCATAATTTTAAAGATCTACCGGAATATATGTTCTTTTAAATAAAGAGATGTGTTTTTGTTTTTTATGAAAAGTAAAGAGAATGTAAATTATAAAAAAAAATTGATTTTATTATGTACAAAAAGCAAGATAAAAGATTTTTTTAAATGAAAATTAAGTGTCATGAGTCTTTATATATTAATGTTAAACAGATATGAAAAAAGAGTCTATACTAATGCTACTATAATGCCTGAAATATTGGTATAAGAAAATTTAAGAGTTAATCTAAATGTGTTGGAAAGTGTATAAGAATCGATTCTTGACGCATGATTTTTTCTTTCTTGTTGTTATTTGCTGATACTTTATGAAGCCTCCACATTTATTTATCGTAAACACGAAATATACAAGTTCTGAATATATTTCATTAATTTCATTGCTGTTTACTTTAAAAGAAATTGAAGTCGTTGTTTATTTCAGAACACATATAGTTCTGAAGCAGTGATTTAATACAACATTTGAAAAGTAATTTAAACTCTAATCTCTAAGATAAAATGACGAGATTAGAATTTGCGTTGCTCTTTCATCTCGAAATTCCTTATATAAATATCTAAGAGTAACAACGAATGCTTCGAGGTTATTCTTGCAAGTTTCTTACGCCTCAGGGGATTAAGGGGATTTGAATACCAGTATTTTTCTAAAGAAATGGACGACATATTTAAGTACAGAATTTCTTCTTTAAATTAATTAACCCTTTACGTCACAAATTATGAATTCCTGAAAATTTCATCTTCTAAAGCATTTATTGTGAATTTTTGAAACTACATTAGAAGATTTACACAATCATTTAATAAATTTTAGAAGGATTTTGCCAATTAAAATGAATTAATTAAATTTGAATTTACAGGGATTTTGTACAATATTTATAATCCCACTGAAACATTTTATTTAAAATGTTTATTTTAGTATTTTGTAGAATTAGGAAATGTACAAATATAGCATTCTTACAATAGAAATATAGAATATTTCCGAACTGAAACTCTCCCCCCCCCCCCCCCAATCTTTCAACGTCAAGAAAGCTGAAAAGATGCAAAGGCAAAAGAAATCATCTTTATTTTATTTTTATTATTTTTATTATTATTTTGTGCAACAAATCATGCTTTCGAAACAAGATAAAGTATCATCTCATTCTAAACTGTATTACGACTAATAGATGTATTAAATGAATTTTATAACAAGTTATTTTAATGGTATTTTAAAGTACGGTTGGGGCATAAAGGGTTAAATTTATGAAAAAATTGTGTTAAAATCCTCTGAGGCGTATGAACTAGAGATGAGTTTATTTCTCTTTTTTCAAAGCCGAAACGCGGTACTTATACGCGCACACTCAGAACATTTTGCAAAAATTACAGAATGCTCTTGTCATGAGGATATATATGTTTATAAAAAAAATTTCCGGCGAAACCTTGATATAGCGTCCGTAAAAAAAATAATGAATGTTTTGTTTTGTTGGCGATTTATCGCTGGTTGGCGACACAAGGAAATAAAAAACAAAATACGGTTTTATGAAAAATACTCTTTAAGCGAAAATTTTCCTTCTCTTCAAACTGCACTAGTTTAAGTAAATTTAACTTAAATAAATGCACTTTTATAACTGTAAATTTTTCATATAGATTTATATGTATCTATAATGAAATTTAACGACGGTTTAGGAAAAAAATTAAGTTGATTAAAATTGCTTCAAACTCGAAATTAAGATCCAATTCTGAGCAGTGTCCATTTGACTTCCATATTTTTAGTGTCGGAAGCAACATGAGAAAAGTAAGGGTTGCCGTGGAAGCAACGACTTATTAAACGTCAAAATAAACGAGAGTTCTCTTAATTGTGCAGTACTTTTAAAATACACATCTTATCCGGAGAAATGGCTTAAATTTAAGTAACTTCAGCAACACAACTTGTGTATATTATTAAGCATATAGAAAAAAAGAACTATTTCTTCGTTTAAGTTTAAATTAATTAACAACCACGCATTCGAATAACCTTTTAACAAGAAATTTTTAGATACTTTAAAACAGTTTGCGTTTGGCTAGAAAACGTGCTTCTCGCCAAATCGCTTTGCGCGTTGGTCTTTCAGCACCAAAATTTGAATATATTTTGTTTTTTTACAGACTATATAATAGTACTACTATATTATAGACTACTATAATTATAGACTACTATAATTCCGCCTCTGAATTTCATTGATCCTTTATTACACAGATAAGTAGTTTCATTAGCCTTTTTTCAACATATTCTGACAAGAGAGTCACTTTTGGTGCTACTCGCACCTAGCATCGAGACCTCGTGCAATTTGTAGCCCTATACATTAAAGTTAGAGAACCGATAAAATTTTTCTGTTAAAATCATATTTTATATATTTTTTTATACTTTTAATGTTTTGTTATTGGATTTTTATTAGTTTATTTCACGCCAAAAGTGAACTAAGTCGCCAAGTATGGCGCTAAATTCACAGGTTTTATCCCTCTAGTGTCTTGTATATTTACGGTACGTAAGAATTAAATCAGATTGCGAATTGTTTGGTAATATCATAAGAAACAAGAATTAGTTTTTTTTTTTATGCAGACCATACATGTATAAATAGTAAATATATATTTGTTAAAAGCTTTCAATATCATAAATATATATATATATATATATATATATATATATATATATATTGAAATACAAAATAAGCAAACTATTTTCTTTTGAAGTCAGGTAGAATAAAGTTTCGAATGTTTAAAATCAAACGTTGTTGTATTAAATGTTGAATCTTTGGGTAAAAGTAATCATAAAGTAAATTAATATTTTTTTTACAATTTAGAAAATTTAATGTGCCTAACTGATTTTAACAGAACCTACTGATTTTAACAGAAAAATTTTATCGATTCTCAAACTTCTTAATATAAAGCTTCAAAATGCACCAGCTCTCAATGATAGGTGAGATCAGCACCAAAAGTGTTTCCCTTGTGAGTATGTGCTTTAAAGGAGACCTTCCTTGTTATATGAAAATTAGTATTGATCCTAAATACTTCCTGAAGAGAAAGTTTTCTGATGAAAAATCAACCTGAAAATCTGTTTAAAATAACAAATTCGTTATTTATACCCATTCACTGGCAGGAATTTACAAAAGTCACAATTCTTATTCCTTTAAAATATCCTTTAAAAAGTGCCTAAACGTTCGTATTTCGACACAATCTTTTCGAAGCATCTCTGCAGACCTGATTTACATCACCTATTAAAATTTCAAAACATCCTGACAAGTAGAAGCAATTTTACAAACTAAAATACGTGAAAATTTTGACGAAAACAATAAAATCCGAGGGGTTTTGCTCGACTTCGGCTCAAGTTTTCCCTACTAAATATGCATATTTTTTTACGAAATTTTAAAGAAGGCTTGGATATAGTTATACTTATAATCTATTGAAATATTACAGAAATCGAACTATAAGAACTATTTTTTGTTTGTTATACTAACGGAACCGAGCCGAAAACAAGAAAAAAAAAGCGAGAAGAAAACGAATTCCTTTTTCTGGATATCGATATTTTTTCACGATTTTATCTCAGGGGATGTGTAACCATCATATTTATGCTTGCTGAAAACCTCAAAGAGTTCAGACAATAAGTAATGTTATATTTTTAACTACGAAAATACACCAAATGAAAAGAAAAATACGTCTTACGAGCCATTTTACTACGAAATATCAATATTTTTTCTACATTGTTTTACGCAGGCTACGAAAATATTATAATTTTAACTTCTAATTATTTCACAGTGTTTGGACGATAACGATTATTTTTTTTTTATATTTAAAATGCCGGACGACCCCGCCTCTCCCTCCATTTTACCGGTATATTTCAAAATTACCATTGATACAAAAAGAAAAAAAAAATACGAAACATCATATGCTTTCAATTCTTTTTGCAACACTGCAAACCATTTAAAAAAAATTTGAAAACTATCCCTTTGGAAAAACTTTATTCTATGAAGTTGCTTTTCGTTTTTTCCGCGCATTATAATGCAGAATTAACATTATTTAACATATTTTAATTAAAAAATCTATACTTAATTTCATACAATATCTCTTAAATTTTAAATCTATATACTAACCTTTTAGCTATAATGATCGGGTATCAATTTCGTTCATGTATGGTCGGATTTAAGGGTGAAATAATAAGTTTGAAAATAAAAAAAATTCACTCAGGATTTCGATGTGAAAAAAAAAAATAAATATTTACGCGTAAATCAGTGATTTCTATAGTTAATTATCAATATTTTAGAACATAATTACGCAGTCATTGGAAACACACTATCACCCCCCTTTTCCCTCGTTTCTCACTGCAATTTCGACCCTTTTTGCCGCAAAATATCAGTTATTTTTTTAACCGATTTTTCACACAGTCAGCGAGCGCATAAGTTCGCAATTGTGTTAAAGTTTTAAAATCATACAAATTTAGGTTTCATTTAACAATGCTATCATGTACCTGGGCAAAGCCAGGCGAGCCCATATTTATAAATAAAAACGACCGACGATAAAATTATGATAATTGGGGATTCCATTTTAGACACTGAGTTGGTTTAACGAAGTTGGTATTTAGTCGAGGGGAAATGTACATTTTACCTTGCAAAAGGTCGGGTAAAAGATTTTTTTTTTCTAAATTGTTTATAATCACGCCAACATGGAAAAACCAAGTTTTCTAACAAAATTTTTTAAGGCTAAATTTTCTGTGGCCAAAAAACAACAAAATTTTGGGACATTTTTTTGATTTTTTGGAAATATCTCGAGACTCGTTGACGTATCATATTATTTGTCAGTTACAATATTAAAGAAGGTAAAAATCTCTACAACTCTCATATTTAAAGCTTTTATATACACTCAATAGCAAGCGCAGTACGCTATTTCAAAAATGGGACAATTTTTTCAATTTTCTTAAAAACCGTGAAAAACGTAGTTTTGCCGCGATTATTCATATGTTGCCCCCGAATTTAATCGTGTATGTCGAATTCTAACAATTGATAACAGTAAATTATCTATTATTTGCCCACTCACGTGTTTATTTTCATCTCAACAGACATTTTACATTCAATAAATTTATATAATTTTAAAAGTAGGGCAGAGTGCAGATGAATGAGACAATTTTCATATTTAGACAGTAAATTTAAGTGTATACCATGTTAACTTCAAAGCATTGTTTAAAAGAATTTTTTTCAGTCTATAGTAACTTATTGGCACGATAGTTCCACTTAAAAAAGATTTCTTGCTTAATTTTAATAAATTTTATAATTTTAATAGTTTTTATAATGCATACATATTTTCCAGGTATCAATGGAATAGGTGGGTCATTTTCAATATCTGTCCATGTTTTGGAATAACAAAATAAAATTTTTAGAAATAATCAGAAAGTTTTAACTGTTTGTAAATAATTACCTTACCTCATAAACATTAATATACAAGCATCAGCAGAGGCCAAATTACTAATTTAACGTTTTAAAACTAATTTTTAAATTTTAATGCACTTGGTATAATGACATAAGTGAGCACGGTAATGACAAATTAAGCAAAATATTTTTATTTTTCCCCAGGCATAAATGGCAGCCATTATATCTTCTGGCCCATACAATGATTTTCTATTTCTCATACAATGAAAGCAGATTAAGAAATACAAATTCATTTAATTATCAATTAGAATTGGGTACGGTAATGACTTACTAAAGAATACTCACCAAAACTTTCAAAGTCTTTGCTTGTTTTATTAAAACTATAAAACTATTTACTCTATTCACCTAAACCTGATAACAAGTTGACTTTTAAGGAGTACTTTTGTCTTGATAAAAAGGCATGTTCTGTCCTCTAAAAAAATTCGGAGGAGCTTTTTGTCAGAAGCATGGCAATGACACTCTTTCTTGGGACACGGTTTAAAAAAAATATTAAGAATTATAGATAAGTTTAATTAATGAAAATAAATATTCTTTTAATTAGTAGCATCTTAATAAATAAAAATGCATAAAAAAATTATAACCATATGTTATAAATAGAACTTTGTCAAATCTTTACCTAATAAATTGCTTGTTGGGACAACCTACAGTAATTATATTTTGACTACAAAAGAATATATTTCTTATTTTTAAAATTTTTTTATAAATAATAATATATCTGTAAATTATCATTAAAAAACATGATAGTTAAAATGCAATAATTAAAATTATGATATTTAACTATTTTTCTGTGCAAATGTGAAAGGACAGTAAAACATGAGACCTTTTTTTGAAAATCACCCAGATATGAAAATTTGCGAAAAACATTTTATTCCCCACTACAATGGTATATTTTGTTTACCAATTATTGATAACATATGTTTTAATGTTTTAAAGACAGCAAACATTGAATTGTAGTTCCATATAAAAGAGGGGGGGGGGGACTCAAAAGATATCTTTTATGAAAGAAATACTTTTACCTTATAAAATATCTACAATAAAAATGACACCAGATTATTTCACTAACTAATGTTATGCATTTATATCTTGCAAAATTTATAAATTCTGTTAATAAAATATTTGAGATCTCTAGTTTTATAAAAAATATTTAAAATATTAGTTTTAAAATGGATTGTGATTTTTTTCCCACTTATATCAATAAATATAAAAAGAGGTTATATCATTTTAGCATGCAAAAATATGTAAAACTTTAAGATTATCTATTAATTGCTTTAAAGCTCAATCAGGGTACTTTAAATTTCAAAACAGTTTTCCAAAAATGAAAGTGTCCGAATATATTTTCTTAAAAAAGCAACCAAACCCGAAAAAGTACAAAAGCACAACATTAGATATTGATCTCAGGTATCCCATGAAAAAAAAATATATATATTTAAAAGTAACAAAGTGCGAGCGAGATATTTGTCAAGAACGCTCCCATAGGTTTAATGTTACCTTGCGAATGTCTTGGTGTGACTAATTTAGTTCTATAATTCATATAACTGTGGCTTTAAACGCCTCAATACGACAACTACCGTAAAATCTTTGAAAAAGAAATCTGTATATACGGATTTCGGTCTTTAAAGAAAAGTATATATTTTTTCAAGAGAAGGAATATGAACAATTATACCTGCTAATATGGAAACCTGTTTAAAGCGGAATATATTTCGGTTCTTTTCGGTACGGTTTTCAAGGTTTTAACGAATCAGTATTTGGCAAAGCTGATTACGTAGTTCAGCATTACGTATTTAATGCTTACACACTTAAAATTTTCAAAATCCGGCTATTAGAGATTTATAAAAATCCTCGTGGTAAATTTTCTTTTTATAAGAGGGGAAGGGGCGCCAAAATCCGTGTTTGGCACGGGTGCAAAAAAGGCTAGTTTTAGCCCTGAAACACTTAATTTACTGCTACTAATATATAGAAGTTGACATACACGATTAAATCCGTGGGAAACATTTGAATAATCGGAGCAGAGCTGCGTTTTTCACGGTTTTTAAGAAAATTGAAAAAACTGTCCTATTTTTGAAATGGCGTACTGCGCTTGCTATTGAGCGTATAAAAAAGTTATAAATATGAAAGTTGTAGAGAATGTTATCTTCTTTAATATTGTAACTGACAAGTAACATGCTACGGCAACGAGTCTCGAGATATTTAAAAAAAAAACAAAAAAAAGGTCCCAAAATTTTCTTGTTTTTTGGCCACAGAAAATTTAGCCTTAAGAAATTTTGTTAGAAAACTTCTTTTTTCCATGTTGGCATCATTATAAACAATTCAGAAAAAAAAATCTTTTACCCGACCTTTTGCAAGGTAACCCCCTTTTTTGGTACATTTCCCCTGGACTAATTGGCCATTTTGACAATTTTTCCTGCGATATATATATATATATACATATTTTTTTTCAACAATGAATATTATGAAAAACTCAAATAGAAACCATCTGTTAGATGACTCTAGTTCAGATTACGTACCCTTAAAAAGAACTAACAATAAACTTGCAGCAACAAAGATCACAATTTTCTTTTTATTATTAGGTTGGTGCAAAAACAATACATAATTTTTAAATTCAAATTTAAAACGCTATAACTTTTTTCAAACTAAATATATTTAATCAAAGTAATAATAATTACAATAAATTAAATTACATACAAATTAAATACATTTTTGCCAACGAGCAACCAGCTCAGTGATTCCTCTGACATAAAAGTCTGGGCTTCTGGAAACGACAAACTCTTGGAAGGTGTTTCCGACATCATTTTGATTGACGAAAATTTCCCTTTAAGAAGTTGTCTTTGTGATTAAAGAAATGGTAGTGGGATAGCGAGAGGTCCGGTGAGTATGGTGGGTGAGGTGGTGTTTCATAGGCCAAAGCGCGTAACTTTTGGAGGGTCATTTGTGCGACGGGAGGTCGTCATTCAACTCGTGCGGTACCCGCTTATCTGGTTCTTTGGCCTTGTCAATTTGCTCTAAGTGGCGAACGATACTAGAATGGTCAACGTTAAGTTCAATCGTAATTTCTCGAGTTATGTTGGCTGGATCAACGTCTACTATTCCCTTCAGTTAACCATCGTCAACAACAGAAGAACTCCCGTGACCACCCTTGATTTATAGGTCGATATCTCCTCCATGAAATTTTTCAAACCAACCTTGAACTGTGATTAGGTTGATGCTTCCGACGCCCCAAACTTCATTAATGTTTTGCGCGGTTTGTACTGCACTGCGGCCGAGTTTAAACTCGTAAAAATAAATTTGACGAAAATCTTGTTTTGACATCTCAGCTTCTGAAGTCCTTTAATATCCAAAAGAAAAAAAAAGAAATAAAACCATTAATTTGCGAAGAATGTGCTTAAAATGAGATTTAAAATGATGTATAATACAAACTACTAGGATTACGTTGTGCATACAAAATGCTTATAAAATAAGTTGTATTGTAAAATCATGCACAAGAAAAGAAGGAAGTTACAAGATCTCATGCGAAACTGCGAAACAACATCATTTGAAACTGAGGACGTCCCGGAAAAGGGTTGAAAACGTTTTTTCAGAAATGTACCAAAAGGTATTAGACGATGCATTATATATTGTTATATAGCATATTAAAAAAAAAAAATTAAACCTGCCGAAATATATGTTCTTTTAAATAAAATAAGGAAATGTGTCTTAGTCTTTTATGAAAAGTAAAGTAAATGCAATTTATGAATATTGATTTTAATATGTATACAAAGCAAGATAAAGAAATTTTTTAAATGAAAAATAAGGTGTCATGATTTTTTTATATATTAATGTAATAACAGATATGAAAATATGTCTATACTTTAATGGGTACTACAATAATAATGCCTGAAATATTGATATAAGATGAATATAAGTATAATACAGGCATAAATAAGACAGTTACTTCTGTCGAAATACTTTAACTAAATCATGCACTATTTTTGCACCAACCTAATACTTTATGAAATTTAATGCATGGTACATATCCCACATGCGCATTTTTTTATGTAACCGAAAAAAAAGTAATTTTTATACATTATTATTTAATCCACAATTTTTTTTCCTTCATGTTACGTCATGGTCATGTAAAATATTTTTTGAAAAATTAAAAAGAACGCAAATATAAAATAATTTCCAAATTTCGATATTTATAGCTTTATAAAGCACAGATTTCAGCTCATAAATATTTAGTAAAGTTTGAATCAGCCGGCTTTGACAGCGCTTTTTCCAAAGTCCATTTTGTGAAGCAAAATGGTAAACACCGATAAAATATTTATAGATAAAAAGAATACATAAATAAGTAAATACTTTTGCTTTTGCCAAAGAAAACTTTAATACTCAGACTCCTATTGTAAAATCGAATAATTTAAAAAACGATATGTGAAAATAATTTATTTAAATTTTCAAAATAATATTAGCATTTTTTTTTAACTTTTTGCTATTGTTATACCTTGGAATATAAATTTGAAAACTGGTTCTTGAAAATTTTTGCTTAAAGTTTTCTGTAGAAAAGTAGCTTCAGGGTATTTTGCAGATGTGTTTTAGCCCTTTATGTCCCAAGTTATGAATTCATGAAAATTTCCTCTTCTAAAGCCTTTTTCGTGAGTTTTTGAAACTACATTAGGAGATTTTTACACAAACATTTAATAAATTTTCGAAGTATCTTGCCAATTACAATTAATTAATTTAATTTGAATTTATAGGGATTTTGTGCAATATTTATAACTCCACACCAAGCTTTTATTTAAAGTGTTTTTTTAGTATTTTGTAGAATTAGAAAGTGTTCAAATATAATGTTCTTACAATAGATATAGAAATATTTCCGAAGTGACCCCCCCCCCCTCCTCCCCAATCTTTCAACGTCAAGAAAGTGAAAAGATGAAAAGATAAAAAATAATAATCTTTTATTTTATTTATTTATTTATTTATTTATTTATTGTGCAACCAATAATGCTTTCGGAACAAAATAAACTAACGTATCTATAACACATTCTAAACTGTATCAGTACTAATAGATGTATTAAATTAATTTTATAACAAGTTATTTTAATGGTATTTTAAAGTACCGTCGTGGCATAAAGGGTTAAATTTATGAAAAAAATTGTGTTAAAATCCTCTAAGGCGTATGAACTAGAGATGAGTTTTTTTCTCTTTTTTCAAAGCCCAAACGCGATACTTAAAGTACGCAGTAGAAAAAAAGAACTTTATAACCATTTAAAATTTTTTCAAGATTAGTTTTCACATCTCTTCTTACAAGGAAGGTCCCCATATGCGCACACTCAGAACATTTTTCAAAAATTACAAAATGTTCTTGTTATGAGGATATATATGTTTAAAAAAAATTCCGGTGGAACCTCTATATAGCGTCCGTAAAAAAATAATGAATATTTCGTTTTGTTATCGATTTATTGCTGTCGATTTTGCTGTCATTTTGTCTGGTTGGCGACGCAAGGATATAAAAAACAAAATACGGTTTTATGAAAAATACTTTTTAAGGCAAACTTTTTCTACTCTTCATACTGAACTAGCTTAAGCAAATTTAACTTAAATAAATTCACTTTTACAACTGCAGTTTTTTCACATAGATTTATACCAGTGGCGTGGCGTGAAAATTTTCGGTGGTCATCGCAATTATTTAAGTTTGTGGTGAAAAATTATTAACTCTAAAATTCAATGGTTGAATGTTCAAAAAAGAAACTTTAAATCTTACCTTCACTTATACATGAACTCCAAATGTTCTGCTAAAACTGGATCGTAGAGTTTTAAAAGCTTATTAAGAGTTTTAAAATATTGCTTGGTCATCGCCGCATCCAGCGATGACCGGACGCCACGCCACTGATTTATACGTATCTATAATGAAATTTAACGACGGTTTAGGACAAAAATTAAACTGATTAAAATTGCTTCAAACTCAGAATTAAAATCCAATTCTGAGCGCTGTCTATTTGACTTCCATTTTTTTAGTGTCGGAGACAACATGAGAAAAGTAAAGGTTGCCATGGAAGGAACGACTTATTAAACGTCGAAATAAACGAGAGATCTCTTAATTGTGCACTACTTTTATAATACACATCTTATCCGGTGAAACTGTGTAAATTTAAATAACTTCAGCAACACGCAACTTGTGTATATTGCAACAACTGAAACTCCCCCCCCCTTCCCAATCTTTCAACGTCCAGAAAGCTGAAATATGCAAAGGCAAAAAAATCATCATTATATCTCTTGTGAAGATAATTGGCCGTCATGTACAACACCAACACCAAAAGAAATTATCCTTTTAAAATTATTTTTGTTTTCTGCAACCAATAATACTTTTGGAACAAGATAAATCAAAGTACCTATAACTCCTTCTAAACTATATTACTACTAATCGATGTATTAAATGAATTTTATAAGAAGTTATTTTAATGGTACATTAAAGTACCTTCAGGCCATAAAGGGTTAATACAGTTTTTTCAATATTTTTATTAGACAGTTTAAAATATTTTAAATTCGATTCTAAAAAGGGACTTCTACTGCTTGAAAAAAAATACAGTTTAATGAAACTACTTTTTATTTTATAGATTTAAGGAATATGTGAAGTAAAGATAATGCTAGTACTACGAATTTTATATTATTAGATGTCAAATTATTCAAATGAGAAAATCATTAGCCAAAGATTACAAATATTAGCCAAAAACTCTTAGTATAAGGAGACATTCTTCTACTAATTTTTGTAAATCATACGAAACTATAATAAAAGTTAGACTATAACATATATCAGACTATTTTTTTTATCACAATCAATTGGTAAATAAATCATAACAATCGAAGATTTCCAAGTGGGGGAAAAAAGTCCCGGCCAGAAACCGAACCTGATATGTTTTGGCTAAAGCTGCCAAAGCTCTACCAACTGAGACATTCTGGAAGAATCTGGAGGTCTAATTCACCCAACTAACCTTTAACGATCCCAGCATCTAGTCTGATATCTAAATCAGCTCAACAGAATAAATCGAAGTTTATTTTTGGAGCTGCAGTAAACGCTGCATGCGTAATTTTGTTAGATTAATTTTTTAACACAATTAATCAGTTGGTAAATAAATCATAAAAGTCGTAAATTTCCAAGTGGGTTCAGCCAAGATACCTCTGGTTCGAATCTTGTCCCAGAATGTTTTAATCCACTTGTAAATGTAGTTGAAGTTCTCTCTCTTTGAAAATTTCATTTTTATTAGAACTCTTGTATATCATACTTATATAAATTCACAAAAATATGTAATTATTTCATTTCTCCGTAAATTTTAATAATAAATCAGAACTGTTTAAACATTATTTAAAATAGTATAATTTAAGATTTAACTCATACATCAACAATATTATTACATAAATAGTTACGTGTATACAAAAAAAAAAAAAAATAGTGACTTAGTAATGTTCTGGCTCGAGCTGAACAATGTGGATACATGTTTCTAATAATAAACCATTTTTATAGAAATTTCGAAACATTATTAATATATTACTAATACAATATTTCTTAATAATATTTAATATCTTTTAATATAGCGGGAAATTTCTGTTTTTTTTTTTCATCCGTTGATAAAAAATTCTAATGGAAGAAAGTCTCAGCAGGTGTCAGAAATGAATATCAATAAAACTTATGGGAATTTTGTGGCATAGAATACTGTGAAAGGAAAATGCCTTTGAGAAAATATAGATTTGCATCTGAATATGCATCCATTGATTTGCTTTTCAACAACAAATTCAAAAAGATGGGAGACTGACGATATTACATATAAAAGTCTAAATGTAGAAAATATCCGGGTGCAGTATGATATTCTGCGACGATTACAAATAATTATAGATATAATTACATAGATTAAAAATATATAAATGACAACAAAATATCTTATTAAAATAGCAACACTTTCACAAAACCATTTCCCTTTTGTCACGTTTAGAGCCGATATAAAAAAAAAAGGGAAAGTTATTAAAAGTGCCTGCTGTAGCATACTAACATTTTACCTGTCTTGTGGGGCAAAAGTCTGTTAATAAGAAAATAGTTGAATTGTAATTAAATTTATCCAAAGTTATTTCAGTTGGCTACCCAGCAAAGAAAGAAACAGTGGGCCATCAGCTGGAAAAAAGATGGCAGCCAGCACTGCCATCAGCGGTAAAGTGCAATGGTGCCATTACTGAAACCTATACGAAAGTGTCCGTGCTGAATGCAGCTGGCCCATCAGTGATGGCCAACAGCACGTCAGCATTGGTATGCCATCACATTAGTTCAGTCCGGCATTTTTCCTGCAGTACTAGCACCTATCCCACAGCTATTCCAATTTCTTACAGAATTCTATAAAAAAAAACTAAGTATTATGGCTCTTTTTTTTATAAGCTAGTTTCACCAAGAGCTATAGAAATATCTGTAGAAGTGTCTATAACAGAAATGCCTATAGAAATATTCGAACTTGCAGCGGTTTCCATGTGGTCATTCTCCCAAGTACTAACCGCGGTCGATGTTGTTTGGTTTTCGTGATCGGACATGAACAAGCACTTTCAACAATCGCTCGTAGTTTTCAAGACAAGTTCATGACACTATTTCAAGTTTGTTTCTTTTGTGATTTACGTTCCCAATCATTAAAGTGGTATAGAAATTATTGTATTGTATAGAAATCCTATATATTTTATACGCTTTTTTTTATTATTATTGATTCTGAACTGTGTAAATTATGAAAACCGAAATTCTTTGTAACTTAGTAAAACCAGATTTAAGGAGAGAAAAGAAAGCTCGTTGAAATAAAGAATTTATTTATTTATTCATTTACTTATTTATTTTGTTGGTGGCAGTGGTGCTATATTATTTACAGTTAAAAAAATTAGCTTCACAGTTTAAATTGTGTTAAGATATTCATTTCAGATTTGTGTTTAAATACTCAATGTCTTCGATAGTCGCAACGCCACCTAGCGTAAAGGTTCCCAGCAATAATACTGCAAAATTTCGTGCACTTCCATGTAGTGGCGGGCCAGCGCATGAGATAAAACGGAAGCCAGCCAGAATTTTATCTGATTATTTCCAACAGCAAAGTTGACTGAAGCTGCCCAGCAGTGGTTGACCATTAGCTAGCACTTCTCCATCATTGCCAGCACCTATCTTGCTGCTGGCCAGCAATTGCCTCTATGCTGGGATGGCCCTTTTTTCTATAAGCTAGTTTCACCAAGAGCTATAGAAATATCTGAACTTGCAGCTGTTTCCATGTGGTCACCCTCCCAAATACTTGACCGAGCTCGATGCTGTTTGGCTTTCGTGATCGGACATGAACAAGTACTTTCAGCGTATGCTATGACCGCTCGTAGTTTTGAAGCTCTCATTACATTATTTCAAGTTTGTTCTTTTGTGATTTACGTTCCCAGTTATTAGATTTGTATAGAAATTATTGTATTGTATAGAAATCATATATATTTTATACGCTTTTTTTTTATTATTGATTCTGAACTGTGTAAATTATGAAAATCGAAATCCTTTGTAACTTAGTAAAACCAGATTTAAGGAGAAAAAAAAGTGCGTTGAAATAAAGAATTTATTTATTTATTCATTTACTTATTTATTTTGTTTCTGTTAAGGGTGCTGTATTATTTACATTTTCAAAAATAATTAGCTTCACAGCTTAAATTTTGTCCATTCAAGATATTCATTTCAGATTTGTGTTTAAATACTCAGTGTCTTCGATATTCGAAAACACACCTAGCGTAAAAGGGTTCCCAGCAATAATACTGAAAAAGTTCGTGCACTTCCATGTAGTGGTGGGCCAGCGCATGAGATAAAACGGAAGCCCATCAGAATTTTATCTGGTGATTTCAAACAGCAAAGTTGACTGAAGCTGTCCAGCAGTGGTCATGCAGTGGTAGACCATTAGCCAGCACTTCACCATCATTGCCAGCACCTATCTTGCTGCTGGCCAGCAATTTCCTCTTTGCTGGGTACCAATTATCCGACACCCATTCAATTAAGGTTATTACACTTAACTGATATGACTGGACAAATGGCAGACCATATAGAAAGACCATATATATATACCATATTACATACAGCCGTTTTTAATGTGCCCTGACATTTATCCCGCCATATCAATTCTGCATCATAAACTTAATTTAATGGTTGCCGAATATTCGGAAGTCTACTGCATAATGATGCACCATTGTAAGAATAATATTATATTGTATATTACACGCGATTACACAGCGTTGCAAATATCTCGAAGATAATAAGAGTCTCTACTATTTGTCTATCTTTAATTTATTGTTTCAGTATTTCAAAATTATCAGTCTTAAAACTGTGAGATTAAAATGTAAAAATAGATAAATCAATGTATAAAATCATAAATGTTCATAAAGCCGACATTCTGTAATATTTTTCAAAACATAATATTGAGGTAACAAAATAGGATTCGATTGAAAGTTTCAGGAAGATTTCTTATTTACTGTTATTTCTTCATACTCTTCTTATGCTTAAATGTTTATCATAATCAAGCTGTTTATCTTCTATGATAACAAAGTAAAAGAGTTATCCTTAATTCTGATTTGTATATTAATAATTATTGTATTACAAGTATTGGAGATCAATTGCATAGAGAAACGTATATGTTAGTAGATTTTCCATATACACCGATACATAAACTTAGCAATGTCGCTCAATGAAAAATTGCTCAAAATATGTTAAAAATTTCTCTAGATTACTTTACTTAGCGATCAGTCGCAATACAACTCTTAACGGAATTTCTTCTTTCTGCGTATTTAAAAATGCATTCGTCAATCTTCTTCAACAATATTTTCTCTTTGTAAGGACTTATCTTATATTTTTCAGGGGACCCTACTTCAAAATAGCCTTAAAAAGTGTTGATTTCAGAAAAAGGTACATGAGGGGTAAATATATCTGTTGTACCTGTTGGTTTAATAAATAATGTTGTCACAGGATGTGCTGCAAATGAGCTGCCTGAGCTTCCCAATACAAATGAACTTTACGTTGCACATTTGTGAAACAAGGCTGCTAAACCCTCTCTTATCACCCGCATGGATCTCGCATGGGATATTGTCGAATATCTCCTCCAGTGTGTGTAGTTTATTCATATAGACATGCCCTTTTTATGTGACCACATAATAAGATGATGTCAAATCTGGTGAACTTGGAGGCCTTGTCTTGTCTTTATGAAATTACTATGCTTTTGAAAAATGCTACGTATTCAGCTGTGTTTGAAAACACTGGTGATGGGAAACATTTCCTCCATCTTCTGAATTAAAGTAATTTCTTACGCATATAGGGATGAGATGCAATTGTTCTATTTTATTTTCTCGTTTGCTTTTTTCTGAAAAAGACAATTTTCCGGGGTTACATTCAAATGAAACACATTACATTTAGCCTGAATTAGAAAGCAATTTTGACCGTATTCTATCAATTTAAGGTAATTGGCCTATGATATATCATTTAATGACTAATCAGGCTTAGTGCTTCCACATGTTCTTCATTTTAATTGCAGTGCAACGGGCGTGGAACTTCCTGTTTAATTTTAGTAACATTCATTTTAGTAATTATGCTCCAGAAAAAGGAGAATTCCATTATATAAGTTCCGTTGAAAACACATTCTGAATATTTATTATAAATATTTTTAAATATTAAATTTTGTACACACGGTATGCATTACATTATAAATGTAGGATAATATGCTAATTTTACATATTTAGCTCTATTAGAATAATAAAAATACTCGTGAAAAGGAATGTTTCGAAAACAAATTAATATTAATGCTTAGATTGATACCATGAATATACTTATGAATTCAGTTATGACATACACCGTCAACATCATTTTAGAGAATGCTGTAGAAACGCTTTTGAAAGTATCATATCGTAAAGTAAATTTCAAATCACGATTAAATTTTATTAACTTGTTGTGAATAATCATATTTTAATCAAACTGTTAAGCCGTCTTGTATTCGCATGGAATGGAAATCCATGTTAATATATTTATAAAGCAATACGCTACATTCTCTATCTAAATATATAGTCACACATTTATAAAGAAAAGCACTTATAAAGAGAGACATTCACAAAGAAACGAACATATAAAAAGTTTATAATAAAACACACATACTACAATATATATTAAAACACACATACACACATAAATAACGCCTGCATTCAACAGTTAAAGGTATATATAAATATTATACAGACGTACATAAAATAAATACAATAAACCCAACTGGAGTGAAAAATTAGCCAGAGCCAGGAACTGTGGTCCCGTGTTCGATTCCTGGCTCTGGCTAATTTTTCACTCCAGTTGGGTTCATTGTATTTATTGTATGTATGTCTGTATAATATTTATATATACCTTTACATATAAAAAGTTTGTTTTCCTGAAATATAGTACTCATTTAAGCTATTTATCTGTATAGTAATTTCCTTGCACAGATATAACAATATATAATTTTTTAACAGAAACTGCGTCCTGAGAAAATGTTTAATGAAGCATTTATTTACCAATAATATATATATGTACCACCGAGAAAATACTTCAGGCATTAAATAGATTATTAGATTTTTTTCTCCATAATATAAGATAATCCATAAATATTAACTGACAAAGTTCACATTTCTCGGATTAAAAATTGAAAATACCTCATAAAACTATACCCATTCTTATAAGCCTGAAAGCATTAAAATCGTTATTTGATTTCAAACATAATCCATGACGTTAAAATAGAAAAGTAAATTGTTTTTAAACAAGAATATAAATTTTTCTGCATATAATTATTTAACATCACCAATTCAAAAGGCATTTAAGTTGCAAAATCTCTGCTACATTTAAAATGTCCACATTCGAAACCTATATTACTTCCGGTGTTGAGAACCAGAGTAGGCTAACCCACATTTTTGTGAAAAATTAGTTTGAATTGTCAAAGTATTATGTGCCTGACCATCTATTCGCTACGTAATGAATTTTATTACTTTCGAAACTATTCAAGTGATATAGCCAGTTTAATAGATGGTCAAACGTATTTTTAGATATCAAGCTACCAATTCCAAACAAGTGGCTTGGTCACTCTGGCACAACCAAATTAATCACCATATGCCTTCTAAAAAAGCTTTGTCTACTCTGGTCACTTTAAAAACTGGCTTACAAGACTTTGAAAAAAAATTGTTCCAGATTTTTTGAAGCATTTTTCTCGAAATCGCAACTGACGAGGTTGATCGACGCTGTTTCTAAACGCTTCATATTCGTATTGATTGAATATGTTTTCAAATAAATCATCATACATTACATATTCACAAATTAATAACCATATAAAAAAATTTCATTATAGCTTAATAATACGTAGATGCCAATGATTACAAATCTAACACCATTTTTTTTCGAATAGAAATAAATCTTTACTATATTCAACCGAAATGTATGCGATTTAATAAAACGAACATTACAATTCAGAAATGGTTTTATTCAAAATAAGTTATCCTATTGCTTCTTTCTGCAAAATGATCTATATACATAAAGTCTGAGAAAATATATTTTATTAAATGGAAATACTTTACAGTAAAGTAATTTAAAAACACATGGCATAACTAAAAATAAATTAGTTACGGTTAAACAGCTGCTGACAGCATTAATTTTCTACGTCCTAAATGTTAATATTTTTATTTCAGGAGGAAACAACAAATAAAAAAGTTCACTACGAAGGTTCCGAATTAATATATTATATATATAAACATTTGTGATAAGAAGAATTTTTAATACAAAAATTAGACAGCAGAATCTTAAGTCTATTTTTCGATTTTATTTTATGAAAAACACAAACCTAGATTTGTAAACAAATTACTAATTTATTTTATTTTATAAATAGCAGTTTCTCGAGAATTTACCATAATTCTTTAGTAGAAGATTAATCGAATCGTCACATTCTTCAAATTTTAAACAGGCATAAAAAACTGTTTATATGTCAGGATTTTTTGTTTTCGCAATTGCTTGGATTGCATGTTAGGAACGATAATAAAAAAAAAAAAACTTTGCACACGCTTTTCAGATTATTTGAATGAAAAGGGAGATTTCTGTGACGTTTTTAACATCTCCCAAGATAGTTGAAAAGTTTTAAATTAATAAAGCTTCGTAAAAAATCACCATAAAATAAAACAAAACATAGGACGCGTTTTGAGCTAAAAATATTAACAGCTCGTCATCAGCTACAGTAAACACGTGTCCGAAAGGGGACAAGGTCAAAAATGAACTGAAAGGTATAGAATAGAGCTTGCAAAAAATGAGACAGATGGCGCTAGCTGAAAGGGTCAAATGCAGAAGACGAAATTGCTGCCAAAGTCATAGAAGAGAAATTGATAGGGAAAAATGGAGATAAAAGAAATAAACAGAATTAAAATAAAATAAAAGAAGTAAATTAAAAAATATAAATATAAATAATTATAATAAAGAAAGAAATATAAAAGAATAAACAAGAAAAAACCAAAAGATCCCTTTTTTTCCTCAAACAAAATAAAAAGAAAAGAAACAAGAGAAGAGGGAAAAGAATTACAAAAGTAATTTCCACGCTGACAAAGCTTTATTATTTTAATAGTTTCATATTGCCAGTTTTCGGTGCTATTTCGCTATAGTTGAAAGGGGTTTCGAGAAAAAGGCTTTAAAAAATCAGGAACAATTTTTTTTCAAAGTCTTGTAAGCCAGTTTTTAAAGTGACCAGAGTAGACAAAGCTTTTTTAGAAGGCATACGGTGATTAATTTGGTTGTACCTGAGTGACCAAGCCACTTGTTTGGAATTGGTAGCTTGATATCTAAAAATACGTTTGACCATCTATTAAACTGGCTATATCATTTGAATAGTTTCGAAAGTAATAAAATTCATTACGTAGCGAATAGATGGTCAGGCACATAATGCTTTGACAATTCAAACTAATTTTTCACAAAAATGTGGGTTAGCCTACTCTGGTTCTCAACACCGGAAGTAATATAGGTTTCGAATGTGGACATTTTAAATGTAGCAGAGATTTTGCAACTTAAATGCCTTTTGAATTGGTGATGTTAAATAATTATATGCACAAAAATTTATATTCTTGTTTAAAAACAATTTACCTTTCTATTTTAACGACATGGATTATGTTTGAAATTGGGTTTGTCCGCTGTCTGTCTGTCTGTCCGTACTCTAATTCACATAAATTTCACATTATTTCCATGCAATTGATAGATGTTATTGGGTATCACTATAGCATGTTCGGTACTGAAGATGAAGTGTATGGCATTTACAGTTCATTTACAGAGACAATCAAAAGAATTCGTTACATTACAGTTTATGGGGGGAAATCTTTTGCGATGTACTTGAATGATATTACAGCATTTTAAACATACTAAAATTTATATATAGCACTGAGGTGAACTACACGGCGCTTACTGTAGAATATGGTGTGCATAGAATATATCGTTCATTTACAGGTACATACAAAATAATTTGGCCACAAAAGAAATTGAATTATTGATGCCTATGAACTGTAATTGCTGTAAGTGCGTTTTTAGTTGTGATACGCGTTTTTAAAAAGAACTATTTTTTAAGATTGTGTTAGACTTGGTGTGGATAAATTCTATAGATCATATACAGGGCTGCACAAAATTTCTCAAATACATTTCCATTTAAATAGCTGAATGAAAATTTTTAACTGTGCTATTCGCTCCAATGAGCTAACTTTTATTTAATTTAGTAACATTAATTTGTGTAATTTCCCTTTTAAATTTGTCCGGTTTCAATTTTTGATTTTTTTTTCAAACCTGTCTTTCGCTAGAGTGTCTTTTACTCGGGACGTGGTTCGGGGCCTAAGAACCTTGCTTCCGCAAAACAGTTGGAATAAGTGGAAGAATAAAGGGCTGCGGACGAAGAGAGGCCGCTCGCCGCGGCGGTTGGATAATCAAAACAATAAGTCAGGTAACATGAAATTCTATCACATTTCTAATTTTTTTTGTCCTTTTATCATTTTTTAAATTTTATATGCCCTCCCTTGATACTTTTGTATGTTACTGTATACCTATTTGATATTTTACCTTGTATGTTACTGTGTATATGAGGGTGGTCTCCTCGTTTTCTCTCTCTTACAGTTTTCTGAATTGTACATAGAAATAATAATTATTTCTATGTAGTGTGCATACAATTCCATAGATCATATACAGGTCTGCACAAAAAACTGATATTTTCCCGACATTTTATTGTAATAGCAGAAATTGGGTTTTCAAATGCGTTATGAGTTTTTCAAATTGTTTATTTATACATCATATTTCACCTCAATGAACCGTGAAGTTTTGTTACAGTATTCTGAATGTGTTGGTAAGTGTTACATAATTTATGCTGGATGCATGATTTTCGTTCTTGTTTTAGTTTTGGACATGCGCCCTTTCAAAATTAAATACGGGGTAACTAAGATTTCAAATAGTGGACATATCAAAAATCAATGCTTTAATAAACAATAAGTGCACAAAATAGTGAAAAATATTGAAATAAGAATCTTTTGTCACTTTTGCCATTCAAAGCTTTACTTTGCACTGTCTAGTGTTGTACATGGACAATTTACAATGCTGTCGTAAAAAGATTTTGTCTCTTCACTTACATATTTCACAACTTTTTTGAATCTTCAGTTTTTTTTTTTAGTTAATAGGGTGTTTCTTTTCAATGTCTCGTTCATTAGGAAAAGTGATACATATTACATTAGGCTTGTTTTGACGAAACGTACTCAGAATCAGCACATTTATAGGTGGACTACTAATAAAATTTCCTTTGTCCATTTCAAAGTAGTAAAGCTCAGATATTTAAAGGAACTTTCTGTCTTTCTTATTTTTGACTGTTATTGTTTCAGTTAAGTTACGTACTTTTTGAAATACGGAGGCCACCACTTATCAAAGTTCAATATGATCCTACTATCTTGTAATACTAACGCTTTTTCGATCTTACCTACTAGTCCAGGCAATAGGGAATTTTACCTAGCAAAATTAATGGTAGTACTGGAAATCGGCTTTCTAGATGTTTTTGGGGTCGCTGAATCCGAATTTGTAACTTCCCACCAAAATTTCCCCGGGCAACCTCCCCAAATTTTGTTAAAAAGCCCCCAAAAAGGTTTTAATTAAAAAAATCATTTTTTTTTATTCTTTTAGAAAAAAAAAGTATCTAGAAATTCAGAAAGTAGACAAAATTTCCAACAAATTAGATATATGACATTATGACTTAGGATGAAGGGGAAGGGGGATCCGCCTAAGAACATGCGCGCGGTGCTGCGTAAACTAAGTTGCGCAATTCCACTTAACCACTCACACGTTTACATTCGTCCTCCCATCTCCCATACGAACTTTCTCTATAAGGTTTACTTTAGGATTTTTGGGTCGCTGAATCCGAATTTTTAACTTTCCCCCCAAAATTTCCCCCCGAACCCCCCCCCCCCCCCCAATAGTTCTTTTAACTTAAATTTCTTATTGTTTTAGGGGAAAAGCATTACGAAATTCAGAAACTAGACAAAATTTGCAACAAATAGGATATATGAAATTATGAATTAGGATGAACGGGGAGGGTGAGGGTTGCCTCGGAACATGCACTGCGGCGCTACGTGCACTAAATGATGAAGTCCAGGCAATAGGGGATTTTATCTGGCAAAATTAATGGTAGTACTGGAAATCGGCTTTCTAGATGTTTTTTGGGTCGCTGAATCCGAATTTGTAACTTCTCACCAAAATTTCACCCGGCAACCCCCCAAAAAATTGTTTTTTTTTAATTTGGTTTTTGAGAAAAGCGCGCGGGGAATGTTCCGAGGCAGCCCCCTCTCTCCCCGTTTATCCTACGTCATAATGTCATGTATCCTATTTGTTGCAAATTTTGTCTAGTTTCTGAATTTCGTAATGGTTTTCCCTTAAAATAATAAGAAATGTAAGTTAAAAACAACTATTTGGGGGATTTTCAGGGGGGGGGGATTTTGGGGGTAAGTTAAAAATTCGGATTCAGCGACCCAAAAAACTTAAAGTAAACCTTATAGAGAAAGTTCGGAATGAAGATGGGAGGGCTAATGTAAACGTGTGAGTGGTTAAGTGGAATTGCGCAACTTAGTCCACGCAGCCCTGCGGCGCATGTTCCGAGGCAGATCCCCCTTTCCCTTCATCCTAAGTCATAATGTCATATATCTAATTTGTTGCAAATTTTGTCTACTTTCTGAATTTCTAGATACTTTTCCCCTAAAACAATAAAAAAATGGAATTTTTTAATAAAAACCTTTTTTGGGGGGCTTTTTACCAAAATTTAGGGGGGGGGGGGTTGCCGGGAAAATTTTGGTGGGAAGTTACAAATTTGGATTCAGCGACCCAAAAAACATCTAGAAAGCCGATTTCCAGTAATACCATTAATTTTGCTAGGTAGAGTCCCTATACGGTCTCTATTGCCTGGACTATACTGAGACGTGAGACATCCTTTATTAGTGTTTCATACTCTTTTGTAGTGTACACTCTATCATTAATTCTAATAGCCCTTCTGATAACACATATCTAGATTATGTGCCGTTTCTTAAATAAGCGTGTTTTTCTAACTTCCATAACAATGAATAGAGTCGAGTTAGAAATGTGTCCTTTAAAATCATAATTCGGCTGTCCCAATAGAATGTACTTTTACCAAAACATTGATTTCTAAAAAAATGTGACTTGTGCCCTCTCTAAAATAAAGGGTTCAATTGTCTCTCTTATTTGTAATAAACTATTTAACTCAATGAAATGTTATTTAAATTCTTACAAAAGTGATTGAATTATTCCATAAAAATGTATAATTTAAGGAAAATTAATATCAGAAAAATAATGTAGAGTAAAGTTGTGGCAGATTGCTTAGCTAATCTTTCATAAAGGTAATGGACAGGTGACTTTATATTATTTTGCTTGCAATTGTGTTGTAAGTAACATTTGTATGTGAATGATATTTTATCTGTCTGTATTTCCTGAATCTTATTGTGACATTTATTTTGCACTGATATATTAATTAGGAAACTGTGGCAAGGTAGTTGATATATATAGTGAGGTATCAGCTGAAATAAAACAATTTGGAGCAGATCACACCGAAGTGTGTTTATCGTGGACAATGCTTTGGTTCTCGCCACGTGTAGGTTGATTTGAAACAGAGATTCAAATTTCCAGTTTCCGGCAGAACCAGAGGTTGCGGGTTTTACCTCTTTGGTAAGGTGATTTTTTTATACTTCGAATAAGGAAGTGCCGGAATACAGTGAATAACAATTGGAACTAGTGATATCTCACAAAGTGCAAATTTAATTTCTAGTAAAAGGAACTGTGGGGACATTGTGAGATGATTTAAGTACTTTATAATTATAAGTTTAAGAAAAGAATTTCCTCCCTTAGTTTTGATAATTGAGATTGCTTTGAATCCATTAAATTAAATCTATCCGCTGCACTGCTGTCATTCCCGGTTTATTATAGAAAAAAAATGGTTGTGTTTCTTAAATTCTGTGTCATTGTCTATTTTCAAGCTGGCAGCACCCACTGGGTTGTCACTAAGTTATGAATATTGTTTCCTGACAAAATACTTTCATGGCAATACCCTTAAAAGACGGTCAATAAAATTAATAAGAAGATTTTTTTTTTTAATCCTGAATAAAAAACAAAAAGCTGGACTGTAATCTTAGAAAAATTTTCACCTGCTGATAATTCTCTTTGGAGAAATAAGAAGCAGTCTAAAAAAATTTCCTAAAATGTCAAATTTCCTAAAATTTCCTAAATGTCAGAAATGAAATCAGCAATAACTTTAAAGGAAGGCAACTTTGTTCGTTTGGAAAGATTTTCAGTTAATAAATGTAAAATAAGACAAATAAGGGTTCGGTAGCAAAAGAAGAAAAAAAAGACTGGAGCGTGCGTAGTACGGTCTGTGCACAAATCATTTGGAAAACTTTACGTTTAAAACTATAAAATCACAGAAATTCGATGTTCGTTTGCGAAGACAGACCGAAGCATCCGTAGCAGCCCTCGATGCACACGGTTGAATGCAGTGGGATCGCTACCACTATGTTCAATTGGAAATAATTTCGCTTAAAAATTGTAAACTCATACAAATTGGGGGCTTGTTTAAAAAAAAAATAGAGCGGAAAGTATGCAGCACGGCCGGTTATGCGCTACCGAAGGCAATGGGGGTAACAACACAAAATCCCTCAAGGAGAAAAATTTCTGAATTCAACACTGATTTTAGATATATTTTAATTGGTCTAAGTGCGGGTAATGCTGGACTGGTCAGCTAGATTATATAGAGAGAATCATACATAATTAAAAAAAAAATACTTTAATTAAATAAATGTGGCAATTTGATATGCTTATGTTATTAAAGTTGCAACATAAACGTATTTTTACTTTTATTTCAGTCGATGTTATTGTTGCATTTAAGTGTATATTTCATTTTTATTATTAAAATATAACTCTTGTGTGATATTAAATATTAAAACTTAATTTCATTAACAAGATTCGATTAAAAAAAATCCAGACAATCAAACAATAAATCAATTAAGATAGAAAAAAACAAATACCGAGGACACAATCTGAAAACTTGGGTTTAAGATACCGATATTCAGAGCACTGCACTAGAATGTTTACTTCTTTATTTCACCGAAACAGTACAAGTGAATGTGTCCGTTTGTGCAAAATGGTTTCCATAATTGGGTGATTCAACATCATCAAGCAAGAAAAAAAAAGTTGCACTCTGCTTTGAAGTTTCTTTGTACGGGTAACTCTGTTTGATTGAATCGGATCCAATGTCAATGTTCATGTACGTAAAACAGGATGACAGGCACAGATTAGTGTTGAAGACCTTAATCCAGGAAGAAAACTCTTTTGTAGTAGTCAGAGCAATGGCTCTGCCTTATTAGGTTTAAATCATAAGGCTTATGCTTGGAGCCATATTGTGGGTGTATTTTATTGCAATGTATTAATCTATTAGGAAATATGTCACTAGGCGACTTATGGTTAATTCTCCGAAGACATACTGGCCGATCATATATAATGCAATAATTCTACACCATGCTGTAACCTTCTAAAAATGTAATAGAACTTCCAGATTTGAATGTTTTTCACATTTTTTCACCCCTATAAATGCGACAGATATACCTATTCATCGAGCCTTTTAGAAAAGAATGTGTCTTGTCGGTTCATAGAACACTCCAAGGAGATAGAACCTCCATAGAATACTCCAATATCAATTTCACTTCCTGCAAGGAATTCTAGCCAGTAAGCTAGACAAAAAGTGTAATGAGTTTGTAGCAAGAGCTGAATACAGGAAAGTTTAAATATGTAACATCGCAGAATTTTCCAAAGAATCATATGACCTGTAGCACTTGGTTCATGTAACTCTGTTGCTGTGTGGCAGAAACTTGTGCTACCCATGAATTTTGCAATTCTGTCATCTTACATCAATTGTAAAACATCTTTAATTATTGTTGAAGAAATTGCCTTTCTTCCTCTTCTGCGACAAGTATCCAGCGATCTCATTTCTTCGAATTTCTAGATCATTTTTTGTAATAGGTTTTGGATCATTAAATATTTTGTGTTTCTTAAACTTTATTTTTAAAACCCTCCTCCCTCTTAAACTTTGAACAGATTTCGTAACAGATTCCGAGAAGTTACAAATTATTTCATACAAATGCTGATAATTTAGCAAATATTTACTCTACTAGGGGGCTCTGCCCCCTACGAGCGACGCTCGTCAACCCCCGATCAGACACCGCAAATTCTAAAAGCACGTTAATTTGATCGGCTTAAAAATTTTTTCGGAAGAATGAATTATAATTAAAATAACAGTGGCGATCTCCCTGCTAACGGGTTGTTTTCGTTTTTGATTAATTAAGATCAATGAAACATGTAAAAATAAGCTAATAACTATCAAATGAATTAAGTAAACAGAGTCTTTGTCTCTCTGTATTTTTATAAGTTTTTTAAATAAGACATTTTAAATGTATCGCTTTAAATCTGACGTAATTTTTATCAAAGTTTTCTTTCTCGTTTTAATAATCACGTGAAAATACTTTTTTGTTAGAAAGGAAATATTATTTGCTCTATCTTAGTTATCTTAGTTATTATCTTAGTTACTATCTTATTCTCAACAATAGTTTAAAAAAATTATCTCAAAATATCAAATAAATGTCTCGCGCAAATATATTTTTTAATTTAAACTGTTTGTCAATATTAGGAATTGGTAATATTAGATATGACACAATTTCCTCCATGTACACTTTTAACGCATATTAATGGATTTATTATTTTACAATTTTCTTTCTCTTTCAAAATTCCCGTGTAAATATAGTTTTTATGACGTAATTATAAATATATTCCTGCTTTTAATACATAATCATTTAATTCTCATTTGAAAGTTTTATTCTGTTTATAATATCACGTGTAAACAATTTTTAATTTGAAGTAAATATTATTCATTGCGCTGTTTTTAAATTTGACAACAATTTAAAATAGTACCCTTTTCTAAAAATTGTAAAAAATGCCTCACGAAATGCTGAAAATTGAATTTAAAATAGAAATAAAACTTCACAAAAGAGTCTAATTAAAGAAATAAATGCAGTCTGCACACCAGGCACTTTTAATGTATAAAATGATCTACAAATGATTAAATTCCCATGTATAATTTTTGCTCCTATAAAACTTTTTTAATGGAACGATTTTGACCCACTTTAACATTAAATATCTCTTAAAATAATTCTTCGATTTGAAAACTGTCTGCATCAGCTTGTTTATCAAACATTTCTCTATAACACCACCGATTTTCATATTTTTGTATGCAATATTTTTCTTAACCCTCTCACTGCGTAAGTAATTCTTCGCGATCAGTGTCCTTTACAAAATTTTTAATCTTTTATCACCGTTTCTTTAAAGCAGAAATTTTTGACTATGTTAATCGGGGAAAATGTCCTGAATAAATCAGACAAAGTTATCGCTAAAAAATAACTGGTGGGAATAATCAAATAGTATTCATTAGACGGGAAAATGCATGCCCGAGTATTTCTCGGGTTGCACAGCGAGAGGTTTAATATTCACGAAGAAAGACCTCCGGTCATATAAAATTCAAAACCGGCGGCGGCGGTGACAGCATTAGTTACTTTTTTTTAGAATAGAGAGATTCGTATTCTAATTATAATATATTGTTTCTACTGTGTTTTATTAAGTTTTTCGAAAGTGAAATTGAATTTGGATGAAAAACCTAAATGCAGACGCTAGAAATATATGGAATTTTTTAAATAAAACTTTATATTTCCATGAATATACTTGCTATTCTAACACAAATGTTGTAATAGATTCACAATGCCATATACTATAGCTACGGTTCCTGTACAGCTTTTAATTTTACAGTGTGATAGCAAATATTGTTATTTTTTATTTAATTTGTTGTTCGGCCCCTATTTGCCCTCGTGGTTAAATCGTCATTGAAAATCATAAAGTCAAACAATTTCTGTTCATCCCTGCGTTATTTAAGAATTTGTCAAATATTTCTTTAGATAATCTCGATATCCTTCAATTATTGAAGTCCTCTATAATAATATAATCACCCACTGTAACTACTTTTGGAATGTTAATTTTCTTTTCCTAAAAATTTTCAATTTAAATACTCGGTAAATCATCTTAATTTTTTGTTTCGAAAATTGTTTAAATAATAAAAGTAGCTAACAGGAAAAACTTAAATACCTGTACATAGTATTTTAAATCCGATAATTTATTGTAAAATGATAAGACATATATATTTTTAATTAGAAGCAGTTTTTCAAGATCAAAATTCCCCCTAGCTTTATTAAAAATACGACTTATAAATATATTACGTTAAGTTTTATAAAATGCAAATAAAATAATAAGTGCGACGCAAAAATTCATTTTTCAACAGTACCTCTAATTAATTGACTTAATGTTACGCAAATTCAACGAAATTCCCAGTTGTAAACAAATTTTACACCTAGATACTTCCTAATTAATTCATGGTCTATAGTTCGCAAATCTTCTATTCCAGAATTTTTAATAATTTAAAATGTTCTGAATTCTTTTTAAAGAGTTTTCGAGCTCAAGTTATTTCGTAATTATTATCATCCAAAGACGTCTCATGTTTACGAAAGTGTTTTAAAATGATTCTTGGTAATTAGTTTAATTATATCTAAGGATTTGAAAAGTATTTAAACATTTCAATTTTCTCATTTACATTAATTCTATCATTCTGCCCTACCAATGGCCGATAGGTTCTGCTCTCGAAACTGGTAGACGGAAGGTGCTGGGTTCGAACCCAATCGCGCCTGTCGGCCCAATCTTTCGGAATTTTCTGTGGTTTTCTTCGAACCTTGGATGTTTTTGCATAAATACGAGTTAGTCTCCCTTAGAAAGACTCCCACGGAGGGCAGCACTCCCCCTTCGGGCCTATATCCATCGTGCAGATAATCGGCCGTCATAAACATCACAAACATAATAGAAAATTCATTTTACAAAAATAATCGTCAAAAAGCAACAATTTGTCAAACTATTTGTATGAGCATTGTATATGAACTTACACAATTTTAATGTAAAGTTTGTTTCACATTGAACTTATTGTTTTGATGTAACCTAAGTTCAATTAATTTTTTTTAATGCTTCAGAAAATGCATGAATTCTTAGAATTTGCTGACGTACGAGAAATGAACATAACGTCGTATGTTGTGACACTATTATAACTGAGTTCACTTTTTACATTATTTTAAAAAGGAACTTGGAAAAGTTACTACTGGTAGAGAATAAGATTGCGATTAAGTACATTTTGTACGGTGTTATAAAATAACTACAAACACTACAAAAAGTTCTATATTCCGTAAAGATTTTGCTATTATGAACCTTAATAACCTACGTTAGTTTCGTTCTGTTTGAAATAATTTAGTATTATCGAAATGCATGTGAAGCGATTATTTCCCATAGAGCGTGTTGTAACACTACGAGCACAATGTTTAATCGAGAGCATGCAAGAGTTATCCTTAACACATACTTAAATTTCGTATCAATCAAAGCACACTTACGAAACATAGTGTGCGAATATCTAGACGGAAGCATCCAACACCTTAACATTTTTCATTTATGTCTGAAGATGATAAAAAAAACCACCTAAATTACTGCAATACGCGTTTAGCTTATGATGCAATTTCACTTTACATCACGATTTCTAACAAAATTATAAAACTTCTTTAACTCTACATTACATGATTTTTTCTTTTGGGTGTAAGTTTTTTTATTTTCTTATTTAGGTTTAGATAACACAAATTTTAAATTGGGCGAACATATATTTGTCTCATTGATAAAGAAGGGAATATATATTACCTATACTTAATGGCATACTTTTGCGAAATTTTACGATAAATATTTTTATTTTAACGCATTTTTTTCAAAGGAAATTTATTTATTTATTAAAGTTTAAATTTTAATTGATCCATATATGGTTCACTGAGCAGTGTAGGTAATATGTTCGAAAAATGAATATTTTGAAATGATATTGCCTCAATTTTCAGCAGCCTTTTTATAATCAATACTTTGGCAGGGATTTTGTTCTTGTTGAAACTTACTATAATTGTTGCAAAGTGTTCGCTTGTCCGCAATCTAAAGCAGCAGTGAAGTTTTTGTACATAATTGAGACTGAAATATTGAGGGTAAAATTTACATTTTGTTTGCAGAGACTAAGAAAGGAATTCTTTTATAATCTGAAAGGCATTAAATACCCAATCAACAGAGTAGAATACGTTAGAATAACTTCCATTAACTTTAAAATTCCCTGCTTCATTAAATATAAAGTATCTAGTTAAATACTAATACTCTACTTTTTTTTTTAATTCTTGAACTTGATAAAGTCCTGTGAAATGTTAATTAGTACATTAACAGTTTTTTGTTGACGTTAACAGTTATATTTATTTATTTATTTATTTATTTATTTTTTTGGCGGGGGGTGGGGTTACGTCATAGTTCATATTTGTTTAAGTGGTTAAAAATGATCTCGAAACGTTAATTTTTAATTCGTCAAATAAATTATTTTTAAAAACTTAAAAGAGATTATGCATTAAGTTACTGCAGAATTGTAAACTGAATTTTCTTTTGTAACTAAAAGATTCTTACTAATCCTCCTAAGCAATACAAGAAACGAAATATTTTAAGTTAGAATGTTTTTCTCTTCTGTCTGACAAAAATTGGAATATGTATTAAACTAATAATATGAATAATATGACGATAATAAGAATACGAAGATTTTTGATATATATTTGTATTTACCCCTTTACAAATGTTTTTTGAGTATATTATATTATTTATATAATCTAAAACGCATTACGGAGCAAGACAATTATATAATATGTCAAAAATTGGAATGTTTATGTAAGAAAATGTAATATGTAAATATGTAAGTTGTAAGAAAACTAATACTACTGCTAATAACAACAATAATAAGATTATAAGAATAAGAATATTTTTGTTATATTATATTTGTATGTAACCCCTTACAAATATTATTCGAGTATATTATATCATTTTTAATTTAAACTGCATTTCGGATCAAGTAAATTGTATAATATATGTCAAAACTTCAATTAGCTTTGAAATCATGAGCCTTATCTATACTAATATTATAAAGAAGTAAAAATTGTTTGTTTGTTAGAGGTAATCTCTGGAGCTAACGAAACAATTTCAAAAGTAATGGTATCAAAATGATGGTGTTAGTCCAATATAGAACATAGGCTATATTTTATGTCGGTGCCACTACCGCAAAGGTGGTGCAGGTGCAAAAAACGTGCCAAAAATGCGATTTTTGTGTTACTGAAGGGCCTAGAAATATGACATTTTGAATATCAGTTACTTATAAGATATAAATGATGTCTAAGAACATTTTCTAAACAATTCAAAATTTAAAAGGGGTGAAACTGCACAAAAAGCGTTCGAGAAAACGTTCTAAATGGTGGTTTCTACACAATCTCAGGAAATAACAAACCGATTTAAAAAATAATGGGGTCAAAATGAAGGTGACAACGCTTGCTCCAAGATAGGCTATATTTTATGTCGGTGCCACAACCCCAAAGGGGGTGCAGGAGCAAAAAACGTTCTAAAAATGCGATTTTTGCGATACTGAAGGGCCTAAAAATATGAAATTTGAAATACTAGCTACTTATTAGATATAAAGGATTTCTAAGAACAGTTCTTAAACAATTCGAAATTTAAAAGGGTTGAAAATGCGCGAAAAGCGTTCTAAAAAACGTTCTAAATTGTGGTTTCTACACAACCTCAGGAAATATCAAACCGATTTAAAAAATAATGGTGTCAAAATGATGGTGACAACCCTTGGTGTAACATAGGCTATGTCTTATGTCGGTACCACTACCCTAAAGGGGGTGCAGGAGCAAAAAACGTTCTAAAAATGTGATTTATGCGTTATTGAAGGGCCTAGAAATATGAAATTTGAAATATTAGTTACTTATTATAGAACTGTTCTTAAAAAATTCGAAATTTAAAAGGGGGTGATAATGCGCGAAGAGGGTTCTATAAAACATTCTAAAGGGCGATTTTAATCAATTTTTGGAAGTATCAAATCGATTTCAAAAGTAACGTTTCTAAATTCATGGTGACAGACCTTGCTTTAACAGAGGCTCGGTTTTATGTTTGTATCACTACCATCTGGGAGTTGCAGGAGAAAAAAACGTTCTAAATTGCGGTTTTTGTGTTATGGGATGGCCCAGAATCATGAAATTTGGAATGGTAGTTACTTATCAATGATCTCTAAGGACATTTTCTAAAAAAATCGAAATTTAAAAGGGGTGAAAATGCGCAAAAAGCTTTGTAAAAAACATTCTAAATTGCAATTTCTATGCAATCTCAGGAAGAACTGAACCGATTTTAAATATAAGGGTGGTGTAAAAATGATAGTGACAGCTCTTGCTCCAAAATAGGCTATATTTTATGTCTGTTTCCACTACCTCAGAGGACATGCAGGAGCAAAAGCATTCTAAAAATGCGATTTTTGAATTATAGAAAGATCTAGACTCATGAAAATTTGCATGGTATATATTTATTAGATATAAATGATCTCTATTACTTTAAAAATTTAAAACTTAAAAGGGGTGAAAATGCGCGAAAAGCGTTCTAAAAACGTTCTAAATGCCGATTTGTGAGCAATATCAGAAAGAATCAAACTGATTTCAAAAGTAATGGTAGGAAATTCATGCTGACAGCCTCCGCTCTAACATAGACGCTGTATCATGTCGGTGCCACTATCACCTATAGGTTGCAGGAGCAAAAAACTTTCTAAATTTCGATTTTTGTGATCGATAGGGGCTAGCAACTTGAAATTAGGCAAGGTATATATTTATTAGATATAAATTATCTTTAAGAAAAATTTCGAAAAAATTGGAAATTTAAAAGGGGTGAAAATAAGCTAAAAGCGTTCTGAATTGTGATTTCTACTCAATCTCAGGAAATACCAAACCTACTTCAAAAGTAATGGTTACAAATTGATGGTGAAAGTCCCTGCTCCAAGATAGGCTATATTTTATGTTGCTGTCACTACCATCTGGGAGTTGCAAGAGCAAAACATATTCTAATTTGCGTTTTTTGCACAACTGAGGGGTCTAACATTTTGAAATATGGCATGATATTTACTTACAAGATGCTGCTGCAAGATTACAACTGCTTTCTAAGAACAGTCGAAAGAAAATTCCATATTTAAAAAGATGAAGTGAGCAAAAAGCGTTCTAAAAGCGTTCTAAATTACAATTTTTATACAATCTTATACAATACCAAACCGATTTAAAAAATAATGGTTGAAAATTGGTGGTGATAGAACCTGCTCAAACTAAAGTTATATTTTATGTCTATGCCACTAACATCAGAGGGTTGTAGGAGCAAAATACTTTCTAAATTGCGATTTCCGTGATACTGAAGAGGCTAGAAACTTAAAAAAAGTCCTTCCGGCCAGTGCCTGGAAGAAGAGGTAGCTTTCATATTCCTTATTTTTAAAAAGCTAGCTTATGTTATTGAAACACACGAAGCTCAATTTGGTGGAAATCGATTATAGAAGATTCAATACTAATTTTTATCAATACTAAATCCTTATAAATGAGAATTTCGCTGAATTAGCCAGCTTTATCCAAGCTGCTTTTATTTAAATTAACTTATATTTGGTTGCCAAATTAGGCGATATCTTGAAGTGCCTGCCATTTTAAGACAACGTGGTAGATGAGGATAACCCGTGAACTTGATCGAGACCTTAGAAATTCCTGTGCACATACTCACTCAAATCGGAATCGGTTGATATATACGAGTGCTGCGGCAGGCAAAAATCAGATTTTTCAAAATGTCATCCACATAAAGAAATTCAAACTGCTATATCTGAGTCATTTTTTTAAGATAAAGACAAAACAAAAAAAGCTCCGGAATCCTTATATCAAGGTCAAATACTTAAGAAAGAAAACTTTTTCAATTTCTAATTTTTTGCACCTCACTTTAAATATAATTTCTTTTAATTTAATGCCCGCCATTTTGAAACAAGATGGCGGATAAAGCTGCCCAGCAAACTTGGTTGAGACATTGCTATATACTATCCACATGTCTTCTTACATCCAAATAGGTTAATAAATACGTGTGTTATAGCGTGACAAATATCAGATCGTTTCAAAATGTCAGCCATGGTAGAAATTCAAAACTCAACCATTTTTTAAGATATAGACGAAACAAAAACTGCCCCGGAATCTTTGTATCAAGGTCAAACATATAAATAATCTTTTTCATTTTCCAATTTTTTGATACCTCATTTTAAATTAAATTTTTTTTTTAATTTTTTTAAATGGCCACCATTTTGAAACAAGATGGCGGATGAAGCTGGCCAAAGAACTCGGTCGAGACATTGGTATTTACTATGTACAAACCAAGTTACATCGAAATCGGTTTATAAATACGCCTGTTATCGCGTGATAAAAATCAGGTCATTTCAAAATGTTAGCCACAGTAGAAATTCAAAATGCTAAAACTAAGCCATTTTAGGTAGCTTTCATTACAAAAAGCTACCTATTGCAGCCGTTCGGAGGAAAGCGAATTCAAAAAATTTTGGTATATTTTCATCGATCATGACCCCCAGACCCCAAAACCACCCTCCGTTCAAAATTGATATATATACATATATATCTGACCTATGTCACACTGTAACTATCATAATTATGAACCGATTTCGATGTAATTCTGTGTGTACATAGTACATACCAATGTCTCGACCGAGTTCGTTGGCCAGCTTCATCCGCCGTTTTGTTTTAAAATGGCGGCCATTTAAAATTTTTAAAAAATTTTAAAATTTGAAATGTGGTACCAAAAAATTAAAAATGGAAAAATATTTTTTTCTTATGTATTTCACCTTTATACAAAGATTCCGGAGCAGTTTTTGTTTCGTCTATATCTTAAAAAATGGCTGAGTTATAGCATTTTGAATTTCTAGCGTGGCTGACATTTTGAAACGTCCTGAAGTTTGTGACGCGATAAAAGGCGTATTTATGAACCGATTTCGATGTAATTCGGTGTGTACATAGTACATACCAATGTCTCGACCGAGTTCGTTGGCCAGCTTCATCCGCCATCTTGTTTAAAAATGGCGGCCATTTAAATTTTTAAGAAAAATTTAAATTTGAAATGTGGTACCAAAAAATTGAAAATTGAAAAAATATTTTCTTCTTATGTGTTTGACCTTGATAAAAAGATTCGGGAGCAGTTTTTCTTTCGTCTATATCTTAAGAAATGGCTGAGTTATAGCATTTTGAATTTCTAGCGTGGCTGACATTTTGAAACGTCCTGATTTTTGTCACGTAATAACAGGCGTATTTATGAACCGATTTGGATGTAACTTGGTCTGTGCATAGTACATACCAATGTCTCGACCGAGTTCGTTGGCCAGCTTCATTCGCCGTCTTGTTTCAAAAGGGTTGCCATTTAAAAAAATTTAAATTTAAAATTTAAAATGAGGTATTAAAAAATTGGAAAATTAAAAAGATTTTTTTTATGTGTTTGGCCTTGATACAAAGATTCCGGAGCAGTTTTTGTTTCTGAAAATTTGTTCTTTTGTTTATATCTTAAAAAATGGTTGAATTATAGCACTTTGAATTTCTAGCATGGCTAACATTTTGAAACGATTGTGTATTTGTCACGCGATAACACACGTATTCGCCTATTTCGATGTAAGAAGGCATGTGGATAGTATACATCAATACCTCGACCAAGTTCGCTGGCCAGATTCATCAGCCATCTTGTTTCAAAATGGCGGCCATTAAATAAAAAAAATATATATATATATTTAAAGTGAGGTGCAAAAAAATTAGAAATTGAAAAAGGTTTCTTTCTTAAGTATTTGAACTTGATATAACGATTCAGGAGCATTTTTTGTTTGTTTTACCTTAAAAAATGGCACAGATATAGCAGTTTCAATTTCTATTGTGGGTGACATTTTGAAAAAACTGATTTTTTGCATGCGACAGCACTCGTATATATCAATCGATTCCGATGTGAGTGAGCATGTGCACAGCAATTACTAAGGGCTCAACTAAGTTCACTGGTTAGCCTCATCCACCATGTTGTCGTAAAATGGCAGGCACTTTAAGAAATCGCCGAATTTGGCAGCCAAATATAAGTTACTTCAAAGAAAAGCAGCTTGGATAAAGCTGACTAATTTCGCGAAATTCTCATTCATTATATTGATAAAAAGTAGTATTGAATCTCCTATATTCGGTTCCCACTAAATTGAGCTTCGTGTGTTTAAATGAATATGAAAGCTACCTGCTCTTCCTCCCGGCACTGGCCGGAAGGACTTTTTTTATATATAGACGAAACAAAAACTGTTCCGAAATCTTTGTATTAAGGTCAAACACATAAGAAAAAATTCTTGTTCATTTTCCAATTTTTTGGTACCTTATTTTAAATTTTATATTTTAAAAATTTTATTAAATGGCCTCCATTTTGAAACAAAACGGCGTATGAAGCTGGCCAACGAACTCAGTCGAGACATTGGTATTTACTATGTACAAACCAAGTTACATCGAAATCGGTTCATAAATACGCCTGTTATCGCGTGATAAAAATCAGGTCCTTTCAAAATGTCAGCCACAATAGAAATTCAAAATGCTATAACTAAGCCATTTTTTATATATATAGACGAAACAAAAACTGTTCCGGAATCTTTGTATTAATGTCAAACACATAAGAAAAAAATCTTGTTCATTTTCCAATTTTTTGGCACATCATTTTAAATTAAAAATCTTTTTTAATTTTTTTAAATGGCCGTAATTTTGAAACAACATGGCGGATGAAGCTGGCCAACGAACTCGGTCGAGACATTGGTATGTGCTATGTACACACGAAGGTACATCCAAATCGGTTCATAAATACGCCTGTTATCGCGTGACAAAAATTCGGATGTTTCAAAATGTAAGCTACTCTAAAAATTCAAAGTGCTATAACTCAACCGTTTTTTTAAGATATAGACGAAACAAAAACTGCTCTGGAATCTTTGTATAAAGGTTTAACACATAAGAAAAAAATATTTTTCCATTTTCAATTTTTTGGCACCACATTTAAAATTTTATTTATTTTTAAATTTTTAAATGGGCGCCATTTTGAAACATTTTGAAACAAGAAGCTGGCCAAAGAATTCGGTCGCGACATTGGTATCTACTATGTACACACCAAGTTACATCCAAATCGGTTCATAAATACGACTGTTATCGCATGACAAAAATCAGGTCGTTTCAAAATGTCAGCCACAATAGAAATTCAAAATGCTATAACTCACTCATTTTTTTAGATATAGACGAAACAAAAACTGTTCTGGAATCTTTGTATAAAGGTCAAACACATAAGAAAGAAATCTTTTTCATTTTTCAATTTTTTGGTACCTTATTTTAAATTTTGTATTTTTAAAATTTTATTAAATGGCCGCCATTTTGAAACAAGATGGCGGATGAAGCTGGCCAACGACCTCGGTCGAGACATTGGTATTTACTATGTACAAACCAAGTTACATCAAAATCGGTTCATAAATACGCCTGTTATCGCGTGATAAAAATCAGGTCATTTCAAAATGTCAGCCACAATAGAAATTCAAAATACTATAACTAAGCCATTTTTTTATATATAGACGAAACAAAAACTGTTCCGGAATCTTTGTATTAAGGTCAAACACATAAGAAAAAAATCTTGTTCATTTTCCAATTTTTTGCTACATCATTTTAAATTAAAAATCTTTTTTAATTTTTTAAAATGGCCGCCATCTTGAAACAAGATGGCGGATGAAGCTGGCCAACAAACTAGGTTGAGACATTGGTATGTACTAAGTACACACCAAGTTACATCCAAATCGGTTCATAAATACGCCTGTTATCGCATGACAAACATCAGGTCGTTTCAAAATGTCAGCCACAATAGAAATTCCAAAATGCTATAACTCAGCCATTTTTTTTTAGATATAGACAAAACAAAAAATGTTCTGGAATCTTTGTATTAAGGTCAAACACATACAAAAAATCTTTTTCATTTTTAAATTTTTTGGTACCTTATTTTAAATTTTATATTTAAAAAAAAAAATTTTAAATGGCCACCATTTTGAAAAAATGCCATATGAAGTTGATCAACGAACTCGGTCAAGACATTGGTATATACTATGTACACACGAAGGTACATCCATATGGGTTCATAAATACGCCTGTTATCGCGTGACAAAAATCAGGACGTTTCAAGATGTCAGCCACGCAAGAAATTCAAAGTGCTATAACTCAGCCTTTTTTAAGATATAGACGAAACAAAAACTGCTCCGGAATCTTTTTATAAAGCTCAAACACATAAGAAAAAAATATTTTTCTATTTTCAATTTTTTGGTACCACATTTCAAATTTTAATTTTTTTTAAACTTTTTAAATTGCCGCCATTTTGAAACAAAATGGCGGATGGAGCTGGCCAACGAACTCGGTCGAGACATTGGTATGTACTATGTATACACCGAGTTACATCCAAATCGGTTCATAAATACGAGCGTTACAGTGTGACAAATATCAGATATATATGGATATATATTAGGTAGCTTTCGTTACAAAAAGCTACCTATTGCAGCCGTTCAGAGGAAAGCGATTTCAAAAAATTTTGGTATATTTTCATCGATCATGACCCCCAGGCACCGAAACCACCCTCCGTTCAAAAGTTGATATATATATATATCCATATATATATATATATATGTGTGTGTGTGTCTGATTTTTGTCACACTGTAACTCTCGTATTTATGAACCGATTTGGATGTAACTCGGTGTGTATATAGTACATACCAATGTCTCGACCGAGTTCGTTGGCCAGCTCAATCCGCCATTTTGTTTAAAAATGGTGGCCATTTAAATAATTAAAAAAAAAATTAAAATTTTAAATGTTGTACCAAAAAACTGAAAATGGAAAAATATTTTTTTCTTATGTGTTTTACCTTTATACAAAGATTCCGGAGCAGTTTTTGTTTCATCTATATCTTAAAAAATGGCTGAGTTATACCACTTTGAATTTCTAGCGTGGCTGACATTTTGAAACGTCCTGATATATGTCACGCGATAACAGGCGTATTTATGAATCGACATGGATTTACCTTCTTTTGGACATAGTATATACCAATGTCTCGACCGAGTTCTTTGGCCAGCTTCATCCGCCATCTTGTTTCAAAATGGCGGCCATATTAATTTTTTTTTTTAATTTAAAATTTGAAATGTGGTACCAAAAAATTGAAAATGAAAAAATATTTTTTTTATGTCTTTGACCTTGATACAAAGATTCCGGAGCAGTTTTTGTTTCGTCTATATCTAAAAAAATGGTTGAGTTATAGCACTTTGAATTTTTAGAGTAGCTGACATTTTGAAACGTCCAAATTTTTGTCACGCGATAACAGGCGTATTTATGAACCGATTTGGATGTACCTTCATGTGTACATAGCACATACCAATGTCTCGACCGAGTTCGTTGGCCAGCTGCATCCGCCTTCTTGTTTGAAAATGCCAGCCTTTTAAAAAAAATTTTTAAATTTTAAATTTAAAATAAGGTTAAAAAAAACGGAAAATGAAAAGATTTTTTTCCTTATGGGTTTGACCTTAACCCTAGATCTACCGGGAATTTTATTCAAGTTTTAATAAAACGTTCTACACCAGAATTTTTATTTAAAACTATTTAACTTATTTATTTACCTTATTTTTGTCTGGTTTATATACTTAGTTTATTTTAAAGAAATTTCTGGTTTGAATGAATATTTTGTGTGTACCTGTCGGGTCCAATGGACCCGTCTGGTAGACGGAGGGTTAATACAAAGATTCCGGAACAGTTTTTGTTTCGTCTATATCTAAAAAAATGGCTGAGTTGTAGCATTTTTAATTTCTATTGTGGCTGACATTTTGAAACGACCTGATTTTTGTCACGCGATAACAGGCGTATTTATGAACCGATTTGGATGTACCTTCATGTGTGCATAGCACATACCAATGTCTCGACCGAGTTCGTTGGCCAGCTGCATCCGCCTTCTTGTTTGAAAATGCCAGCCTTTTAAAAAAAATTTTTAAATTTTAAATTTAAAATAAGGTTAAAAAAAACGGAAAATGAAAAGATTTTTTTCCTTATGGGTTTGACCTTAACCCTAGATCTACCGGGAATTTTATTCAAGTTTTAATAAAACGTTCTACACCAGAATTTTTATTTAAAACTATTTAACTTATTTATTTACCTTATTTTTGTCTGGTTTATATACTTAGTTTATTTTAAAGAAATTTCTTGTTTGAATGAATATTTTGTGTGTACCTGTCGGGTCCAATGGACCCGTCTGGTAGACGGAGGGTTAATACAAAGATTCCGGAACAGTTTTTGTTTCGTCTATATCTAAAAAAATGGCTGAGTTGTAGCATTTTTAATTTCTATTGTGGCTGACATTTTGAAACGACCTGATTTTTATCATGCGATAACATTTATGAACCGATTTGGATATAACTTGGTGTGTACTTGGTGGGTCGAAAAAACCGAAATTTTTATAATAGAAATGTAATAGAGCGGAAAAGTTGCCTTTTGTAATAAAGAATAAATTTGTAAAATATAACACCGATCGGTTAATATCTTTTACCGCCGCAAGGGGAGCAAAAATTCCAGAAATCGCAAAAAACAGGTTTTTTTCAATATTTTTTTTAAATTATCCAAACGTACGAATACAATTTCTAATAGAACGCAATAGCTACATGAAGATATAATAAATGTTCCGGTAAATACTCATTATGATAAAGGCATACCTTTTACTGCCGCAAAGGGACCGTATTTTTAAAAAAAATTGTAAAAATTTCAAATTTTCATTTTTTCTAAATTTTTATAATTTTTATAATATGTCTATCAGTAAATAAATTTACTTCATATGTATTAATATGTCATAAATTTTGTTAACTATTTGTTATAGGCTGGAAAATAAAAACGGTATTCATTCATTTTTCTTGACAATCGCTTCATCTACTGCTGTTTTGCTGCATATCAGCAGTTCATATACCAAAAATCACAAAAATGATATAAAATGAACAAAATATTTTAGTATTTTATTAATTAAAATACAGAGATGTTTAACCGAAACGAATTAAATAAACTTAAAATGAAGAAGTATTTAAATAATTTAATTTCATTATATGACTTGCTTCCAAATAAAGCCATTGTTCCTCGAGAGGCCGAAATTGACCAGATGTGATCCCCCCTGTGTTCTGGTCCACAAATTTTACCAGCACTTCAGAGACTAATTTCACGCAACTTTCTTCTGACTGAGTGGGACAAGGAAAATTATAATAGCTGGTATCTTTAATCGAACATTCTAAACGCACCAGCGTCGTGAGATCGTCAGTCGTTAGACAAACTGTAACAGCTGGTTTCGTTAGTTTACAGTTTTGCCACTCGATTATATCCATACAATTTTAAGCTTAAAGTTCAAGTCTGGAATGACGAAGTGACGGATGGCACTATTCGTATCCACAGAACTTCGTGCTTTGGCACTTTTCTTTATGGCTGGGGTCCTGATGTCCTCTTCTTCATATGCTATCATTCCAATGAGGATGATTTACGCAAAGGTATTTCGTGAAATTACAGGAACTATAATCTTTCGTATATGATATGACAAGTAACGAGGGTTACTAATTATAGTCCACAGAATCTGAAAAACATGGTGGATTCATTTTAATTGTGAAACAACTGATGTAGTACACTTTCAGGATGCACTCATTCAGTACATCCTGAAAGTGTACTGCGTCAGCCGATTGCCAAAGCACGAAGTTCTGTGGACAAAAATAGTGCCATCCGTCATTTCGTCATTAGATACTTTAACTTTGAAGCTTAAAATTGCATGGCTTTAGTCGAAAGGCAAAACTGTAAACTAACGGAACCACCTGTTACGGTTTGTCTATCGACTGACGATCTGACAACACTGGTGAGTTTAGAATGATCGATTAAAGATAACAGCAATTATAAATTTCCTTGTCCCACTCAATCAGTAGAAATGAAATTAGTCACTAAATTGCTGGTAAAGTTTGTGGATCAGAACAGAGTGAGGATCACATATGATAAATTTCGGCCTCCCGAGGAACAATGGTTTCATTTGAAAGCAAGCCATATTATGAAATTCATTTACTTTAAATACTTCTTCATTTTAAGTTTATTTAATCCGTTAAACATCTCTGTATTTTAATTAATAAAATGGTAAACTATTTTGTTCATTTTATATCAGTTTTGTGATTTGTGGTATATGAACTGCTGATATGCAGTAAAACAGTAGTAGACGAAGCGGTCGTCAAGAACAATGAATGATTACCTTTTTTATTTTTCAGTCTATGACAAATAGTTAACACAATTTATGACATATTAATAGATATAAAGTAATATTTTTTTCTAGACATATTATAAAAATTTAGAAAAACTTGAAATTTGAAATTTTTACAATTTTTTTTTTAATTATGGCCCCTTTGCGGCAGTAAAAGATATTACCTTTATCATAAAGAATATTTACCGGAACATTTCTCATTTCTTCATGTAGCTATTGCGTCTTATTAGAAATTGTATTCGCACGTTTAGATAATTAAAAAAAAATATTAAAAAATACATGTTTTTTGCAATTTTTTGAAACTTTGACCACCTTGCGGCGGTAAAAGATATTAACCGATAGGTATAATATTTCATCAATTTATTGTCTATTACAAAAGGCAACTTTTCCACTCTATTACATTTCGATTGTAAATATTTCGGTTTTTTCGACCCACCCTAGTGTACATAGTACATACCAATGTCTCGACCGAGTTCGTTGGCTAGCTTCTTCCGCCATTTTGTTTCAAAATGGCGGCAATTTAAATATTTTTTTTTAATTTAAAATTGGAAATGTGGTAACAAAAAATTGAAAATTGAAAAATATTTTTTCTTATGTATTTGGCCTTTATACAAAAGCTTTTTAAAAATAAGGAATATGAAAGCTACCTCTTCCTCCCGGCATTGGCCGGAAGGACTTTTATATATATATCAGCCTTTGAACGGAGGGTGGTTTCGGAGTCTAGGGGTCATGATCGATGAAAATATACCAAAAAAATTTTGAAATCGCTTTCCTCCGAACGGCTGCAATAGGTAGCTTTTTGTAATGAAAGCTACCTAATATAGCATGGTAGTTACTTATAAAATATAAATGCCCTCGAAGGACTCTCGAAAATGAATTCTAATTAAAAAGGGGTGAATCGAAGTGGAAGTGCGAAAAGCGTTAAAAAAAATCCTTAATTACAATTTCTAAGAAATTTCAGGGAATATAAACCGAGTAATAGTTGCGAATCAAACAGTCTCTGATCCTGCACAGGCTATATTTTATGTCGATGATTCACAGGAACAACAAACTTTCTAAAAAAAGGCCTTTAAATGCTTTCTAAATTACGTTTCTGTGGAATATTAAGAAATAACAAACCGATTTCAAAATTAATGTTGGTAAATTAGTGGTGACAGTTCCTATTTCAACATAGCCCTTTATGTTGAGAGAGGTGATAGAAGTTGAAATTTGACATGATGGTTAATTTTAAGATGTAAGATGGTTTCTAAAAAATTCAAATCTTCAAATGAACACTGAAATGAGCGTATTAATTGAGCATAAAAGTTTCAAAATATTTTCTAAATTATCATTTATTTAGATTTATTTCTTTTTATTAATTTAAGTCTCATTTCTGCCTAATGCAGTGTAATAATGAAGTTTAGTCAAACTCTGTTTTAAATAATAATTTTTGAATTATTCCTAAAAGTATAATTTCTTCTAAAAAAAAATTAGACATATAAATATCACTTAGCATTTTTCAACTATTACGCGAGCAAAGCCGCGGGGTTTGCTAGTTAAATATAAAACGTTTAGTTCACCGCTAATAGCATATTAAATACTTTAACTTGGTAAAGTAGTATGAAGTGTTAATTAGTACGTCGACTGTTTTCTTCCGTTAGTATTATTTTATGTGATAGTCTATATTGCTTAAATGTTTAAATATTTTAGAGAAATTTTAACTAGTACTTCGATTGTCTTCTTCCGTTTACATTATTTTATGTAACAGCTTTTATTGCTTAAAAATTTTATCATTTCCTCGAAACATTCCTTTTCAAATCCTGAAACGAATTTTCAAGATAATTTTGAAAAGCTTATCTGTCAAATAACTGTTTATTTTTTTACGTTGAAAATTCCTCGGTAGCTAAAACATTTATGCGTCAGTCGACTGAATCCTTAAAGGTAATAAGATATTTTATTTTAGTATGTTTATATCTGTTTTTTAAACTACACTGCTCAAAAAAATTAGGGATGCAAGTAAAAAAGTGAAGAGAACAGTGCAAGACAGCCATGCATGGGTATAAAATGGATAGTACATGTGTATCAATGCGCAATACATAAAAAAAAATACAAAGAAATTGTAACGGAGCTTTTATTCTTTGAAACGATAGAAAGAACACGAAAAGGAGGTTTGGGGCAACAATTTGGTTTTATGCAAATGCTAAAAAAAGTATTGTTTATAAATGATGCAAGATTTTAGGTAGATTTCGAATGAAATACTACCTATTGGGATAGTTCCTATGTTGGAATTTCTGAAAAATTTTTGCAGATCTACACCGATCATGACCTCTAGAGCCCAAAATCACCCTCAGTAAAAAACTTTATCTGTCTATCTACCTATCTATATATATATATCACTTTCTTCTGGAGATGATAACTTTCGTAATTATGCACCAATCTCTTCCAAACTGATACATAAAATCAATGAGCATAAAATCTCGGTAAAGTTCGTTAAAGGGCAAAATCGGACAAAGGGGATGGAAATAGGGAGAGGTTTTGTGAAAACAGAAAACCCCCCATAACTTCTTAATTTTTGTACATATCAAATCAGTTTAAAATTTTTATTATTTCTAAAGATAGGTCCAAAAATTTATATATCACAGATTTTTGATAAAGTTAAAAATGGACTCAAGGGGCGCAAATAATAGGGTTTTTGGGAGAAAAAAATTCATAACTTCGTCAATTCTCAAGATATCAATTCCAATTAATTTTATTATAAATCTCCTTAACATTATCTACAACTTTTACATTCACAAGTTTTTCATAGGACCAATTCGTACCGCAAAAAAAAATTAAAAACGAAAACAAAAAGTCCTTCCGGCCAGTGCCGGGAGGAAGAGGTAGCTTTCATAATCCTTACATCCAAATCGGTTCATAAATACGCCTGTTATTACGTGAGAAACATCAGGACGTTTCAAAATGTCAGCCACGCTAGAAATTCAAAATGCTATAACTCAGCCATTTCTTAAGATATAGACGAAACAAAAACTGCTCCCGAATCTTTTTATCAAGGTCAAACACATAAGAAGAAAATATTTTTTCAATTTTCAATTTTTGGTACCACATTTCAAATTTAAATTTTTCTTAAAAATTTAAATGGCCGCCATTTTTAAACAAGATGGCGGGTAAAGCTGGCCAACGAACCCGGTCGAGACATTGGTATGTACTATGTATAAACGAAGTTACATCCAAATTGGTTCATAAATACGCCTTTTATCGCGTGACAAAATTCAGGACGTTTCAAAATGTCAGCAAGGCTAGAAATTCAAAATGCTATACCTCAGCCATTTTTTAAGATATAGACGAAACAAAAACGCTCCGAAAACTTTGTATAAAGGTCAAATACATAAGAAAAAAATATTTTTCCATTTTCAATTTTTTGGTACCACATTTCAAATTTTAAATTTTTAAAAAAATTTTAAATGGCCGCCATTTTGAAACAAATTGGCGGATGAAGCTGGCCAACGAACTCCGTTGAGACATTGGTATGTACTATGTACATACCGAATTACATCCAAATCGGTTCATAAATACGCCTTTTATCGCGTGACAAAATTCAGGACGTTTCAAAATATCAGCCACGCTAGAAATTCAAAATGCTATAACTCAGCCATTTTTTAAGATATAGACGAAACAAAAACTTTTCCGGAATCTTTGTTTAAAGGTCAAATACATAAGAAAAAAATATTTTTCCATTTTTAATATTTTGGTACCACATTTCGAGTTTTAAATTTTTTTTTAAATTTTAAATGGCCGCCATTTTGAAACAAAACGGCGGATGGAGCTGGCCAACGAACTCGGTCGAGACATTGGTATGTACTATGTACACACCGAATTACATCGAAATCGGTTCATAATTACGGGAGTTACAGTGTGACATAGGTCAGATATATATATATATATATATATATATATATATATATATATCAATTTTGAACGGAGGGTGGTTTCGGGGTCTGGGGGTCATGATCGATGAAAATATACCAAAATTTTTCGAAATCGCTTTCCTCCGAACGGCTGCAATAGGTAGCTTTTTTGTAAAGAATGCTACCTAAAAGAGGGTTTGAAGAAGAAAAAAGTCCTTCCGGCCAGTGCCGGGAGGAAGAGGTAGCTTTCATAATCCTTATTTTAAAAAAGCCAACTTATACCATGCAAACACACGAAGCTCAATTTAGTGGAAACCGAATATAGGAGATTCAATACTAATTTTTATCAATATAATGAATGAGAATTTCGCGAAATTAGTCAGCTTTATCCAAGCTGCTTTTCTTTAAAGTAACTTATGTTTGGCTGCCAAATTCGGCAATTTCTTAAAGTGCCTGTCATTTTAAGACAACATGGTGGATGAGGCTAAGCAGTGAACTTGGTCGAGACCTTAGTAATTGCTGTGCACATGCTCACTCACATCGGAATCGGTTAATATATAGGAGTGCTGTCGCATGCAAAAAATCAGTTTTTTCAAAATGTCACCCACAATAGAATTTGAAACTGCTATATCTGAGCCATTTTTTAAGGTAAAGACAAACAAAAAATGCTCCTGAATCCTTATATCAAGATCAAATACTTAAGAAAGAAACCTTTTTCAATTTCTAATTTTTTTGCACCTCACTTTAAATATATATATATTTTTTAATTTAATGGCCGCCATTTTGAAACAAGATGGCTGATTAATCTGGCCAGCGAACTTGGTCGATGTGTTGATGTATACTATCCACATGCCTTCTTACATCGAAATAGGCGAAAACGTGTGTTATCGCGTGACAAATACAAGATCGTTTCAAAATGTTAGCCATGCTAGAAATTCAAAGTGCTATAAATCAACCATTTTTTAAGATATCAACAAAAGAACAAATTTTCAGAAACAAAAACTGCTCCGGAATCTTTGTATCAAGGCCAAACACATAAAAAAAATCTTTTTCATTTTCCAATTTTTTAACACCTCATTTTGAATTTTAAATTTAATTTTTTTTAAATGGCAACCCTTTTGAAACAAGATGGCGAATGAAGCTGGCCAACGAACTCGGTCGAGACATTGGTATGTACTATGTACAGACCAAGTTACATCCAAATAGGTTCATAAATACGCCTGTTATCGCGTGACAAAAATCAGGTCGTTTTAAAATGTCAGCCACAAGAGAAATTCAAAATGCTATTACTCAGCCGTTTTTTTTTAGATATTAGCGAAAGAAAAACTGTTCCGGAATCTTTGTATTAAGGTCAAACACATACAAAAAAAATCTTTTTCATTTTCCAATTTTTTGGTATCTCATTTAAATTTTTTTATTTTTTTATTTATTTAATTGGCCGCCATTTTGAAACAAGATGGCGGATGAAGCTGGCCAACGAACTCGGTCGAGATATTTGTATGTACTATGTACACACCAAGGTACATCCAAGTCGGTTCATAAATACGCCTGTTATTACGTGAGAAAAATCAGGACGTTTCAAAATGTCAGCCACGCTAGAAATTCAAAATGCTATAACTCAGCCATTTCTTAAGATATAGACGAAGCAAAAACTGCTCCCGAATCTTTTTATCAAGGTCAAACACATAAGAAGAAAATATTTTTTCAATTTTCAATTTTTGGTACCACATTTCAAATTTAAATTTTTCTTAAAAATTTAAATGGCCGCCATTTTTAAACAAGATGGCGGGTGAAGCTGGCCAACGAACCCGGTCGAGACATTGGTATGTACTATGTATAAACGAAGTTACATCCAAATTGGTTCATAAATACGCCTTTTATCGCGTGACAAAATTCAGGACGTTTCAAAATGTCAGCCACGCTAGAAATTCAAAATGCTATAACTCAGCCATTTTTTTAAGATATAGACGAAACAAAAACTGCTCCGAAATCTTTGTATAAAGGTCAAATACATAAGAAAAAAATATTTTTCCATTTTCAATTTTTTGGTACCACATTTCAAATTTAAAATTTTTTAAAAATTTTAAATGGCCGCCATTTTGAAACAAAATAGCGGATGATGCTGGCCAACGAACTCGGTAGAGACATTGGTATGTACTATGTACACACCGAATTACATCCAAATCGGTTCATAAATACGCCTTTTATCGCGTGACAAAATTGAGGATGTTTCAAAATGTCAGCCACGCTAGAAATTCAAAATGCTATAACTCAGCCATTTTTTAAGATATAGACGAAACAAAAACTGCTCCGGAATCTTTGTATAAAGGTCAAATACATAAGAAAAAAATATTTTTCCATTTTTAATTTTTTGGTACCACATTTCAAGTTTTAAATTATTTTAAAAATTTTAAATGGCCGCCATTTTGAAACAAAACGGCGGATGAAGCTGGCCAACGAACTCGGTCGAGACATTGGTATGTACTATGTACAAACCGAATTACATCGAAATCGGTTCATAATTACGGGAGTTACAGTGTGACATAGGTCAGATATATATATATATATCAATTTTGAACGGAGGGTGGTTTCGGGGTCTGGGGGTCATGATCGATGAAAATATACCAAAATTTTTTGAAATCGCTTTCCTCCGAACGGCTGCAATAGGTAGCTTTTTTGTAAAGAAAGCTACCTAAAAATCCATATATCCGTCAATTCAAAATATATAAAATCCCCATGAATTTATCATATATCTTCTTAATATTGTCTACAACATCTATATAGACAAGTTTTGGATAGGACCAATTCTTACAGCAAAAACAAATTAAAAATACATAGCGGTTGAAGAAAAAAATCATCTTAGTAAGGGTGTATTCAAATCCAAACTGCTTATTTTCTGGCTCATTTTACAATTCATTTTTGCTCTCAAAGGCTTCCAATTGGTACGTTTTCTATAGTTTCTGACATAATATACTCAGAAACTATATAATGTATTGTAATGGTCAATTTTTTGATAGAGGCAGAATATATTTTAAAAAATGCTGTTAAAAAGGGCATTTTGAACCGAATTTACCGAATCGGATTGTGTTGGAAAAATCATTGTATTAAGGATGCACTCAAATCCAAACTGCTTACTTTCTGACTCATTTTTAAATTCATTTTTACTCTCAAACGCATTTATTTGGTATATTCGTTTATTCAGAAACTATATAATATACCGTAATGGTCGATTTTTTGATAGAGGCATAATATTTTTCAAAAAATGATGTAAAAGTGGGCATTTGAACGGAATTTCCCGAAGCGATTGTGTTAGAAACGAAAAATATTGTCCTTCTGAGAAAATAATTGTTTCTATATCAAGTTTTAATTAATTGAACAAAAAATAAAAACACAGGTCGCTTATAAATCTCTTCAAAAATCACGTCAACAAGTTTCATATTTTTTTCTTTTATTAAAAATGAATCTGGAATTATGCCAGAAAATTTCGAGTTGTTGAGCATGGAAAAGTATTTTTTTGAATACCACCCTAACATGATTCTGATAAAACCCGCTATTATATAAAAATGAAATAAAAACTCGTCAAAAGCGGCCAGATAAAATTGTTAAAGTGGATTTATCTCTAATCATGATTTAGTTTTTGTTTGTGAAATTAGTATATTTGACTTCGAAACCTACCCTATCGTAGGCCGGGCCGGCAGGGATTTTTTAATATGGCATGCGATCTCCACGAACAGCTAAGGTTGTTGCACACCTGTTTTCCATGGATGCGATGAGGTTATCGATAAGACTTTGGGAAATACTGTTCCACTGATTTCCTTGGTCTCGCAGTAATGCGTCATCTGAGTATGTCCCAAACATGCTGGATCGGATTTAAGTCAGGAGAGCATGCTGATCATTCCATACGCTGTATTGTTTTCGCTTCAAGCATGTTTTCCAAAGACGAACTGTATGAGGTCTGGCATTATCAGGCATGGAAAAAAAAGAACTTACTAATTTCTGCTACATACAATACGACATGAGGTCCCAGTATAACGCCAGTAGAACTTCGGGCCGTCAAAGTGCCATCCCGAATGATATGCAGGCCTGTACGTCCACCTACGCGGATTCCAGGCCATAGCATCAACCAACCTCGTCTGTAATGTGATCTTTCAAGAACGAATGTGGGATTATTTTGAGTGTCTCTTTCTCTTTGTTTTAAAACACATCAGATGTAACATCCAGACTGAATCGGGACTCGTCTGTAAACAGAATTTGACTCCAACAACGTTGCCTCCAAACTCGATGTTCAGTTGCCCACCTTCTTTGGGCCGCACAGTTCATTGAGATCAACGGAATGCAGACCTTTGGCTTAGGTGCATACAGATCCCCCTAATGAAGCCTATTTCAGACTGTTTGGCTGGACACTTCATCCTGTGGGCAAGAACAACTGTGTTTGCAGCAGAGTAGCATTGATCGTTCCGTCTCGACGAGCTGTTAACAGCATATATCGGTCAATAGTTTCTGTAGTAGCACATGACCAACCTTGCCCTTGTTGGTGTGTACCATTCCATGTTTCTTGGAGTCAATTCTACAGCCTTGCATTGGCACTTCTTGCCTCCCCAACATCGTCTGCTACATTTCGTTGTGTTTCCCCAGATTCGACTGTCCCGACATCACGCCAAGCCATGGATTCCGCTAAATCACATTGTTGTGACATAATGAAGTCACCTTTTCTCAAAACACAAGTTGGTAAATTAAATTTTACAACTGAGACCGTGAAACAGACTTTTCTGAAAGTCCCTATTTCAGCACTTATCTCCTTTTTCTAGTTTTTGATGTCTTAAACTTTAATTTATATGTGAAATTTTCTTTATCTGTTTTCTACTACGCTTTTAATTATAGATGTTTTAATTTACGTTACTTATCGGTGTAAATATTTGCGTAATTTTGTTAAAACCATGTGTTCCCTTAATTTTTTTGAGTAGTGTAGTTGGATGTGCCAATCCCAAAACTTTCTTCTCCCTAATACATCTGAATATTTCAAAATGTAGTTACAAATGTCAATACTTCAATACAATTAGTTCAATACTATACCAACTTAGATTTTCCTCTTAAATTTCTGCTTCAATCAATTAATCGGAGTAAAAACGAGTTAATCTCGATCATGATATTTATTAATATCAATGGTTTTCCGTTATTCTATTGGACATCAGTTGTTCGCGAATAGCCGGCTAATCATGATGCAAAGTTTGCGTCGCTTTACGAACCGCCGTTGGACAATCGAACTGCGAAAAATCAAGAAAATTATACAGAAATCTGTATTACAGTGCTCCCTTTCGGCGGAATATTTCCAAATTCAAGGAGGACCTGCCTGGCATAGCCAAAATCATACAAAAAAAATGGTTCAATTCTATTTATAACGTTTTACACTTTTCGATGGTACAATAAGGAAAATGGCACAAAAACTGCTATTACAGCACCCCCTTCCGTCGGAAGTTTTCCAAATTAAGGGAAAACCTGCTTGCCACAGCCAAAAATACAAAACAAAATTGGTTCAATTCTATGAATAACTTCATGCATTTTTCGATGGTACAATGGTTTAATGGTACAACATACGAACACGCGGACACATGGGCAGACAGACATTTTCTATAAACATGTTTTTGGGGATCTCTGAATATTAAAACGTGTACATCCGTCGAAGACCGGAAGTCGAAAAAAATTTCGATTACAATACTTTTTTCTATTGAAGATAGGAGAAGTAAAAACAGTAGAATAGATATCAGATATAATTAAAAAAGTGAATCGTAGAAAAGTTATTACCAGACTATCTAATACTAGAGTTAAAATTAATTACATATAAACAGATTTTTAGAGTTTAATATATAGAAGAAGACTATCATACGTGCTGAGAGATTTGCTGTTCCCGCAAAACTATCACTTGAGTATAGTTATTATAAAAAAAAATTTTAACGAATACTTTTGTTACCGTAGGATAGATTAAATCGTTTGTCACTGGATAGAATTGTGTATATATCATTGAAAATCACTTTGGTTTAAATAATTATTAGAAAGATATTTTTAGAATAAACGCAAATTGCTTATATTATGAAAAATCATCATAAAAGGGATGAAAAAATACGAATTGGTAATTTTAATGCAGATGTGTATTTTTGTGGTTTTAGAACTAAAATTTCGAAATTAAAATCTTAGAAAAAAAATTCATTGCAAATAGAAAGTGGAATATACAAAATGAAAAGTGCATAAAGTAATGCAGCAATTTCATTTGTGAATGAATATTACTACAGTTATAAATGTGGTGTCTACACAAGGAGACCAATAACAGGTACTCTAGCAGCGAAGTACGTAATTACAGCTATCCTATCTTGATAACTATTAACCCCTCGCCCGAACTCAGTTCGGGCAAGGCAAATGCGCCAATTTTTGAATGCCCGACCTGAGTTCAGGCAAGTGAAAAATCAGTGTTTCAATTCCGTGAAGCTTGAACTCAGTTCGTCCAATGCATAATATGTAATTTACCATTTTCCCAATATTTCCTTTGTTGTCTTAAAACTGATGAAAAGGGAAAGAGGATACGACGAGAGACTCGAGTTTATTGTAAAGACTGTGATGTAGGCTTCCGTGCCGTGCCATGTTTTCGTATATACCAAACTGTAAAGGATTTGTAAAATTTAAAGTAATCTGAGGGACATAGAATTCATGACAGTTGATATAAATAATAATATTGTTGTATTAGTTTATTATATTTAGCTTCAAAATTATGTCATATGATTTATTTTGCTATAATTTGAGCAAAAATTACTCTAATTCATTAACATTTCCCATATATCTGAAAATATTGAACATAGTAGTTATTTCGTTTAAATGTTTGTTTTTTAAAAATAAAATCTATTTCCAACATGTTGATGATAATAACCAACAAAATTAAAGAATTTTTTTTTTCTATTTTTGGCACGTTTTTATCAAATATATTCCACAAGCACGGGGTTAAATATATCAGACAAAAGTTAACTTTAATGTTTTCCAGCGTCGTTGAAAAAAACCTAAACCAAAAGCATGAAATTAACTTCAGTTTGTTCTATGCCTATATATTAACAATGTGAGAAAAAGTGTTTCATTCTCAGACAAACAAAATGTTTAAAATAGAAGATACAGAACTTTATAGTTCGTGCTTGATTTTGTTGCTGTCGACCACAAATAGTTCTTTCTTCACTGACACAAATTGAAGCAACTGATATTCCTATTTTTTGGTTTCAGATTAGGTTAGTGGTCACCTCGAAATTAGGCAAATTATTTCCATCCTAAATGTTTCTCTTTTATTATTATACAGTTTTTAATTTTTGAATTAGGGATAGGAAAAATGCAGCAAATTCAAGCTACGTACACTAACTGGACTTTTCAAGGAATGCCACCATCATTTCTGTTTAGAAAATTTCGATTTAATATTTTAATCACAGACTTTCTAAACATGTTGTTTCATTGTAGATTTTGTAATATTTCTGCCGATTAAATAGATCAAAATATTCTATTAAATATATATAACCTGTAAATTTAACCGAATTTAACTTATCCAGATTTACAATTTAGTATTCTCATAATAAAGATAATAATAAGATAATAAAACACAGAAAAATAATTTACTACAGTATATTTAGACAGCATTCAGTAGGGTTTGAAATGTCGTAAAATGTGGCCCCAGCTCTATTTACGTGCCAAGTTTGATATTTTTGCTGTATTCTGAAGGTTTTGACATGTAGATTCCAAAAACCTTAGCTACCATTTTTTCTACACTTTTTGGGGGGTGATTTTCAAGATGGCGTTCAAGATGGTTGCCTATGATGTAATCATATATTTGGCCTAATTTATTAATTTAAATGTATTAAAAGGTAATAAATTCCTCTCTTTTTAATGTTTATCCCTTCAGTCTTTTTATTTTAAGCCAAACACTCTTTTGCTTTGTCAAAATTGAATATCTTTTACTCTATTTTATCCCAGTTAAAAAGGTTCATTCTTTCAGGGAGATGTGTTAATTTAGCTCATTTTAGAAAATCAATTTAATAGATTTATGAGTTTTGCAATCATAAAAGGAAATTAGGGGAGACCGGGGCGCAAATTCACAAACACTCAACCGCCCAGCGCTCTTAACGCCAACCTCTGTTGCCAAGCGCGTTGGCGAGAAAATGAACTTTGACGCACATGCATGCATGCTGCAGTTTATTTTTAGTACCGTAGTTCTAAATTCGCATGTGCGAATATTTATATCCGCTTTATATGAATATTTTAGATACGCTTACAAAGTTCAAAGAGGTTTTTTTTTTTTTTTTTTTTTTTTTTTTTTTTTTGTAGCTTTCGCAGATTAATTCAGTCTACACAAGTTGTATTATCGATTATACTAAGTCGAATATTGATGCTGTTAGAATAAGATTATCGCTACAAAGTAAGGATGCACATTCTAAATTAATACAGCACTGCAATTATCCCACAAATTCAATGATAAAGTAATGATCATGTTTAGGTTTTTACTTTTTGATATTCATTCTAATTAAATAAAATTTTTGATTTGTTTTAAATAAATTTGTTAGCCGTACAGAGTTGAAAATTAATTGAGCGTTCCATTAATGGATAAATATGGAAAAAATTAATAAAAAGGAGAAATGGATAAAATATCCTAAAATCTTTGAAATAAATGCAATTTTATAAATGGCCATTAGTATATAAATTTAAAAGTTTTCTATTACTTTGAAAAAAAAAGCAAATTTTCTGCTTCCTAAGTGGTTTGATTATGATAAGCATGCATGGAAATGTTATGAAAAGTTAAAAGTGTGTGTGTGTGTGTGGGGGGGGGGGGTTCCATTACTGGTCAGGAGGCTATGCAGGCTTTTTTTTTCGGGGGGGGGGAGCATTTTGTGAAAAGAAAAAGTTATTTATGTGAATTATTTATATTTTTGGGGAAAATAAATTTTACAACGAAAGATGAAATCCAGTTACTCAAATTTGAACAAAGTATTAATTAATAATAAAGGCTTTAAGTCATCCTGTAAAGTTTTGTTTTCTAGTGAACTTGTTTTGTTTACAAAATGCACATTTTAAAATCTGGCAAAATAAAAAAATAATTAATGAAGGGTATGTTTTTATGAAATGAGCTTTGTGAAGGGGCCTATTTTATTAAGCAGAATTTTGTGAAGGGGCCATTTTTATTAAAAATAATTTGGTGAAGAGGCCTGTTTTATTAAATTGATTTTTTTCGAAAGTGCCCAAATTTTGCCTGGATCGCCCCCTGCTAGCTATTTTTAACTTATTATCAATCAGCAACAAAGCACTTATCTGAGCTTAGACGCAACAAGTAAGTAAGATAAAGATAATTATGGTAAATTTTCATTTATTTATGGTGATCATTTAATAAGAGCGGATTATATATTATTTATATTACTTATATTATAAGCGGAACATATATGTACTTATATAAATATAACTTATATTTATATTACTTATTTTTATTATAGAACGGATCTATAAGAATAAACATTTCACTTATTCACAATATACATATACATGCATATACATATCATAATTATTTAGAGGATGCAATAAGGACTTGTTATTGTAATGCATTTAGTACTTATGTTTGCACTAGATGGCAGCACATACGACGTACCTCTACATAAATAAATACTTTAGCTTGGGAGGGAAAAAATACAAAGTTATACAGCAGATCAATAATATTAAATATTTGACTTGTTCAATTTCAATAATTCAGATGGTGAAGTGATGATTTAGTATTTCGCACTCGTATTCTTGCAAGATTTTGTATTTCGCACTCGTATTCTTGCAAGTATTCCACAAACAAGAAATACGCAGTTGAATGGAAAAATTAAAGTAGCTTCAGATTTTGCAAACGCATTTGTATGAGAACACACGCATGCGCGTCGAAGTTCATTTTCTCGCCAAAGTGCTTGGCAATAGAGGTTGGCGTTAAGAGCGCTGGGACATTGAGTGTTTGCGAATTTGCGACCGGGGCTCGTAGGTGCAGTTTTCAGCTATGGATTTTTATTAATTTTTTGTTTAAGTTTTTTATGAAACTTTAACTGTACTTTTAAAGAACAGGCATTGGGCTACAAATACCCGGAGTTTTGAGTTTGTAGTTTATATTTAGCGGAAGCCTAAAGTAAAAGGAGAATTGTGTGCCAACCTACCCCGCCACAGGACAAGTTGCTTATACCTATGGGGTAAGTTGGCTCACGCTTTATAAAAATTTAAATGAAACTCCAACAAGACACGCAGTTAAGAGAAACCAATTTCGTTAATACCAGTAAGTTTAAACAAAGGCGTTATCGCCGTACAATGTAAATTCTAAATTATACAGACATAAAAATAATGAATAAAACATTAACATTGAGTAACTTCTATCCTACTCGATATCATCATCAGAGTTACAGTTGTCACAAATAAAAAATCGAGTGTCTCCGCTAGGGAAAGCCTTGTGTGCCCAAAATCTTGCATTTCAACAACTTTTCTCGGTGTTTGCTGTTTTTCAAGCTACCAGCACACACCAGACATCGAGCCAACTTGCCTCGTGTTCAATGCGCCTACTAGCCCCATAATGAATTTCTTCACAAAAGGGACACGCAACCCTCTAAGCATAAATAATCCAAGTAAATCACATATGGGGTAGGTACAGTTAATCATACACTAAGAAAAACTGCACAAGTTAAATCGTAATCATTAAGATAAATATTAGAAATTAGAGAAAGAACGAAGCAACAAAAATTACTTATGAGTGGAAAAAACAGAAAAATCGTAATAAATGTCCATTGCACGTAGGTAACGGTGCAAAACTACAATGATGATTGTAAAAAGCAAGTAGAAAGATACTCTATGACCGGTTGCGCAATCTATCCACAAACAGGCGATTTATGAGGACTGCGCCTACTTACCCCTGTAGCCAACTAGCCCCGGTCTCCGCTACTTTTTATATTATGTTCTGTTTCACTTATAATGCCTGCGTAACGTACTGCGGTTATCATAACAACAAAAGCAATAAATAAAGTTATTATGACATATCTGCGATGTTTTCAACTGCTTTAATTTAGGGCTGCCTTTCACTGCCCAATATGTTGGTTAATGATGACGTAGCCAATTCTGGTTGACCCTTGGCAGTTTTTGTTTTAAATTTTAGAATGCATTTCTTCGAAACGTAAACTTTAGTTTGATGACCAGTACAAACCAGAAAATTCTTTAAGCAAGAACGTTTCCCAACTGCACACGTTCTCTTACACTCACATTTCACAAGTTCAATAACTCCTTTGGGCGCAGGTAACTCCAGACATTTAACTGGAGAATTTACTCCTTCGCCATTTTTCCCAACCATTGCCAATAAATGGGGGTTTTGTAAATCGAGGATTTCTGTAGCCCTTTCCAATGGTGCAAATTAAGTTGGATCTTAAAATATGTGGCTTCAGTGCTCCAAGGGTTGGAGGTAATTTCCCCCCGTCGATACTTTTAGTTTTGAAAAGGTGCCATCTTAACTCTTAAATCTTTGAAAAATTACTATCTTTCAAATAAGCAAAGTTGGTGAATTTTTCAAACAACGACAGATTGGATAATGGATCATTAGGATCCCCAAGTTCTTGAAAAGCTGTTATGATATCATCATCGCACTGAATATGCACTTTTATCCACTTCTGTTTTTCTGGTTTATGAATTACGAAACATTGAGTGAAATGGCCGAATATCGGAGCACTAACCCTACTTACGAAAGATTTGTTTAGTAAACGTTTGTTATTATTACAGTAGAGTCCGGAAAATTCGACCTAATGTTGACTAATGGTCAAATATTGGAGCTCTTACCCTATTTATGAAAGATTTTGTTTAGTAAGTGTTTCTTATTATTACACTAGGGTCCCGTAAATTCGACCTAATGTTGACTAGTGGCCGAGTATTGGAGCACTTACTCTGTTTATGAAAGATTTTGTTTAGGAAATGTTGGTTATTATTATAGTGGAGTCCCGTAAATTCGACCTAATGTTGATTAGACGGTTGCGAATTACCGAAACTGTCAAGATTAAAGAATGAGTCCCAAGTTATTTATAATTTAAAATACTTACTGCATAATACTCGAATGAAAATTCTAGGACGATAGAGAACACGGAAAAGTAAACTAAAATAATTATTAAAAGATAAATCCCATATTCTACATCAGCCATACTGAAACTGAGGCTGGCGGGTCACAAGTGGTTCATCGACCAGTTATGTGCGGCCTGATATACACAATCATTAATCATAGTTCTAATAGTTTTAGAAGAGCCTGTGAGGCATTTAAGAACTTCATTATTGTTTTATATATTTTTATGGAAAGAAAAATATGCCCTATCATTTATAATTAATTTTGAATATTTTAAAACAGTAAATTAAGTCAATAGTTCTGTTTTACATGTAGTCCTATTTACGTTACAAAAGCGTATATATTAGGTTGAGCAAAAAGTTCTGGAAAATTTTTAATCTAATAGTTACCAGAATTTGTATTGTATATAGGAGTACTAGTGATATATTTATAGAAGTTCAGGAATTTCGGCTCCAAAATGCCTACTGAACAGTATGATTTGCATGTGTTGATCCAGCGTTATTGGTGAAAAAAATCTAACTATCTCAAAGCCGTCGATGAGATTAATGAGGGTGAAGGTGCTGCTACAGCGACAAACTTCATACTTCCAGCAAATCCGGAATCTGGCAGTACGATGACAGAAAGTAGTGGGCTATGATGATCTCTACCTTGAAGAATAGTTCTTGTTGCTTTTGTTGTTATTTTGCGCATAAAAATGCAACTTTCACAAATTTTCCAGAACGCTTTGCTCAACCTAGTATTTTCCAATCTTGAACTCTAATAAAGCATTAAATTATTTGAAATTTCAGGTTCAAATTAAATTATTTACATTTAAAAAAGTTACAAAAATTTGAATTCAGAAAAAATATGACTTATTAAAAAAATCTTCTGATTTTTATCTGTAGAATTAGGAAATTGTGCGTTGTTATATTACTACGTGTTATACACATAGACTGTAAAAAATGCATGGAGTAATTTATATAATGGTGTAATCTAAACTGATATAACTGGTGTAATATTACACATTAGTGTAACGTAACACTCGTTATATCGGTTAAATTACTCAATAATATGGAGGCAGCAGGGCTAAAACGTATTTTATGGAATAACGTTACATAAATTTTTTACAGTGTAGCTAATAATGATTGTATTCATTTTGTCTTATTGTTTTGTGGTTCTACTTTCATTATCTTACTATCTTAATTCATCTATTTTTACATTATTATATAAGTACAATGTGTTGCGATCCACTTAACTTGTGAAACATGTTTTCTGCCTGCGAGAAAAAAAAAAGTTGAGTATAGCTGCTTTCCATAAACAACACTGTCAAATATCACACTAATTTGCATATTTTTAGAGTGGATAGATATTTATCTCTTCTCGGCCGTTTGGCTAAAATCAAAGTGTAGCACAATATGTATGAACTTTTGTTGTTACCCTACAGAAATCTATTCACTATATGGAGGCCCTTTTCAAAAAAGAAATATTTATCTTCCGTAGTATATTCAAATCTTTAAACTTCAAAGATAATATTTTGTTTGATGACCAGCAAACATTTAGTTGAGATAAAAAAAAAGTATTCATCGAACTACGGGTATACAAAATGTCGAGTTATCGGAAGGCGAGTTAGCTGAATTCTGTTCTATGAGTTAGTGATACTGCTGCAGTTATAGATTTTAAATAACAAATTCAACGAAATCGCTTTTATGAAAAAATGCTTTATGTATAAAGGTTTTATTTTTCTATCCAATTCCGAGAACGGTAATTAGAATGTTTTAACAGAATTTGAATACTAGTACAGTTTCAAATAAAGTTCTAACGAAAAATACGGATGATTTAAATAGTGAATAACTTTTTATAAGCATTAGTTGCTGAATTAAAATCTCTAAAATTATCACTTTGGAAAATACGTAAACTTTAATAAATATAATGCAATGGTTGCAATTTATTAACAGAGGTACTAGATGAAAATATGTACTTAGTTAAATCCTCTGAGGATTTCTACGAAATATCTGGTACCTTTTTCCCGCAGTATAAATATTATAATCATCATAATATTTTACTTTAAGTACGGGAAAAAGAAGTTTTATAATGTCTGCAGATAAACATATCTGTGAAAACATTTAAAATTTAAAATTTTTAATTATTTGTTAGAATGTTACATAAATGGATAATTAACATTCATAGAATCTGTCGACTATAATTGGAAACGGTTTAAATTTACATGGAAGATATGCTCAATATAAAAAATATATATATTTCTTGTAAATTTTCATGCGCTGGTAGTGTTTTCACCTTTATGACAGTAAATGCTTCTCTTTGGAATAAGGTTTATATTAAAATTTATGCTCATTTTGAGAAAAGATTTACAATTCTTGAAAACGCATAGAATGCTTGAATAAAAAGTATTTTTTTTTTAAATAATTCAGTTTTAGAACCGAATTAAATATTCAGAATTCATTGTTATTTAAACAAGCAAGAAAAATCATGCGTTAAGAATAGATTATGAAATATTTTCCAACACTTCCTGAAATCTTTAACAAAACCTCGTTATTTAGAAAAATATGGTAAATTAGATGACTAACTAAACATTCTAGAAAACAGATAAAACATTCGAAAAACTGATTTCATCAGTTACCGTCCATAGCCAAATATGTAATCCAATTCTTTTGAACAGCCCTGTATTTGATCTGTAGGTTGATATATATATACTACATAATAGGAAAATTTATTTAAGAAGAAAGCATAACAGGTTGAAATTTCTCTTTCAGAAATTTACAATACTAAATGGAAACATACTTGAATACTTTTGTACAGCTCTGTAGCTTACCTAGTACTTCTATTACACGCCACTATTTAGCTAAAATTTAATTCAAACTAAAACACTCTTAAAACTACTGAAATCACATTTCGAGAAATTATCAGCCATAGACGACCATAAATCCAATTCTTTACGTGGCCCTGTATAATATTTTATCTATTTTCTACAAGAAAATTCTTTGTAAACTAAATGCAGTTCAGCGAAAAATGCGTAACTCGTTTAAAAACCGCCTTTAAGCAATTTACGCTCGTACTCAGTAACCTTTACGAATTCTTTTGTGTAACCCCGTATATAAACATAGCATTTATACACTCCATATAATATGCATAATTAAAAATGCATTTTCTTCTATCACCACTAATATACAGAACTTCGGATAGAATATACTAGCTGAAATTATTTTGTGCGTCCCTGTAAATTCTATGTGCTTCGTAGTATACATGAAATAACTTATAGTAAGCCTCAGCGACATATATGAATTTTATTACATATGAAATAGTTTAACATAATTGAAATACGCCGCAAACAGTCCCCTATACCATTATGTAACGGAATTCTTTTCTGTAGCCCTGTAAATGAATAATAATTATTCGTTGCACCGCATATTCTACAGCATGCATGTTTTAGTGCACTTCATAAATGCATATCAATTTTATTATGTTTGAAAGGGTTTAACATCATTAAAATTCATTTGAAACGATTTTTTCCGATTAGCCGTAATGTAACGGACCACTTTTGATTGTTCCTGTAAATGAATTAAACATGCCACAAACTTCATTTGAAATAGGGATCGTACTATAGTAAACGTCAATAACAGCCAAAATTTTCAGGCAATCCGGGTACATTTACAAGAGTTAAAGCGCGGACAGACAAGCCGAAATCATAAACACTTTTCAACTTTGTTGGAAACTGTTAAAAAAATATTTTTTTAAAACTCGGTAATGAAAGTAGTTGTTGATAAATGTCTCTTTATAATTGCTTAAATTAAGGAAAAGATATTTCTTACAGTGAAAAATAAAGAAACTGAAATTGTGCTATAATTCCAATATAAAAGTGACTTTACAGCATGGATAACAGATTTTGTTTGAACATAACTGGATATGCAATTTTATCTCTAGATAAGCAGGATTTTTCTTTCTTTTTAGAATTAATGTCGAAGAGTACTGCACTAAAACTCCAATAATTCAAATTTCAGGGATCAAATATCCGGTAAAGTAAACGATCTACAGTAAAGTTAGATATTAACACTAGAATTACTGACCGCCAAATATCCGCTAAAGTAAAAGAAATGGCGGGTCATCTGTGACCTAAGACGTGTTTTTTCACTGGTATCACTGTTGTTTTTCAAAATAAAACTTTGAAACTTTTTTACTTTTCCTTAATACTCAGTATAATGCCTTAACATGATTTTAATTGAAATTAAACGCAAACTTTTTATATTTACACGTCTGTATACCTCGAACAAATTAATGGTTTTTTCTTTTATTTCAACAAGGCTTTCAACTATATATTTTTCAATAGCAGAAGCATAATGTAAGGAGACGTATCGCACTTGCTTTTCACAAAATGGTGTAAACAGGGGAGGGGGGGGGGGCTTGATCTGTCACCTACCAGGCTAATGTGTAAGCTTTTATCTGATTTCAAGCTATTATATCAACTGTTGGAATGCTGTAGTATATTGTTATCTTTGTTATACTTCAAAAACTAAGTAAAAAAAAAAGATATTTTGCCTGTTGCAAACCGCATGGGGCAAAAAAAAGTGTCTGTTAGTGGTATAAGGAAAGGGCAGCTGACGTCAGAGTGAGTCGAATAACTGTGGGTCATTAAGAAACACCTCGCCGTTCTTTATGACTCCTACTGTACACATGAGTTCGAGCAATTTGATTGGTCTACGATTAACATGTCTGCGAAATGGTTGGCCCATTGTCACCAAGACGATTGCTGCAGTCATCGTAGAGATAAAAATGTAGCGGTAGATTGGTTGACGGAAGTGTTTGTTTGTAAACATGCCCTATCCTTATTCCAGTTTCGTACATTGGCAGGGGTGGCGTCACTCTGGAGGTCTTTCGAATGAGGAAATTTTCAAATTGCTAAGTGAACTGTCGGAAAATGATTCTTGCGACGAAATTACATCTGATGATGATGACAATTTTGACATAAATGACAAAACAAATTTTGGTGAAAATACCATTTCCCAAATCCAGTTCAAGTGACAGTGAGCTGGGTGAAAATATTCCAAGTAAATGCAGTGAAGGAAGTCATGAAACACCAATTAAGGAGAAGTGTTTTGAAGAAAATACAAAATAAAGGAGAACGATTTTCGAAATGGGTAACTCGGAATATGTTATTATATATTTTAGTTCTTGGGTACATCATTTTCTTTTAGATAAAAAAATATCTGTCTTTTTTTTTTTTTTTTTTTTTTTTTGCAGTGTATGTGACATGCACCTCCAGTTGGGTGGCCAGTTTCTCATGGCTCTGTTATCTGAAACCTTATTTTTGAGTTATGATTTCTTTTACCATTTTTTTATTCTGAAAGGTTATCATATTCTCTATAGTTTATACCAGCCGTATGAATCACTTATAATAATAAAAAAAATCTTTAAAGCACTAAACTTAAAATAAATACTATTTAATAATCTTTTTATTTTTTTAAACAACCGTCATTGTGTCAGTTACGGACTTTTTAAAATTAAATTAAATATTGGTTTAAGTTCCAGAAAAAATCGTAAACTTTTAAAATTTAACAAGGAAATTATTTCTTTAAAAATGACTAATAATTTAGTGCGTAAAGACGAATTTTTTTGATAGTGTAGTTCAAGAAAAAAAAATATAAAAAAATTTTGGTTAAATGTAGAAAATCTACCCTTAATTTGTTTAATGTTTGTAAAGATAGAATATCGTTATCGATTTTGTACCCACATCCTGATGAGCTGAGTTATGAAATTACGTAGGTACAGTCGTTTAAAAAAAAAACGCACCCCCCCCCCCCTCCCCTACTAACTCTGCAACAAATTATTGTAGAAGAAAATTACTGGTACCAAGCGAATGAAAATAAAGTCTACTTTTAAATGATGTATATAAAATTTGCTTACGGGCTACATATCAAAACAAACCCAAACTTTGTTTTTTTTTCAATAGCAATACCCAAGTTTGACACCGTAAATAGATTCTATACACCCTTCAATTAGCTTACATCCAAATTTTATGAAGTTCGTACGATTAGTTTCCGAGAAATTAATTATTTTAAAATTAGCATATTTTAGGGCTGTATCCAAATTGAAGTTCGGTACTCGATTGCTGAAATGCTACTGAATGACAATGTTACTTCTATTAATGTATTATTTTTTCCCACTATAAACATCTCACTCGCTTAATGTGTTTTGATTATTGAGATCAAATGTTTCATTAAAATAAGTAAAAAATATTTTTTTCAAATTATGCTTTACTGGACATCATAAACGTCTCCTTAAACCATCATTTTGACTTTTTCACTTATAATTCGAAAACTACTTGGAAGAAACATTTGAAATTGAGAATTTACATAAAGCAGGACATAATAAATATAAATCTATCAAAAAAATTGTAGGTTGCAATTCATATTTTTTTTTAATATTAATTTCATAATTCATAATTAATATCATAAAATTTTTTAAATTATAAATTCAATGTATTTATGTTTGGGTTTTTTAGAATTACAATAATTAAAAAAAATTATCGCATTAGGATTATAATTTCAGGAGATATTAATAAAAATATGAAAACGTAATTTAACATTAGAAGATCTAACTTTTGAATGTTTATAATTCAAAAACTTATCAACCAAATGACTTGAAATTTTATTTTTAGGCATAGTTTGAACCAAAGATTTAAAATATATTGTCAAAATTGGATGTTGTTACTGAAAGAAACAAAGTTTGGCCTGGTTTTGATTTTTAGATGGCCCCTAAGCAAATTTTATATGCACATTTAAAAGTAGACTTTATTTCCAATCGTTTGGTACCTGTAATTTTTTTCTATTATAATGAATTGCGGAGTTAGTAGGGGGTGTTTACCTTTTTTTTTTTCCACGATTGTGCGTTATATGTTCCTCATGATAATACAATTTTTCTGTATTATCAGAACCTATTTATACATATACATAAACTCGGTTTATGGCGTCAGATGCCGCCATCCGAAGAATCTACAAGAGTCTTTTTCCATTTCTTCCGGTCAAGGGTCCATTCCTCTTCCAGACCTCTATCCCTCATTGACTTTGAAATATCATCCATCCAGTTTTTTCGTGGTCTTCCCCGTTTCCTTTTTTTGTTTGTTTCATAATTGAATGTTATTTTGGGTAGCCTTTCCTCATTCATTCTTTTGACATGACCATACCAGATTAATTGTTTTTTTTTTATATCATCTAATATGGTTCCCTTTATTTTCATCATTTCCTTGATTCTGTCATTTCTTATTTTTTCTGTTCTTGAATTCTTTCTCTTCTATTCTTTTCAAGAATAGAAAAAATAAGAAATTACAGAATCAAGGAAATGATGAAAATAAAGAACCTATTTATCAGTTAATAAATTCATTTGAATTAAATTTTAATAAAACGTGGAAAATTAATTATGATTTTGAAAATTATCTCCAAGTATGTATTTTTAATCTATTTATGCATGGATCAACAATAAACATTTGTTTGATTCAGTAATGTAGGATACAAATTGCAGTAATACAAATAAATATGCAAAACTTAGGAGAAAGTGGTAGAGTTGCGCGATTGGTCGTCTAAGCTTTGTGAAGGCTCCTTCATTTCCACCAGCATTTTTTAATTACTTGATAAGTATAGTAATGAATTATAAAATATTTAAGCCACTACAAAGTAGATAAAAGTTTTTAAAAACACGTGTTTATTAATGAAAAAGTGTTATTTGTGTCAAAATATCTATCGGCCAAAAGAAAAATTTTAAAAGCTTGTGTCGCTGAAAGAAATTAAGCCACAATGAAAACCATAAGAAAGAAAATTCCAAAACGTTTATTAGAATTTAAATTATGTAATGAGCATGATTAAAATTCCAATTTACATATATTATTTCGATCACTTTATGTTTTTACATTTTTCTATCTTTACAAGAAAGTATTGGTTTCGTGAAAAATTTCGACTACCGGTTTTCGACGGATTTATACTTTTTAAAAGGTCCTGAACACGATTTGAATGTTTTTTAGAAAATGTCTGTCTGTCTGTGAGTCTGTCTGTATATCAAAAATATTTTGTGGGCGCTCTATCTCAAGATCTATAGCACGGAGTTTCACAAAACTTCATATTCAGTTAGACCTCAATATATACTAGTTCTGATTACCTTTTGGTGTAAATCGACAAACAGGCGGCGCTCCAATGCTGCATTTTTCACGATTTCCGCAATAGCTATATCTCAAGAACTAATGCATAGATTTTCATAAAACTTCAGATTCAGTTAGTCCTTGACATAATTTGACGCGGATTACTTTTTGGTGAAAATCGCCCTACAATCGGTGCTACTATGTTGCATTATTCATGATTATCATAAAAGCCCTATGTCAAGAACTAATGCACGCATTTTCATCAAACTTCAGATTCAGTTAGTTCATGATATTAATTAGATTAGACCCCTAAATGCTATAATGTTCTTTTACTTAAAATCTCAATGCAAGAATTATAAATAAATGCTGTATAATGAGGCATTCGATCTTAATGAACAAAACCCAAAATATTTTTGTGCGTTTAAAGCGATTTTTTTAAAGAAATTTTCAATCAAATAGACATTGTTTATTTTATAGCGCCCCGATGTTTCGTAAATGTGATAAAAATTAACGAAATTGGCTCACAGATTTTCTTTTTTAACTTTGAAGCTCAAATAACCTTATGAACGTCAAAAACTACGTTGTCTGTTACATGGGCTGTTAAACTTAAGAAAAGACGACCAGTTTTCAGATTGGAATTTAAAATAATCTACACATTTTGGAGACTTTATTTTCTGCAAATACTTAATAGCCACATACAGATTGCTGTAAATGTGTAGACACAATTAGGAGATTAACGAAGTATGTTTATATGGTATTTTTCATATATTGTATTAAAATGATGTTAAAGCAAATATTATGTTGAATTAAGCTGCATTGAGTCAGCATGCTCCTTCATTGATGTTTTTCTTTAACCAGGCACAAATATGTAATTTAAGATGATCGGAATAGAAAAATACTCTTATTTAAAAAAAATTTATTTGAAAAACGTTATAAGAAACGCGGTGAATATTCCAGTAACATAATACATACACATGATTACGGAATTTGCAATAATTTTATATTGTGTAAATTCTGGAAAATCTTGTGTAAATTGAAAACTCTTAAATAATGTTTATTTTAATGCGGTTAGGTAAGTTACTTTTACCAACATTATACCATTCGGTAGTTTAAATGCTGTCTCTGATTAAAACACGGTACAATTGAGCTATGCCCTGGTTTAGGAGTCCGTAATTTTTGTCAGCACATTTTTAAAATCTGATATTTTAATTAAGTTTTCACTTTTTACTTATTATAATCGATATTTTCTACTTTTGAATTAGAAAACGATAAAAAATAAATAAAACTTTATTTATCTAAATGGGTATTTGTTTACCTATACGTATTTTTAGGTACGAGATTTTTAAGTGTAAGAAAAATGAAGAGGAGTGGTGGTGGTGGTGGGGGGGGGGGGGGTACTGGTTGTGGTGGGGTACAGAATGCCAGGCACAGGGCTTCTCTTTGTCTTAATCAGAATTAATAGAAATATTGTACGATTTTATCTATTTATAAAGCTGATATATTTATCATGGGACATTTTATAATAAATAAAGTTATATGTAATAAATATGCTTGTTAACAATATTATAAATATCTCGTAACTACTATTTTAACACGTAAACTCCACAGTAATGCGAATTCGCTCCGAATTAATTCGTATTTTTCATAAACGAAATAAGACTTTTGATAAAAAGCAACAATATTTCATTTCGATTTCTTATTATATTTCGTATAGTATCATGCAGTTATATTTCATTATTACTTGATTGTGAGCAAAATTATGCGGAGTTGAAGTTATGGAAACCCAAATCGTACTAGTGTAGAAATTATGGGTTAATATTCACGTGCGAATTCCGCGAATTTTAAACGAAGTTTTCAGCAACAATCATTTAATTGTAGTTATGGCCATAGCTCTCTGGTAAAGAGGGATGAGAGTTATTTATATTAGGAATAGAAGCATTATACACAACATTCAAATAACAACACTGTGCTTTTGCATATTAGCAGTGTAAAAAGAAAGGTGCTGCGCCGCCCACGATAAACAATTCAAACTTGATGGATCTGTTGTAAAGTATGAATATTGAAATGTGTGATGTTTAATTAAAACTTATTTATGCAGTTATGCAGCATTCATCTTAGTTAATGTTTTATTATTTAAATTACTATTAAATAAAGTTTATTTAGTAGTTCAATAATGAGCTATTTATCTTTCCATTTTATGTATTTAAACTCTTTATTAACACTTAACTGCTGTTAGCGGTCTCGCAGACCAATACATTTTTCAAATTTCACAGTTAAACCTGTAATTTCTAGTTAAGCAATAAATACTAGTGAAATTTTCTTTCATTTGGAGCTCTGGAACTATTGCTAGAAATTCTGAATATGCGAAGTTTAATTATAATAGTGTAACAAATATTTAAAGATTGCTACACTAGATGGCAGCACTAGGTGATAGTACCTTATTATAGCGACTGCCAAATAGTTTTCTCCCATCATCCGCTGCGTTTTCCGCTGAGTGTTCTAAGACGCACAATGAATAGGTTGCAAAATGCGCGCGGTCTTGGATTAGATTTTCTCGCAGAGTTTTTAATGAGAGGCGGGAAATGATGAAATGTTTGCGAATCAAATGTTTTCACACGCGCATTTCTTCTGCCATTCTTTACTATGTAAATATTGTAACCATCATGTAAATAACAACATGTCTCGTAGTACAGAGTTTTATTAAACATTACTTTCTACTAAAGTATGGAGTGACGTGTCCATTTGAAGTGACGAGTATTATTAAAGATTGTGGTGCCTTCTCATGGAAAGAAAGAAGGTAGCTATAATAGTCCTGTACTAGTTTAGTACAGAAACAGTATTCAGCGAGTTAATAGAGCCTTTCATTCATCTTTTAATCAAGTAGTCTCGGAGATCACGCGCAGTAATTATGCAACAATTCCTGTCACATCAGTTAAGGGTTAAGTAATTCCAAAAATAATTGCAATTAACCCTCAACTGCTGTTAGTAGTGCTTTTTTTCCACAGTTTAATTTTCACAGTCCAAGTACAATTGATTGAAATGTTTGAAAAAGCAAGATTTTATTAGAAATAGTACTCGACAAACAGTTTAGTGCAAAATCAGTATTTTATGATTAATAGCGACTTTTATTCATCTTTCAATCTAATGGTTTCGCAGACCACTCACAATTGTTATGTGAGAATTTTCTGCAACATCATTTAAGAGTTAAATGAACTTTTTCAGATGAATTCCCATGTGTAAGATGCATTATCACATTTAGGACGATGGATGTCCCATTTAGGTTTTAACTCCCGTAAATGCGACAAAAATGACCTAAATGCGACAATCCTATATTGTGGTTTTATACTACAGATAATTATTAAATTTATACAAAATAAGTTCGTTTTGAACTATAGCTATAGTATTCAGTACTTTGCTGCTTAATAAAATATATATTTATATAATAAAATGCCAAATATACCCTAAATGCGACAAAACTATGGGGAATCGCGTCTCATTTAGGCACAATGACCTTACCAAAAAAGTGTGTTTTTGATTTTTTTTCTTTTTTTTCCATTTCTAACTGTTATAATGTATTTTTTCAAAGTAGATCCGCTATTTTATATAATACACTTCAAACGTTAAAGCCTTTGAAGCATATGTTTTGAAATATTCGAAAAATTTTATTTCTTTGTTTTTGTTATTAGAAATTGTAACAATGAGAATAAGTCCATAAAAGCAAAATGTGATAAAGAAAATGAAACAAATTTGTGCAAAATGTTATTTTAATATGAATAAAACAGCAATAAGAAAAATACATAAAAGCAAAACAATTTTCGCTAAATTATTTAATGCCTAGAGTGCAAAACTTGCTTTGAAATTTAAATATATTTAATTAGAGATTCTTTGCATTCTTCCTTCGGAATGTGTTACCTAGGAATTTTAGAAAAAAATTAGTCTCTTTACTTACTTTATAAAAACTGAATTACAATAGCACTTCGAATACTTTCATTTTTTTTTCTTTTTTTTATGATTATGAAAAGGTTATGCGCAAATTATTCTACGTTTTACAATAATGAAAATTTGAATTTATAATCGGATACGATTTTATGTAAAGCTAATAGAAAATTGTTGCATGTATATTTTTTATGCTATAAGAGAGTTTTAATTCAATTTTGAATTGAAAAGGGAATAATTTTGCAACGAAATCTCTTAATCTCTTACAATAATCATATTATTCTTAACTTTAAACATAAGACGAATTATTTATGTAGAACATATTCAATAAATTTCTAATCTTATATTTTATACTAGCAGACCCGCCCGGCGTTGCCCGGGGTTTGTAAATAATAAGCTTAAACAAATTAAACAAAATTTAAGTTTGTATGATTTTGCAGCTTTGGAAACTCTTTTAAATGAACCTCATTTTGGAGGCCCCATTGCCTTCCGCAGCGTTTAATGTGTTCCCATCAAACTTCTTTCCGAACGAACCTGTAATCTAGATCCTCACTACATATGGCAACATTTACCGGAAGTGCCCGCACGTGCCGGAGACAATTGAAAACCAAGTTGAGTGAGCCAAACCTCGTAGGAATCAAGCCCACAGAAACAAAAAAAAAAAAAAAAAAAAAAAAAAAAAAAAAAAAAAAAAGAATGCACCATTAATGTTAGAAAATGTTGGTAACTAAAGTCTAAGATAAGCTTTCATAATACAGAAAGTAGCTGAATTGTAATCTAAGTTGATGGAAGAAAATCCCGTGGAAATAGGGCCCTTAAAACCGAGGAAATAACTCGCCACCAAGCGGTGAAAGATGCCTCTTCAACCTTGTAAATTTCATGAATTACTGTTAGCATTAACACGATATTTAATAAACGGATGATATCCCTTATCTAAAGTTACCTTTAAAGTAACACGATTTTTAATTTACGGCTGTAGTGAGTAGGCGTAAGTTAATGCTGAAAAAGGAGATTAATGTTCAAAAAAGGTGGTAGCTGAGGTATAAAGAAAGACCGGGCCCTGGGGGCCAGGCCTTAACTGGAATGTAGTTGGGTATAACAAAAATTTTTAGGGGTTTTAAAGTAGCTGGAAGAAGCTAAAACTATGTTAAAGAAAATTGCAATAGAATAGGATAGATTTTAAAGAAGCTGCAACAAAGGCCCCATGAAGACGATTAATATTTAAAATTAGTGGTAGCTGAAGTCTGCATTTTTTTTTTTTTTTGTCGTTTATGTAATAGCTGGAGAACCTAAGAAGTTGTTAGAAAAGAAAGTTCGTGAATCGGATCATTTTTAAGGGAGCTATAACAGGGGGCCCAAAAGGGCCCAACTGATAGTTGAGAGCAGGGCTCTAACATAAAAACATGTTTAATTGTTTTAGTACTTAGCATTTTAGATCTTCAATTAGTCAAAATTAATCATAAGGTATGAAATAATCATTAGAATAATATTTTAAAGAAATGCGCAAAAATGGGGTAAATGCTTAAAAAGGGGCCCTAGAGCTCCAATAAAAATATGATGGTGTTGGTCTAAGGGGAAGTGTCCAAGATTCAATTTTAAAATTAGGCAATGAGAAGGTGAGAAAATTAGGGTGTAAAAAATGCATAGCACACAAAAAGTTCAAGGGGCCCCGGATCGGGCCCTACAGGACCCTAAGGTGCCCCAGGATTTTAACTGGAATATAGAAACTGGAGAATAACTAAATGGAAAAATGGTTCCAAAAATGAAGATCGTATTAAGAGGGACAATTTATTAATAATTTATGGTGCAAAAGCTTCAAGGTGCCTTGTACCGGGCCCCAAGGGGAAGGGACTTAAGTGGCATGTAGTTTGGTATAAATACACATTTTAGTAGTTTTCATTGTAATCTGAGGACTCTAGAACTATGGTAAAGAAAATTGCAAAGAATTCGGATAATTTTTAAAGAAGATGAACCAAGGGCCCTAAGAAGATGATTTATATTCAAAATTGGTGGTAGTTGAAGACTGATTTTTTTTTTTTTTCTTTGTCGTTCATGTAATAGCTGGAGAACCTCAGATGTTGTTAGAAAAAAAAAAGCTAGCGTATCGGACAATTTTTAAGGGAGTTATAATAGGGGGCCCAAAAGGGGCCAACTGATAGTTGAGAATAGGGTCCTAACATGAAACTATGTTGCAACGTTTTAGTACTTAGCGTTTTAGATCTTCGATTAGTCGAGATTAAGCATAGGGTATGAATTAATCATTAGAATATAATTTAAAATAAATTTGCAAAAAAATTAGGGGAATGCTTAAAAAAGGGCCCTAGGGACCCAATAAAAATATGTGAGTGTTGGTCTAAGGAGAAGAGTTCAAGGCTCAACTTTAAAATTACGCATTGCGAAGGTGAGAAAATTAGAGTGTGAAAAATGCATGGCACACGAAAAATTTACGGGGCCCTCGACCGGGCCCTTCAGGACCCTAGACGCAGACGGGGCCAAGGTCTTAACTGGAATGTAGATATGGGAGAGTAATTAAATGGAGAGCGTATCTAAAAAATGAAGGTCGGATTAAAAGGAAGCAATTTATTAACAATTTAGTGCACTAAAACTTAGAGGTGCCTGTGGCAGCCGCAGAAAGGCAAGGGAGAAAATTCTTCGTTCGGAATGGCAGCTGGCCAGAGCCGTTGTCATAGCAGCGCAGACGAAAATGTTTACATTGCGTTTTTGTGTGTTCGAATACGATGAGTGTCAGAATCGACGTTTATCAATGTTCTACGAATAAAGGTAGTAAAGTGTTTTTAAGTGAGTGATTATATTATACGAGCGACTCACCACAATGGTGACCATGGACTGTTCTTATATAGAGCATCAGCCTTCCTAGATGAGTTGGAATGTTATCCGATCATCTTCATCTTTCAAAGAATACATCGTTCTACAGCGGCTCGATGGAAAGCAGATAAGTTCTTCTGAGTCATTTTCCTGATATTTTTTCTGTTATTTTATTAGAAAAATTTAACTCGCGAATTTATTTTGGTTTGATTGTACTATTTTATATATTTATTACCATAAATCATGTCTAGTGTCGATGCTGTTCAAATTCCATTATATAACAGATCAGATCCTGCGCTATGGTTTGTGATGTGCGAAAGCACATTTGCTTTAGCTACCCCCAAAGCAATATCAGAATCTGTTACAAAATATAATTATATAGTTTCGCATCTTCCACCCGATGTTGCATCAATCATTCGTGATATTTTAATGCAACCAGATGCTACTGACCCTTATGGTGTCTTAAAAAAGGAATTAATTGCGCGCTCAGGTGAATCATCCCAGCAAGAGATACGACAGCTCTTGTCTGGAGAAGAACTAGGAAATCGGAAACCTTCAGATTTATTACGTAGTATGAAACGTCGCGCGGAATCCCTAAATGTTCCAGACAATTTAATGTTAGAATTGTTTTTGCAACGATTACCAAATTCTGTTCAGACAATTTTAGCGGCTGTTTCTGAATTAACCCTTGATAAAGCAGCGGAAATTTCAGATCGTATTTCAGAAGTTACCCCTTCCCCAGCTTCTGCAATTGCCGTGTCCTGCTCGAATGAACAGGCGATAGAGGGTAAATTATTGAAAGAAATCGAAAAATTAAATAAGCGCATCGATCAGCTTGCTGTTTCACGTGGTCGGTCCCCATACCGCAGAAACTGGAGTAAACCTCGAGGGCGAAGTAATAGTGATAATCGGGATTCAAGTATCTGTTGGTATCATAGACGATTTGGAAAAAAATGTAGGGAAGAAAAATGCATAAAGCCGTGTTCTTGGGCGGGAAACGAAACCAGCAAAGAGTAGAGGCGACTTATTCTTTGCCTCACCAGTCACGTCGCCTGTTCATTAGAGACCGGACTACAAATGTTTCTTTTCTGGTCGACACCGGTTCGGACGTGTCAATCCTTCCTGCCAACAATGTACAAAAACGGAATCCACCCGTACAAACGCTTTTGGCTGCTAATTCTTCCCCTATAAATGTTTATGGTCAACAAACCCTTTCTCTAGATTTTAAGTTAAGACGAAAATTTAATTGGACTTTTCTAGTGGCAAATGTTAGTACACCAATTTTGGGAGCAGATTTTCTCCATAATTTCGAATTGGTTCCAGATCTCCGCCACAAATGTCTAAGAGATTTAAAAACAAAATTTGAAACAAGAGGTCACATGAAATGTGCATTAATTCATTCAGTAAAAACAATCAATATTGATAATATATATAATGAACTTCTTAAACAATTCCCATCTATTACAAAATTACCAGATCCCAATCAGCCTGTCAAACACAACACAATGCATTTTATTTCAACAAACGGACCTCCAGTTGTGGCAAAACCCCGCAGGTTGGCTCCTTATCGCCTGAAAATTGCTAAAACCGAATTTCAAAATATGATACAACTCGGACATTTAAGACCTTCACGTAGCAACTATGCATCACCTTTGCACATGGTTCCAAAAAAGGGAACTTTGGAATGGAGACCTGTAGGTGATTATCGTGCCTTGAATGCGCAAACCAAAAAAAGACAGATACCCGATACCATGTATAGCTGATTTTACTGCTAATTTACGTGACACTAAAATTTTTAGTCGACTTGACCTCATCAAAGCATATCATCAAATACCAATCAATCCTGATGATATTCCCAAAACAGCGATATGCACACCTTTTGGATTGTTCGAAAGCACACGCATGCAATTTGGCTTATGCAATGCGTCTGCAACATTTCAGAGATTCATAGATGAGGTAATACGTGATTTACCAGGCGTCTATGCTTTCGTCGATGATATACTCATAGCCTCTAAAAATGCCGAGGAGCATTATCATCATTTAAAAGCACTATTTTCCAAATTAGCAGAATATGGTTTGTGCATAAATGTATCCAAGTGCACATTTGGTAAACCTACCATTGATTTCTTAGGATTTCGAATATCTGAACATGGTATTCAACCACTTCCAGATAAAGTTAAATGCATAATCGATTTTCCGCAGCCCACAACCTTATCTCAACTTCGAAAATTTTTGGGTATGTTTAATTTTTATAGGTCTTTCATATATCAAGCTGCACACATACTTGCGCCTTTAGTGAAATTGTTAGAAGGCCATACAAACAAAAAGAAATCTCGTTCCCGTGTTCCTAAAACAGAACCCCTTAATTGGAACGAAGATGCTGAAAAAACTTTCGTAGCTGCCAAAAATGCAATATCTCAGGCTGCTCTTTTACGGCACCCTATTCCAGGCGCTCAGTTGAGTATATGGGTTGACGCCTCAGATGTCGCGATCGGCGGCACCCTTATGCAGTTTTATCAGGAACGTTATGAACCTTTAGCATTTTTTTCCATGAAATTAAACAACAGTCAGCGGAATTGGTCAACATATGACCGGGAATTATTTTCTATTTATTCGGCAATAAAAAAATTTCGGCACATGCTAGAGGGGAGAATTTTTCAAATTTATACTGATCAAAAACCGCTAATTTATGCATTTAAGCAAAATCCCCATAAATGTTCGCCGCGGCAATCACGCCATTTAGATTACATTTCCCAGTATTCCACTGACATTAGACATGTACCAGGTTCCGAAAACATTGTTGCAGATTGCCTCTCAAGAATTGAAATTGATTCTATTTCAAAATCTCCAATCTTAAATTTTGAGGAATTCGCAAAAGCTCAGGAAAATGATTCAGAGCTACAGAACCTGCATAATAGTACATTGCTCAAATTGGAATTGAAACCTTGCCTCATTTCTGATTGTAGCCTACTATGTGATACTTCAACAGGTACGCCTCGACCCTTAGTTCCTAGTTTCTTTCGTCGGCTGATATATGAACATTTGCACAACCTAGCCCATCCAGGCATAGCAGCTACCACAAAACTAATTTGTTCCAGATACGTATGGCCAAATATGAAACGAGACATCAAAAACTGGGTTCGTGGCTGTGAGAAGTGTCAAAGATCAAAAATACAGAGGCACACCAAAGCACCTCTTGGCACGTTCTCTCTTCCTGATGCACGTTTTTCCCAAATACATATAGATATCGTAGGTCCCTTGCCTCCATCTGACGGTTTCAGCTATCTTTTAACGATGATTGACCGATTTAGCAGATGGCCAGAAGCCGTACCTATATCTGATACACAAGCTAAAACAATTTGTAGTACCATATTAAAGCATTGGATATCAAGATTTGGTTGCCCTTCGCTCATAACCACGGATCAAGGCCCACAAATGCGATCAGCAATATTTGATGAATTCACAAAAATGATGGGAACACAGAAGATCCGCACAACGGCATATCATCCGATATCGAATGGCATTATCGAAAGATTTCATCGACATTTAAAGTCATCCATCAAAGCTCACGAAACCAGTAGGTGGACTGAAATATTACCGATAGTTTTACTAGGCATTCGCACAGCAGTGAAGGAAGATATACAAGCTTCTTGCGCTGAGCTTGTCTACGGCACTACGTTGAGATTGCCCTGTGATATGCTGGATGAATACAAGATCCGACCTTTCAACGATAACTTCGTCACGCAACTACGAAACACCATGCGGCAGTTAAGTCCAGTTGCTACATCATCTCACTGCCAAGAGAAGTTCTATATACACCCTTCCTTGACATCTTGTTCACACATCTTTCTAAGAGTGGATCATGTACAACCTCCATTGTGTCAACCATATACTGGTCCTCACAAAGTCCTAAGTAGAACTGGGAAAACTATAACAATCGAGCTTAATGGTCGTAAGTCTACGGTATCAATAGATCGAGTGAAGCCAGCTCATTTGATTTCTACTTCAGACTTGTCCACGAAAACTGTTCCAGAGAACTCTAAATTAAAACTCTCTCTTAAAGCGGACAGTAACCCTGACCAAACAAAAACTGTCACACGTTCGGGCAGACATGTCCATTTTCCTAAAAAACTGGCATCTTATATTACTTACTGAAATTGTTGATAAATTGTTCATTTTGCATACTACACATTATGCCTATATTTTGTTATATATTGCAATTTTATTTCATGTAAATATCCTTGTAATTTTTCTCCACAAGCGTGGATTCTGACACAGATAGTCAAAAAGTATACACTTGTATATCGTTTCTTCGGTACCCTACGTCACTGGGGGGATACTCTGTGGCAGCCGCAGAAAGGCAAGGGAGAAAATTCTTCGTTCGGAATGGCAGCTGGCCAGAGCCGTTGTCATAGCAGCGCAGACGAAAATGTTTACATTGCGTTTTTGTGTGTTCGAATACGATGAGTGTCAGAATCGACGTTTATCAATGTTCTACGAATAAAGGTAGTAAAGTGTTTTTAAGTGAGTGATTATATTATACGAGCGACTCACCACATACTACGAATTGTGACGGATGAATTTGAGTCTTTACCGGGCCCCTTGCAAGGGTGCCAGGGTCTTAACTGAAATGTAGAAATGGGGTAGAAAACTGAAAGGAGAATTCACCCCCAAAATGAAGAAGATCGGATAGAAAAGAGGCATGTTATTAACAATTTGGTTCACTAAAGCTTCAAGGGGCCCTGTACTGGGCCCCTTGACAGTGTTCCAGGGTCTTAACTGAAATATAGAAATGGGGCAGAAACTGAAAGGAGAATTCACCCCACAAACGAAGAAGATCGGATAGAAAAGAGGCATGTTATTAACAATTTAGTGCACTAAAACTTCAAGGGGCCCTGTACCGGGCCCCTTGCAAAGGGGCCAGGGTCTAAACTGAAATGTATAAATGGGTCTGAAACTGAATGGAGAATTCTCCCCAAAAGCGAAGAAGATCGGATAGAAAAGAGGCATGTTATTAACAATTTAGTGCACTAAAACTTCAAGGGGCCCTGCTCCGGGCCCCTTGCAAGGGTGCAAGGGTCTTACGTGAAATGTAGACATGGGGCAGAAACTGAAAGGAGAATTTAGACCTAAAACGAAGAAGATTGTATAGAAAAGATGCATGTTATTAACAATTCAGTGCACTAAATCTTCAAGGGGCCCTGTACTGGGCCCCTTGACAGGGTTACAGGGTCTTAACTGAAATGTAGAAATGGGGCAGAAACTAAAAGGAGAATTCACCCCAAAAACGAAGAAGATCGGATAGAAAAGAGGCATGTTATTAACAATTAAAACTTCAAGGGGCCCTGTATTGGGCCCCTTGCAAGGGTTCCAGGGTCTTAAGTGAAATGTACAATTGGGGCAGAAACTGAAAGGAGAATTTACCCCTAAAACGAAGAAGATCGGATTGAAAAGAGGCATGTTATTAACAATTTAGTGCGCTAAAACTTCAAGGCGCCCTGCACTGGGCCCCTTGCAAAGGTGCCAGGGTCTTAACTGAAATGTAGAAATGGGGCAGAAACTGAAAGGAGAATTTACCCCGAAAACGAAGAAGATCGGATAGAAAAGAGGCATGTTATTAATGTTTTAGTGCATAAAAACTTAAAGGGGCCTAGGGGCCGTGGCCCTTAAAAAATTAAAAATCCGAGCCTCAGGTGCATCAGGACTTGTCTTGGACTAATCACACCTGAAATTTCAGACTTCTACGTACAGTAGGTTTTGCTAGCCATCGCACACACACACACACAGAACGATCTGTTCTTTTATTAGTATAGATTTAAATGTATGTTTCTGTGCAATATATATATATTCATTTATTGAAGAAGCATTGTTATACAAAATTATGACATTCCATTTAGGGAAGATTTCTCAGTTTAAAAACATATTCATTGTTTAAATTCAATCAGGATGGCTCGAAAATACAAACTAATCTAACAGCAAAGAATTGAAACTTTGAATAGAATAGTTTTTCTACTTGAGATATATGAAAATTTTCGTGTAATTGCGTCATATTTTTTTAGATAATGTGTATTGTTTCGTGTATACCATGCTGGATATATCCCGAAGTTTTATTTTTTACTTTAGAAATCAAGAGTGCGTGTGATACACAGGGAGTTGCTTGCTATCGCTGCAGTCACAGTGAAGTTTCAACTTCCTTGCGCGCTGTAAAAAACTTTTGTAACGTTACTCCATAAAATTGGTGGCAGCCTTGCTGCCTTCATTTTATTGAATAATTTAACCGATATAACTGGTGTTACGTTACACAAATGTGTAATGTTACACCAGTTATATCAGTTTAAATTACACAATTATATAAGTTAAATTACTCCATAAAATTGGTGGCAACATGCTACCTCCAATTTTATGGAGTACCGTTACATAAATATTTTACAGTACGTGAAGACTCTGTTATCTACGCATGTGCAAAAGATCGTGTATATATGGATGTTTCCATTTAATTTATTTGTGTATATTATTTGAATTTTTCCAGTAGTTAGTAATATTGAACATCAGGATTATCCGTGAAACTTCTTGGCCAGTTACGTCATTACTGGACTCTGTATAATGATCATTAGACGGACATTTTCTACTTCGTTATAGGGAATCAGGAAGTATTTTAAATGTTGTAGAAAATTGAAGATCATTAGTGTAGAAATCAGCGAGTCTCTCTACCATGCTACAGGTCATCAGTTCACAGACTGCAGACTGGGCAAGATTCACTCAACAGTGAAACAAAAAAATATACCACCGTCATCTAGAACGAATAGGTAGTCATTTTCTAAATCCCTAAACTATAAATATAGATTTCTAAGTTATGCGAATAAGCTAAACAAATAAATTGAATAGACGAAATGATCAAGAATTTCTAGTCTATAAGTTTCTAGGTAGGGAAAGATACATTATACAATGAATCATTTAAATTGCGAGAAATTATTACTTGATTTCAAGAATTAATTCAAACTAGAATTATAGTTACTAAAACTCACTTCTTGTGCATTTATTTGCAAAGATTTTAAAATAAGTTCGTCTACGATAATGTAGAAAAACGCCCTTGAATTTTAATAGAGATAACTAGAACTCTCTAGGAAAGGGAACTAGAGTTTATAAGGATGACATGGAACTATTTTTTCTAGAGCCATAATTTATTTTCTAGATGCCAGTGGCAGTATTTTTTTCAGTGAATTTTCATAACTTATGTGTCGATGAAATGCGTCCCAAGCTTGCTTGGGAACTAAACACAGAGCGTTCAGTGTTAGTCTGACCACATGGCCGGGATAAATGCTGTATGGGACAGGGTAAAGAAAACAGGGCTAGGCACTATAAGCTGTGATATTTAATGGATTGTGGCGCTGCAGGTTTAATTTCTATTTTGCTATTGTAGAATAATAATTATAATATTTATATTTCTTTTCGAAAAAACTCTCTGAAACATTGTTTTCCATGTTATCCATTACATTGTTTTCCAAATGGGACATTTAAAGTCCGATTGCATATGTCATATACGAGAGAAAGTACAAGAAAACGCATACAAAAAAATTACGTTATGTTCTTCTTCATAGGACTAAAAGGTACTCTAGTAAGCGAAACAGACAAGCACCCCAAATATTGAAATGAGATAGAGAACAATTAAAAAGAGACTGTCAATTGAAAATGTTGAAAATCTACCTTTTATAGTATTTTTTTCTCATCTGTACAACCAGCAGGGAATGTTAGAGGAAATATATCTTCTAAAATAAAAAGTATTTATTTGTTTTAGCTACTTTGTCGCGTAAATTATAATTGCCATGCCAATAACGCATTTTCCTCCTAAATTATAAACATTCTAATTATATAACACTTATTTAAGTAAAAGATATCTGAATAATAGAGATTTAATAACATTAACAGAAAATTCTGTAAAATTTTACTTACTTTCTTTAGGGTATTTTATATTGTTACTTTTTAGAACAGAATAAATTACATTTCTAATAATTCTTTTTCAGATAAATTGTTTTTAAAAACTTATTCTTTGTTTCAAATATCACTGATACACCAATCACCTTTATTTCGGAATTGGTCAAAATACTGTAATGATGGGACTTTCATTGTAATAAGTATGAAATTATTAAAACTGTTCGTCCTGCTAATAAAGAACAAATTGTTCTTTATTAGGTTTCATTAAAATAAGCCTTCTCTTAGAAGAAACACTAATAAGCAAAATAGACACAGTACGAATCAATTTGCCTAAAATTAGAAATATGTTTCTTTCGGATGGAGCTTTTCTCAATAACTCACTAAACTTCATTGCTTTGTCTTCGAAACTGAATTAATACCATTCGTAAAGAATGCTTACTTTTACTTTTTTCAAGATCACGATAGATTCCACACGATAATTATTAAAATGTTGTACCGAAGTTTTTCCTTTCTCCAAAATTCTTAGTTCATTACTTTCTATTTAGGTGAAGGGATGTAATGTTTATCTGAATACTATATTTATTCTTGAGAAATCTTTCTTATAGGTCAGACACGACAAACCCTTGGCGCGCATGCCATTGGTGAAACGTGGCAGAATACTTCCACAACGACAGTGGATGAGGTTCTAAATCAAACTTTCACAATGGGGATGTTTTCAACTTTTAGAATTATGTTTATAATTTCTGTATGTATTTGGGTTATTTTTTCTTACCTATATCACCAAATTTAGCATCAGAAATTTATTTTTTAAATAAATTAATCAACTATTCCATTTTAATTATAGCAAATTTGTAAGCTTTAAAATCATTTGAATACCGTCAACTGGGATAAATTTGCCTAAATTTCTCTGTTTCATGGCTGGTTCAGAATTTCCATTCTCTTATTTTATTTAAAAAATGAATATCATGTAATTTTTTTGTTTGCTAAGAACATATGAAACCACACCATTATCATAAATTTGTCGATATTGAAATTTGTTTTACCAAAAAGTGATTTTGTAAGGTTTGGGCCAATGTTACCTTGAATTGAGATAACATTGGCCCATATGCTAAAACGAATGTTATAGGGCCTACAACATGATGTGGACCAATGTTACCCTATTGAAAAAGACGGGGGTGAGATAATAAGAAGTGTAAACATGTAAAAATACAATAAATTAGCATATATTTTAATAAAAAAGATTAGTGCAAAACTCATAAATATTGCTTAACGTGGATTCTTCAGGTCTGGGACTGAATAATGGTTTATATTAGACAGAAGTTTAGCTGGACTAATTTTTGCAACAATATGTCCCATTCATACCCCATCGAGTTTAATCGCTGTGGCCATCGCCAACACTTTAACTTCTTTTCCATGCAGTCAACAACACAACCCTCCTTTGATTTCAAAGGAATCCTTCCGGGAGAGATATTGCCAACAGTACAAGTACAAAATTTACAACGTTACAGTCATCTTTGTCAATAGTTTTCTTGTTTGGTTCAGTTGGAACCAATACACAGGATGCGTTTTTAGGAAAAGTATTGTTTGTATAAGCATAAATGTCATTTTTCATAAGTATACCAAAAATAAACAAAAACGTTACCTCAAAAACATCAATGTTTAAATTAAACAAAATAAGAAAAGCTCCTCTCCAAATATAATATTTTTTTATGCATTGACAGGAAGAACAGAATACAAAAATTTTAATGATAATTGGTTGGGCCAATGTTACCCCAATTTACAAAAACGCTTTTCGTTTTTTATCTCAGGAAAGACAACGCATAATCCTACATCAGGCCTTGATCTATACTAATGAGGTTAAAATAACGCGTACTTCCCAAGGTCCAAATGAACCAATTTACAGCTTGGCAGACAAAAGTTGTAAGAGCTAAATTCTCACCGTCTTAACACGTTTTTGTTTGACTGGTGCTGCCACGGTGGAAACTTGGCAAATTACTTAAAATGAGCTGCCAGCCTCAAGCTAATACGACCACCTATATTTTGACCCCAAAACTTTGTCGATAACCCAGGCGATGTAGAAAATATAGCAGATTTAATCTTTTTTTTTCTCTTTGGCCAAACGTACCCTTTTTGGGCCCAAAGTTACCTCCCCAGATCACGGTACTCAAAAAGTTAATGTTCAGCCATAGAAAAGTATTATGATAAAATATTTTTTTATATTTAGAGCGAATATATCAAATTAAACGTAAAATTATACAGCTAATGCTATGTATCTTACAACCCTGTCTACCGAAATCCACGTTAGTCAATTGCTTTTTGAAACAGTTATACGACCAGACAGATATACATGAAAAAATTTGAAGTTTTCCATAATACACCTCTACCAACGTTTAGGAAATTATGCTTTAAAATGAAATGCGAATCTAAAACATTAACCTTTTAAAATGCATTAAAATAAAGAATAAAGTCCATATAATGATAGAAAAAATATTTAAGTGTGCATATTTAGTTTGTATTATTATTATTTTTTTTAATTATTTTTTTAAGAACAGTACCTGATTTAGAGCTGATATTTATTGTTAAATATTCGTTAGATAAAGCACCATTTGAAGTTTTTCTTTTTTTCATTTTATCATGGAACATCTTTATAAACATAAAAATAATGTCAATTACAGAAATTTAAACAAGAATGAAAAATCATGCTTCACGCATAAATTATGAAACACTTTCCAATACTATAAAACTATTTGAACTAAGCTTAACTTTTTATACAATGAAAAAATATGTCTAAATATACAACGCATGGTACAGTCAAGAAGGCTTTCTTAGAAACTGATCTCCATAGGTACTAATGTTTGCGAATTCTCGTGTGCAGCCCTACAGATTTTTATGCGCACCACATAGTGAAACTAAAATTTAATTCAGCTGGTAAATACATTACACAGCTAAAAAATATTTAACCCCTTAATCGTCACGCTAGATACGTTCACAGGCAAATTGCACGTAATACGGAAACCTCGACGATTAAGGGGTTAAAGAAATTACCATTTTTGTGCAAACCTATATAAGAATTTATTTTATGCTCACGTCTCGTACTAAAGTAAAATTTACTTCAGTTGAAAAACCGGTAACATTTTTGAAAACGCATTCTCATCAAATCCCTTACATGCAAAATAATCAAATGGGAATGGGCAGAATTATTTTGAGTAATCCTGTATATGTACTATATAATTTACTCGCGCTATATAACATACTATTATTCAGTTAAATACATAACACGACTGAAAACTTACCCTTTGCCATTGTTGTTCATTAACGATTATATATCGAAATGTTTTAATGAGGCTCTCTAAAAGAACATTTAATGTTACATGTCCTATGTTTCCCTGTGAAAAGATTATCGTGATATTCAATAAAATACATCTCTTTCACAAACGGCGATTCCACCGTCACGTATGGGACAATTAGACTAAATTTTCAGGAATACTTTTGCAATTATGAAACTCATTTTATGTTTCAAGGTTTATTACTTTCTTCTATCTTGACAAGAAGAAAGTATTGGTTTCATGAAAATTTTCGAATTCCAGTTTTCGACGGATTTACACGTTTTATGGGTCATAGATTCCAAAAAAACATGTTTTTACAAAATGTCTGTCTGTGAGTCTGTCTGTCTGTCTGTCCGTCTGTCTGTCTGTATGTGACACAAATTTTGTGGGCGCTCTATCTCAAGAACTAATGCACGGTATTTAATAAAAAGTTATATTCAGGTAGTCCCTGATATAGGTTGGTGCTGATTAGTTTTTGGTGTAAATCTCCCTGCAGGTGGCGCTGCTATGTAGCATTTGGCAGGGTTTCTGCAAAAGCTCTATCTCAAGAACTAATGCACGGATTTTTATAAAACTTCATATTCTGTTAATCCTTGATATGAATTGGTGCTGGTAACGTTTTGGTGCAAATCGCCCAACAGATGGCGCTGCTAGGCTGCATTTTGCAGCATTTACACGATTTTCGTAATAGCTCAATCTCAAGAAATAATGCACGGATTTTCATCAAACTTCAGATTCAGTTAGTGCTTGACATGAATTGACGTTTTGCCCCTTGTGGTGTAAATCGCTCAACAGGTGGCGCTGCTATGCTGTATTTTTTTAGATTTCCGCAATAGCTCTATCTCAAGAACTAATGCTTGGGATTTCAACAAACTTCGAATTCAGGTATACCTGCATATGAATTAGTGCTGTTTATGTTTTGGTGTAAATCGCTCAACAGGTGGAGCTGCTATGCAGCATTTTTCACGATTTCCACAATAGCTCAATGTCCAGAACTAATGCACGGATTTTCAGGAAACTTCAGATTCAGTTAGTCCTTGACATGAATTGATGTTTTGCACCTTTTCGTGTAAATCGCTCAACAGGTGGCGCTGCTGTGCTGCATTTTTGTGATTTCCACAATAGCTCTAGCTCCAGAACTAATGCACCGATGTTCATCAAACTTCAGATTCCGGTAGATTTTAATATGAACTAGTGCTGTTTGTGTTTTGGTGCAAATCGCTCAACAGGTGGCCCTGCTATGCTGCATTTTTCAGAATTTTCCCTACAGCTCTATCTCAATAAGTAATGCCCGAATTTTCATCAAACTTCAAATTCAGGTATTGTTTGATACGAATTGGTTCTAAATTGATATAATTTCTTTTACTATTTAAATGATTTAATTGACGTGATTTATATAAAAGAAAGTTTTGTGATGGCCACAACATACTAGTTTTTTCTTTAATTTGCTGACCCAGAGTAAGTACTCTACTTATGTGATATTGTCAGCAAAAATTTTTTAAATTCACGTTTTTAAAAGAAAAAAAAATAATGAATTAAAGCTGTCACGTGCATGACAAAATATTGGACACGTCTTTTCAAATTCTTCGTTTCTAACAAGAACTCCTCCGATTCTGCTGTGTTTAGACAGCTGTAAGTTTTTTTACTAAATGCTCAGACTCCTTACTAACTATTTATAGTGTTATTTGTTGGAAAAAATAAAATTTAGTACAAGTATTAATTTTTCTAATAATAGTCACGTGCAGTACATTGTTGTCACGTAGGGATAATGTGCCAATTCCTAATTTTAAGAAAAAGAAATCATTGAATATTAAATGAAAAAGTAGATTTAACATCAATTTAAGAAAGTTTCTACATTAATATGAAGAAACAGGCATGAAATACAAAAAATGTACTTAAAAAAAATTATGGGTAGAAATTGAATGAAAAAAAATCAAGAAAAGAATAAAAGCAGAGTATGATTGACAAAATAAGTTTCATTGTTTTGTTTTAAAAGTTTGAATGCATAGTTCAAATGCATAGTTTCCATATTTATAGAAGCATTTGCTATACGCAACAATTGTCGCATTGACTTTGGCGACAAATGGTTTAATTAGCTTTTACTGTTTCTTCATGTTTGTATGAAATTTTCTCTCGATGTTTGGGCCATTTGAAATAATCTCACTTTTTTTACTCGTCTATGGCATTTTCAAAAAATGTATTATTAGTTAATTAGTAATTTTGTCTGAATAAAGCTTGCCCTCATAATTAAAAAATATCCATTTTCTAAAATTTAGATCTTTATTGGAAATCAAGATTGTTTAATTGTTTGATTAATTTTTTTTCTTCCGACAGACAGTAGTTTTGACAAACTATGTTCCTTTCATTGTATTCAATCATATGGAAGCAAGATATTCATTTGATTTTAGTAACATTTGTCCAAGAATTTCCCTTATGTACTCTTTCTTCAACTTCCTCTTTTCGAATATAAAATTTTTTCGTGATCTGTGAAGGCTGTCCTGCTAAGTCAGAAAAATCGTTTGTAGATTCGACTGTATGCATTTTATCTACTAAAAAACAACTTTTCAAAAGTAAAAAATAAGCCAAGCAAAAAAAAAAGAAAAGAAAAGAAAAAAGGTGAAAGTTGTGGCTAAAAAATAGTGTGATATCAAATTTCCAAGCTTATATTGCGGTACTTATTTAACATTTTTTGATAAAAATTTATCATATGTAAGTCGAGTACCTAAGTATGCGTTGATAGAAAGCTTTTTCTCCTTTACTAAATACATCATAACGTGTTTCTGAAAATTAATTTTTTTTAAATTATGCATGATGGGCTTGGCGGCCATCTTTCCATATTTTACACAAATTTCTAAGCACACAAGTTCATTGTTAAGATTGGAAGTTCGAAATTGTTACTAAAGCAAACATTTTATTCTTTTAATTTATGGAAATGAGTGCCTAAAAATTTGTGTCTAAAAATAAAGCTGAAGTAACTTCAGGTTTCATCTTATGATTCTCTTTTTTCGGAGGGGGATTAATTAATTAGTTAAAGCAGTAAAAATCAATTTGTTTTTTCAAAATAAAAAACTTTCTTAATTTATCTGTCTGTAGCTAAAACTATAAGTTCGAAATTCTTAATAATGCAAATATGTTACGAGCTTGAGTGCTTAGAAATTTGTGTAAAATATTGAAAGATGGCCGCCAAGCCCATCATGCATAATTTAAAAAAAATTAATTTTCAGAAACACGTTATGATGTATTTAGTAAAGGAGAAAAAGCTTTCTATCAACGCATACTTAGGTACTCGACTTACATATGATAAATTTTTATCAAAAAATGTTAAATAAGTACCGCAATATAAGCTTGGAAATTTGATATCACACTATTTTTTAGCCACAACTTTCACCTTTTTTCTTTTCTTTTCTTTTCTTTTTTTTTTTTTTTGCTTGGCTTATTTTTTACTTTTGAAAAGTTGTTTTTTAGTAGATATCAGTTCTTTTTTTAAAACAAATTATATATAACTGAAATAATTCTACTAGCTCAAATTAAAATTAGTCCTTGTATAGCCTTTATAAGCAGGGAGCAAACACAATATTATACATTTTGTTTACCTATCATTCATTTTTTATAGTGATTAATAATTTAAAAGTAAGGAAAGTCAATTTCTTCTTTCAAAGTATCAGTCTTTCTCAATTTATATCTCCTTAAAATTTTCTACGAAAGATGAAAATGTAGTAAAAAACAGAGTCGAAATAAAATATATATTTACAGTTAGTCTGTCAGTTAATTGTTTTTTCTAACTTTTTTTGCTGACGATTTTGCAAAATAAATTTACCTTTACAAAAACCTACGGTTAATCCGAGAATGAAAACCCGCAGGCATCTAAAGAATCGAAGATCTGTAAATCTAGCAATTCTAGACATAATAAAGGAACATTTTTGATAAAAAATATCTAAAAATTTAAACATATAAACTGTACATATAACTTCATCTTCATTTAGATCGTGTTATAGAGAAGAAAGAATAAATATGTAATTTTACTCAAGTCTGTTTATACATACCTATTTGCATAAATGTGAGGATATTAATTTACTATAAAATTTCCCCTAAATTGATTATCTTTAATACTCTATTATTAAAGCCGCATATACATTAGAATTAAATATTTTTCGGTTAAAAATTGCCTGAAATCTATAGTCTTATCGTTCGTTAAATTTGTTTTTTTTTTTTTTTTTTATGCCCAGACTCTTTTTCTGAACTCTGACAAAAGATCACAGACACATTGGCATCTAAAGAATCGAAGATCTGTAAATCTAGCAATTCTAGACATAATAAAGGAACATTTTTGATAAAAAATATCTAAAAATTTAAAGATATAAACTGTACATATAACTTCATCTTCATTTAGATCGTGTTATAGAGAAGAAAGAATAAATATGTAATTTTACTCAAGCCTGTTTATACATACCTATTTGCATAAATGTGAGGATATTAATTTACTATAAAATTTCCCCTAAATTGATTATCTTTAATACTATATTATTAAAGCCGGATATACATTAGAATTAAATATTTTTCGGTTAAAAATTGCCTGAAATCTATAGTCTTATCGTTCGTTAAATTTGTTTTTTTTTTATGCCCAGACTCTTTTTCTGAACTCTGACAAAAGATCACAGACATATTGAAGCTATCCAAATTCTTAAATCTTTCTATCGTATTTCCTATTTTGAGGGGGGTGTGAGGAAGAGCCTTAAGAACTTCGTTTTGTTCTCAGAATTCTGAATTATTCATTCAAAAGATCTACCTACATAAGTCTTGTTCCAGAATTTTCATTAGTTAAGAGTTGCATCAAGTTATACATCATGTGAATCTATTAAATTAATTTTGTGAAATACTAGATGGGAGCCATTGATATTTCCAGACAATTTGCCTACATTTTAAACTTGAGTCATTTACTACTATTCATTAATTTTCTATACGAATTAAAGAAGTCGTTGTTTCCATGCCAACTGTACCTTTCGCTATTGCTTGCTTGTTTGTTTGTTTGATTTACTGAACACATACATCATATCACATGCGGATCACGGCGGGATTCGAATCTGCTTCCACCTACGCTCTCAAGCGATTAGCGGCATTGTGTCTTATCCACTCAGCCACAGTGGGCCACTATTGCTTTCTCTAATGCCCAGATACTCAAATTTAACCAACTGCACTTAGAATCATGGTCATAACACAGAACATTTATATGTTAGAGCAGTGTTGCCAGTGGGCTACTTTTTTTTAATTCAGATTTCTTGATTGCCAGCACTTAGTATAAACGGTAAAATTCCCATTGTTTTCATTAAATAAGGCACATTTTACAATTTCAAAAAAGTGGTACCAATCAAGTATCTGAGTTAAAAAAAAGTAGCCCATCTGGCAACACTGTGTTAGAGTGGTGACATATGCACAAGTCGTGTACTCATATTCAATTTTTTGTCCAAAGTACGGTAACTCAGTTTTCAGTAATAGACGAGGAAGATTTCAATTAAACTAACCAGAAAAGTTAACAAACATTGGCTTCCTGATTTGATTTTATTCAAAATTGTTTTAACCAACCAAAGTTAATGTCCGTGATCCAGATAAATTTTTCTCTGTTAGTAAAATTACATTGACCAATTAGTAGCCTTTATCCTTGCAGGCTTTTCGGTGTTTACTGCAAACATCAAAAAGTTCGGAAAAATGCAGACGTCTGATTGATCAATCCCATCCCGCTAATAGCGAAATATCTATCTTGATCCCGGCCTATTCAATGCCCTTTAAATATTGGAGAAAGCCTTGACACGTGTCAGAAAAACGTCACACAAAGCAGGCAAAACAAAGAAGAAAAATCATTCATTGGCTCGTTCATATTCACGAGCCGATGAATGATTTTGTTTCTTTGCTCTGCCTGCTTTGTGTGATGTTTTCGTAACGCGAGTCAAGACTTTCTCAGATATTTAGGATGCTTTGGCGTATTTCACCACCATGAAGTTATGAAAGGAGAGGAACAGACATGTCAATCTTCCCGTGTGGAAAACTAGTTACCAAAAAAAAAAGGAGTTATTTCCCTCTCTTCTGCCCTTTTCTCTCTTGAATTTGACCGATAGCAGCCCATTTAGCAGTCTCCAGTACAAGATGCCGCTATATACGGTGGGCGCAGGAGGGAGGGTGTTAGCGCGACCAATGACATAATAGGCCAGTTCATGATGTTTAAAAGTCACATGCAGTTGAATCGAGGCTAACGAAAAAGACAGGCTACCGCGTTGGGTCCGATTCTTCTTTTTTTACAAACCGCTGGAGTCACGTGATGCTCTTTTCACGCACCTTCTTTGGTGCATTCGAGCATCACGTGACTCCAGCGGTCTGTAAAAAAAGAAGAATCGGACCCACCGCGGTATCCTGTCTTTTTCGTTAGTCTCAGAGTTGGATCATCTTTACACGATGATTAGTACAAAGCTGCGAGTCGATTTTTTTGTGTCCATTGCCGTGTACAGATAATCAACTCCGTGTGACGTTATGAACTGGCCTTATATGTTGTTAGCCACAGTTTAGGAACAGCTACAAATGACTTCATCTATATCTACTCCGAGGTAAACGAAAAAGACAGGCTACCACGGTGCTACAGCGCCTAGAATATATAATTTGGAAATCGGCTATCCCAGTAATACTTTAAAAAGTGCTAATATATTGGATCTCTTAAATTTCAAATGATGCTGAAATCCAATGAGTCGATCACAGCGATATCTGCAGGATATTTCCTAAAACTTCATGACGATTTGGTAACAGCGTCTAGAATACCTAGTGTGGAAATATTTTATTAAACAACGCTAAAAATTTGTATCCCGTAAATGATCGACGATACTGCTAAAATTCCAAGTGTCGATCGCAGCGAAATCTGCGGGATTTTCGTATTACATTGTATAGACTAGCAATATTTTTCAGTTATAGAAAATATCCTGCAGATGTCGCTGCGATTTGTATATTTCAGCAGCATCGTTGCACATTTAAGGATACAATATTTTACCACTTTTTTAAGTATTACAGGGATAGCCAATTTCCCCACTATATATTCTAGGCGCTATAATTTGGTCTAGACGCTGTAGCGTTTTTTTTTTTTTACATTTTATTAACATACATCTGACCTGTGTGCTTGGCGTCAAGCCCGCTGTAATATTACGATGTTTACATTGAAAGTTTATCACAGATGTTGCTGCGATCAGCTCCCTGGATTTCAGCGCCAGTTCACATTTAAGGGATACAACTTTTTAGCGCTGCTTGGATAGCAAAATTCCACAGTATGTATTCTAGACGCTATAGCGGTGCATTACACGTGTCTCTTTCTTCTTTAAAAATATCCTGCAGATGTCGCTATAAATGGCTGTTTGGAATTCAACATCGTTGTACATTTAAGGAATTCACTATTTCCGCGCTTTTTTAAGTATTGCTGGGATAGTCGATTTCTACAACATATAATCTAGGCCTATAACGTAGCTATAGTATAGCGCCTAGAAGATACAGTGTGGAAAACGGCTATCCCTATAATGTTTTAAAAAATGCTAAAAACTTGTATCCCATAAATCTCCAACAATGCTCAGCGGCAATATGCTGATACGAGTGCCATCGCGTAACTCTTTTCAATATAAACACTGAGTTTTCAAAAATTATAGAATATTAAATATCGGAAACTATAAATATAAGGTATTTTGGTCTGTTATAAGCTAATTTAGTTAAGGAATGACGTGAAATAGGTAAAAGAGTCTCTTTTAGAATGACTATCCTTTTTAAATCACTACGATGGCGCTACTATCGACATCTTGTTATTCAGCATCGTTGTACATTTATGGGATTCAATTTTTCAGCACTATTTTTTAGCCGTTTTCCACACTGTATCTTCTAGGCGCTGTATATATAGTGTGGAAATTGGCTATCCCTGTAATACTTTAAAAAGTGCTAAAATATTGTATCCCTTAACTGTGCAATGATGCTGCTGAAATATACAGATCACATCTGCAGGATATTTTCTCAAACTGCAAGATATTGCTAGTCTATACAATGCAATGCTAAATCCCGCAGATGTCGCTGTGATCGATACTTGGGATTTTAGCAGTATCGTCGCACATTTAAGGGATACAAATTTTTAGCGTTGTTTGGATAGCATATTTCCACACAAGGTATTCTAGACGCTGTAGCCATACTTTCTGCAAAAACTTGAAATGAGCATGCTTCCTGTGCATATATCACCACTCTTATGTATGAAGGCTCTCTGTTATGGTGTTGATTCTGAGCGCTCTTTGTTAAATTTCTATATTTGTGTTTTAGAGAAAGCAATACAGAAAAGTACTGTTACTATGGAAAATACAACTTCTTTAATATTGAAAGGTATAGCAAAGGAGTTCAGAATCAGTGCCTTAAATAGTTTCGAATATGTATTGTTGTTATGACAATTAATACCCTACCTGGATGTGGAAATGCAAAATTGTGTTCAACATAATGGAGGATATTCCATCTACATTTTGATCACGTGGTCAAGGTAAAAACTTCTATCGTAAAGAAGGGAAGGCTCCGTAGACGTGTAATGTAAATCCCCGCTAGCCAATGAAACGGTTCATGAGGCAAAGTAGTAGTATCTTCCCTTCTTATCAGATAGAAGTTCCTTCGATAAATTACCGGTATCACGTGACTTTTTCAGCCTCGAACCCATATTTGGAATATCCTCCATTGTGCGCAATCTAGATAGATTTTTGACTGTCAGAGAAACGAGATTCATCAATCAGAAGCCTGCATTTTTGTGAACTTTTCGCTGTTTGCAGAAATGCAGGCTATTGATTGGCGATTCTCGTTTCGCTAACAGCGAAAAATCTATCTGGATCCTAGCCTACATTTCTACAAATATTGCACTTCATACACGGCACAAAAAAAATGACTCAAAACTTTCATGACATAGGCCGGAATCCACAAACAGCAAATATTCTCAAACTTGCAGGCTTCTGATTGGTCAAACTCATTTCGCTAACAGCGAAAAATCTATCTGAATCTCAGCCATAGTTATCTTCGATGAAATCAATGCAAAAGGATAATATAAAAGAAAAGTATAAGATTTCTAAAATATTTTGGCGGGTTTATCGCTATTTGGCATAATTTGTAAACTTTAGAACTAATTAACAGTTTTTCGCTAATTATGAATAGAAAATTAATGTTTTTAAAGCTGAATTTTATAAAAGCACGTAGATTGAGTAAATATCTATCCAAAAATTCAATCCTTACTTTTTTCTGTCCATTATTTAAGTCTCTACCTCGATTTAAACAAAAGTTGTGACGAAGAAAAGAAATCTGTCATTTTCAGTATCTCGACGTTATTTTAAAAAATCTATATCTCTGTTTATAGTTAATTTATGAGGATGCATTTGATCTCAAATTGAAGATCTTCTTTATTAGGTCCTTCTAGTGTTGGTTTTATTTTTCTGCGATGATTGCTTCTTTTGATATGGGAAATTTTACGCTGGCATATTTCGTTCATTTAACATGGAGAAGTTGTCATCAGTATAATAAGCAGTTACGGTCTCTTGCCTTATTCTTGGCGTTTGTTTGTTTGGCGGGGTTAGCATTTTTTTTCAGCTTGGCTTGGCAGAACGACCGTCCTGCTTGATTCTTACTCAACTGCTTTTTTTTCCATGTCAATGATTTTCCTCCATACTTTTCACTGAAAAGGAGTTTTGCCATGGATTTATGTTTAAATTTAGAGCACGGTCCATCACTCCATATCATATATCGATCTGTGGATGCTTTTTGTCTAATTGAAACTTTCCTTGATAAAAAAATTCGATTAAAGCAAAAATAGTATTTTTGTCTTTATTTGTGGTAGTTAGATATATGGGATAAGTCTGACAGCTACCAATGAAACAAAGTTTCAGCAATGAACAAAAATGCACTTACCCTAGAGCACAAAGCACTTTGTACTTTATTCTGATACTCGAAGAAAAATGACATTCCAAAGTCCATTTTCAAAATTCTTACGTGTTTTTCTTCTTATTCGTTCCAAGTTTCATATATTGGGTTCTTTTAACATTTAAATGATTCGCCATTTTAGTCTTATTTTCCATTATTATAGCTATTGTAGAAAATTCATCTATCGTTTGAGATCTTTTGGGTACGCAGCTGAGTTTTGCTATCCACATTTTCCTATGTTTTTTTACAAAACAAGTTTATTTGAATCACTGGGCATTGTAAATAATTTTCCATCACAGCACTTGTCACACAATAAATACACCTGTTTACTAAACAAATGAACATTCTAAATATATTAATAATAATAATATTTATTATTTAACTATATTTTTATTTGAAATGTCGCATATACGTGCGGGACAGCACAAAATATTGTTTAATTAATTTATAAATTGATACTATTTAAAAATTTACTTGCGAAAATGTTATACATAATAAGGTTTTTTATAAGCCGCAACCATTTATAAATACAATTCAATATATATTTAATTAAATATAATTCTTTGTTAAATACCAATTTAAAAAAATACTGTTTATTCTGCTACAAGTGTGGGACATAAATTTATAGCAAATGTAATTGGTATAAACTTAACTGAGATTGTCGTAAAATTCCCAAAATAATGCATAAAATGGAAAAGTTAATTGCATATAATAACCTGCAACTTCAAAAATCCGAAAGTCAAGAAAGAAAACAAAATTATGTTCGTTTGAAGTCAATCCGTTTTAGTCACATGGAAATTCAGCTGATGACGGCTATCTTTGAAGTACTGTTGCCACTCGCTAAAAGGGAAATATTTAAAAATCATTCCTAGATATGAATTATTTGAACTTTGAAAAATAACTTCAGTAACTTATCTAATTATTTTTACAATATATTTCTCTACCGAAAAATGTCTTGTTACTTTCTTTTATCTTCAATAAAAGAAAGTATTGTAATTGAAATTTTTTTCGACTTCCGGTTTTCGACGGATTTACACGTTTTAGGGGTCAGAGATCACAAAAAGCATGTTTATACAAAATGTCTGTCTGTCTGTCCGTGTTCTCGTACGCCCGTGTGTCGCCATTGTACCATCGAAAATTGTATGAAGTTATGCATTAGAATTGAACCATTTTTTTTTTAAGTTTTAGCTATGGCAAGCAAGTCCTCCATTAACTTGGAAAAAATCCGCCGGTAGGGGACGCTGTAATAGCGATTTTTGTGCATTTTGAACATTGTACCATCGAAAAGTGTATGAAGTTATGCATAGAATTGAAACAAATTTTTTGTGTATGTTTTTGGCCATGGCAAAAAGGTCCTCCCTGAATTTGGAAAAATTCCGCTGGAAGGGTGCGCTACAATAGCGATTTTTGTGCAATTTTCAATATTGTATCATCGAAAAGTGTATGAAGTTATGCTTAATTCTAATAAAAATACTAATAAAACTAATTATAATGAAATATTCACATGAGATAGAAGAAAATTTTTGGATTGGCACATCCAACTAGTTTTTCATGGAATGCCTCCAAAGTATATACTTCAAGCAGTTACTTTTTATTAAGAAGAATGCAATCGAAGGTTTTTGTGTGACCCTGTAAATGAACAAGGAATGCTACACACATCATTTTCTTTCGTAAACATGCTGTGGTATGTATCAACATTATATCCCATTTCCGTACTATCTGAAAATGTGTAACATCATTAAAATGTACTTCAAACATTTTTGTCCATAGATCAGAATAAAGCCAAATTCTTTTAAGAGTCTCTCTAAACGAGCTATAAATGCTACACGATTCGTTTTCAATAGCGAACATACCATGGTAAACTTTCATGAATTATGTGAAAATCGATGTATGTTTACGAGAATTAGCGCGGATATACAGACTACCCCCTCCCCGAAGTCACAAACACTATTCAACTATGTTGAAGTTGAAAAGTGTTAAGGGGGTCAAAATAATTTGTATTTATTGAGTTAAAATTTTGCAATTTTTTTTTATGATTAACCAAATCATTGTAAACAAAATCACATGATAAAACTTCCCATAATTAAAAAAATTTAAATTTTAAATTTATTAAAAAAGTGGGGTAATTTAAAATAACTCGAAATATTATTTACAGAATTTCAATTTATTTTTCATTTGAATAAACAGAAATATATAAGTTCAATTTAGATTCAAAATTTTTAAAAATATTAATTTAAAAAAAATTAAATATATTTAAAGTAAAAATTTAAAAAAAAGAGCTTAACTTTAAAAAAAATCATATTTTCAAAAGTAAATATTTTTTTTAAATTTTCTGAATCAAAATTAGAGTAAAACAATTGAAAAAGACATGTTCCAAGTTTGAACTATTTATCTTTAACGGTTCTTAACTTATAACAATTTAAATACGAGGAATGGTGAAAAACCCATCATGAAGAAAAACGCATTTTCACAAGAAGTCGTTTTCATGACAACCATTACTTGAAAGTTAGATTTTAAAAACAAACCAAAACGAAAAACGAAAAAAAAAATAATATTTCCTGTTCTAATTAACACGTTGAGTGCCACGTCAGTCATCGGTGACTGACACTGAACTTTCCGTTTAGGCCGCGTCAGTCATCGTAACTGACACTTATAGATTGTGTTACGGGAATCTTATTTCGTGGCCAAAACGGAAAGACAGACAAAATAGACTTGGCATTCAACGTGTTAAGATAGGAACATGATTTAAATGTCATTTTAAGCAGAAAAATACAGAGAATTTTTTAATGTAATAATTTTTTTTAGATAATTTGAAGATTTTTGTGTCCCGGACCCCCCTTAAAATGAAGGATAAGTGTGATGATAAAAAATCTTTAGAGAACTCTAAGAAAACTTCAAAGAAAACTAATCATTTTCAAAGCTATATATGTTTTTTAAATACTTTTATAAAGTTAAAACTTTTTTCATAGAACATAGAAATTTATAAGACTTTTTAAAAATAAGCAAATTCTAATTTACATTTAAAAATGTAAACAATTTGCCCAAATTACATAAAATTTTCTTCGAAAAATGGAATAGAATCAGTTTAGAACATTAAAAATTGTGTTTTAAAGTATTCTGTCTTTTGCATTTTATGATTTGCTTTCGATTACTGCTCTTGTAAAAAATAAATAAATAAATAAAATAGCTTTTAATGAGGTGAGTAAACAACAAGCATAATTAAGAACTTTAAAAATTTTCCATAATTTTTTCATTATTCCACGTGGCTTTCAAAAGTTTTTTGCTTATTCTTAAAAAGATAAACATTATCTTATACTATTATAATTTGCAAAAAAATATTAAAAAACTTATAAAATAATTTATAAAGAACATAACATTAGCTTAAATAAAAGTCTTTTATAGTTAAGACGAATTTTACATGTTTTAATGAATAATTTAGCATGTCGTTAAAGATTTCAAAATATCAAAATAAAGCAAATTTTTTGAATGATTTAAAATAGATAAATGAAATTGCATAATTCAACATCTTAACATATTTGTAATAAATTTTTCGCATTAAAATATATTTTTTAAATATTAATCACGGCTTAAAATATTCAATAAGTTATTAGAAGTTTCTTTTTGTGGTCGTTTAATTAGAGTTTATTGAATAGAAAATGTCATTTAATAAAAATTGGCATCTTTTTTGTAGGTATTTTTGTTCTTTTTTTAACACTAATCAACATAGTTGAAAATTGTTTATGAATTCAGTTCGTATATCTGTCTGTACGCGCTCTATCTTTCGTAAATGTACTTCGGTTTCTACGTCATTGATACATGTTATTGACACTCACAATAACATCTTCCCTAATGAAAAATAAATATGTAGCATTTATAGTTCGTTTACAGAGACACTCCACAACTATTCCATTACATTATGGTCTATGGGGAAAAATCTTCGCAGTGCATTTTAATGATGCTACACTATTTCAATAAAATTGATATGCGTTTATAAGGTTCCCTAAAACATTTTTTTCCTGTAAAATATTGGAGTACAAATGATTTATCATTCATTTACGGTATTACACAAAAGTATTTCCAGCGTATTTTAACTATGTTATACTATTTCAAACAAAATAAAATTTAAATACATTAGAAGAATTAGAAGTTTCTACACAGCATTAGAAGTTTCTTACTGTAGAAAATTGTAGGATATGGCAATCCCAACACTTTCTTCCATCTCATGCACTATATACTTCAAAATTCTCTATCACAGTGCCAAAATTAAAGGGGAATCTATGCCTATCACGAGAATTCCAAAGATATAAAATTCCGTGCATTAGCTCTTGAGATATGACTATTTCTAAAATCGTGTAAATCCTACAAAATGCAGCATAGCAGCGAAACCCATTGGGCGATTAACACCTAAACCTAATAAGCAACAACGTATGTCAACGTTTATCTGAATCCTATGTTAGATGAAAATTCGTGCATAAGTTCTTGAGTTAAAGCTATTGTGTAAATCGGTAAAAATGCAGCATAGCAACGCGACCTGTTAGAATTTAGACCAAAACATGGTCAGCACCAATATTTATCGAGGTATACTTGAATGTGAAGTTTGATGAAAATTCGTGCATTAGTTCTTGATATAGAGCTATTGTGGTGATCATGAAAAATGAAGCATAGCAACGCCACCTTTTGGGTGATTTACACCAAAACTTAAACAGCGCCAATTCACATCAATGACTAACTTAATTTGAAGCTTAATGAAAATCCGTGCATTAATTCTTGAGATAGAGGTATTGCGGAAATCGTGAAAAATGCAGCATAGCAGCGCCACATATTGGGCTATTTACACCAAAAAACTAATCAGCACCAATTTATATCAGGGACTAATCTGACTAACTGAATATAAATTTTTAATTAATTCCGCGCATTAGTTCTTGATATAGAGCGCCCTCAAAACGTGCGTCACATACAGACAGACAGACGGACAGACAGGCAGCGTCAAAGACTCACAGACAGACATTTTGTAAAAACATGTTTTTCGGGATCTCTGACCCCTAAAACGCATAAATACGTGGAAAACCGGAAGTCGAAAATTTTCACGAATCCAATACTTTCTTCTTGTAAAGATAAAGGAAAGTAAAAAATGTGCGTTATTTATCGTTCATTTGCAGGGACAATCGAAATAATTCGGTTTCAGAGTTTTGTGTATGAGCATTGAGTGCGTTTTAAACTTTGGTTTGCATTTTTAAGTTTAACTGAATTTTTGGTATGCTATGTGGTATGTATAAACTCTATAGATCATATGTAGAGCTAGATAAAAGAATTATAAGTCATTAATGTGTATGGACGTGAGTTGCTTATTGTTTTTTTTTCCAATTGTGTAATGCATTTTCCGACTGAATTGTATTTCGTACGCTTAAAGATTTGCTTTTGTTTGCCATATGATTCATAAATACATCTTTCTGTGTCTGAAAAGCTTTTAAACTCTAAAAAATCTTTTTATGTCACAAGTTTTCAAAGAGTAATAAAAACAACACGTGGTGCACTTAAAATTACATCTGAAACAAAATTATTTAGTCTTGTTTAACCCTTTAAGTACTGAATTATGAATTTATGAAACTTTTGTCTTCTAAAGCATTTTTCGTGAATTTTTAAAACTACGTTGCAAGATTTATATAATTATTTAATAAATTTTGGACGCATTTTAGAAGGATTGAAGGACTTAGAAGGATTAATTAAATTAGAATTTATAGGGATTTCGTGCAATATTTACAACTTTTATTTTAAATATTTTTCTTAGAATTTTATAGAATTAGGAAACGTACAAATATAATGTTCTTACAATAGAAATATAGATATATTTTAGAATTGAAAAATCCACCCCCCTCTCCCCCAACGCCAAGAAAGCTGAAAAGATGCAAAGGCAAAAGAAATCAACCTTTAAAAAAAATTGTTTTGTGTAATCAATAATGCTTTTAGAACAAGATGATGTAATGCATCTATACCTCATTCTAAACTGTATTACAACAAATCGATATATTAAATGAATTTTATAAGAAGTTATTTTAATGGTACTTATAAGTACGGTCAGTAGATAAAGGGATAATTGAGAGAAAACGTCGTATATCTAAGGAAACTGTATACATTTCTCCCAAAGGGCTGTTAGGATTTCGGAATCGATGTATAATCGAGAGACCATGACAAGTGAGTGTCAGTGAGTGACAGTCGACAAGTGAGTGTCAGTGGGTGACAGTCGACAAGTGAGACGTCACTGTTCATATTTCAAATAACAAAGTAAATGCATCTGACTTACAAGATGTCCTAAAATAAACTGACGTTCTTCTTAGGTGCTTTCGTAATTGTATAAATTGATAATACTCCGTCTGTCTGTCTGTCTGACCGCATATAACAGTGCAAGAATTACCCAGCCAAATGGTTTGAAATTTAATATGTGTAATCGTTGCAGAATTTTGTTATGTATAATCGTATAATCGAATATGTATAATCGTTGCTGAAATCATTTTAAATTTGATGAAAATTGAGTCAAAACGTAAAAAGATATTAATAAAAGTTTCCTTCATTCTATTAAATTCTATCATACGCAATTAATTTAGTGATATCCCATTACATGCAATGATTCTAGGTTGTCATGATGATCATGTCGTATTTAAGATGGAGTCCTATTATTCCCGTATTACTGAATTTAATCTATATAACCGTAATAAATTTTGGTATTCATGCTTTTTTGCATAAGAGTTCAACAGCTATTGCACCAAGATCTGAACATTTATAAATCTAGTTTTAGTACGAATGCACCTCATTTGCCACGTTTCATGTACAGTTTCCGACTTGTTTTCTTTACTTAATTTCCACATATCATTAATAGATGGCAGTGCATCTCAAGCTATATTAATGCTCAAAATAATCTTGCTGTTACAAAAAACAAAAACTCTTGCGTTTTAACTCCCTCGTGCAGATAATTGGCCGTCATGAAATACAACAACAACTTGCGTTTTAATAGTTAAACAAAAAGAAGCGTAAACATTTAATGAATTTTGATCCATTTTTATACATTAGATTGAGCCAGCGCAGCGCAATCCATCGGTGATACTTGGAAATAAACTGAGTAAGCGTGATTAAGAAGAGCCCGACTTCACACGCCAATTTCTTTGAAGAATGAGTTCAGTAACGGTCATCGTATACTTGTTATTGAATTTAAAAAGCCGCCAGTTCATTTTAGAGAACCTTGTGTCTCGCACAGGTAGACGGTTTATCTGCTTTCACACAATGCAGTATTGAAACCGCATTAAGCTGACATTGAATATAAAGTGTTACTGCAGCTACCATTTGTTCAAACATATATCTGTGTAAAGTAAAACTGTGAAGAGTTCATATTAGAGGTCTGCACGGGCCGACATTTCCAGGCCCGGGCCCGGCCCGACTTATAGAGAAGACAATTCGGCCCGACCCGATAAAAAAATTAAAAGTTCGGCCTGAGCCCGGCCCGAAAAAAAATTAAAAGTTCGGTCCGAGTCCGGCCCGGCCAGAAAAAAGTTAAAATCTCGGCCCGAGCCAAGTGAATTTCTACAAAATATCGATTTTACTTCGAATTGTTTAAAAATTTGTCTTTTACGGAGAGTTCTGACCAAAAATATTTATCTTAACTTTTTTTTTCTTAATGTTTATAATGTTCATTTTTATAGAAGTGCCGCAGGCTGCGATATTTATTTTTTAATGAATCTCTACTTCTTGTATGTAAATGTTTCAGTTACCATTAATATTGTTAATCCATATTCCATGTATAGAAGGGAAAAAAATCTGAAAAATGCTATACAGTAAAATCTTCTCAGAAGGAATTGCATAGAAAAGAAAAAAAGTAAACGTTACAGACAAGTTCCCTTCTTAGCAAGTGTAAATGATTATATTTTCTTTTCTTACTTATTAGTATATTAATTTTGCATGGATCAACACGTTTTTCAGTTTAAAACAGGATTCCGTCACAAGCAGGTTCCTTTTCGCACATTTTACTATATTTTAATTTAGCTATATTTTAATATGCGTAGAAATCTACTATTCTTTAAAAATAATACATTTTAGTATTTAAGTGTAGAATAATGGCGATTCAAAAATGTACGCTTTTTTTGCAAAAATTTTTGGGCCAGGCCTAATTTAACTGACTTTTAAATGGACCAGGCCACGCTGAGACAACGATTTTCGTACGGGCTGGCTCAAAACTAGGACTGAAAATTTTGGACCGTGAAGACTAGGAATGAAACCAAGCCCGGCTCTATACAGAAAAATTATGTGAGGCCCGGCCCGAGCCTTCAGAAAAAAGTATGGCCCGGGCCCGGCCCAGCCCGAACACAGTTGAGAGTAGGCCCGGCCCGAGTGCCGTGAATGAAAATCGGCCCGTGCAGATCTCTAGTTCATATTTTAAATTTAAAAAGAAAAAAAAATATTAACTCAGTCAAAAGTTATTAATTTTTTAAATAACCTTGTAACTTCTAAGACGTAAATTACATATGAAATTTGGATTTTAATTTTTTTTATAGAACTTTGAAATTTTCTTTATTTTGCATGTCTTTACAAAATTGACTTTCGGAAAAAACGAACATTAAGGGGGAAAATGGAACAATATCATGATAAAAATCAATATAGAATTTTGGGAAAACAGCTCGTAATACGATTTTAAAAAAGGAATCTTACAAATTCTTAAAACAAATGTTTTTAATCATCTTCAGAAGAATTAAAAAAGAGTAATTTTTATTCTAAAAGGTATCGCTTTTAATAAATGCATCAAAGTTAAAAAAAAAAAAAAAAAAAAAAAAAAAAAAAAAAACAGAAATGCAAAATTGGATTTTTTTTTTTTTAATATATATATATATATATAACGCATTATAATTAGAAATTAAAGGTTGCTATGACAGGACAAAAAAGCAAACTGAACACTTTCTGTGAAATACTTATTAGTCAAATTTTAACTATTCTTTCTCAAGTGGCATTTTTTTTTTTACTGCAGACTTCTTGTATTATAATCTTACAAAGCTAATTTTGACAAAAGTAATAAAAATATATATATTATTAACATATCAGTTACATTCTAAGCTAGTATCACGAAACTTTCTTCTATATAAATCACGTCAAATAAATCATTTAAATAGTACAAGACATTACATAAATTTAGCAACAATTCATATCAAAGTATTTCTGAATTTGATGAAAATTTGTGCATTAGTTCCTAAGATAGAGCTATAGCAGATATTCTGAGAATTGTAGCATAGCAACGGTACCTGTCGAGCAATTTACACCAAAATATAAACAGCACCAATATTTATCAAGATATACCTGAATCTGAAGTTTGATGAAAATTCGTGCATTAGTTCTTGAGATAGAGCTATGTTGGAAAATCCAAAAAATGCAGCATAACAGCGCTACCTGTTGGGCGATTTGCACCAAAACATAAACAGCACTAATTCATATCAAGGTATACCTGAATCTGAAGTTTGTTGAAAATCCATGCATTAGTTCTGGAGATAGAGCTAATGCAGAAATCGCAAAAAATGCAGCATAACAGCGTCACCTGTTGAGCAATTTACACCAAAATATATGAAACGCCAATTCATGTCAAAGACTAGATGAATCGGTTTGATGAATCGGTCAAATGAAGCAAAAAGATGAGGGATTGTATCCATATATCCATTAATTAGTGCATGCACAATATTGCACGTACTACTGTATTTGGATACAGCCCCTCCTCTTTTTGCTTCATTTTGGGAACAACGGATTTTGAGCTTATTCTATCAACGATAACTTTCAGAATTTTCAAGCTATGTTTTTGAGACTTTCACAAAAGTTGCTTTATACACTTAGCTAATACATTATACACATTATATTTCGATTGCATGTGCGCATGTGCAGTGAAACATTTTTTAGTAAACCTGCTCATTTTTCATCCAATTTTTATTATTTTTTAATTCTGATTGCAGGGTATTGTGCACAATGTTGTTTGTCATATTTTCTGAAAAGAACTTTCTTTATATTAAGAACCCTGCAAATTATAAGCAAAAAACTTGGCCAAAATTGGGACTCTTTTTATAAAAACTTAAATTTCTCTACGAATATACATGTTGTTCTCATAAAAGTGAACGCAGTTTATTGCAATAAGGCACTTAATCATAATCTACTGTGTTGAACGCTTTTGCTACGCAGTTTTTACAGGGTTATCCAAAAGATATTCGTTTTTTTTTTCAATTTGTTGACGGTCCTCTATGGGATTTCTGGAAAACATCTTCACGGAGATATATGACCTGTACTATTCTGTTTACACACCTGGAGTTTCAAGATAATTCCTCATGTATCTTTCTAGCTATTTATATAAATGTCTAAAATCGCAAGTGACCGGTCACCTTTGGCCATATAGTGTATGATTCTCTGAAAGGTTTCTTACACCAGGGTTCGTACGGATACCGTTATTATTTCCAAAGCAAAATATCAGTATTTTTTTTTTTTTTGCAAAAAAATAAATCTAGATTAAATGCGCGAGATTTCGTCTCATTTAAGCAGAGATTTTCTATAAGAAAATATTGGCACCAAAGAATTTCTTAGTTTGGAAATTCAAGGACCCGTACACAGGAAAAATAATGAAAAAAATCAGAAATTCATTTTTCGTATACAGTCGAACCCCGTTAATACGCCCCCTGCTTAATACGCGAATTTTCTTCGGTCCCTTGAACCGTGTCTATCTTTTGCATTAAAAATACCCCTCTTAATATGCGAACGGTTAATAGGCAAACCCGCTTAAGACGCGAAATTTTATCAGTCCCTTGGCAATAAAAACCTACGTTTAATACGCGAATGAGCTTGGCTTGAAACGGAGAAGGTTTTAGAGGGAATAATGTCCCAAGCATTACATAAGACAATTCTTTAAACTAGGGATGCTTAGTAGTAGGAAAACGACAGTTCTGGCTCAGCCGCAGGGGGGACGGGGGGACCGTCCCCCCTGCGGTCCCTCCTCAGTCCCCCCTGCGGTCCCTCCTCAGTCCCCCCTGCGGTCCCTACTCCATCCCCCCTCCGATCTCACACCCCCTGCGACACCGCACCCCCTCCGACACCGCCCCCTAGCGGGAAAAATGGCGTTTTTAGAGTATTTTTCTGCTATAACATGAGAGTTGAACGTTAGATCGACTAGATTATCATACTATAAGATGAAGATTAAATTTACATTTGAATTTTGAACAACCTTTACCGTAATGAGTATTATTAATTAAGCAAAACAATGGAAAATATAAATTTTTTAGGAAAAAGCTGATTTCTGTAGATTTTCTTTCAATTGTAAGATCAGAATAACAAATTAAATGGAGAAAGTTAAACATATATTTGAATTTTGAACAATCTTTACCTTAATGAGTATTATTAATTAAGCAAAACAATGAAAAATATCAATTTTTAATGAAAAAAGCTGAATTATCTCAAGTACAAGATCAGAATATACTCTTAAATGGAGAAAGTTAAACATACATTTGAATTTTGAACAACCTTTGCCTTAATGAGTATTATTAATTAAGCAAAACAATGGAAAATAACAATTTTTAAGGGAAAAAGCTGATTTCTGTAGATTTTATTCAATTGCAAGCTCAGAATATCAACTTAAATGGAGAAAGTGAAACATACATTTGAATTTTGAACAATCTTTACCTTAATGAGTATTATTAATTAAGCAAAACAGTGGAAAATATCAATTTCTTAGGAAAAAAGCTGATTTCTGTAGATTTTATTCAATTGCAAGCTCAGAATATCAACTTAAATGGAGAAAGTGAAACATACATTTGAATTTTGAGCAATCTTTACCTTAATGAGTATTACTAATTAAGCAAAACAGTGGAAAATATCAATTTCTTAGGAAAAAAGCTGATTTCTGTAGATTTTATTCAACTACAAGATCAGAATATAAACTTAAATGGAAAAAGTAAAACATATATTTGAATTTTGAACAATCTTTACCTTAATGAGTATTATTAATTAAGCAAAACAGTGGAAAATATAAATTTCTTAGGAAAAAAAGCTGATTTCTGTAGATTTTATTCAACTACAAGATCAGAATATCAACTTAAATGGAAAAAGTAAAACATATATTTGAATTTTGAACAATCGTTATCTTAATGAGTATTATTAATTAAGCAAAACAGTGGAAAATATAAATTTCTTAGGAAAAAAAAAAAAAAGCCGATTTCTGTAGATTTTATTCAACTACAAGATCGGAATATGAACGTAAATGAAGACAGTGAAACATAAATTTGAATTTTGAATGAACAACACCTTAATAAGTATTATTAATTAACCAAAACAATGAAAATATCAATTTTTAATGAAAAAGCAGATTCTTTAGATTCTTTAGAATTTTTTTTCAGCTATAAGATAGGGATATCATCTTAAAAGGAAAATTTAATCATATAATTTAGTTTTTGATCCACCATTACCTTAATAAATTTTGATAATTAAACAAATAACAAAGAATAATATCGAATTTTTAAAGAAAAAGATTAATTTTATTAATCCAATAATGATTTTTACATCTTTATATAATACTTCGAACCTATCCAACGTTTTTATTCGTTATTGGCTTTAAATTTTATCATTTTCATACAAAATTTCGAGTTTAAAAAAAAACTTAACTTAATTTTACTACATTTTAAATGTGGATATTTCTAGGTAAATAACCAATTTTATCTTACACTTAGTAATTTTACACCAACCTAATTGATTTTACAGTGTTTAGACTACTGTAGGATTATGTTTCATCATCACACTTCTTCTAAAAGTAAAAATAACCAGATTTCCCACCCCCCTTTCAGGAATTACATCTACGCTCTCTTCAAACTCATAAGAAAATCCTGCGTTTCTCCCCCCTTGAAGGGAGGAGGATACAATAGCGTTACGTCACTTGTTTACAAAATATCTATATGTTGACGATTTGAACTTTTTTCAAGATGTATAAAAGAAAGTATCAATATTTTTACATTATTACAAGTATAATTTTACAGTTTAATGAATAATTATTTATTTATTATTGGATACCCAATTTTATCAACAGATGAATTAACTATATCTGTGCTGAAACTACATTTCACATACTTAGCCACACTTTAAAAAATTTCACTTCAATATGTAAATATTAAGTGCATTTTTAACATAACACATGTTTTTCAACACTAGTTCCTATACGAGAATTTTGTTTATTAAATAGTATGTATTCACTTTCAAATTGCTTTTACTTGAAATTATATAAACCCTTTTAACAGAAAATTTGTTTAATCACAGAACGAACTGTATTTAACACCTTCAACCTCAATATCAATAATTAAACAAAACAATGGAAAATATCAATTTTTAAGAAGAAAAATAAAAACAGATTTCTTTAGATTTTCTTTTTCAGCTACAAGATAAGAATAATAACTTAAATGAGGAACGTTAAACATATATTTTAGTTTTTGAACAACCATTACCTTAATGAATTTTAATAATTGAACAAATAACAAAAGGAAAATATGATTTTTAATGAAAAAGACGAATTTAAACGAATTTGATTAACTTTTACAATAGTTTGAGATTTTATCATCCTTTTAGATGCTAGCTATGTAGAATTTTAAACTTTCAATAAGACACACTTCAAGAAATATTAATAAACAAAAATAAATTAATTTTAATCTAATCAATGACTGAAAATTTCACATTTAAAAAAATATTTTCATGAATGTGCATAAAAAATGAGAGTTTACAAATTAATATCCTTATTTCTATTACATTTAACTGGATTTTTCTATATTCGAGCTTAATTTTTATACACAAAGCATTATTTAATCAAATCCAGTACTTTCAGATTTAACGAAATTCAGCGTTTTTCGCTTTTCAAACTAATCCTATGAGCTAAAAAACAACAGCGCCTCCTATAATTTTATAGCGTTGAGTGAAACGAGTGGAATTTTTCATACTGTTTGCTGTTTTCGTTATATGAAGACGTCAGCTTATATTCTCTAGTTTAACTAAAATGAGTAATATGCAAGAAATGTCTTTAACAGAGGAAGATTCAAGTCAATCTTACTTAAAGGATATGAAATCAGCTATACCCAGCCAAGAAGTACATGCTTTGAACATTGAAATAATACCCTCTTCACTAACATTTTTTTCTTCTTACAAATGTGAGTTTTTAGAAAAGTAGGAAAAAAAATTACACTTAGATTGTTTTTTTTTTCAAAAGTGAAAAAAAATATTTTGTAAAAAAATTTTTTTACAAAAAATTTTTTTACAAAAAATATTTTTACAAAAAAAAAATTACAAAAGTAAAAAAAAAAAAAAAAATATATAACATGAAAATAATACAAAAAAAATTACAAAATTTGTGAAAAAAAATTGCAAAAAAGTTATGAAAATGTTTCAAAAAATGATATTTTAAATATAGTGTATAATGGTTGGCAACCATTATAATACTATTTAAAATATCCTTTTTTGAAACTTTTTCATAACTTTTTTGCAATTTTTTTTCACAAATTTTGTAATTTTTTTTGTATTATTTTCATGTTATAATTTTTTTTTTTTTTTTTTTACTTTTGTAATTTTTTTTTGTAAAAATATTTTTTGTAAAAAAAAAAAATTTTGTAAAAAAATTTTTTGTAAAAAATTTTTAGTAAAAAAATTTTTTTGTAAAAATTTTTTTTGTAAAAATATTTTTTTTCACTTTTGAAAAAAAAAAACAATCTAAGTGTAATTTTTTTTCCTACTTTTCTAAAAACTCACATTTGTAAGAAGAAAAAAATGTTATGTTGTATTTTTTTTTAATTTTGTGAAATTTTGTCTTTTACTCTTGCAAATTTTTTATTTTGTAAACATTTTTGTGAATATATCTAGAAAACTTTGTGAACATGCATATTTTTTCATTCATCTATTAATTTTTATCTGTTCTTATGAAATTTTTTAAGATGGGAAAGCGTTTTTCGTTTAAAATGTTAGGAGATATAAATAAACACGTCGATAAGTGCAGATAAAAGAATATTTATTATAACAATTTAAGGAATACATTATGAATAATATCCAAATTCATTGTGGTTACGAGAATCATGGGTAACAAAAATTTCTTTACATCCACTGTGTGCCTTCGAAATTTCAATTTTGGGATAATGTGGTAATTCTTATGCAAATAGGTTGAGTACATAGTCTAAATCTCTTCCTTGATTGTTAAATTCTTCAAACGTCTGGTTATTTCTTGAATATCTTCACAAAGTTTACATACAGCTGGTGATAGACTATATGATGTAGTATGCATTTTTGATTCATATTTTTTTGAAAACGGCTTTTGGCAATCTTCACAAGTATAGGGTTTTTCATCTGTATGGATCTGTGTATGTTCTTTTAAATTCCATTTACTTAAAAATTGTTTGTAGCAAATAGAACACATCTGTGAGAGAAATAAATGTAAACAATTAGAATTCTCTTCAATGATATGGATAAAAAACATTTGTTAAAGTACAAACAATAAAATATATTTGATTTTAAATTTACTCTAATTACGTTTCATATATGAATTATAGTATTTCATATCTAAGTACTTACATATTTATTATTCTTTAACTCTACATGTGCTAAGAGCGAATCATTCATATCATCCATTTCTGATAAAGAGGATTGCTGCTGTTTTGATTAATCTTGCTGCAACATCTGTACAATAAAAGAAATATATTTATATACTTAGGAAAGTTTTAATATATAAGTAATCATTTATTTATTTATTTTTATTAATACATATATGTTGCAATGATATACTAAAACTTACTTTATTCACTAACAAAGAAATCGATTCCTCACTTGAATTAAAATCTGGAAATTTATCAGAGTTGCGCACTTAAAGTCACCTTCTCTTCCAAGTTTAACAGTTGAAATGAGAAATACTGCGCTGCTTTTCGAAAATTTATATTATTCTCAATCGTTTTGATCACGTGACAACTCACTCATGCGTACAAATCAGTAGTATAATATATGTTATCAAAAAATTATGTTCTAAGAATCTGATAATTATTAGAAAAGTGTGAAGCATAAATCATTCTGTGATATTGATAAGTGGTGTAGTAAAAATTCATATAGTTTAGTTTTGAAAATAGGTCATTTAAAATATGAAATGTTAAAATTAAAGATTACATTCATGTAGGTTATGTATCAATAGAACTATAAACACAGTAGTATTAATATTTTAAGCAACTTGATGGATGATAATTCAGAAATCTTAGAAGTGTAAGATGAAACATATGATAATTTGATTAATAATATAGACTGAATAACTCGGACTAATTTTAATATATCAAGTGATTGTAGCAATAAGAAATGTCATGTAGGACCAATTCATATAAGTTGAAAATTGAGTATAATCAATTTTTAACTCTATTGCTGTCCTAAGTCTATATCTATCTTAATTGTGTAATGTAAAAATATACAAGGGAAGAATCAAGTCCAATGTCGATAAATATTGTGGTATTGGTTTAAAAAATGAAAAATCAACGAATTTCACTGAATCAGAAAGTATAAAAATTTGATTAAACAATGTTTTGAGTATAAAAATTAAGTTCAAATGTGATAAATTATGGAAATTAGTTTGAAACTCTTATTTTTATATGTACAATCATGAAAAAAGAAAAACATTAATGTGAAATTTCCAGTTAAATAGTAATGTTTGCTAATAAGAAAGAGTTTATAGAATTTAATTGGGTAGATAAAATTTAGACGGAACATAATAAAATTATATGGTAAACGTTAGGTTTTTAATATGAAATTAATAAAATATAGTTAACTCATGTTTCATTCGATAAAAAATTAAAAAAAATTATAAACTTAAAAAAATATACAATATGTATTTTAAAATTTTAGTAAAATCGTTTTGACTTGATGAGATAGAGTCAAGAAAAATCACAAGTTGATATGGCAAAAATAAACGACAAAAGCTTTTTCAGTTAAACAGTATTTATTCATCATTTTCAACAGTTATAGGAGGACATATACATTTTTAAAATATACAGATATTCAAATCAAGTTTATGACTTAACAAAGTTTGCATTTTTCATTTATGCATGTTGATCAGATGATGAATAAACTCCCTCTGGAGATAAAAGATAATTTTACAGTGTTTACAACTATATTTCTTAGGGTGAACTTTTTTATGATGTAAAAATTCAACTTCATCGTACAATTTAATGTTGCAGTATTTACATTCATATTCCTTGGGGTGAACTTTTTTATGTTTAGTTAAAGCAGACTTCGTTAAAAAAGAGTTGGAACATTTATCACAATCATAAAACATCTTATGAGATCTCTTGTGAATTGTTAACAGACACTTTTGTAAATAATCTTTCCCGCATTGATCGCATTTATATGTAGTAGATGTCCTGGAATGAGTTACACTATGTCGTTTTAAATCACTGCTTTGAATGAATGTCTTTGAGCATATTTCACATTCAAAGGGCTTTTTCTCCAAATGGGATATTTGATGTCTGTTTAATGTATTCTTTTTGGAATAGGATTTCTCGCATTGATTGCAAGTAAAAGGTGGTTTTAGTTATTCTGGTGAAGAGGGTATTATTTCAATGTTCAAAGCATGTACTTCTTGGCTGGGTATAGCTGATTTCATATCCTTTAAGTAAGATTGACTTGAATCTTCCTCTGTTAAAGACATTTCTTGCATATTACTCATTTTAGTTAAACTAGAGAATATAAGCTGACGTCTTCATATAACGAAAACAGCAAACAGTATGAAAAATTCCACTCGTTTCACTCAACGCTATAAAATTATAGGAGGCGCTGTTGTTTTTTAGCTCATAGGATTAGTTTGAAAAGCGAAAAACGCTGAATTTCGTTAAATCTGAAAATACTGGATTTGATTAAATAATGCTTTGTGTATAAAAATTAAGCTCGAATATAGAAAAACCCAGTTAAATGTAATAGAAATAAGGATATTAATTTGTAAACTCTCATTTTTTATGCACATTCATGAAAATATTTTTTTAAATGTGAAATTTTCAGTCATTGATTAGATTAAAATTAATTTATTTTTGTTTATTAATGAGTATTTCTTGAAGTGTGTCTTATTGAAAGTTTAAAATTCTACATAGCTAGCATCTAAAAGGATGATAAAATCTCAAACTATTGTAAAAGTTAATCAAATTCGTTTAAATTCGTCTTTTTCATTAAAAATCATATTTTCCTTTTGTTATTTTTTCAATTATTAAAATTCATTAAGGTAATGGTTGTTCAAAAACTAAAATATATGTTTAACGTTCCTCATTTAAGTTATTATTCTTATCTTGTAGCTGAAAAAGAAAATCTAAAGAAATCTGTTTTTATTTTTCTTCTTAAAAATTGATATTTTCCATTGTTTTGTTTAATTATTGATATTGAGGTTGAAGGTGTTAAATACAGTTCGTTCTGTGATTAAACAAATTTTCTGTTAAAAGGGTTTATATAATTTCAAGTAAAAGCAATTTGAAAGTAAATACATACTATTTAATAAACAAAATTCTCGTATAGGAACTAGTGTTGAAAAACATGTGTTATGTTAAAAATGCACTTAATATTAACATATTGAAGTGAAATTTTTTAAAGTGTGGCTAAGTATGTGAAATGTAGTTTCAGCACAGATATAGTTAATTCATCTGTTGATAAAATTGGGTATCCAATAATAAATAAATAATTATTCATTAAACTGTAAAATTATACTTGTAATAATGTAAAAATATTGATACTTTCTTTTATACATCTTGAAAAAAGTTCAAATCGTCAACATATAGATATTTTGTAAACAAGTGACGTAACGCTATTGTATCCTCCTCCCTTCAAGGGGGGAGAAACGCAGGATTTTCTTATGAGTTTGAAGAGAGCGTAGATGTAATTCATGAAAGGGGGGTGGGAAATCTGGTTATTTTTACTTTTAGAAGAATTGTGATGATGAAACATAATCCTACAGTAGTCTAAATACTGTAAAATCAACTAGGTTGGTGTAAAATTACTAAGTGTAAGATAAAATTGGTTATTTACCTAGAAATATCCACATTTAAAATGTAGTAAAATTAAGTTAAGGTTTTTTTAAAACTCGAAATTTTGTATAAAAATGATAAAATTTAAAGCCAATAACGAATAAAAACGTTGGATAGGATCGAAGTATTATATAAAGATGTAAAAATCATTATTGGATTAATAAAATTAATCTTTTTCTTTAAAAATTCGATATTATTCTTTGTTATTTGTTTAATTATCAAAATTTATTAAGGTAATGGTGGATCAAAAACTAAATTATATGATTAAATTTTCCTTTTAAGATGATATCCCTATCTTATAGCTGAAAAAAAATTCTAAAGAATCTAAAGAATCTGCTTTTTCATTAAAAATTGATATTTTCATTGTTTTGGTTAATTAATAATACTTATTAAGGTGTTGTTCATTCAAAATTCAAATTTATGTTTCACTTTTCCCATTTACGTTCATATTCCGTTCTTGTAGTTGAATAAAATCTACAGAAATCAGCTTTTTTTTTTTTTTTTCCTAAGAAATTTATATTTTCCACTGTTTTGCTTAATTAATAATACTCATTAAGGTAAAGATTGTTCAAAATTCAAATATATGTTTTACTTTTTCCATTTAAGTTGATATTCTGATCTTGTAGTTGAATAAAATCTACAGAAATCATTTTTTTTTCCTAAGAAATTTATATTTTCCACTGTTTTGCTTAATTAATAATACTCATTAAGGTAAAGATTGTTCAAAATTCAAATATATGTTTTACTTTTTCCATTTAAGTTTATATTCTGATCTTGTAGTTGAATAAAATCTACAGAAATCAGCTTTTTTCCTAAGAAATTGATATTTTCCACTGTTTTGCTTAATTAGTAATACTCATTAAGGTAAAGATTGCTCAAAATTCAAATGTATGTTTCACTTTCTCCATTTAAGTTGATATTCTGAGCTTGCAATTGAATAAAATCTACATAAATCAGCTTTTTTCCTAAGAAATTGATATTTTCCACTGTTTTGCTTAATTAATAATACTCATTAAGGTAAAGATTGTTCAAAATTCCAATGTATGTTTCACTTTCTCCATTTAAGTTGATATTCTGAGCTTGCAATTGAATAAAATCTACAGAAATCAGCTTTTTTCCTGAGAAATTGATATTTTCCACTCTTTTGCTTAATTAATAATGCTCATTAAGGTAAAGATTGTTCAAAATTCAAATGTATGTTTCACTTTCTCCATTTAAGTTGATATTCTGAGCTTGCAATTGAATAAAATCTACAGAAATCAGCTTTTTCCCTTAAAAATTGTTATTTTCCATTGTTTTGCTTAATTAATAATACTCATTAAGGCAAAGGTTGTTCAAAATTCAAATGTATGTTTAACTTTCTCCATTTAAGAGTATATTCTGATCTTGTACTTGAAATAATTCAGCTTTTTTCATTAAAAATTGATATTTTTCATTGTTTTGCTTAATTAATAATACTCATTAAGGTAAAGATTGTTCAAAATTCAAATATATGTTTAACTTTCTCCATTTAATTTGTTATTCTGATCTTACAATTGAAAGAAAATCTACAGAAATCAGCTTTTTCCTAAAAAATTTATATTTTCCATTGTTTTGCTTAATTAATAATACTCATTACGGTAAAGGTTGTTCAAAATTCAAATGTAAATTTAATCTTCATCTTATAGTATGATAATCTAGTCGATCTAACGTTCAACTCTCATGTTATAGCAGAAAAATACTCTAAAAACGCCATTTTTCCCGCTAGGGGGCGGTGTCGGAGGGGGTGCGGTGTCGCAGGGGGTGTGAGATCGGAGGGGGGATGGAGGAGGGACCGCAGGGGGGACGGTCCCCCCGTCCCCCCTGCGGCTGAGCCAGAACTGTCGTTTTCCTACTACTATGCTTTTTTCTGTCCAAATTTATTACTTTCATGAATAGCTTTACTATAATTATTAGTTTCAAACTTCTGCTTTCTTAAAGGAGAAATCTTTCCCGTCGCTGATTACTATTTATAGTCAAACAGGCCAGAAAGAGAGAAGTGAAAATTTTACTGCTAATGACGTGACCGCATGCTAACTTAGAGCAGAGCCGATTCGCTGTTTGGTCAGTGCTATGATTAGGAATGAAGAGGATTGTTTGTCGCTCCAGATAGAATCTGATCTACGATATCCACGTGTGCTTTTAAAAATTTAATCTAGTTTTTACGATGGCAAAAAGAGCAAAACATATTTAAAAAAGGCTCTCTCTGTCACTGAGAAGTTACAAATTATAAATCAGTATAATTCCCAGGCTGTCCTGAATAAGTCGGCGTTTTCGAAAAAAAGGCATACGAAATCAACTTTAAGGACTTTGTTGAAGATTAAGGATGTCATTGTTAACCAAGTTCTTGTTGGGGAAACAAAGAACAAGAAAATAAAAATCACAAAGTTTGAGGACATGGAGAAGGCCCTCCACGAGTCTTTTGTTCACGGCGCGATCTACGAATATCCCAATAAGTGGCATGCATATCCAAAAAAAGCTTCTGATATTGCAGCAAAAAGGGGATTTGATTTGATTTGATCGCATAAGAGGTACTGTTCAGACGAGGAAACCAAGTCCGTATAGCAAAAATGGGATTGTAAGATTTCATTGCCTCAAACGAATGGATGCATCGATTCAAAACTCGCCACGGAATAAAATTCAAGAATATGTGATGAATCAGCATCTGCCAACAATGAAGACGTCGATTGTTGGAAAACATATGTGCTTCCGTAGTTTATAAAAAACTACTTAAGCCGTGATATTTACAACCTGGATGGATTTGGTCGTTTTTATAAAATGACATCTAACAAAACAACGGCTATAAAAGGAGAAACATATCCTGGGGGTAAATTAAGCAAAGAGCGTCTTACTCTTCTTCTCGATGCCAAATCTGATGGATCAGACAAGTTAAAGCTTCTGGTCATAGGGAAATCACGCAACCTGCGATACTTAAAAACGTCAAAAATCTTCCTTCCCTGTACGAAAGTCAGCGCAGAGCTCGGATGAAGGGACCCTTTTTTACTTTCTTCTATCTTTACAAGAAGAAAGTATTGGTTTCATGAAAATTTTCGAATTCCAGTTCTCGACGGATTTACACGTTTTATGAGTCAGAGATTCCAAAAAACATGTTTTTACAAAATGTCTGTCTGTGAGTCTGTCTGTCTGTCTGTCCGTCCGTCTGTCTGTATGTGACACAAATTTTGTGGGCGCTCTATCTCAAGAACTAATGCACGAAATTTAACAAAACTTCATATTTAGTTAGACCTTGATATAAACTGGAACTGATTAGTTTTTGGTGAAAATCGCCCAACAGGTGGCGCTGCTATGCGGCATTATTAACGATTTCTGCAATAGCTGTATCTCAAGAACTACTGCACGGATTTTCATAAAACTTCAGATTCAGTTAGTCCAGGATATAGTTTGGTGCTGATTACTTTTTTGTAAAAATCGCCCTACAGGTGGCGCTGGTATACTGCATTGTTCATGATTATCGCAATAGCTCTAACTCAAGAAAAAATGCACGAATTTTCATCAAACTTCAGATTCAGTTAGTCCCTGATATAAATTATTGCTGCTTAATTTTTGGTGGAAATCGCCTAACAGGTGGCGCTGCTGTGCTGCATTTTTCACGATTTCCACAAGAGGTGTATCTCAAGAACTATTGCACGGATTTTCATCAAACTTCAGATTTAGTTAGTCCTTGACGTGAATTGATGTATAAATTAGTGCTGTTTAATTTTTGGTGTAAATCGCTCAACAGGTGACGCTGCTGTGCTGCATTTTTCACGATTTCCACAAGAGGTGTATCTCAAGAACTATTGCACGGATTTTCATCAAACTTCAAATTTAGTTAGTCCTTGACATGAATTGATGTATAAATTAGTGCTGTTTAATGTTTGGTGTAAATCGCTCAACAGGTGGCGCTGTTATGCTGTATTTTTTGCGATTTCCCCAATAGCTTTATCTCAAGAACTAATGCTTGGATTTTCAACAAACTTCAGGTTCAGGTATACCTTGATATCGTTTAGTGCTGTTTACTTTTGGTGTAAATCGCTCAACAGGTGGCGCTGCTATGCTACTTTTTTTCAGAATTTCCGCTATAGCTCTATCTCAAGAACTAATGCACGAATTTTCATCCAACTTCAAATTCAGATATACTTTGATATGAATTTGTGCTAAATCGTTGCTATTTCTTGTACTATTTAAATGATTTAATTGACGTGATTTATATAGAAGAAAGTTTTGTGATGGCCACAACATACTAGTTTAACACGGGTTCGTAATTTTGACTGGCGTATGAGAAAAGAATAACGCCATCTGTTATTGATTGTGGACAATTACCCTGCGCATCCAGAAAAAATAACGAAGGCCTGACGAATGCCCAAATTGAATTTTCCCCTCCAAATTCGAACAGTGTCACTCACCCAATGAACCAAGGAATCATTAACAGCGCCAAGGTAAATTACAAGACTCGCGTAGTACGACGATACCTTCGCCATATGGAATACGACAGCAGCCATTACTGATAAAAGTGTCGTGCTATTACATTCATCGACGTTCACATGCTTACTGTATCATGGGAGAGTGTCACACCAACGACAATTGCAAATTGTTTCAGTAAGGGTTTTTTTTTTTTAAATAGTGAGGACATCATTTGTAAAGAGCCGACCTCGCACCCTGATGTTGGACAACACTGGCTTGGTGAACAAGAAACTGTAAGGGAAGATTTTGTTGATTTAGATACGTTAATTAATATCGACAAAGATCTAGTAACCTCCGAGCTCAGAAGTCTGGATGGCATCAATTGCCACTGGTAAACCGCATGTGGAGAAAGAACAGAATGAACCTGGGCCCTCTGTCCGATTTCCTTTCTTCACAGTTACGGAGGCGTTCAGTTTTCTCATACAGCTTGCATCGTCATTGGCAGAAGGGCCCTCGACGGCGCAGCCGCATGTAATTTTGGCAAATAGTAATTTTTAAGTCATTATTGACTTTATTAACTTTTAACTTTTGGTTTTTTATATCGACATTTTAGTATTATCGATGTTGTTCTCTATTTGTTCTTTATAACTAACAAGGGTTTAAATTTTTTTAACATTAGTTTTAGTTTACTTCATGGTTAGCACAAATTTTATGTTCGTTTTGTTCAATTTTATGTGACGTATATAATAAATGTAATTTTGAAAAGACTTACAGGATTTTTACTTAAGACAATGCCTGTTATTTGAATTTCCAGATATCGAACGTTCCTGATTAATAAACGCATAGTGATAACAACAAATAAAATGTCATTTTATGTTTTAAAAACGCTAAAAACTGTCATAAAGATGTGCTTTATCCGTATAGGTTGTTATTATATGCACCACTGGTCAAAATTCGTGAACTTTGGTTAATACGCGAACCCGTTTAATAAGCGAATTTTGATCGGTCCCTTGATTCGCGTATTAACGGGTTTCGACTGTAATCTTCTGTTGCACATCTGCAATACAAGTAAAAAGTACTGTCATGTGGCTGTTTTACACTGAAATATTGCAAATTAGTAAATATTTTAATAAGTATCTCTCCAAATACCTTATTTTGTATAATTATTTATTTTATAAAACTTAACCTTTAGTGCTTTAATTCCCATGATAGAATACGCTCTAAAAATTACGTAGTTCAGAGAATCTGACTTTACACCAGAAAGTTTCAATGGTTAATTTCGCTTTATTTAAATACGGAATGTCTGTTATTAATTAAAGCAAATATTGCTATTTTAAATTTCTAGTTTCAATTAGGTATATACGAATAAAAAAAATCATTAAATTCAAAGCACTGTTGTTTGCCTATATGCAAAGCTGTACACTAAAGAGTTAATTACAGCTATCATGAGTTCTATTTATCCGTTAATCTGCTAAATCATAAAACCATAAATTTAAGTGTATAACAATAGATAGCTGACTAGTTAATTCTTTTCACACCAGGAATAAATTTATAACTGTAAATTCCCAGTAAAATTATTTTGTGTATTTAGTATCATTTAAAGGGAAGTTCATATCTTTAAGCAAATGTGTTTGTCCTTGAAAAGAAACTAAACTCATTAATCAAACAGATAATGTATTTTCGGTGTCAAAATTAATATTAGATTGGTTATTGAAAGGATTTATTGAAAATAATATTACACCAATTTTCTCTTTGGGGTGATGCAATAGCTTCTCAAAATGTCGTTATCTTAATTCTTAATTTGTTTTGCGCTAATTGCGCCTCTTTTTACCATGTTTGCAAATTTTGGGCGTTTGCATGCCAACATAATAAAACTGTATTGTTTGATTATTTTCGTTCTCTTACGATTCTATTCGCAAACTCTGCTGATGTAAACAAATATTGGCTGTGTTAATGGGCCAACCCAGCTAAAGCTTTTTATCATCTTAAAGAAATAAAATCTTCTTAAAATGTAAACATTTCTCCTCATTTTCCCCTACAGGATTGGAACAGTGAGTTTTTGCAACTAATCTTATGTACGACATGTATACGAACAGGTCTGATTTATTCACAGATAATTCTCCAACAAAAAAGTATGGGGGCTTCGCTTTTTCCATAAGGATATAACTAGGTTTTTTTTTTTTTTTTTTTTTTTTTAGAGACTGTTGTGTTTTTTCGGTGCAAGGTTACCAATAGAATAGATCGATAGAGAAACCACACATTTTTTTTTTTTTTTTTTAATTTTGGATAAGGCGAGTTTTGAAATTCACGTCCTCATATGTAAGGGTAGTTGCTTCCATACTTTTTACGACATGTATTTCAGTGTCATTACTTTTTCGCATCATATTATGGTATTAGTTGAGGTTTAGTCAAAGCGATATGAATACACAAGTTGTATTGAGATCTGATTTCTTTTTTATTTCTTCTAAGCTCCATATTCCATTTGTAAGTCACACCCAGAGTCGAGAGAGTCCTGGCCATTAATGGACAATTATTCTTACCTCCAAAAGAACTCTTCTTCTCTTGCAGTGCGCTTTTGTGGATGTAATTCTAACTTCTCCCAGTAGGGGTTGGGCTAAGTATCAAAGTGGGAGGTTACTTTATTTCTGATTGGTTTAATATATTATTAATGATGTGTTTCTGAGGCAACGACAGTCTTGTCTCAGGCCTGATTGAGTAACTGATCACTGTAATTTCCACATTTGACATTAATTGATATTGAATAATAAATGTTGGTTAGAAAACAAATACGATTTATGACTTAAATGCAATTATTAAATATTTATTTTGACATTAATTTAAATTTATCTTCTAAAGATAATTATTTAATATGATTTTATGCTCTGAATCTAATAACTGTAAAATTTGAAGAAAGTTAATTAGAATTTATAGCATAAATTTAATCAGTTAACTGGACTTCCTCATCTGAATGTAATAACTGAGACCTGCTGTAAAGTTTATTGGAATTTATGGCTTGGCGAAACCATCTAATACTTTTAAACATCATTCAATGTCAAAGAAGTTTATGATGGGTAAATTAGTTTTGCACATTAGATTTAAAGTTAAAAAAAAAGGAGCTGGGAATTTTAAATTTAAATTTTTTTTTAAAGATTTATTTTTTTATCCTGTCACACACACACACACACACACACACATATATATATATATATATATATATATATCTGTGTGTCTGTGTATCTTATAGAGGGCAATTGTAGGATTCTCCTTATACAAAATAGTATCACTAATATGTGTAAATTAAACCATTTGTATCTTTGTATGGTAATATGTTCAGTATAGAACGTAATACAAATTATTTCTCATAGTTGAAGAGCATGGTAAAATTTTCCGGCATTCAAAGGTAATATAATGTTAGGTATACATCAAATTTCATTTGCACAAAAGTAGGTTTTCATTTCTAATTGCAATGCTAAACAGGAAAGGAAATTCATGCTTCAAGGATAGATTATGAGACACTTTACAACACCGAATATTGTAACAAAAGAATATTCAGAATAATGTAAGAAAATTTCACCGTTTAGAAAGATGGTGTCGATCGTGGAACATCTATAGTCGGAGAAATATCCGAATTTTTTTTTATGCAGACCTGCATAAGATCGATAGATTTATCTATATACTACACAGTGAGATAAAATTTAGCATAGTTACAAAACGCATAATACAGTCGAGAATTCACCAACAAACAACTTACTTTTTACTCAATCTTTCTACAATTAGTGTTTTTAGTATCTAGCTGATTGAAACTTTAGATCATGGATATGAGTTAAATCTTAATCTCAAAGGGTCTAGCCGGATAAGCATAGCGAAATGGCCCCCACGGCCGATGTTTGAAATAACATGCGCGGTAATAAGGATCACCATGAGAATACATTATAGAGTGTTTTTAGCTTCTGACCTTGAACTGTCCTTGAGATAATCGGGGAAGTATGAGCCGGCGCTACTATTTTTCAAATACGTTTTTCTCAAAAAGTACAAAAGTTAAAAAAATGAAACCAACGCCAATTATTGAATAATATTTTAGTTCACATTATGTATTTTTTTTCTTCACATTTTTACACAAATTTTAATATAGAAAAATAAACAAAGATATTAAAAAAAATATTAATGTAGTAATTTTATATTTACACCAACCAAAAAATTAGAGAATAACGCTCAAAGTATGTACTTTTAAGAAAAAAAAATTCGTTAAAATCGAAGATGCGCTTTTTGAGTTATAAAAAAAATAATGCTAGCAGCTTGCTAAAATATTCGTAACTTTCCCTGTTTGCCTTTGCAGAAATACGCTACTATGAATGCATTGGTCGATTCGTGACGTTTCCACTTGACCCGGATGCGCAGTGCGCCAAAATAACAGAATGTTTTCATACAAACCACTTCTATAGGTTTGTTTCGTGTTTGTAAACATTCTGTTATTTTGGCAGACTGCGCATCCTTCTCGCGTAATAACATCAAGTCGATGGAATAGTACAGCGGTTCTCAAGCTGGGGTACGCGCACCCCTGGCGGTACGTAGCGGGCCTGTTGGGGATGCGTGAAAATACCCGGTAATGGCGGAAATCACAAAAATGTTAATAAATTCACAAAAATGTTAGAAATGACAATGTAATTTGTGCCGATCTATTAAATGGTTGTGATAAAAAGATTACTAATGAAAAAAAAAAAACATGTTTTCGTTATTTAAGTGAGTGTATGGCGGTGAAGGGGCCGATTTTATAAGAAATGGGGGTACTCCGAAATAAAAAGCCTAAGAATGGCGTACGTGAAATAAAAAAGTTTGGGAAGCGCTGGTCTAGTCGATTATTCAGGTGAAGCGCAATAGGGGCTGTAAATATATAAGGTTATCAACTTTTAGGGAGATTTCGGACACCTTCTAACCTTCCGATATCATACGTTATCACTCCTTGAATACCCCTACCAATAACAATATTGTTATCAGTGTCTAAAAACTCTTTTTATTTTTACAATTTTTTCCCTTATTTTTCTTTTTATACGTTTGCAATGATATACAGATATGGCTGTACATTTTTTATTCGCATATTTTGCCATTTTAAATGAACAGAAGAAATTCATAAAATATCACCACTGTTACATATAAAAAATAACTTTATATCAATTAATATTTAAAGAGATACTTATTATTTAAAAGTTTTTAATAATAACTCTTTATTACATAATGCATTGTACAGTAATATTGTCTTCTTGCACTTCGCCCCTATGAACAGGGCTAAACAGAACTTCTTGTAAACAAATCAGGTGGACAACATTCTTCCCCATTGTTTTACTGGCCAAAATAACAAGTATCATTTTGAATCTGGTTTCTCTCACAACGAATTATATATGCATATGGAAGGAGAATATTATTTTATATACGTTCCATATGAGTTATTACATATTTTAGAATGAAATGTTTTATAATCATTCACTGGTTTTAATAATAACTTTGTATTTTCATAAAAAGAAGAAAACAGACTTATAGAAATTAATATAACAGATGTAAAGAAAAATATACCAAAAAAGTAAGTTTTGGTTTGATCAAAAATGATAACGATATCAAATGACAAATCCTGCTTCCCCTACAGATATCTTCCGATGTCAAATGCCAGACCCTCCCCCCCCCACACACACACTCACCCCTAAAGTAATACATTATATATGTCGACTGTACAGCCCCATAGCCTTCTTCTATATAAAAATCATCGTAGGCAAATGTTATCATTTCGTTCGTCAGTTCTCGATATTATTACGCGAGAAGGATGCGCAATACGCCAGAATAACAGAATATTTACAAACACGAAACAACCCTATAGGGAAGTGGTATGTATGAAAACATTCTGTTATTTTGGCGCACTGCGCATCCTGCGCGAGTAGAGATGTCACGAATCGGCCAATGCATTGATAGTTACGTATTTCTGGAAATGCAAACAGGGGAAGTTGCGAATATTTTAACAAGTTGCTAGCATTATTTTTTTTTATAACTCAAAAAGCGCATCTTCGATTTTAGCGATTTTTTTTTTCTTAAAAGTACATACTTTGAGCTTTATTCTGTAATTTTTTGATTGGTGTAAATATAAAATTACTGCATTAACATTTCTTTTTAAATATTTTTGTTTATTATTATGTTAAAATTTGTGTAAAAATGTGAAAAAAATACATAATGTGAACTAATATATTCTTCAATAATTGGCGTTGGTTTCATTTTTTTTAACTTTTGTACTTTTTGAGAGAAACGTATTTGAAAAATAGTAGTGCCGGCACATACTTCCCCAATTTTCTCAAGGACAATTGAAGGTCAGAGGTTAAAAACACTCTGTATTGTATTCTCATGGTAAGCCTTATTACCACACATGTTATTTCAAACATCGGCCGTGGGGGCCATTTCGCTAATGCTTATCCGGCTAGACCCTTTCTGATATTTTTGTGTTATACAGTCGAACCTCTATTTAACGAAGTCGCTAAATCCCTGAAAAAAGTTCGTTATATAGAAAATTCGTTAAATAGATATTCCACCTTTTAAAATACTTTAAACTACATAAAACAGATTTTAAATTCATAAACACTAAATATTTTTACTTAAAGTAATTAATCACATTTTTTTTAATAAATTATATCGATTTGTTTTATTTATGTTATCCACCAATATCCATCATCAATTCATTTTTTCTATGTGTCTTTGAAATCCGCCAGGAAAACAAAACATTGTCCGGGAATACACTGTATTTTCTGTTTAAAGTGAATAGTTTTACATTAAAATTAACAAATTTTAATGACATTATCGTATTTATTATTATTGTAACAAATAATTTTAACCATACATTAACATATGCGTCCTTAAATTTAATTTCTGAAAAACTCTTAATTTTACCTGAGTTTTTTATTTTAAAAAAGTGCTTTCTTTCATAATACGTCTCGCATCTTTACAATGCCCCAAAAACCCCTTCATGCGTATTTTCTTCTAACTATAATCCGCGTCGGATTGCTTCAAATCATTTTAGCATTTCATCATACAATGTTTTGTTAATTCCTGCATAATGATCATTTCCATCATCATCATATTAGTCTTCATCGCAATTCATTGCTGTATTGTATTTATTTTTCACACTGTCGAAAATATCCAATTCGGATAGTTTTTCCGAGGTCTCAATTTCAGAATTAAATGAAATACAATCATCAATAAGCACATCATGGTTAATTTCTTCTTTTTTCCTCACTCTATCCACATTTTTTTAAGTTACTCTAAGGGATTATCATCTTCGTCCTCCGTACTTACCGAATTCTCTCTGTTGACAAAGAAGGCGCCTGGTAAAACCAGTTCAAGGCCATTGAACATCATAAAATGCGTTTAAAGAAAGAATAAGTTTGAAATGTTCAGAAATATTTTGAGAAATGGGGAGAAAAAAAATTTGATCGCAAGAAAAAGTTCGTTAAATAGAGAATGCACTTCGCTATTTGGAGGTTATTTTACGAAAAAATTCGCAAAATGTTCTTAGTTCCAAGGAGAAGTTCGGAAAATAGAGAAATTCGCAAAATAGAGGTTCGTTAAATAGAGGTCCGACTGTAATGCAAATAATAAGGGAAAGTGTTTCATAATGTATGTGTGAGGCTTCATTTTCTCTTCATGGTAAGGGAAGTGTCCAAAAATCGAATTTTTTTCAAATAGCTTATAATTAAATATGATTCTTTAGGAACATTTAAAAGCAAAACCCGCATACAAAAATTCGCATTAGAAGAGAAGTTATGTCTAAAACACTTTGAGCTTTTGCTATATGATCAACGGATGATTCAATCTTTAAAGCCAATTTTCTCAAAGCAGCGATCTTGATCATTGCGCGCACGATTTCGGGAAAACGGTTAACTAGAATTTCACGAAATTTTTGGTGGCTGTATTAAACGTACAGAAGCACAAAATGACCTATTATTATATTTCTCAAGTAAGAAGTTTAGAATTCACGACTACTTTTGCATAAAAAAATCTCGATATTCCGAATTACTTTTTTAAAAAAATCACGGAATCTACAAGTTTTATTTTTTTCATTGTAGGTTTCATTGAAAACACTTTATATCTGTACTCATTAAAAATATCTTGTTTCAGCCATTCAAACGGGAGAAATCATGTGCGCAATTCATGCAAGAATAATTCTTTCGTAAAAATTGTATTATCTTTAAAAATAAATAATAAAAAAAACTATATATGTGTATACCTTTTCTAACAACTTTAATTGATAAAATAAATCGTTCCTAAGATGTGTTTTCAATTTTATAATTAAAAGTTAATTAGTTAAAGAGTGAGTGCAATTCTTACAGAGGTCACTTTTCCATGTACTTTATTGGTTCAAAGGGTACCTGACCCCTTAATACATGAAAAATCATTCGGCAACAAACCGGTTGTTAAAGTATTTTAATCCCACCACTACTTACACTTATATTAATGTATTATCTTCATTAAACATTTTAAATTCTTATCTTATTTTGTATAAATGTTAAAACTAAACATATATTTAACTAGAGTTTGTTATTACATTTATATCAGAATGAATATCATTATTCTAATTAATATCTTTTCCGAGTAAACATCATATCATCCCAAAGTCGTAAATAAACAATACAGCTACTTATATCTATAAGATAAACACTTCCAGGATTATGTGGATGTAATTCATGTCACTCACATCTTTTTGAGGTACATAAATACATGTATAAGTAATATTTATCTAAGCCACATTATACTAACATGAATGAAAAGGATTTGCTGTCGAATGAAAAATACTAGAGAAGTATCAAGTAAAATAAAATAACAGAATCTTTGACGTTTGTTTCCGTGGAAATAAAGATTTGTTGCAGATTCCTTATACAGGGATAAACATTTCTCTACATTTTTTTTTATTATTTTCGCATTTTCGGTTGTAAAAGCATGTAACTGAATGTAACTGATGGAAAAATAAATAAATCACAGGAATTCTAAACATAGGGCTACAAAATATTGCGTGGTATACTAATAATTGCAATTAGAGATTGACCAAATATCCAGTTTCAATTTCAGCCAAAATCTGTGTCTCGGCAAATATTCGATTTCGGTGAAGGAAAATAACTGTAGAACATTCGATGCATACCGAACCATAGTCAGATTTCATAACGGCTTATAGTTACAGGTAAAATAGATAAAAAATTGAGTAAAATGTGACAACTGATGGCCATTCACGAAAATTTGGGAAGCACTTCGTTTTGGCTCTAGAAATGAAGATCCAATGATTATGATCCCCCCCCCCCCTCCCGAAAAAAATTGCTTTACTCTGTTTGAGGGGGGTCAAAAAGAAGACACTTTAACTCAGAGAGGGGCAAAAATCAATATATTTTTTAAGTAGGTTCAGTTGGACATAGTTTGTTTTGTATTGTTTAATTCTGAATCGAATGGCACCATCCGCAAGTCGACAAGATCATTTATTGTCAGTAAGATCCTCAAGTTATGGCAGGTTGTATGGATACAAAGTCGAAAGTTACATGTATTTTACCTTCAAAACATGTTCTTTATATCATATTAAATAATCTCAATCTTATTAAATGTTTCTAAAATAGCAATAATAAAAATCAGGGTAATCTGAGTCTTCTACAAGGACATCAAAGTTGTCGAAATCCATGTATTCAATATTTTGTGTTCATAAAACCAATCCTGACTTTGTATTCATAAAAATTGCCGTAACTTTGCAACTAATGATGGCATCGAATTGCAAATGGTGACATTCGATTCAGAATTAAAAAAATGTATTCGAACTATACCCTACTTGACCTATTTAATAAACGTCAAGTTCTTCCTCTCCCTAAGTTAAAGTGCCCCTCTTTTGCCCCAAAACACGATAAAACAACTTTAATTTTTGGGGACTGATCGGATCTTCATTTTTAATGCCAAAACAAAATTCTTCACAATGTTTCGTGAATGGAATTCGAAGAATTCAGCCTAATTTGTTATAATAGGCTTGATGCAGTTTGTTCGTATGTTATTTCACTCCCTTTTCCATGTTCTGGTTAGCAGTATTTTGTATCTATGGTAACTGGATGATGTTTCCGGGTTCTAGAATCCTATATTTTTCTGAGCTCTCAAATATATATTTTCGTTTTTAGACTTTTAAACTATTGTAAATTCACTTGTCCTGAAGACGATATCAGATGTCACACGAAACGTCGATTTTATAGTTATTTTAATATTTTTATGTAATTTCATTTAGATGTATTTCTTGTGTTTAAGCATGTTTTGTATGGTTTAAATACAAAGGTTTTTTTTATGTTTTACATGTATTTAAATAAGTTTTTAGTATGTGCGTGACGTGTAAAAACTAACGTAGGGGAAAGCACAAGCTGCAAATTAATTCGGATTCAATTGTTTCAAGGGTTCATAAAAGGAACCTCTTATCCAATCATTATATAATATTTTCAGATGCGTTAATTCATGCAAAAATAATTGTTATTTGTGTTAGTCTGTACACGTTAAACAATATTTGATTTTCTATAACAGAAAGAAAAATGAATTTATCTACACATAGTAATTATCGAATCTAAATTTTTCGCTAACCAGGGAAATTGCCATATTTGTCACCTTGGACACATGTTCCTAGATTCGACATCCTTAAGTTGAATTCCCTCAGCGCCATCCCTGAGCTAGAGTTACCACACCCATATAAACAAAATCCCCACAGCGTCTTAGAATAAGAGCAATTAACCCCCTATCTACTGACGATACTTATAACTACCACTCACTTTAAACTTTCATCCGATAGTGAATATTATTAATAATCTAATGGTACTTTGCAAAAATACTCTTTTAACTCCACTTTATCAGGATACATGGCAGCAATATTTCTAGGTTCGTTATTTTAGCGAGGAATGAGGGTATCTTTGAAACAGTCGAAGTGTTCTGTGTGCCGACATTTTGTGCAGATTGTCACTCATGTCTTTTTCTTTCTGCAAACATAGTAAAGGACATAAGATAGATGTTGGATTTTTTTATGTCCTCATTATGATCTTAGAATACAATTTAACTAGCTATTTTAAGTGAGTGGTGTATGTATTTGATTTAACAGTTGAATGACTCGGCGGTACTTTTAAGTACCGTCAGTACACTGGGAGTTGGAGAAAAAATTCTTGTTTACTTTTCGTCTGTGTAGTTATCCATTTTTTTTATCTGCATGATAATGTAATTATTAAATTGTAGTGTAGTAATGTTTTTCCTGATATTCCTTTTCTGTTTCATTATTATTTTTTATAGGAAATCGAAAAAGTTGTGGCGTAATATTATATGTAAATTCATATATTGTATATGTGGAGATGCGAGAGAACATGTTGTCTCTGGAATATAGGCATTACATAACTAAAGGACCAGACGTACCATGGGTGAGTGGTTAAGGTACCACACCGCAATCGCTTGAAAGCGTAGGCGGGATTAACTCTCGCTAGTTTCGTTGCCCACTCTTTGTGGAGCTTCCGGATGTAATTCTCTAGCGTTGTAAATTTTCTTGTGCTATCTCATTTTTATTTATTGGCGATGACTTATAAGCGAGCCCCTGATGTCAAGCACACAAGTCAGATGTGTATGTTCAATAAATAAATTAATAAATAAACTAAAAGGCTGCTAACAAGATTGAAACCTAAAAAAAAAACTTTTTTTAATGCCATCAAAATTTAATTTTTACTCATTTTTCATGTGTAAAATAAAATTATGTCAATTTAATATTTTTGTATTGTTAACTTATGAGTGTCCTCTGGTTATTTATCATTTTTAAGAGTTTAACATTATTTGAAACTAGAAAGATAGCCCGTCAAAAATGACGGAAAATAAGATATAAAGTTATATAAATGATTGTGCAAGAAAGTGTTTTTCTCGATTGTTTCGCATTGATAGATGACAATAACACATTTTAAAAATGAAACACACATATGAAAAACTATGTACAGCAGAGTATCACTAATCCGCACAGCTTGGTTCAAGTGTTGTGCGGATTTGATGTATTTTGAGGATTACTGGTCATGTCTATTCAATTTTTTTTAAATTTTTAAAATCCGTATTTTGGACAATTTACATTGTATCTCCTCTCCTCGTCGTCCTCCCCTCCTGCATATAGTAAAAACTATGATGGAGATAGTTCAAAATAATAGAGAATTTGGTACTTTTCCACCACAGGAGCCTTGGCGTTTTTCTTTTATGAGATTTATTGCCAAAGGATATAAACAACTATGAAAACAAACTTGATGATTTTTTTTTTGTTTTTTCTATATGTATTTTAATTAAATGTATATATATATATATATATATATATTTAATGCACAAATTACTTTTGTTTCTGAATAAAATTAGATAAATGGCTTTTTTATGTTAAATAAATTGCATAAATATTGAAAAAAAAATGCGTGTGTATATGAAATGAAACAGTGAATAGGTTGTCAGAAAATATGATGCAAAATTTCCTTCTTCGCCAAGGTAGTTTTCTCTATTTCGCCAAGGTCTGAGTACTGGAAAAGTACCGATAATTTATTTTCTGTACCCGGCTATGTAAAGCACGTTTAAAATCGGGCGGCAGTTAGCAGCTCAGATAGTACAGCGCCGTCTAGTGGCGGTTATTATATTAGTAGCGCCGGGCTGAAGATGTAAAGACATACATTTTCCTATCACTTTAAATTCTGGCCGATGGATTTTGTAAAAAAAATAAATGTGCAGAATTCAAATTAAATTGCGGGTTTCAATGGGAATTTTGCCAAATTAGCCAGCTATCGCCAAGTTGGATTCATATATGACAACTTATTTTTGCACCAAATTTGGCGATATTTTGCCAGGTTGGTCAAAATTTGCCGCTATTGTAGTAACCCTGGCATTATAGTAGGGCTTGAAATGTCGTGACATGTGGCTCCAGCTCTATTGATGTGCCAAGTTTGATATTTTTGTTGTATTGTGAAGGTTTTGACATATAGATTCCAAATACCTTAGGTGCCATTTTTTATACACATTTTTGGGGGGTGATTTTCAAGATGGCGTCCAAGATGGCTACCATTTACTGACTTCTTTAATATTTGAGGCATATTATTGACCAATATGTCAAATTATATGTTTTCAGGATCAAGAAATACAAATATATAATAAAATTAGGAGTAAATTGAGTTTTTGTAGTGTTTTAACGATAAGAGTCAAATAAAGCACAAAAATATGAAAGACATTAGATATACTAGCGTTTTATTAACCAGTTATACACAACCAAAGTATTTAAATGAAATAACATAAATTATTGAAGATATTGAACAAAATTATTAAAAACAGCATTTATAAGTATATACAGTACTGGGATGTTATGTATCCTCTTCTGAATCATTGCTATCACTGTGATGATATTGATAGTCCTTTGTATTGTTGCAGTCTCTGCATTTGTAAAGGGCAGTACAAACCAGAGAATTCTTTAAGCAAGAACATTTCCAAACTGTGCATGTTCTTTTACACTCATATTTCACAAGTTCAATAACTCCTTTGAGCGTAGGTAACTCTAGGCATTTGACTGGAGAAATTACTCCTTCGCCATTTTTCCCCCAACCATTGCCAGTAAGTGGGGGTATTGTAGGTCGAGAATTTCTGTAGCCCTTTCTAATGGTGCAAATTAAGCTGGATCTTAGAATATGTGACTTCAGTGCTCCAAGGATTGATGGTAATTTCTCCCCCTCGAAACTTTTAGTTCTGAAAAGGTGCCATCTTAACTCTGAAATCCTTTAAAAATTACTATTTTTCAAAAAAGTCGAGTCGGTGAATTTTTCAAACAACGACAGATTGGATAACGGATCAACATTAAGTTTCCCAAGTTCTTGAAAAGCTGTTATAATATTATCATCACACTGAAGATTGATATACACTTTTAGCCACTTCTGTTTTGAAATGCCTACAAATTTTCCTGCCCAGTCTCCACCAGTATATGAATGTAAACATAGTAAACCTTTTGCTTTTATGAGCACCTATTGCTCGACATCTTTCATTAATATTAATTTTTCTGTGTTTGTTGTCTCGACCAGTAATAAAATTGATTTCACTGCTTACTAGATGACTTAAAACCAAGTCAATTAGCAATATGAAAATGTCAGTATCTTGTGAAAATACATTGAAGTCATAATTATCATGATGGTTCACTATATCAAGTACATGAAGATGCATAATGGTGTCTGCTTCTTTATGTGTATGATCATATAATTCTGAATCGAAAACATTCGCGTGGTTACTGTATGCCTTACTGCCAAATCAACAACAATTTTCTTCTCACTAGCAGAAAAACCTGTAGTAATTAATTCCCGAGATATTCAGTCAACTGTGAGTTTGCTTCATTATGTGAAAGAAACGTTTTTAATGAAACCAATGTTATATTGGTACTATTTGTAATAGTAAATCTAATAGGTTCTGTCGCCCCCAATCTTTTCTTACTAGTTTGCTCCTTCAATGAATGCTCAAGGTATTGGTCAAATATTATTCTCCCTTCAGTGTATCCGCTTGTCATTTTCATAATGATCTCGGTAAAAGCATTTGCGAAGTCTTCACAAGTTTTCATGGCAAGTGTCTTTTTTACTTATTGTACGGTTACCATTCCATCTATAATACAAACTTTTTCTATCGGAGAAGTAATCGAGGATTCTAATGATTCAAGTATGGGTGATCGATTATATTGCTCTATTTCTGCAATGAATGAACTTTTGTCAGATGGAATATGAAGATACCCATCAGAAGAAAATAATGATCTTGCTGTTACAGAACACTTGTAGTTTCCAATTGCATCTTTTAGGTTTGTAGACATTTGAGGTCTTGATTCCATAATAACAAGAAAACGAGCAAGAAGTTTCCTATCTTCTCGAATCAGTCTATCTCTTACAAAGTCTTCGAATTCCAATTGGCCTTATTGGACGACGATTTAGAATATCATCCTTCGCATATTCTGGAACTTTCATAGAGGATGCAATATTCATTAGTGCGGTATTATCTTGGAAAGGGTTTCCTCCAAAATGATTCCGAATACTCTCATTGATGATGGCTGCATTGGGAAAAATTCTTAGCGACATGGAAGTCCGAAGTTGATAGTGTTTCCTGGGCTGCTTCAAGACTTCATTTGGACAGTACTTTTCAAAGTAAGTTGAAACAATGCGTAATACTTCTGGTGCACACAAGAAATACCTTTCGAGGGCGTTTTCATTCTGAGTTAAACCAATAACTCCACCAATGTTCTTCAGTTCTTTGATTTTCTGTTCCAAGTTCTGGTCTGAAAATAGTTTCGTAAACGGCACATTGGCTTTGGATACTGTAAAACAACCAGATTCGACAGCATTCCATATTTCTGGATATGTTGTTTTAAGGTCCTTCATCTGTGCTATGTATGCTGGAGTGAGTCTGGTATAATGAAATAAGTCATGAGCAAAATAATACTTGATTTGTTCCTCTAATGACGCGAGATGCAATGCCCAATCTCCTTGACGAGTGGGACGGATGAAATGTAAGAAAGATCCAAATTGGTTCATATACTGTAGTAAGAACTTTGCCATATCACCACTGCATTGTGTAATATGTGGAAGACGATTTTTTTCTAGTACTTTGATCTCTTCAAACAAAGTTGTAGCTTCAATTTCACAATTGTGCAATTTTTCACATAATGAGTTGCATTTTTCTTGCAGGGAAATAATCTCTGTAGAATGTGGCAGTGTTTCAAAGAAAAGGTCGTAGCATGCCAAAACGATAGTCATGTGAAACTCGATGCCTTTAGTATATAAGTAATTTTTTAGTAAATTTATAAATAAATAATAAATAACACGATTTATGCCCATTTTGATTGTATATTTGCATTTTTTGACCGCCAAAACATATAATTTGATATACTGGTTAATAATATTCCACAAATATTAAAAAAGTCAGTAAATGGCAGCCATCTTGGACGCCATCTTGAAAATCAGCTCAAAAATGCGCAAGAAAAAAATGGCACCTAAGATATTTGGAATCTACATGTCAAAAGCTACAAAATTAAAAAAATATATCAAATTTGGCACAAAAATTGAGCTGGAAAACACTTCAGACCCTACTATTATCACTTTTCGACAATTATTCATTGTTGAAGCTGATACAAATTTCTCCATAGGAAGTTTAACATAGCTGTGATCAATGAGGTGGTACAACCAGAATTGTGAGGGACACACAGAGACTTTGATTTTTTATAAATAAATAGCATGTGGGTATTTCTATTAAAGGAATATTTTAGGCATAGCGGTACTTTAAAGTACTAGTTTAATTAATTAGCTCTAACGAATTAAATTTCTCATTGGTGAGTATTTTTTTACGAATATCCTTTAATTTTCATTGTAGTGACCAAAAAAAAAAATTACATAAAAAAAAAAAAAAAAATTTAGTAGATCATAATGCAGTAGATAAAGGGTTAACCTTTCAACCCCTTGGTAGAAAATAAGTGAAGCGAATTTGCAAAGAGATCACATGACAACTAGCTTTAAAATTGGCTAATTAAAGCATAATTAAGCAAAATATCACATGAAAACTACCGAGAATATTATACCAGTATAATATATAATATTCTTTCTATAACATTACATCATAGAGCTGGATTTCAGCATTTCTTTATCGGATCAACAAGAAGATTATTTGTTTTGTAAAAAATATAAGAATATAAGCATTACAAAACATTTTACTAGGAAATTGTAAAGGAACTTTATATGTCTTTTAGCTGTTCACATTTGACTTGAGTGTTTTCATATTTTTTTGTAAAGACTATGATGTTTTGTAAAACGTTTAGGCATATTTTGTGAAGTATTTCTACGAAAACTTTTTGTAAACAACTATTCAAAAAAGTTCTGAAACAAGTTTGCATAGATTTAAAATTCAAGTTCGAAAAATACATTTTCAACGTGCACTAACTGTTGAAACTATTATATATTCTAAAGTAGAGAGAAAAATATTTTGTATTTTTAAAAATGTTTGCATTTATGACACTATAAGAAAACTGAACGTTTATATAAAAAGTTCTTTTTATACGTAACTAGTGCATAAAATATACCTCGGAAAAGAGAAGTACTTTGACTATTTTTGACAAAAGATGATCCAGACATTAAACATTTAGTTTGGCAATATCAGTCTCAGAATCCCATTAATATTCTTGATATTTGCTTATTTTTCACAAAAGTTGAATCAAACAACAAACATTTAGGTACAGAATATCAGTCTCAAATTAATATTCTTGTTATTTATTGCTTAATTATATTTGTAAACTAATAAATTTAAATGCAATATGTTGTTCCAAATGGTGTTAAATCTTTTACTTACTTTGTATTTTTATATAACCAATGACTTTCTATTATCAATCCATTTTATGCAATTATTTCTATGCGTACTAATATGAGTGTTTACTGATCTGTGGATGGTACGGAAATTATATTGTTAACAAGAAAAAGCATATAGGAGATATGCAAAAAACGAGTAAATGAATGATGTAATGTATAAGAATTTGTTTCTAATTTACGTAGTGCTGTCTACCGGCTTATCGTTCAAAATTTAGTCTAATCTTTCTTTAAACATACTGTATGAAATTTAAATTTTTAAAAACATCATCAGCTAGAATGATTATTCACAGCCTGCATTTAATAGTTCTCGGTGCAATGAAATGCACATTTATTTTTCGAATTTTGGAGAATTATACAATTAGGCGTAAAATTAAGTTTTAAAACGTTTAAATCGCATCCTCAAAGCCGTGTAAAAAAATGATTGAAAAACAAAGTGGATAATGTCAGACTGTGTTGCTGGAGGTGTATTTGTTTTAATTTATTAGGCCCAAAATCTTTTTTAGGGGAGAGTTTTACTTCTTTGGGTCGGAAATTTCGATTTTTTTATAAATCTCTCAAATGTGGAGTTTCGTTTCTTGTGCGATTTTGTGATATTCCAATCCTTTATAATGTTTTTTGCTTGTTGCACGTAACTCCGCAACAGACAGAAAACGGCTTTCTACGTTCCAAATTTATTGTATCTCGAAACCATGTCGAAGCTATGTTGATAATGCGTCTCAAAACTATGTCAAAAAAAGCCATCTTGAAACCATGTATCTCAAATGAGGTGATCATTTTTCTGGAGAACTATTCAACCGATTTCCTTTATTTTTTTAAAGAATAACAATCGTTTTTGCTGGAGTTGATACACTGAAACCATAATTTTCATTGGTTAATTAATTTTTCGAGCTCACGAAAAGATTTTAATAAAGTCCTTCCGGCCAGTGCCGGGAGGAAGAGGATCATATTCCTAATTTTTTTAAAAGCAAGCTTATATTATTCAAACACAAGAAGCTAAATTTAGTGGAAACCAACTATAGGAGATTCAACACTAATTTTTATCAATACTAAATCATTATGAATGAGAATTTCGCGAAATTAGTCAGCTTTATCCAAGCTGCTTTTATTTAAAGTAACTTATATTTGGTTGCCAAATTCGGCGATATCTTGAAGTTCCTGCCATTTTAAGAGAACATGGTGAATGAGGCTAACGAGTGAACTTGGCCGAGACCTTAGTAATTCCTGCGCACATGCTTTCTCACATCGGAATCGGTTGATATATACAAGTGCGTTCGCAGGCAAGAAATCAGATTTTTCAAAATGTCACCCACATTAGAAATTGAAACTGCTATATCTGAGCCATTTTTTAAGATAAAGACAAAACAAAAAATACTCCGGAATGCTTATATCATGGTCAAATATTTAAGAAAGAAACCTCTTTCAATTTCTAATTTTTTTGCACCTCACATTAAATATAATTTTTTATTTAATTTAATGGCATTAATTTTGGAACAAGGTGGCTGATGAATCTGGCCAGCGAACTTGGTCGAGAAATTACGATATACTATCCACATGCCTTCTTACATCGAAATAGATTAATAAATACGCGTGTTATCACGTGACAAATATCAGATCGTTTCAAAATGTCAGCCATGCTAGAAATTCAAAATGCTATAATTCAACCATTTTTTAAGATATATACGAAACAAAAACTGCTCCGGAATCTTTGTATCAAGGTCAAACACATATAAATTCTTTTTCATTTTTCAATTTTTTGATAACACATTTTAAATTTAAAATTTAATTTTTTTTTAATGGCAGCCCTTTTGAAAGAAGGTGGCGAATAAAGCTGGACAACGAACTCGATCGAGACATTGGTATGTACTATGTACACAGAAAGTTACATCCAAATCGGTTCATAAATACGCCTGTTATCGCGTGACAAAAATCCGGTCGCTTCAAAATGTCAGCTACAATAGAAATACAAAATGCTATAACTCAGCCATTTTTTTAGATATAGACGAAACAAAAACTGTTCCGGAATCTTTGTATTAAGGTCAAACACATACAAAAAAAACTTTTTCATTTTCCAATATTTTGGTACCTTATTTTAAATTTTAAAATTAAAAAAAAAATTTAAATGGCCGCCATTTTGAAACAAGATGGCAGATGAAGCTGGCTAACGAACTCGGTCGAGACATTGGTACGTATTATGTATACACCAAGGTACATCCAAATCGATTCATAAATACGCCTGTTATCGCGTGACAAAAATCAGGTCGTTTCAAAATGTCAGCCAAGCTAGAAATTCAAAGTGCTATAACTCAGCCATTTTTAGGTAGCTTTCTTTACAAAAAGCTACCTACTGCAGCCGTTCGGAGGAAAGCGATTTCAAAAAAATTTGGTATATTTTCATCGATCATGATCCCCAGACCCCGAAACCACCCTCCGTTCAAAATTGATATATATATATATATATATATCTGACCTATGTCATACTGTAACTCTCGTATTTATGAACCGATTTGGATGTAATTCGGTGTGTACATAGTACATACCAATGTCTCGACCGAGTTCGTTGGCCAGCTTCATCCGCCATTTTGAAACGAAATGGCGGCCATTTAAAAATTTAAAAAAAATTTAAAATTTGAAATGTGGTACCAAAAAATTGAAAATGGAAAAATATTTTTTTTTATGTATTTGATCTTTATACAAAGACTCCGTAGCAGTTCTTGTTTCGTCTATACCTTAAAAAATGGCTGAGTTATAGCATTTTGAATTTCTAGTGAAGCTGACATTTTGAAACGTCCTGAATTTTGTCACGCGATAAAAGGCGTATTTATGAACCGATTTGGATGTAACTTCGTTTATACATAGTACAGACCAATGTCTCGACCGAGTTCATTGGCCAGCTTCATCCGCCATTTTTTTTAAAAATGGCGGCCATTTAAAATTTTAAGACAAATTTAAATTTGAAATGTGGTACCAAAAAATTGAAAATTGAAAAAATATTTTTTTTATGTGTTTGACCTCGATAAAAAGATACGGGAGCAGTTTTTCTTTCGTCTATATCTTAAAAAGTGGCTGAGTTATAGCATTTTGAATTTCTAGTGTGGCTGACATTTTGAAACGTCCTAAATTTTGTCACGCGATAAAAGGCGTATTTATGAACCGATTTGGATGTAACTTCGTTTATACATAGTACAGATTAATGTCTCGACCGAGTTCGTTGGCCAGCTTCATCCGCCATTTTGTTTAAAAATGGCGGCCATTTAAAATTTTAAGGAAAATTTAAGTTTGAAATGTGGTACCAAAAATTTGAAAATTGAAAAAATATTTTTTTTATGTGTTTGACCTCGATAAAAAGATTCGGGAGCAGTTTTTGTTTCGTCTATATCTTAAAAAATGGCTGAGTTATAGCATTTTGAATTTCTAGTGTGGCTGACATTTTGAAACGACCTGATTTTTGCCACATGATAACAGACGTATTTATGAACCGATTTGGATGTACCTTGGTGTGTACATAGTACATACAAATAACTCAACCGAGTTCGTTGGCCCGCTTCATCCGCCATCTTGTTTCAAAATGGTGGCCATTTAAAAAAAAAAAAATTAAATTTAAAATGAGATACCAAAAAATTGGAAAATGAAAAAGAGTTTTTTCGTATGTGTTTGACCTTAATACAAAGATTCCGGAACAGGTTTTGTTTCGTCTATATCTAAAAAAATGGCTGAGTTATAACATTTTGAATTTCTATTGTGGCTGACATTTTAAAACGACCTGATTTTTGTCACGCGATAACAGGCGTATTTGTGAACCGATTTGAATGTAACTTGGTCTGTACATAGTACATACCAATTTCTCGACCGAGTTCGTTGGCCAGCTTCATTCGCCATCTTGTTTCAAAAGGGTTGCCATTTTTAAAAAAAAATGTAATTTAAAATTTAAAATGAGGTATTAAAAAATTGGAAAATGAAAAAGATTTTTTTTATGTGTTTGACCTTGATACAAAGATTCTGGAGCAGTTTTTGTTTCTGAAAATTTGTTCTTTTGTTTATATCTTAAAAAGTGGTTGAATTATAGCACTTTGAATTTCTATCATGGCTAACACTTTGAAACGATCTTGTATTTGTCTCGCGATACCACACGTATTCGTCTATTTCGATGGAAGAAGGCATGTGGATAGTATACATCAATATCTCGACCAAGTTCGCTGGCCAGCTTCATCAGCCGTCTTGTTTCAAAATGGCGGCCATTAAATTAAAAAATATATATATTTAATGTGAGGTGCAAAAAAATTAGAAATTGAAAAAGGTTTCTTTCTTAAGTATTTGACCTTTATATAAGGATTCAGGAGCATTTTTTGCTTGTCTTTATCTTAAAAAATGGCTCAGATATAGCAGTTTCAATTTCTAACGTGGGTGACATTTTGAAAAATCTGATTTTTTGCCTGCGACAGCACTCGTATATATCAACCGATTCCGATGTGAGTGAGCATGTGCACAGCAATTACTAAGGTCTCGACCAAGTTCACTGGTTAGCCTCATCCACCATGTTGTCTTAAAATGGCAGGCACTTTAAGAAATCGCCGAATTTGGCAGCCAAATATAAGTTACTTTAAATAAAAGCAGCTTGGATAAAGCTGACTAATTTCGCGAAATTTTCATTCATAATGATTTAGTATTGATAAAAATTAGTATTGAATCTCCTACATTCGGTTTCCACTTAATTGAGCTTCGTGTGTTTGAATAATATAAGTTGGCTTTTTTAAAATAAGGAATATGAAAGCTACCTCTTCCTCCCGGCACTGGCCGGAAGGACTTTTTAAAGATATACATGAAACAAGAACTGCTCCGGAATCTTTGTATCAAGGTCAAACACATAAGAAAAAAATATTTATCAATTTTCAATTTTTCGGTACCACATTTCAAATTTAAAAAATTTTTTAAAAATTTAAATGGCCGCCATTTTGATACAAGATGGCGGATGAAGCTGGCCAACGAACTCGGTCGAGACATTGGTACATATTATGTATACACCAAGGTACATCCAAATCGATTCATAAATACGCCTGTTATCGCGTGACAAAAATCAGGTCGTTTCAAAATGTCAGTCAAGCTAGAAATTCAAAGTGCTATAACTCAGGCATTTTTTAAGATATAGACGAAACAAAAACTGCTCCCGAATCTTTTTATCAAGGTCAAACGCATAAGAAAAAAATATTTTTCAATTTTTTGGTACCACATTTCAAATTTTAAATTTTTTTAAAAATTTTAAATGGCCGCCATCTTGAAACAATATGGCGAATGAAGCTGGCCATTGAGTAGAGGAGAGAAAAAAAATTCGGCTTTTAGCTTTTTTCTCACAGAAAACAACAGATTTGCTTACATCATTGAATTCTGTACTCTTGGAAACGTAATTCAAAATATATGTTTTTCAATTATTTTTTTCGGTGTCCATATTCTTCTTTTTTTCTTCCATAATAATTCTTGTAATTAAGTATAAGGCACTTTATTTTATACATACAGTTGTATATTATAGGTTTGTGGTATCCATTTTTATTGTCATTTCATTCACAATATTGCGGTTTTTGATGATGGTCGGTAAGGTTTAATTAATGGTTATATATGGATATATATATATATATATCAACTTTTGAACGGAGGGTGGTTTCGGGGTCTGGGGGTCATGATCGTTGAAAATATACCAACATTTTTTTAAATCACTTTCCTCCGAACGGCTGCAATAGGTAGCTTTTTGTAATGAAAGCTACCTAAAAGTGTAAAAATGATCTTTTACGTTCAAATAAACCCCATTTTATCAAAAATCGACTTTTTAAACTAATAGTTGGAATACGCTCCAGAAAATTGAATATCCTTTTACAATTTGATAACCACATTCGTTTCAGATGGATGACCGTAAAAAAAAAACGATCGGCTGCGCGCACCTACAGATACTCACCGTCGTACATGTCGTATTATTCACGTTTTTTACACACAAATAATTGAAATATATAAGTGAAATGTCAATAAATTATAATGCAAAAAGTCTGAAGATGATATATTTTATATTTTTAAACCGAAAAAAGTCACAAAACTCATGTGAAATTTAAAACCAAGGAAGTACCTACAACTTCCCCTTCAGTAATATTCAACTTGTTGTTTGAACCTTTTTTAGATTTTTTTTGGTAATCAGTGATTATTGAATTAAATAATCTTGTATAATCAAAAAGTCATAATGCATTCAGATAAAAGTATTTTCGGGAATTAGATATAAACATTTTATCATTCATTTCCTATCTGGCGCTGTTTATTTAATTAAATGGGTGTAGGTTTACTATGGCAAATGAAATCGCCGTGTGGAAAACCTGCAAAATTCAAATATCCCCATTAACTTTAATGCAACTATTTTGTTCATAAAAAGCTCTTTTGTTTATAGCTGGTTTTCAACTCACCATGGGCACTATCTCATAGATTTATATAAAATAAAAATGTCATAATTCACTCACATAAAATCCTTTTCAGGCATTAGATACAAACAATTTATTATTCATTTCTTATATGACACCGAATTTTTAATTAAACGTCTATAGGTTTACCATGGCGAATAAAGTAGGCGGATGGAAAATCTACATCTTTAAATTCCCCATTAACTTTAATCCAACGTACTCCTTTTGGCGAGTTTTAAGCTCAGCATGGCTTGGATGGATTAAACCTTGACAGTAAAAATGAAACTTTTTATCACGCTCTTGAATTGTAATTCAGTTGAGAAAACGTTGCCAAAAAAAAGGATAGCTAGGAGCCAGCCTTTGCTTTATTTTTTTACATACCTGCAGATTTCCTATGTTACTGAGGATAATAAGCACTATATTTTTTATCTACTATGGAAGTCGTCCTTCGAATTTTTCACGCATCAGTCTCTCTGACATGGCTGAGAATCTTCTGGGCTATGCTTTAATGAAAGTCACTTTATGTTACACATTGTGTTACGTCTACAGAGATATTTGTCAAAAACAACACTTTTTTTAACAAACAGCAGCCTTTTCAGTACTTCTTTTTTGCGGTAAACCTCCAGTATATCTACCTACAACTAAAACGTCATAAATCTTCCTCGTTTACTTAAATTTACTAAATAAACCTTTTTTATGAGCATATTTAAACGAATTTTTAAGCATGAAGGAAATCTGTATGTCACAAGCGTATTCCATTCAATATTTCCTGTTTCATAAGAAAACGTTACACATTTTATTTAATAATCTTTTTATTTCACCTGAACTAATTTCGCATATATTTCAAATTGTCAGTTATCGAAATCTACATTATATCGTATTTGTAATTTGTGTAAGCTACAATTTAATTTTCTTGCTGACTTAAAAACTTCTTGTATCCAGTTCCTGGGTTTTTAATTTAGTAATCTACAAACTTACTGAAATATTATAATTCACTGACTAACATATATCTTTTATTATGTATGATTATTATGATTAATTTGGATAGTTTGTTATGATTATTTGGGATTAAAACTATGTCAGAATGTTTTGTAACACTAATCCATTTCGATATTTTTTTCCCTATAATGAACAGAAAGATAGAAATATGCGTATCGTTTCGTTAAAGCTTTTTTTTTTCAACTAAAGGAGTTTTCAAGCAACTCTTTTAAGACTGGTATTAAACAGAGTATCATTGAATAAAACTTTTTTAAATCACCATAAAAGGTGAAGAAAGCGGAAAGCGTTTACAGCTTTCAGCAGTAACTAATCTTTTTTCTTCTGATGCAAAACATGTCAAATCACTACGTGACGTACTAAGATTAGAAAAGTAGAAGAAACAGATGAAGAGAAGAACCGATGAAAGAGGTAACCGAATCGGAAAACAGGACCTGAAGTGAAAGAGGCCAATACGAAAAAGGAACAAAATTCAAATTTAAAAGAAAGGGGGGTTTTTAATGTATAAGCAAAATACAAAATAAAAGTAACAATTACGAAAAAATAATAATTATAAAGGGAAATAAATTAAAATCACATTAAATACATAAATAAAAAACAAGAGCACAAACAGGAAGGAATTAAAACGATTACACTTAGAAGTGACAAACCGAATCATGTATATAGGGTTACTATCATGACTGTTACAAATTTTAAAAGGTGGTAGACAACAAATATCTGTTTTATAAAAAACATGACGGTAATGGTCAATGCTGCTAGGATTATGGCCATTTCCATCACTTCTCTCTAGTCAACTAACTCTTCTTATCGCATTTTCTACAAAGAAAGATAACTCTGTTGTAAATTTAAAAATGATGGAAATTTTGTTCTTTGACCTCTTTCAAGGCAGAAAGTATCAGTCACTCAATACAATAACTTTAACAACATTGTAAACTGGTAAGTTTCAAAATCCATGGCAAAATTGCATACTGCCAAAAACATGTACGAATCAAAATATATGAAACTTATATTATGTTCAAACAAAATGCCAAATAAAAAATAAGAAAAACGTCCTATTGAACGTGTTACTCAATAAATACGGCCGTAGAATTTTTTTAACAATTCTCTTTTTCCTAGTGTCAGAACAGTGCGCGGAATCGTCATGCAGTATCTCCAGTGGGGGGAAGGTTTTAGACAGCAATATGGGGATCCCCTCGTCTCCAAATGTCAGCTCATCATCTAGGTCCCTATACATTGAGTAGTAGTATGCCGACCCCAAAATTCGACCAAGTTTGACCACCGCCCTCTGCTGAGCAAGGGGTGATCATGCGTGATGCCAGTATGGTACTGGTGATAGCGTACTTTACTAGTCTTGGTAAGAGGGGCGACCCGTTCCCTCTCTTGGTCGGCCGCAGAGAACCGGGAAAGCGGCTCGCCAGTTAAGGTGGTGGTGTTCGGACCAAAGTCCGACCTTCGGGTCGAAAACAAATGCGGCATGCCTTTATGTAGTCGGAGCTAGCTGTGACCGACGGATTAGCAGTGTCTTAACATAACTTTCAAGCTACTATCCTCCGGGCGGTGGCCTCTTTCCAAAAGACAGTTTCCACAGTCTTCCGGATGCCGTCAGTGGCGTCTACGGTTTCCTGGTAAGGGGCACATTGCACGGTGAAGAGGAGCTTCGGTGCCCGGAACAGTCCCCGAGGTAGAGGGAGTTTTGAGGGAGATGATCGGGAGGCCGGTCATACAACCTCGAGCGTGCGTGCAGGGTCATCTGGAAGCCCGAAAGCAAGTTCCACGTATGCCAACAGCTTTAGCGGGGCGCTGTCTTTGGTCTCATTGGGAAGATTTCCGCGATTCTCCAGAACTCGCGAGTGGAACCTACTTTGTTTATCATCCGTTGCCGACGAAAAATGCCGTCCCTCATTAAAAGAATCTTCGAAGGCTCCGGTAGATTAAACGTGCCCGGGGAACCCACGGGTACCGGTCTCAGGCCCGTAAATTAAATGGGATTGGTAAAAGTTTCAAGTGTTAGATTTTTCAGAAATAAATAAGTAACTATGAAATTCTCATAATAACTTGGCAGATGAATTTGAAAGAGTTCGACGATGAGTGAAGAAAGCAAGTTGCTGAGAGGCACAAGCGATGCACGATATGCATAATTTAATTAAAGGCATTGTGTCTTTATTTATTATATTTTATGGTGCAATTGTCCAGTATGTGTTATTGAAATATACCAATGCTAGGTTAAATTATGGACTTTAATTTCATCTTTATGCGCTTCAAAGCATAGAGATTGCGACTTGCCAGAGAGGTTTCGAACTTAACTTTCTTCCGAAAATGCAAAAAAAAAAAGTTATCCCAGGGTTTATAACCATTTAACCATCCTATTTTTCCGGAAGACGGCTGTAGAAACAGCTCGAAATGTAGAATTTAACTTTTAGTTTATTAAAGTTCGTGTTTTGTGTACCATTAAGCAAGATTGTGTCTTTATTTATTTTAACATTATTTTAAATGTAAAATGAATTTGTAACTGGGATAAATTAATACACTGTGTCTTTATTTAATATATTTTATGGTGCAATTGTCCAGTATGTGTTATTGAAATATACCAATTCTAGGTTAAATTATGGACATTAATTTCATCTTTAAGCGCATTAGATGTCATTGGTAAATTTCAATATTGGAGTTAAAAGTAAATGTTAACCTAAAATAAGTATAGTGCTTTTTGTGGTTATAAAGGATAACGTTTTTGATTCATTGAAACATTTTTCTACACTTGTTTCTGATATTTAAATGTTAATTTAAGTATAATATTTTAGCATTATTTTTATAGGAGATTTTAAAAAAATTATGTTGCTTTTTTCCGACTTTTATAACGCATTTTTTGTATTAGTAGATCCATTAAAAATGACATAGTGTTTCTTTTGTAATTTTTTTTTCATAATCATAATTAAAATGGGCCTTGGAATTCCTTATTTGTGGCGTTTTGTAAAAAAGAAGGCTGAGAAACACTGGTCTAATACAAAAATTTGAAAAGACATTTTTGCAACATACATAATTATCATCTATGCATCTTCCTTTTAGAAATGAAAAGGAAATAATATACCGAACTATTTCTCAAAAAACTGTTGTATTTATTTTGAACTTTTAAGAATTATTTTGAAAATAAAACTTTTAGTTAACTTTTTTGTGATAAAGAATAATGTTTTGTTTCATTTATTCATTTTTTCTATACTTGTTTCACTTGTTTAAATGGTAATTTAAGTATGTTATTTTAACAATATTTTCATAATCATTCAAAATCGCCTAAAAAGAAACTCAAAATGTTTTTTAACCGACTTCAAAAAAAAGGAGGAGGTTGATACATATGTATTTTTTTTTCATGTATATTCACCGATTGCTTCGTAAACTACACGACAGATTCGTGAGATTTTTTTTTAATTGAAAGAGGATTCTCTCGAAATGGTCCCTTTTAAATTTCATCAAATTTAGTTCAGTACTTTTTCAATTTTCAACAAAAACCAATAAAATCAATATTTTTTATCATTCTGCTGTACATTATCTGCTTGCGAATCGCTAGGTTAACTCAATGCGAAGTGCCCGTTGCTACACGAGCAGTCATATCTTTGCCTACAACAGAACTACGAAACTCATCGTTTATTTTTTTATGTATGTTCACCGATTACTCCAAAATTATGCGACCGATTAATATGATTTTGTTTAAATTGAAATAGGATACACTCGAATAAGTTCCCTCTAAATTTTATTAAATTTGGTTGAGTATTTTTTTAGAAATAAAAAAAGTGAAATAAAATGAAATAACCATCTTTAAATTACTTCATTTTCGAAGATTTTCATCCAGTGACGTACCACCATCTGTTTAACGAGAAAGACACTGGCGAAGTTCCGCCTTCTTTATACGGTTTTGGTTCTAGGAATGTTCTAAGAAAAACCATCAAGTAATTGAAATTTTTTTTGCTAAAAGTTTATAATTATCTTCAAAAGTAATTGGTTCTCTAAAACCATCACACAGCAAAATCAACGGAAACCTTCACAATGTGTCAATGCAGAGAATCTGAGATTGAAGAAGAAGATGAAGAGATTATAGGTGATGATGTGCCCAAGGCTTAATTTCTACCAAAAAAAGCACCGGAGTCCTAATAGGCTGCGGTACCTGTACAACAACCGTACCATTTGCCCCCCCCCCCCTGTCACAACAATATTTATCTTTCGTACATTATTTGCAAAATTTAAAGCATTTTTTTTACTTTAGCAAAATAAAAGTGTTAAATATAGCTATCAGAATATATTTAACTGTCAACTGTTCCACTTTTTAGTTATCACTCCTTACTAATAGTAATCTTTGCCTAATTTTAATGTTAATTATTTGCAGAATTATGCGATTAATTATGGTACGGATTATTACTAGGAAATAGTGCCAACACAAAAAAGGGATAGTTCGTAACGATGCATTTTTAAGAAAAAATGAATGAAATTTACAGAAATTAATATTTATATGGTGAAGAATAGAACAGTGTTTTACAATTTCCTATAAAAGATGCATATCTTAAACTATAATCGATTCCTTCCGCATAACAATCTTTTGTGGCGATTGCCTGAAAATTAGATTAAATAAAAAATTTGACACCGTTATCGGAAAGAATCGAGCTTTTATAGAAAAGGGGAAACACTGCTCGATTGCTTTCCATATCAGCACGTCGCGGACATAAATTTGAAATATAAAAACACGATTTCTGTTTCCCCTTCATTCTGATCAAAATAGCATTAAAATGATTTCAAATAGAAAAAAAATATATATATATATATATATATATTTTTTTTTTTTTTTTGCTATACATGAATAAATAAAATTTTAAATGTAATACAGATTGAGCTCGAGTGAGTTTAAGCCCAAAAACAATATAAAAATTGAATCCGTTTTATCTCCATCTCCTACGTGTGCGAAACATTACGTCACATATAAGTGCTGTGGTAAAAAAGAATGGAAAAGCTTGGAGATGGGAAGGAAATGAAAAGCTAAATTAGGCTTTGGCCCTGTATTTAAGAGCTCCGGTAAATTCCGCCAAATATTTAAATATTTACTAAAAACAGAGAAGTAATGGACGAGGGCTCCGGTTTCTCCGGCGCAAATTAAGCTCTTGATGTAGCAGAAGACGAGAAGGAAGCTGCCAGTAATGAGAAGGAATTAAGGCACTTTTTTCATAATAGAATTTTTAAGTAATTGTAAATTTTAATTTGTAAGTAAAAAAAATCAGGTTAATTTAAAAAAAGTCTATGAATTTCTTGGATTATTTTCTTTTATTTAAATACTTCAATAAGATATACTTTTGTGGACGATTAAATAATTTTACTTGAAATTTTTTACTTAACCTACAAAAATAAGTTATACTTATCACTTATTTAACTTTTTTCACTATTTATTTATTTTTCGTTAGATATTTACAGAATAAATTTATCACGTTTGGTCAGTTAATAAGTACCATTAACTTATCTTTACATAATTAATTTGTTATTTATTTTTATTATTATAAATAAAATTAATATATGAATTGGCTTAAAAAAAAAAAAAAAAATTGTTTTCAGTTCAGCTCTTTTTTGCGGTATCGCGACGCAGTTATTCGGTATTATTGTGTAAAAGAAATATTTATAAGCCCACTTTTATTCGCCATTTTTACTGCTGTATCCAAGAATATTCCACTGCACTGCATAAATAATTCTTTTTTCTACGAATGTTGAAAATCGCTTGTTTGGTTTTCAAACTACAAACCGTAAAAGGTAAAATATGGCAAATACATCTTATTATTGGCAATAATATCTTATCTAATTAATATATTTATTTTATTCATTCCTTTAAGTACTAAGTATTAATTACCATTTTAAAACGAAAGAGCGATGTAAAATTATGATAATAATGTAGATAAAGCTTATAAAATAAAACTTATACAATACAAATTATAAGATAAAACTTTTAAAACATTTAAAAACTATAAAAGTTAAAAATCTTAAAACCAAAAAGTTTCAGCTACACTACAGTCATCTCCAGGATCATATTTTATTTTAAATTATAAATTTAATCTTAAACATATTTAGTTTATTACTCCTAAGAAATTTACATACCTCGGATATGCATTGCTAATTCCTCTTTTCTTACTAATCGCCAGAATTCTCATCTGAAACTTTTTCTTTTTTGGCTTCCACATTGCATATAATTGTTTCTTCTTTAATTTACAAGGATACATATTTTTATGCCATCGTTCTCTTAGAAATATGTATACATGTAATAAACTTCCAGATCACTCCGACATTTTTCTTTCCTTCATGTCGAAGGGCAACATAACAATCTTTTTCATTATTTGTAGAGCTGAAACAAACAAATATTTATCACTGTACATTCACACTAAAAAAAAAAAAGTAATTGATTACTTTTAAGAATAATACATACCTCCGATGTACATATTTTGTTCTAATTTTTCGTTTCGTGGTGATCTCTCTCACCCTTGCTTGAAATATTCTTTCTCCTGACTTACAGATATTTTCAGAATTTTTCTTCTAATATACAAAAGGATAGACATGTTTAATGCATCTTTTTAAGAAAAAAAAATCTATACCTGTAATAAACTTCTAGATGACTTCATAATTTTCTTTATATAAGTCGAAAAGCAACATATCTTCAGTCTATCTTTTTAAATATTTTTAGACCTGAAACCCAGAAATATTTGACATTATAGATAGAAACGCTAGTAGGATTATAGTTTGTTACTCTTTGAATTTATACACACTTCTGATATATATGCATCATTATATAAGTTAACTAAAATACAATTGTCAAATACTTATTCTTAAGCATCATACTTACCTCCGATGAACATATTTTCTTATAACTGCTTGTTTCGTGGTCATCTGTTTCATCCTGATTTGAAACATTTCGTCTTTTAACTTCCAGATTATTTCAGAATTTTTCTTCTAATATACACAGGGATACACATTTTTTATCTATCTTTTTTGATTAAAAGAAATATGTATCCCTGTAATAAACTTCTAGATGACTTCATAATTTTCTTTCTATAAGTCGAAAAGCAACATATGTTTAATCGTTCTTTTTAAATATTTTTAGACCTGGAATAGAAATATTTGACATCATAAAACATGAAGAATTATAGTTTATTACTATTATAAATTATACACACATCTGAAATATACGCATCATTATACAGATAACTAAAATATAATCTTAACTCTTACAGATAACTAAAATATAATACTTACTAGTAAGGGATAAATTCTATGTGGCTTGAGAGAGAGGTGTTTTTCGTGACCCTTTCTTTGTTATGTGTATAAATATGTTTGTGGAACAGTGTATTTTCCTTACATACTTAAGGCTCAACTTCAGAATTTCCCTTGGGAATGTTAAGTCTGTGGGTGCTTAATGCTTTCTTATATTTAAAATATCTGATCGGGATATTAATATTTTTTATTTCCGTTTTCTTTTGTGTGCTCTTCTTAAAAGATGTCTCTTTTCTTTTTTTTTAGTTGTCAAAATATTTCTAAAATCTATGCTTAGTTTAATATTTTATGTGTTAAAAGCGGACTAATTGGGAATAAAATTTTAACACTTCATATAAAATTAGGCATAGATTTTAGAAATATTTTGAGAGCTAAGACAAAAAAAGAGAAATCTTTTAAGGAGAGAACAGAGAATAGAGAAGTTAAAAAAATTAATTTGCCGAGATTTTAAATATAAGAAAGTATCAAAAACCCATAAACTCAACATTACCGAGGGGTATTCGTAAACTGAGTGACTAGTAGCCTTAACTGGCGTCCTGCCTGCAATTGGCATGGATGAGATAAATTCATTTCCAGAAACTCCATAAGAACTTGGCTCATTCTTGCTTTATAGTTAAAATAAATGTGATTGTTTATCCTACTATTATGTAGCTGTATCGTTAAAAACTATATGTTTGTTGTAAACATGTAAGTATTTTTATAACAAACAAACATTAATAAATATAACATATATATTTTCACTTAAAACAAACTCTTATTGTTGACATATCCATTTTTCCCATATTCCTGTATAAATGAAAAAAAATGCAATTTAAAAAATTACAACGACCATTTGGAAAATGATTTTTGCAAAGACTAAAATTTAAGACATAAAAAATCGCACGGAGTTTATCATACATTGCGTACGCCATGGATTACACTTTCCAGTACTGTAAATTTTTAATCTTCTACGGTGCTGGTCTACATTACGTACGCCATGGATTAAACATTAATATTCCTGGACCAATTTTAAATGAAATTTCATTCTTAAACTTCTAAACATCCCACAATATTACTTTTTACACCGTCGTATAGAGAAAAAAATGTACTTTTAAATGCAATTTGTTTGAAAGCTGTATCTCAATTTGTTTCTGAGTTATTAATTTTTATTGTAGTTTTTATTACTTTTTTGTCATAGTGGCAACAGAAGTATCCACCTCTGTTGAAAGTAAATGGAAAATACAGATTACTGTATAGACCAATCAGAAAACGAATAAAATGCGGATTCAACTAATCAAACGCTTGAGATATGTTTTTGATTTTCTACCTTGACGAGGACAATAACCACTCTTCCAAATGGTTAATAAATGGATATTTCAATTTAAAGCTCTCCCAAAGGGGAGAGGTGCTACTAGCTATATTACAAACCCACTTGTTGCCGATGCCTACCATGGCACAACGTCGTCGTTTTGGCCTATGGAATTCTTCCCTCTGCCCAGAGTGTGAAGTACGGAAACCACCGACCACTGCCTTCTAAAATGCCGAAAGTTTGGCACAGAGGGAGCTCAACTTTATCAGCGATTGGATTTGTCTGTTAACAGCACGACTTTCTATAATATCTGTGACCTAGCTGTGGCGGGCAAATCAGCCTCCAAGCACCTTGTCTCCTTTCTACTGAGAACCAACAGATTCTGATGTAGGGGGAATAATCCACGGAATATAAACCTGAAACATGTAGTCAAAAGAAACAAATTCTCACCTGTGGATGTAAAATCCAATAAAATAACTGTTTTACAGGGAACAGTATTAAAAATTTTGGAACGTTAGGCTAAAATGCCGCCATGTGAAGCGAAGCTAAAAATCTCATAATCGAGCCTAGGCTCCGATAATAATAATAATAATAATAATAATAAATATTTCAAATAAACTATAGGACTGTTACGTCTTAAAATGTAGTTTTAATCCTGAACTTTGAAACATACACTAAGAAGTTTGCGTAAAGACATATTTAAAACATATAAGACGAAACTTTTAAAATATTTAAAAACTATAAAAGTTAAAAATATTGAAACCAACAAGTTTCAGCTACACTGAAGCCACCTCCAGGATCATATATTTTTTAATTTATAAATTTAATCCACAAACATATTTAGTTTATTACTCCTAAGAAATTTATATACCGCCGATATGCATATCGGATTCTGTTTTTCTTACTAATAGCCATAATCCTCACTTTAAACTTTTTTTTCTCTTGTCCTCCACATTACTTCTTAGTTTTGTCTTCCCTGATTTACAGGGATACATATATTTATGTCATCTTTTTTATAAAAATATGTATACATGCAATAAACTTCCAGATCACTTCGACATTTTCTTCCTTTCATGTCGAAGCGCAACATGTCTTTGATCAATCTTTTTCATTATTTGTAGAGCTGAAACAAACAAATATTTACAGTGTAAATTCACACTCAAGAAGAATCTAATTGATTACTTTTAAGAGTCATACATACCTCCGATGCACATATTTTGTTCTAATTCTTCGTTTCGTGCTGATCTCTTTCACCCTTACTTGAAGCATTTCTTCTCCTGACTTACAGATACCTTCAGAAGTTTTCTACTCATAGACACATGGATGGATAGTTTTCGATGCTTCTTTTAATTTAAAAAAATCTATACCTGTAATAAATTCCTAGATTACTTCACCATTTTCTTTATGGTCTTCTTTATGGTTTTCGTCTAAAAGCAACATATTTTCAATCTATCTTTTTAAATATTCTTAGTCCTGAAATACAGACGTATTTGACATTATAAATAGAAACGTAAGAAGAAGTATAGTTTATTACTCTTAGAATTTATGCACACCTTAGATATATATCATCATTATACAGTTAACTAAAATACAATCGTCAAATACTTATTCTTAAGCATTATATTTACTTCTGATGTACATATTTTCTTATAATTGTTTGTTTCGTGGTCATCTCTTTCATCTTAACTTAAAACATATCATCTTTTAACATCCCAATTATTTCAGAATTTTTCTTCTAATATGCACAAGAATGTTTTTTATCCATCTTTTTTATATTAAAAAAAATTGTGTACCTGTAATAAACTTCTAGATAACTTCATAATTTTCTTTCTATAAGTTGAAAAGCAATATATATTTAATCGTTCTTTTTAAATATTTTTAGATCTTAAATAGAAAAATTTGACATTATAGGAAACCCATGAAGGATTATAGTTTATTACTCTTATAAATTATGCACGCATCTGACATTATGCATAAATACACAGGTAACTAAAATCTAATCGTAAATACTTGCTAGTGAGGGGATAAATTTATTGTGGCATGCGAAAAAGGTGTTTTCCCAGCTCCTTTCTTTGCTAAGTAATATGTCTGTGGAGCAGTGTATTTTCCCTACATACTTAACTAACGTCCTCTATGCAACTTTCGTGGATAAGATAATTTCATTTCCGGAAAGAATTTGTCTCTTTCTTGTTCTATCGTTAAATTAAATGTGATTGTTTATATTATCGTTATTTAGCTTAATTGTTGTTGCTTTGTTGCAAAAATGTACGCATTGTTATAAAAAACAAACCTTTATTGTTGACATATTCATTGTTCATATAGTGCTGTATAACTGAGATAAACGAATATTTAATTTAAAAATATAAATTTAGTCCCAAGTCTATTTAGTTTTTTATTAGTCAAAGAAATTTATATATATTTGATATGTATCTTTGATTGTTTTTTGTTTAGTCATCGCCAGTATTCTCATTTGAAAATTTCTTCTTTTGGCCTGCAAATTACTGATGTTTTCTTCTATAATTTACAGACATACATATTTTTATGTCATCGTTTTTTTTTTGTTTTTTTTTTTTATTAATACCTGTGATAATATTCTGATATCTTCGACATTTTTCCTCTTCAAGTCGAAGTGCAACATGTCTTTGATCATTCGTTTTCATTATTTTAGATGAGAAATAAAACGTATTTGACACTATAAATTTAAACCAGAGAAAAATAGAGCTGATTATTCTTAATAATCCCGCAAACTTTCGATGGACGAATTTTCTTCTAATTAAAAATGGGACGGTTGCACCATGAAATATATTAAAAATTACATATTAAAAACAAATACACTACGCTAAAAGGTGCAAACATTAAAATGCAATAAACATCAACGTTTCATTTCGCATCTGCGAACGTCTTCAGGCTGTTATGATACACACAAGTCTAAAATCTTAAAAATGGAGGCAAACGTCTCAGAGTCCTTGACGAATCTTGACTGGAGCACACACCAAACGTCATCAAGTTGCCAAGGCAACCAAAAGGAGAAACCAATCCCAGCGATGGAAAGTGGGGGGGTGGGGGAGGCTAAATGTAACTGACTCCAAAAACGCTTTATAACATATTATGCCATAATTTATGTATGCTGTAGGATAAATTATCGTTACAGGTTTGTTGTTCAAGCTTAATAATCCTAATGGACTCTAAAATCTCGTGGCATTGAAATTTATTTCATTAAAAAAGTTGCATTAGATCATGGTTATAAAAGTTCTCAGATTAACCAGATTTTTTGGCAGTTTAATAACCACCCTCACTCAGGTTAGCGATTTGTTAATAGCTTACCCATCAAATACAGGAGTATGTCCCCATTTTATATGAAAAATTAAAGCAGATTCTTCAAGCTTTCAATATAAAATTAGTAGCCCCCCCCCCTCATACTTTATTCAAATTCTTAGTAATAATATAGATAAAATCATGAATCATCAAAAAGCTGGTGTGTATGAAATCCCAATTACCCTCCCAAATAAAGAAAGATTGGTTTATATCGATTAAACTAATAGAAAACTTTTCAGAAAGATTAAAAGAGCACAAAAGGGGCATTTAAACTAAGTACAGCTCTCGTAAGATTTTGTTTTGCTAATGATGGTAGCAAAGTTATCTTTGATGAACCAAGAATCATAATTCCGTGCAAGAATCTATATCTCAGCAAAATTTTAGAATCCATTAGAATTAATAAGCTTGGACAATAAACCTGTAACGATAATTTATGCTATAGTATACATAAAATATGGCATAATATATTATAAAGCGTTTTTGGAGTCAGTTACATTTAGCCTCCGCCCTCCCCCCCTTTTCTATCGCTCGGATGGTTTTCTCTTTTTGGATGCCCAGGCAACTTGATGACGTTTGGTGCGCGCTCCAGTCAAGATTCGTCAAGGACTCTGAGACGTTTGCCTCCATTTTTAAAATTTTAGACTTGTGTGTACCATAACATCCTGAAGACGTTGGCAGATGCGAAATGAAACGTTGATGTTTATTGTTTTTTAATGTATGTACTTTTTAGCATAGTGTATTTGTTTTTAAAACATAATTTTTAATATTTTCTTCTAATTGTTTCGTGGTCATCTCCTTTATCTTAACTTGAAACGTTTCTTCTTTTAACTTCCAAATTATTTCAGAATTTTTCTTCTTATATACACAAGGGTACCAGTGGCGTGGCGTCCGGTCATCGCTGGATGCGGCGATGACCAAGCAATATTTTAAAACTCTTAATAAGCTTTTAAAACTCTACGATCCAGTTTTAGCAGAACATTTGGAGTTCATGTATAAGTGAAGGTAAGATTTAAAGTTTCTTTTTTGAACATTCAACCATTGAATTTTAGAGTTAATAATTTTTCACCACAAACTTAAATAATTGCGATGACCACCGAAAATTTTCACGCCACGCCACTGAAGGGTACATACTTTTAATGTATCGTTTTAATAAAAAAATATGTACGCCTTATACAAACTGCAAGATTACTTTATAATTTTGTCTATAATCAAGTTTTGATCTGAAAAAGAAAAATTTGACATTAAAAATTCAAAAGAAAGAAAAATTATAGATCATCACTCTTAGAAATTATACACGCCTCTGATATAGTATTCACGTCATTATACAGGTAAATAAAATATAATCCTCAAATACACACTAGTGGTGGATACATTGGCTGAGGCTTGCCAGAGAAAGTGTTTTTCTTGATGCATTCTTTGTTAAGCCCTTAAATGTTTCTTTTTTTTTTTACACAATAAATTAAAAATAAAGAGCCAGCACCGATTTTCTTTACTAAAACTAGGGGCTCTGCCCCCTACGAGCTACGCTCACCAACACCCGTCCAGACACTGCAAATTCTAAAAGCACGCTAATTTGATCGGCTTTAAAATGTATCGCTTAAACGTATCGTTTTAAATCTGACGTAATTTTCACCAAAGTTTTCTTTCTCTTTTTAATAAAATACTTTTGTTGTTAGAAAGGAAATATATTTTTGAGCTGCTGTCTTCAAATCTCCAACACGAGAGCAATGCGATTTTCGTAGCCGCTTCAATAACATCTGCATTGGTTCAAAATACCTCAACATGTTGATTTTCTGTGAGCAAGTAAACCATATTGGTTTACAATGGGATTCGGCGAAATATTAGTGATATCGCCAAGTTGTCAACTAATTTTGATAGCCAAATTTGGCGATATATCGCCAAGTTGGCGACAACCTTGGCGGTATTTCGTGACGGAAATGGGTCCCCCCTATGATAACCCCCATTGTAGGTATGGAGATGCATTAAATGTTGTTCAGTAATCAATGAGATGCGTTTCACTGATACGATAGCGCAATATATATATATATATAGAGAGAGAGAGAGACTAGTTTTAAAAGATTAACTCAAAGTATGAAATAAATGTCTCGTGGAAGCATATTTTTAAATTTAAAACAATATTATGAGTAGTAGGAAAAGGACAGTTCTGGGACAGGAGGCGGGGGTGCTGGGGTGCCGCACCCCCGCCTCTGGTGCCCCCTGCGGTACCCCCTCCTGTACCCCCTCCGACACCGCCCCTAGCGGGAAAAATGGCGTTTTTAGAGTATTTTTCCGCTATAACATGAGAGTTGAACGTTAGATCGATTAGATTATCATACTATAAGATGAAGATTAAATTTACATTTGAATTTTGAACAACCTTTACCGTAATGAGTATTATTAATTAAGAAAACAATGGAAAATATCAATTTTTTAGGAAAAAACTGATTTCTGTAGATTTTCTTTCAATTGTAAGATCAGAATAACAAATTAAATGGAGAAAGTTAAACATATATTTGAATTTTGAACAATCTTTACCTTAATGAGTATTATTAATTAAGCAAAACAATGAAAAATATCAATTTTTAATGAAAAAAGCTGAATTTTTTCAAATACAAGATCAGAATATACTCTTAAATGGAGAAAGTTAAACATACATTTGAATTTTGAACAACCTTTACCTTAATGAGTATTATTAATTAAGCAAAACAATGGAAAATAACAATTTTTAAGGGGAAAAGCTGATTTCTGTAGATTTTCTTTCAATTGTAAGATCAGAATAACAAATTAAATGGGGAAAGTTAAACATATATCTGAATTTTGAACAACCTTTACCTTAATGAGTATTATTAATTAAGCAAAACAATGGAAAATAACAATTTTTAAGGGAAAAAGCTGATTTCTGTAGATTTTCTTTTAACTGTAAGATCAGAATATCGACTTAAATGGAGAAAGTCAAACATATATTTGAATTTTGAACAATCTTTACCTTAATGAGTATTATTAATTAAGCAAAACAGTGGAAAATATCAATTTCTTAGGAAAAAAGCTGATTTCTATAGGTTTTATTCAACTACAAGATCAGAGTATCAACTTAAATGGAAAAAGTAAAACATATATTTGAATTTTGAACAATCTTTACCTTAATGAGTATTATTAATTAAGCAAAACAGTGGAAAATATCAATTTCTTAGGAAAAAGCTGATTTCTGTAGATTTTATTCAACTACAAGACCAGAATATCAACTTAAATGGAAAAGGTTACCATATATTTGAATTTTTAACAATCTTTACCTTAATGAGTATTATTAATTAAGCAAAACAGTGGAAAATATCAATTTCTTAGGAAAAAAGCTGATTTCTGTAGATTTTATTCAACTGCAAGATCAGAATATCATCTTAAAAGGAAAATTTAAACATATAATTTAGTTTTTGATCCACCATTACCTTAATAAATTTTGATAATTAAACAAATAACAAAGAATAATATCGAATTTTTAAAGAAAAAAGATTAATTTTATTAATCCAATAATGATTTTTACATCTTTATATAATACTTCGAACCTATCCAACGTTTTTATTCGTTATTGGCTTTAAATTTTATCATTTTCATATAAAATTTCGAGTTTTCAAACCAATTAACTTAATTTTACTACATTTTAAATGTGGATATTTCTAGGTAAATACCCAATTTTATCTTACACTTAGTAATTTTACACCAACCTAATTGAGTTTACAGTGTTTAGACTACTGTAGTATTATGTTTCATCATCACACTTCTTCTAAAAGTAAAAATAACCAGATTTCCCGCCCACCTTTCATGAATTACATCTACGCTCTTTTCAAACTCATAAGAAAATCCTGCGTTTCTCCCCCTTGAAGGGAGGAGGATACAATAGCGTTACGTCACTTGTTTACAAAATATCGATATGTTGACGATTTGATCATTTTTCAAGATGTATAAAAGAAAGTATCAATATTTTTACATTATTACAAGTATAATTTTACAGTTTAATGAATAATTATTTATTTATTATTGGATACCCAATTTTATCAACAGATGAATTAACTATACCTATGCTGAAACTACATTTCACATACTTAGCCACACTTTAAAAAAATTTCACTTCAATATGTAAATATTAAGTGCATTTTTAACATAACACATGTTTTTCAACACTAGTTCCTATACGAGAATTTTGTTTATTAAATAGTATGTATTCACTTTCAAATTGCTTTTACTTGAAATTATATAAACCCTTTTAACAAAAAATTTATTTAATCACAGAACGAACTGTATTTAACACGTTCAACCTCAATATCAATAATTAAACAAAACAATGGAAAATATCAATTTTTAAGAAGAAAAATAAAAACAGATTTCTTTAGATTTTCTTTTTTCAGCTACAAGATAAGAATAATAACCTAAATGAGGAACGTTAAACATATATTTTAGTTTTTGAACAACCATTACCTTAATGAATTTTAATAATTGAACAAATAACAAAAGGAAAATATGATTTTTAATGAAAAAGACAAATTTAAACGAATTTGATTAACTTTTATACCAGTTTGAGATTTTTATCACACTTTTAGATGCTAACTATGTAGAGTTTTAAACTTTCAATAAGACACACTTCAAGAAATACTCATTATTAAACAAAAATAAATTAATTTTAATCTAATCAATGACTGAAAATTTCACATTTAAAAAATATTTTCATGAATGTGCATAAAAAATGAGAGTTTACAAATTAATATCCTTATTTCTATTACATTTAACTGGATTTTACTACATTCGAGCTTAATTTTTATACACAAATCATTATTTAATCAAATCCAGTACTTTCAGATTTAACGAAATTCAACGTTTTTCGCTTTTCAAACCAATCCTATGAGCTAAAAAACAACAGCGCCTCCTATAATTTTATAGCGTTGAGTGAAACGAGTGGAATTTTTCATACTGTTTGCTGTTTTCGTTATATGAAGACGTCAGCTTATATTCTCTAGTTTAACTAAAATGAGTAATATGCAAGAAATGTCTTTAACAGAGGAAGATTCAAATCAATCTTACTTAAAGGATATGAAATCAGCTATACCCAGCCAAGAAGTACATGCTTCGAACATTGAAATAATACCTTCTTCACCAGAACAACTAAAACCACCTTTTACTTGCAATCAATGCGAGAAATCCTATTCCAAAAAGAATACATTAAACAGACATCAAATATCCCATTTGGAGAAAAAGCCCTTTGAATGTGAAATATGCTCAAAGACATTCATTCAAAGCAGTGATTTAAAACGACATAGTGTAACTCATTCCAGGACATCTACTACATATAAATGCGATCAATGCGGGAAAGATTATTTACAAAAGTGTCTGTTAACAATTCACAAGAGATCTCATAAGAAGTTTTATGATTGTGATAAATGTTCCAACTCTTTTTTAACAAAGTCTGCTTTAACTAAACATAAAAAAGTTCATCCCAAGGAATATGAATGTAAATACTGCAACATTAAATTGTACGATGAAGTTGAATTATTACATCATAAAAAAGTTCACCCTAAGAAATATAGTTGTAAACACTGTAAAATTATCTTTTATCTCCAGAGGGAGTTTATTCATCATCTGATCAACATGAATAAATGAAAAATGCAAACTTTGTTAAGTCATAAACTTGATTTGAATATCTGTATATTTTAAGAATGTATATGTCCTCCTATAACTGTTGAAAATGATGAATAAATATTGTTTAACTGAAAAAGCTTTTGTCGTTTAATTTTGCCATATCAACTTGTGATTTTACTTGACTCTATCTCATCAAATCAAAACGATTTTACTAAAATTTTAAAATACATAATGTATATATTTTTTAAGTTTATAATTTTTTAAATTTCTTATCGAATGAAACATGAGTTAACTATATTTTATTAATTTCATATTAAAAACCTAACGTTTACCATATAATTTTATTATGTTCCGTCTAAATTTTATCTACCCAATTAAATTCTATAAGCCCTTCTTATTAGCAAACATTACTATTTAACTGGAAATTTCACATTAATGTTTTTCTTTTTTCATGATTGTACATATAAAAATAAGAGTTTACAAACTAATTTCCATAATTTATCACATTTGAACTTAATTTTTATACTCGAAACATTATTTAATCAAATTTTTATACTTTCTGATTCAGTGAAATTCGATGATTTTTCATTTTTTAAACCAATACCACAATATTTATCGACATTGGACTTGATTCTTCCCTCGTATATTTTTACATTACACAATTAAGATAGATATAGACTTAGGACAGCGATAGAGTTAAAAATTGATTATACTCAATTTTCACCTTATATGAATTGGTCCTACATGTCATTTCTTATTGCTACAATCACTTGATATATTAAAATTAGTCCGAGTTATTCAGTCTATAGTATTAATCAAATTATCATATGTTTCATCTTACACTTCTAAGATTTCTGAATTATCATCCATCAAGTTGCTTAAAATATTAATACTGTGTTTATAGTTCTATTGATACATAGCCTACATGAATATGAACTTTAATTTTAACATTTCATATTTTAAATGACCTATTTTCAAAACTAAACTATATGAATTTTTACTACATCACTTATCAATATCACAGAATGATTTATGCTTTACACTTTTCTAATAATTGTCAGATTCTTATAACATAATTTCTTGATAACATATATTATACTACTGATTTGTAAGCATGCGTGAGTTGTCACGTGATCAAAACCATTGAAAATAATATAAATTTTCGAAAAGCAGCGCAGTATTTCTCATTTCAACTGTTAAACTTGGGAGAGAAGGTGATTTTAAGTGCGCAACTCTGATAAATTTCCAGATTTTAATTCAAGTGAGGAATCGATTTCTTTGTTAGTGAATAAAGTAAGTTTTAGTATATCATTACAACATATATGTATTAATAAAAATAAATAAATAAATGATTACTTATATATTAAACCTTTCCTAAGTATATAAATATATTTCTTTTATTGTACAGATGTTGCAGCAAGATGAATCAAAACAGCAGCAATCCTCTTTATCAGAAATGGATGATCTGAATGATTCACTCTTAGCACATGTAGAGTTAAAGAATAATAAATATGTAAGTACTTAGATATGAAATACTATAATTCACATATGAAACGTAATTAGAGTAAATTTAAAATCAAATATTTTATTGTTTGTAATTTAACAAATGTTTTTTATCCATATCATTGAAGAGAATTCTAATTGTTTACATTTATTTCTCTCACAGATGTGTTCTATTTGCTACAAACAATTTTTAAGTAAAGGGAATTTAAAAGAACATACACAGATCCATACAGATGAAAAACCCTATACTTGTGAAGATTGGCAAAAGCCGTTTTCAAGAAAATATGAATCAAAAATGCATACTACATCATATAGTCTATCACCAGCTGTATGTAAACTTTGTGAAGATATTCAAGAAATAACCAGACGTTTGAAGAATTTAACAATCAAGGAAGAGATTTAGACTATGTACTCAACCTATTTGCATAAGAGTTACCACAATATCCCAAAATTGAAATTTCGAAGGCACACAGTGGATGTAAAGAAATTTTTGTTACCCATGATTCTCGCAACCACAATGAATTTGGATATTATTCATAATGTATTCCTTAAATTGTTATAATAAATATTCTTTTATCTGCACTTATCGACGTGTTTATTTATATCTCCTAACATTTTAAACGAAAAACGCTTTCCCATCTTAAAAAATTTCATAAGAACAGATAAAAATTAACAGATGAATGAAAAAATATGCATGTTCACAAAGTTTTCTAGATATATTTACAAAAATGTTTACAAAATAAAAAATTTGCAAGAGTAAAAGACAAAATTTCACAAAATTAAAAAAAAAAATAACATAACATTTTTTTCTTCTTACAAATGTGAGTTTTTAGAAAAGTAGGGAAAAAAATTACACTTAGATTTTTTTTTTCAAAAGTGAAAAAAGTATTTTTACAAAAAATATTTTTACAAAAAAATTTTTTTACAAAAAATATTTTTACAAAAAAATATTTTTACAAAAAATTTTTTTTACAAAAAATTTTTTTACAAAAATTTTTTTTACAAAAAATATTTTGACAAAAAAAAAATTACAAAAGTAAAAAAACATATATATAACATAAAAAATAATAAAAAAAATTACAAAATTTGTGAAAAAAATTGCAAAAAAGTTTGAAAAAAATTTACAAAAAAGTTATGAAAAAGTTTCAAAAATGATATTTTAAATATAGTGTATAATGGTCGGCAACCATTATACACTATATTTAAAATATCATTTTTTGAAACTTTTTCATAACTTTTTTGTAAATTTTTTTCAAAATTTTTTGCAATTTTTTTCACAAATTTTGTATTTTTTTTTATTATTTTTTATGTTATATTTTTTTTTACTTTTGTAATTTTTTTTGTAAAAATATTTTTTGTAAAAAAATTTTTTGTAAAAATATTTTTTTGTAAAAATTTTTTTTTGTAAAAAATTTTTTTTGTAAAAATATTTTTTGTAAAAATATTTTTTTCACTTTTGAAAAAAAAAATCTAAGTGTAATTTTTTTTCCTACTTTTCTAAAAACTCACATTTGTAAGAAGAAATAAATATGTTTTTTTTTTTTAATTTTGTGAAATTTTGTCTTTTACTCTTGCAAATTTTTTATTTTGTAAACATTTTTGTAAATATATCTAGAAAACTTTGTGAACATGCATATTTTTTCATTCATCTGTTAATTTTTATCTGTTCTCATAGGCGTAGCATGACCAAAAATTTTGGGGGGGGGGCACCAAGGTCGCGCGAAATAAAAGCGGCGCTCCGGGCGAATTTTCAATTTTGCGCCTCCCCCCCCAAAAAAAAAACAAAAAACAAAAAAACAACGTTATTTTTGTGATAGGTGTAATAAAATTGATAAAGTGCAGAAACATAAATAAATTCTATCGAATAAATATTTTTCGCGTTTATTTTGGAACTTTAAAGGGTTTAATTTTAATTTAGGAATTCTGAACAACTAAGTAATATAAAAGAAAATTGCATTTATTTGTTAGAGAGTCCATGATGTTGAGCGACAGGGGAAAAAATGATCAAGAGAGAAAAAGAAATTCCCCGAAAAATGAATAAATAAACAAAGCCGTGGTTTGCAGCGTAAATTTCGCGCCCTGGGCGCTCCTTTAGACGCTCTTTGCACGGCCCTGAGGGGCATAACAGAGGTCTGCACGGAACGCAAATCCAAGGCCCAGGCCCAGCCCGGCGAGAAAATTAAAAGTTCCACCCGGGCACGGCCCGTTTATTTTTTCACAGTTTACCAGGCCCGGCTCGTACAAAAATCAATGGAAACAAGCCCGGCCCGTGAAAAAATCATTTAAATCAGTACCGGTTCGGTTCGACTCGACACAATTTCTCAAAAAATTCCGATTTTTCTTAACATACAATTAATTGCAGGGCTGCCACTTGCTACTAAAAGCGACTATTTTCAGCATCGGTGGCTATGGCGAATATTTTAGGCCGAAAACCATTAAAAAGCGGCTATTTCAAGAAAAAAGGCGACTTTTTCCGGATTTCAGTGACTATTTTTACTGAAAATATTTGATATTTTTCTTCAAAGCACCTGTAAAGTCATCTTCCCAAACACACTTTTTCAACGGTTGTTTGGAGAGATTCGCGATTTTTTCCTCGACGAATTCCAAAATTCTCGACTTCGCCCCCTCCCCCCCTCCAATCTATTGACGAAAATACTTATTTTTTTCCAAGATCTTTTTATACAATCGTTGAAGGAGATTTTGCGATTTTTTCCGCGATCCTTTGCCAAATATCGCAAATTTTTCTACGTCAGATTGACGAAATCGATTTTTTTTGCGCCACCACTTGTCCAAATTCGCGATATAGATTTTCCGCGACCGATTGATGGTCGTTACTATTTGTTTCAGAGATCTTTTGACGAAATTCCCGATTCTTTTCCAGATCGTTTGTCAAAATTCGTGATTTTATTTTCATGACCGAGTTATAAATTCGTGATTTTTTGCGCGATCATTTGGTTAAATTCTCAATTTTTTTTGACCAAATTTGCGTTTTTTGCCCGCGACCATTTGACGAAATTTTAGATTTTTTTTGTGATCGTTAGACGAAATTCGCAATTTTTTGTCCCTTCTTTTGACGAAATTTGCGCTGATTTATCCGATACCGAATGACGAAAATCGCCATTTGTTTCCGTGACCTTTGGCAAAATTCAAGATATTTTTTACAGTTGTTTGAGGAGATTCGCGATTTTTTCCACGACGAATTGCGAAATTCGCGATTTTTTCACCAGTCGACTAATGATAATAGTTATTTCTTTTCGCTATTTTTTGCTACGATCGTTGAAGGATATTTCGCAATTTTTCCTATGACCTATTTCAAATTTCTCAATTTTTTTAGGCAATCGTATCACGGAACTCATAATTTCTTTTTCCGTGATCCTTTGCCAAATTTCGCGTTTTTGTTTCCGGCGAGCATTTCACTGAATTCACGATTATTTTTCCGCGATACTTTGCTAAAATTCGCGATTTTTTCTGCGACCAACTGGGGAAATTTTTTCTCCGCCACCACTTGTCGAAATTCGCGATATATATATTTTTCCGCGACCGATTGATGGTACTCGCTGTTTGTTTCAGATATCATTTGATGAAATTCGTAATTCTTTTCCGCGATAGTTTATCGAAATTCGTGATTTGTTTTTCAAAACCGACTTACGAAATTCTTCATTATTTGTTTAAATTCTCGAATTTTTACGCGATTATTTGACCGAATTCGCGTCTTTTCAGAGGTGATACTGTTCTGAATTTTCCGATAATTTAAGGCATTCGGTTCCGAAAATTAAAAAAAATATCTCTCATCAATCCTAAAATTTGGGCATAAAAAATATCGCGAATTTCGGCAAATGGTCGCCGAAAAAATGAATTTCGACAATCGTGCACAGAAAAAAGTCGCCAATTTCTTCAAAGGATCGCAGAAAAAAACGAATTTCGCCAAAGAATCGTGGAAAAAACGCGAATTTCGACAAGTGATCACGAAAAAACGCAAACTTCGTCTGGGAATCGCGAAAAACACACATATTTCACCAAGGGATCGCAAAAAAAGCAATTTTTAGGAAAATATTACGGAAAAGCGCGAATTTTGTCAAAGGATCGCGATAAAGAAACGCAAATTTCGTTGAAGGATCGCGGAACCCTCATAGCATGCATGGTCACAGTGACGTCATTGTGACGTCACTGTAAGTCACTGTGGTCACGTCACATCTGTGACCAAAATGCCACCACTCAGTGATGTCACGTTGTGACTGAGATGTGAACTTCTTAGAAAACTTTAAAAAATTACGAAAATTCTTTAAAACATGTTATTTACTGTAAAATTATATTTTTCTGGCAATTAAGAAAAAATGTGACGTCACTGTTATGTCACTGCTATGTAACGTACGTCACGTCACATATGTGACAAAAAAAATCCACTATATTGTAAGTCACAGTGTGACAAAAATATGAACTTCAAAAATCTTTGAAAATGAAGAGAAATATTTTGAGCAGTCACGAGTTATAGCGGCATAAGGAATGAAAATATATTAGTGGATAGCAAATGGTAAATTCTGTCACTAAAGGGGAGAGGGGGGGGGGGGCATAATAAATAAAGTGCACGATACAAGCATTAATAAACTAAATTTTCGGGCTATATTTTATCCATTTGATATCTAAGACAGTGAATGTATACTTTTTCATGATTTCAATTTTATCTAGCATTTGGATAATATATTTAGAATTAGGATTATTAAATTTATACACTTTACATATTTAGTTTGCTGGGAGGAAATTTCTTTCTTTCTTTCTTTTTTTACCGACCAGCATTATTCGAAACACTTCTGTGGTTTCAAACTAAAAATTTTCTATTACAGTTAAATCTGCACCTTTTTAATGAGCACGTAGAAAGAGTCTTCAGAGTTTAGTCATCTATGCATTTCTTGCTTTAGAATATTTTTATAATTTGTATTCAAGTCATAAATTCTACTTCTTTCAGACTTTTTAAATAAAATTAGCATTTTCCGAAAATAAAAGAAATATACAAAATTTGTGCAAAACAAACTTTACTTTAAAAAAAAGAAGAAGAAAAAAGGGGGGGGGGGTGTCGTTAATACCATTAAATTTATTTTTACACCTTTTAAAAATTTAAACAATGTTTTATCTAATAAACTCTAATTAAGAATATTATTATTATGATTATTTAGAAAAAAGGAACTTTACAATACATTTAACTTGAATTATTTGGTACGGATAAAAAGAAAAGGTTAAATATATAGGACATGTCTTCAAATACAAAATTTTAATTAACGATACTTTCAGAAAATTACTGCGCATTCAAGTTCAATATTTCTTGTATACAAAAACAAATAATCTGTAACAGAACACCTGCTTGAAAATCGTCTGCCCACAGAAAAATAAATATGAGAAGACGCGGGAAATTGTTCACTGTTTTTAGAACATCTCCAAGTCTACAACACTTTAAGATAAGGAAATGACCATTTTAGGATACACGGATATTAATGGAACGTATATGTAAGTGTTATTTAATTTAAATATTTTGTTCCTGATTTGTATATTATGAGTTAAATAGTTTTATGTTATATTTGTAAGAGACTGATCTTTATGTCAGAAGCGATATTTTTCAATTCGATAACTGTAAAGAAAAATATCTTAATCTGCCATCGCTTGAAAAAAAAAAAAAAAATCTGCGCAGAGACTGATTCAGGCTTAAGTTCATACTGGAATTAATATAAACATTAATTTACTCTTACTTGAGATTGAAAATGTATGGAACGACAATGATTTGGAATTATTTTATCGGCTTCTTACTATTTTTTGATTACTAACACTTATAGTTATTATTATTTTGGGGTTAAATATGATGTTCGATTATCATGAGATTACGAAACTGTTTCAGATTAGAAATTAACATTATACTGGGAAAATATATTTTTACATATTACAGTAGTGAAACATTTGAAAGAATTTTCTTTTAGTGCTAATAATATTTTAAATTATCTTTTTAAATCCTAAATCTTCAAACCAATGTTTTCAGATTTAACATTTGCCAAAATTATGAAATAATAGTAATTTCTTATACCATACGGAAATATTTTTGAGATATTGTTAAATCTAATAGTGCATTTAATTTATTTATTGTATTTTGCTGTTGTTTAATAGTACAATTATAAATACTAATTATTATTTTTAGTGTTTTTCAAATTGGTATATTTATTTTTTTAAATTGTATGTAAGAATTTTTGTGCTTGTGATTTTAATCAAACATTTAATTATAGACATTCTGAATCGGTTATTAAATTTTCTTCTATTGTAAATTCATTTTCTACGTTTATGATACACGTAATTATTGGCACTAAAAAGTAAAATATGATATTTAAGCATTGAAATAAAGTGTTTTTCATGCCTGATAGGAAGTTATAGATTAAACTGCTTTAGTATAAATTTTTTAAAAGTTCATATAATACAGGATACATAAGGACATAAGTTGAAAAGTGCTTATGACTTAGGTTTGTCTCTGCGTCTAGCAGTCTGTCCGCACTCTAACTCCCGAAAATATACTCGGATTGCCCTGAAATTTTTGGATGTTATTGACGTTTACTATAGCACGGTATCTATTTGTAATGAAGTTTGTAGCATGCTTTGTTCATTTACAGGGCCAGCCAAAAGTTTTCCGTTACATTACGGCCTATGGAAAAAAATCGTTTCAAATGATTTTTAATGATTTTACGCACGCTTTCAAACATAATAAAATTTATATGCATTTATGAAGGGCACTAAAATATGCATTCTGTTGACTATGCGATGCACAGAATAGCTATTGTTCATTTACAGGGCTAAAAAAGGAATTCAAATACATAATGATATAGGGGTGGAGGGAATTGTTTGCAGCATACTTTAATTATGTTAATCTATTTCATATATAATGAAATTGATGTATGTCGCTTAGGTTTACATACTATAAATTATTTCATTTATAATACGAATAATACGTATATAGCATTTACAGGGACACCCAAAATATTTCAGATACTATATTGTATCCGAAGTACTGTTCATTAGCGATGTTTGCTGGAAATGTATTTTTAATTATGATATGCGCTTTTATGATTCGCTATATTTATGCATAGTATCGTGTATATAAATGCTATAATTCCTATACAAGGCTACACAAAAGTATTCGTAAGGATTACTGGGTATGGGCGCAAATTGCTTAAAGGTGGTTTTTAAATGAGTTATGTTTTTTTTTCGCTGAACTGCATTTAATTTACCAATAAATGTTTGTAGAATATGGATAAAATGATACACAGGGTCACGCAAGGAAATGGATACAAGGCCGTCTATAAATGATAATTTCTGGAAATGTGATTTCAGCAGTTTTAAGAGTGTCTTGGTTTGAATTAAATTTTAACTAAATAGTAGCGTGTAATAAAGATTCTAGGTAAACTACAGGGTTGTACAAAAGTATTCAAGTATCTTTCCTTACATTAGTATAAATTGCTGAAAAAGAATTTCAACCTGTTAGGCGTTTTCTTGCTAAACTAAATTTTCCCATTATATAGTATATATACACTTAAAAAATGGGTACTCAAAATTGAGTAAGAAGTACCCAATTTTAAATGCGTCACATACTCAAAATAGCTCCGATCCAAATGTACTCAAAGTTGAGAAACACATGTATTCATTTTTTATTCCATGGTTGTGATGAAATATGAATCGTTATGCACTCCCCCCCCCCCCCCAAAAAAAAAAAAACAACCTAAAATTTAAAGTAAAAATGTACTGACATTTATTTCCCGTTCAAAGTTCTTAACAAGAAATGTTTAATTGATTATTTATTAAGAAAAATAGCAAAATTCTTAGCAAGATACTCAAATCGAATATTTTTATGACAAGAGCATTATTGCCAAGTACTTTTAAATTATTTTTAAAATGCTGTGCATAATTTAATATTTACATTAATAAACATCATTTATGCCGCTATGCCGCTATAAATGAAATGAACCATTACAGGGTACAAAACTATTCGTTTGTTTGGGTTTTATAACATGTGATGTTTCAAAATTAAGAAAGCATAGGTTCATTTTTGATCCAAAAATATTCAATTCGATATGAGTACGTCGGATTACTCATTTTTGAGTACTTCATTTTTTTTTTCAGTGTATCAACCTACAGATCAAATACAAGGCTGTTCAAAAGAATTGGAAAACATATTTGGCTATGGACGGTAACTGTTGAAATCAGTTTTTCAAATGTTTTATGCGTTTTCTGAAATGTTTACTTAGTTATCTTATTTACGTCATTTCCCTAAATTACGATGTCTTGTTAAAGCATTCAGAAAGTGTTGGAAAGTATTTTATAATCTATGCTTAACGCATGATTTTTCTTAATCGTTATTTTTTTTCTATTTCCTAGATCAGTCTTTTCCTATAAAACATACCAAATCTATTTAGCTCATATTCACAAAATACAATATACACGGGAATAAAAAATTTAAATAAATATCGCTTATCATGCCGCTCTATAAATAATAGTTGTATTAATATCCGTTAGTCTCCATGTTCATATTTAATAAAGCAATGACAAATAACAACAAATTAAAAAAACTTGCACATTCTAAATATCAAGCTTGAACTCAATATCAAGCATAGAACTTAATAAAAAAATATGGCAGTTGATAAGCATTGTTTTTTAAGTGGAAAAATTCAAAATGTTTTAGAAGAATAGGACTCCAAAATAGCGATATTTTGCTAAAAAGTACGGTAAAAAGATAAGATTTTATATTTACAGCAAAAGTTTATTTTAAAATTCATCGCTGTATTAATACTTAGAAATTTTTCCAGAGAGAATCATTCGCCTTATATACAATATTTCAAATGAAAATCAAATATCAAATTAATTGCTTAAAAGGCGCAAAGGAGTGAAAAAGATTCCATGCCGGGACTCGAACCCGGGCCATCAGTATAGCACACTGACATTCTACCGACTAAACCACATGGAACGACGCCCAGCCTGTAAAATTTCTCACTATTACATGTTGGCAAGGCTACAAACGCAGCACAAGATGGAATATTTATCGTGAGCCACCGACATGGGGTAAACACGAAACTTAATTAAATCCAGCATCGATTGAAACTATATTAATAATTGGAAATTTTTCCAGGGAGAAACATTCGCCTTGCATACAACATTTCAAATTAAAATTGACTTTTAAGCAATTAATTTGAAATTTGATTTTCATTTGAAATATTGTATGCAAAGCGAATGGTTCTCGCTGGAAAAATTTCCAAGTATTAATATAATTTCAATCGATGCTGGATTTAATTAAGTTTCGTGTTTGCATCATGTTGGTGGCTCACGCTAAATATTCCATCTTGTGCTGGGTTTGTAGCCTTTCCAACATGTAATAGTGAGAAATTTTTCAGCCTGGGTATCGTTCCATGTGATTTAGTCGGTAGAATGTCAGTGCACTGTACTGATGGCCCGGGTTCGAGTCCCAGCATGGAATCATTTTCACTATTTGCGTCTTTTAAGCAATTAATTTGAAATTTGATTTTCATTTGAAATCACAGTGTTTATGACAAGTTCGTCACAAATGACACATATTTCACAAATTGGTCACAGTGTGACTTCAAAGCATTGTCGCTTTCGTCACAGGTTCGTCACAAAGTTAATGCCAAAATAGTCACAAATGACACACTTTTCACAAATTTGTCACACCGTGACTTCACAGAGTGGTCACAATGTGACGTCACAAACGACCTCTAAAACGGCCATAACGACCTCGCATTCTAGTCACTATGACGTCACATCGACGTCACGTGACGTCACATCGACGGTCACAAAGTCACAGTGTGACTTCACAACGACGTCGCCGTGACGTCACCATGCCTTACGGGAAAAACGCGAATTTCGCTAAAGGACAGCCGAAAAAACGCATAATTGGGGCCGGGAGATTTCCCCCCTTTCACTCCTCTGCTGTAACCTTTCAGACAATTTGCTGTGAATTTCAGTTTTTTTTTGTTTTTTTTTTGTTTTTTTTTTAAAGCTCAGAATTACCCTTGTCGTCTTTTTGTCCGCGAATATTTGACGAAGTTTGCAATTTTTTTTCTCTTGGTCGTTAGACGAAATTCGCAATATTTTGTGCATTCTTTTGACGAAATTTGCGATGATTTTTTCGTGACCGAATTACGAAAATCGCCATTTGTTTCCGCAACCTTTGATAAAATTAAAGATATTTTTCCACGGTCCTTTTAGGAGATTCGCGATTTTTTCGACGACGAATTACCAAAATTCGCATTTTTTTCCGCCGATCGTTTTATGGAATTCACGATTTTTTTTACACGATCCTTTGTCAAATTTCGTGATTTTTTCTATAACCTATTGGCGAAAATGATATTGGGTATTTGTTTTAGACATTTTTTGACGAAATTCGCCATATTTTTCTACGACCTTTTGTTGAAATTCGTCTCTTCTTTTGTCGACTGACTGAGGAAGTTCAAAGGCAAGGAGGCAAAAAGAAGTGAAAAGATCATTTGGAGGAGAAAAGCAGAGGCGACTGTATTAGCCATGGCGCCCTGTGTGAGATTTTTTATTGTACCACTGCAAATGCTATACTCATTTTTTTTTCTTTTAAAGGGTTTTACTAAAGCATTTTACTTTGTGCACTCCTTCCAGGGCCGAAACTAGCTATATTTTCACCCGGGGCAAACATGGATTTTGGCCTCCCCTCGTTCTTCCGCAAAGTAAATTTACATAGCGAAATTTACGAAAGTTTCTATTAGAGGACTTATTTTAAAATTTAAAATGTGTAACAGTAAAATACGTAATAATATTGAAATATATAACCAGCTTTGTCAAATATTTATGCATTAAAACCTGTGAAAAAAAATCGAAAGTAAGCGGAAATAATTCCGCTTTATACAGGTTTCCGTCTTAGCAGATATAACTGTTTGTATTATTTCTGTTGGAACCCTGCAGTTTTTTTTCGTTTAAGACAATATTCCATCACAGACATATTTCATTTTTCTAGATGTTTACTATTGTAGCATTACAAATAATTACAATTGAGGTACAGTCGTAGAAAAAAAAAGTAAACACCCCCGTCTAACTCCTCAACAAATCATTGTAGAAGAAAGTTACTGGTACCGAACGATTGGAAATAAAGTCTACTTTTAAATGATGTATATAAAATTTTCTTAGGGGTCATCTACATATTAAAACGAATCCAAACTTCATTTTTTTCAATGGCAATACCCAATTTTAACGAGATATTTCAAATCTTCGGTTCAAACTATGCCTAGACACCAAATTTCAAGTCATTTGAATGATAAGTTTTTGAATTATAAACATTGAAAATTTAGTGCTTCTAATGTTAAATTACATTTTCATATTTGTACTTATATCTCCCGAAATTATGCTCCTAATGTGCTATTTTTTATTTTTTGTAGTAATAATACTAATATACCCAAACATAAATAAGCTGAATTTGCAATTTTTATAATTTTATGATATGAATTATGAATTATGAAATTAATATTCGAAAAAAATATGAATTGCAAGCTACAATTTTTTTGATGGATTTAGATTTATTAAGTCCTGCTTTATGGAAATTCAAAAATTTCACATTTTTCTTTCAAGTAGTTTTCAAATTATGTTTAAAAAACGGCAAAATGATGGTTTAAGGGGCCGTCTATGATGGAAGTAAGTAGGCATTTTGAAATTTATTCTCCTGTACTGTAATCTAACACGCTTCATTGACTCCTTGAGTGGCGCTTAAGGTGCCTTGATCAAGGAAGCGGCTCTCTCGGTTAACAATCCAGTACGGAACTTCAATTTGGATACAGCCCTTAAAATACGCTCATTTTAAAATAATTAATTTCTCGGAAACTTATGGTACGAATTGCATAAAAATTCGTTTTTAGGCTAATTGAAGGGTGTAGAGTTCATTTATGCTGTCAGAATTGGGTAATGCTATTGAAAAAAAACAAAGTTCTGGTTCGTTTTAATATGTAGATGGCCCCCTAAGCAAATTTTGTATACATCATTTAAAAGTAGATTTTATTTCCAATCGTTCGGTACCAGTAACTTTCTTCTACGATAATTTGTTGAGGAGTTAGTAGGGGGTGTTTACTTTTTTTTTTCCACGACTGTACTTTAATGTCATTGTGATATGAGTCGCATTGTTTCAGGAACTAAAAAAACCAGGATTTATTGTAGGTATAAAAATGAATTCCAACATTGTAAAATATCTTCCTGTACTATCTACATCAGTTTTGTGGAATTATCACTTATATCACTCTTCTTATTTATAGATTGTTATGTCTACATACTTTCCTCAACTTTTCAAATTTAATTTTCAAATTTATGTGTGACTCAAAACAACAACAAAATTATTAAATTTTTACTTTTCAATTTGTAAATTTTCGACCGCTTGATTTTTATTGTCCCAGTCAGTCACCTGACCTCGCCCCATCTAAGGCCAGATATGGTGATATGCATGTAAAAAAGTAATTATAAGAAAAAGAATAGAGTTATTCATTTGCTGTCTTTTATATTGTAGGTAAATCTTTTTATCTATTCGACAATTTTGATGCACTTTACTCAGCTTTTCTTTTTGATTTTTCAGCTAAAAAGTATCTTTTTACACAAATTTCACACGCACATATATAGATTGTATAAAACGGTAAACCAAATTTTCATCTGGCGCCCCCTTCGCGTGGCGTCCAGTTCACATGCCCTCTCCACCCCCTTAGTTTCGACCATGACTCCTTCTCCCGTTAATTTTTATTGTCCCGGGCAGCCTGGGTGGGGCTTGTTGAGTAAAAGCCAATTGCTAGGCCTCCCCACCTAGCCGAACCTGTCCCGGGCAGCCACCCGATCTCGCCCATATCAAGACGGGAAAAATGAAAGCTCAACACTGCTCAGGATGAGAGAGAAAAGAAAATTGATCAGTCTTCATGGAATCTTTTCATCAGAAAAGTCAGAGTCAAACAAAATCTTCATTTGGCGCCCCCTTCGCCTTCCGGTACACTTGGAATTGGAGAAAGAATAATGCATAAGAAAAAAGCTCTTTTTTTCCAATTCATTTGCAGTCTTGTATTATAGATGTTTTTTTTAAATATATTTGTAAATTTCAAGGCATTTGGTTTAGTTTTACTTTCGGATTTTCCGGCTGTAAGACATTTTCATGCAAATTCAATATAAATACATATATATTTTTGTATGTAAAGACAAAAAATTTTTCATTTGGCGCCCCCTACGCTTTCTGTTCTAGCGCCCAGGGTGTAGAAGGTTGGGGGGGCACACGCCCCCCCCCTCCCCCCGACGCTACGCCTATGTCTGTTCTTATGAAATTTTTTAAGATGGGAAAGCGTTTTTCGTTTAAAATGTTACAAGATATAAATAAACACGTCGATAAGTGCAGATAAAAGAATATTTATTATAACAATTTAAGGAATACATTATGAATAATATCCAAATTCATTGTGGTTACGAGAATCATGGGTAACAAAAATTTCTTTACATCCACTGTGTGCCTTCGAAATTTCAATTTTGGGATATTGTGGTAACTCTTATGCAAATAGGTTGAGTACATAGTCTAAATCTTTTCCTTGATTGTTAAATTCTTCAAACGTCTGGTTATTTCTTGAATATCTTCACAAAGTTTACATACAGCTGGTGATAGACTATATGATGTAGTATGCATTTTTGATTCATATTTTCTTGAAAACGGCTTTTGGCAATCTTCACAAGTATAGGGTTTTTCATCTGTATGGATCTGTGTATGTTCTTTTAAATTCCCTTTACTTAAAAATTGTTTGTAGCAAATAGAACACATCTGTGAGAGAAATAAATGTAAACAATTAGAATTCTCTTCAATGATATGGATAAAAAACATTTGTTAAATTACAAACAATAAAATATTTGATTTTAAATTTACTCTAATTACGTTTCATATGTGAATTATAGTATTTCATATCTAAGTACTTACATATTTATTATTCTTTAACTCTACATGTGCTAAGAGTGAATCATTCAGATCATCCATTTCTGATAAAGAGGATTGCTGCTGTTTTGATTCATCTTGCTGCAACATCTGTACAATAAAAGAAATATATTTATATACTTAGGAAAGGTTTAATATATAAGTAATCATTTATTTATTTATTTTTATTAATACATATATGTTGTAATGATATACTAAAACTTACTTTATTCACTAACAAAGAAATCGATTCCTCACTTGAATTAAAATCTGGAAATTTATCAGAGTTGCGCATTTAAAATCACCTTCTCTCCCAAGTTTAACAGTTGAAATGAGAAATACTGCGCTGCTTTTCGAAAATTTATATTATTCTCAATCGTTTTGATCACGTGACAACTCACGCATGCTTACAAATCAGTAGTATAATATATGTTATCAAGAAATTATGTTATAAGAATCTGACAATTATTAGAAAAGTGTAAAGCATAAATCATTCTGTGATATTGATAAGTGATGTAGTAAAAATTCATATAGTTTAGTTTTGAAAATAGGTCATTTAAAATATGAAATGTTAAAATTAAAGTTCATATTCATGTAGGCTATGTATCAATAGAACTATAAACACAGTATTAATATTTTAAGCAACTTGATGGATGATAATTCAGAAATCTTAGAAGTGTAAGATGAAACATATGATAATTTGATTAATACTATAGACTGAATAACTCGGACTAATTTTAATATATCAAGTGATTGTAGCAATAAGAAATGACATGTAGGACCAATTCATATAAGGTGAAAATTGAGTATAATCAATTTTTAACTCTATCGCTGTCCTAAGTCTATATCTATCTTAATTGTGTAATGTAAAAATATACGAGGGAAGAATCAAGTCCAATGTCGATAAATATTGTGGTATTGGTTTAAAAAATGAAAAATCATCGAATTTCACTGAATCAGAAAGTATAAAAATTTGATTAAATAATGTTTCGAGTATAAAAATTAAGTTCAAATGTGATAAATTATGGAAATTAGTTTGTAAACTCTTATTTTTATATGTACAATCATGAAAAAAGAAAAACATTAATGTGAAATTTCCAGTTAAATAGTAATGTTTGCTAATAAGAAGGGCTTATAGAATTTAATTGGGTAGATAAAATTTAGACGGAACATAATAAAATTATATGGTAAACGTTAGGTTTTTAATATGAAATTAATAAAATATAGTTAACTCATGTTTCATTCGATAAGAAATTTAAAAAATTATAAACTTAAAAAATATATACATTATGTATTTTAAAATTTTAGTAAAATCGTTTTGATTTGATGAGATAGAGTCAAGTAAAATCACAAGTTGATATGGCAAAATTAAACGACAAAAGCTTTTTCAGTTAAACAATATTTATTCATCATTTTCAACAGTTATAGGAGGACATATACATTTTTAAAATATACAGATATTCAAATCAAGTTTATGACTTAACAAAGTTTGCATTTTTCATTTATGCATGTTGATCAGATGATGAATAAACTCCCTCTGGAGATAAAAGATAATTTTACAGTGTTTACAACTATATTTCTTAGGGTGAACTTTTTTATGATGTAATAATTCAACTTCATCGTACAATTTAATGTTGCAGTTTTCATATTCCTTGGGATGAACTTTTTTATGTTTAGTTAAAGCAGACTTTGTTAAAAAAGAGTTGGAACATTTATCACAATCATAAAACTTCTTATGAGATCTCTTGTGAATTGTTAACAGACACTTTTGTAAATAATCGTTCCCGCATTGATCGCATTTATATGTAGTAGATGTCCTGGAATGAGTTACACTATGTCGTTTTAAATCACTGCTTTGAATGAATGTCTTTGAGCATATTTCACATTCAAAGGGCTTTTTCTCCAAATGGGATATTTGATGTCTGTTTAATGTATTCTTTTTGGAATAGGATTTCTCGCATTGATTGCAAGTAAAAGGTGGTTTTAGTTGTTCTGGTGAAGAAGGTATTATTTCAATGTTTGAAGCATGTAGTTCTTGGCTGGGTATAGCTGATTTCATATCCTTTAAGTAAGATTGATTTGAATCTTCCTCTATTAAAAACATTTCTTGCATATTACTCATTTTAGTTAAACTAGAGAATATAAGCTGACGTCTTCATATAACGAAAACAGCAAACAGTATGAAAAATTCCACTCGTTTCACTCAACGCTATAAAATTATAGGAGGCGCTGTTGTTTTTTAGCTCATAGGATTGGTTTGAAAAGCGAAAAACGTTGAATTTCGTTAAATCTGAAAGTACTGGATTTGATTAAATAATGATTTGTGTATAAAAATTAAGCTCGAATGTAGAAAAATCCAGTTAAATGTAATAGAAATAAGGATATTAATTTGTAAACTCTCATTTTTTATGCACATTCATGAAAATATTTTTTAAATGTGAAATTTTCAGTCATTGATTAGGTTAAAATTAATTTATTTTTGTTTAGTAATGAGTATTTCTTGAAGTGTGTCTTATTGAAAGTTTAAAACTCTACATAGTTAGCATCTAAGAGTATGATAAAAATCTCAAACTAGTATAAAAGTTAATCAAATTCGTTTAAATTTGTCTTTTTCATTAAAAATCATATTTTCCTTTTGTTATTTGTTCAATTATTAAAATTCATTACGGTAATGGTTGTTCAAAAACTAAAATATATGTTTAACGTTCCTCATTTAAGTTATTATTCTTATCTTGTAGCTGAAAAAAGAAAATCTAAAGAAATCTGTTTTTATTTTTCTTCTTAAAAATTGATATTTTCCATTGTTTTGTTTAATTATTGATATTGAGGTTGAACGTGTTAAATACAGTTCGTTCTGTGATTAAATAAATTTTCTGTTAAAAGGGTTTATATAATTTCAAGTAAAAGCAATTTGAAAGTGAATACATACTATTTAATAAACAAAATTCTCGTATAGGAACTAGTGTTGAAAAACATGTGTTATGTTAAAAATGCACTTAATATTTACATATTGAAGTGAATTTTTTTTTAAGTGTGGCTAAGTATGTGAAATGTAGTTTCAGCATAGGTATAGTTAATTCATCTGTTGATAAGATTGGGTATCCAATAATAAATAAATAATTATTCATTAAACTGTAAAATTATACTTGTAATAATGTAAAAATATTGATACTTTCTTTTATACATCTTGAAAAATGATCAAATCGTCAACATATCGATATTTTGTAAACAAGTGACGTAATGCTATTGTATCCTCCTCCCTTCAAGGGGGAGAAACGCAGGATTTTCTTATGAGTTTGAAAAGAGCGTAGATGTAATTCATGAAAGGTGGGCGGAAAATCTGGTTATTTTTACTTTTAGAAGAAGTGTGATGATGAAACATAATACTACAGTAGTCTAAACACTGTAAACTCAGTTAGGTTGGTGTAAAATTACTAAGTGTAAGATAAAATTGGGTATTTACCTAGAAATATCCACATTTAAAATGTAGTAAAATTAAGTTAATTGGTTTGAAAACTCGAAATTTTATATGACAATGATAAAATTTAAAGCCAATAACGAATAAAAGCGTTGGATAGGTTCGAAGTATTATATAAAGATGTAAAACTCATTATTGGATTAATAAAATTAATCTTTTTTGTTTAAAAATTCGATATTATTCTTTGTTATTTGTTCAATTATCAAAATTTATTAAGGTAATGGTGGATCAAAAACTAAATTATATGTTTAAATTTTCCTTTTAAGATGATATTCTGATCTTGTAGTTGAATAAAATCTACAGAAATCAGCTTTTTTCCTAAGAAATTGATATTTTCCACTGGTTTGCTTAATAAATAATACTCATTAAGGTAAAGATTGTTAAAAATTCAAATATATGGTAACCTTTTCCATTTAAGTTGATATTCTGGTCTTGTAGTTGAATAAAATCTACAGAAATCAGCTTTTTCCTAAGAAATTGATATTTTCCACTGTTTTGCTTAATTAATAATACTCATTAAGGTAAAGATTGTTCAAAATTCAAATATATGTTTTACTTTTTCCATTTAAGTTGATATTCTGATCTTGTAGTTGAATAAAACCTATAGAAATCAGCTTTTTTCCTAAGAAATTGATATTTTCCACTGTTTTGCTTAATTAATAATACTCATTAAGGTAAAGATTGTTCAAAATTCAAATATATGTTTGACTTTCTCCATTTAAGTCGATATTCTGATCTTACAGTTAAAAGAAAATCTACAGAAATCAGCTTTTTCCCTTAAAAATTGTTATTTTCCATTGTTTTGCTTAATTAATAATACTCATTAAGGTAAAGGTTGTTCAAAATTCAAATATATGTTTAACTTTCTCCATTTAATTTGTTATTCTGATCTTACAATTGAAAGAAAATCTACAGAAATCAGCTTTTTCCCTTAAAAATTGTTATTTTCCATTGTTTTGCTTAATTAATAATACTCATTAAGGTAAAGGTTGTTCAAAATTCAAATATATGTTTAAATTTCTCCATTTAATTTGTTATTCTGATCTTACAATTGAAAGAAAATCTACAGAAATCAGCTTTTTTCCTTAAAAATTGTTATTTTCCATTGTTTTGCTTAATTAATAATACTCATTAAGGTAAAGGTTGTTCAAAATTCAAATGTATGTTTAACTTTCTCCATTTAAGAGTATATTCTGATCTTGTACTTCAAAAAATTTAGCTTTTTTCATTAAAAATTGATATTTTTCATTGTTTTGCTTAATTAATAATACTCATTAAGGTAAAGATTGTTCAAAATTCAAATATATGTTTAACTTTCTCCATTTAATTTGTTATTCTGATCTTACAATTGAAAGAAAATCTACAGAAATCAGCTTTCTCCTAAAAAATTGATATTTTCCATTGTTTTCTTAATTAATAATACTCATTACGGTAAAGGTTGTTCAAAATTCAAATGTAAATTTAATCTTCATCTTACAGTATGATAATCTAATCGATCTAACGTTCAACTCTCATGTTATAGCGGAAAAATACTCTAAAAACGCCATTTTTCCCGCTAGGGGCGGTGTCGGAGGGGGTACAGGAGGGGGTACCGCAGGGGGCACCAGAGGTGGGGGTGCGGCACCCCAGCACTCCCGCCTCCTGTCCCAGAACTGTCCTTTTCCTACTACTATTATGGCTTGGCAAGTTTTATTAATACTGTAATTACAATTTTTAATTACCAATATTTTCCTCTTTAAATACGTAATCATTTAATTCTCATTTGAAAGTTTTTTTTTTTTCTATTTATAATTTTCACTTGTAAATAATTTTTTAATTTGAAGGATTTTCGCTATTTTTAAATTTGGCAACAATTTAAAATAATATTCTTTTTTAAAAGTTGTAAAAAATATATCTCGAAATGCTGAAAATCTGAATTTAAAATAGAAATAAAACCTCAAAAAAATAGGTCAAATTAAAATAATAAATGCAGTCTGCACACCGGGACTTATAATGTATAAAATTAGCTAAAAGTGATTAATTTCCTATGTATAGTTTTTGCTCTTATAAAACTTTTTAATGAAACGATTTTGCCACTTAACTTTAACATTAAATATCTCTTAAAATAATTCTTCGATTTGAAAACTGTCTGCATCAGCGTGTGTATCAAACATTTCTCTATAATACGACCGATTTTCATATTTTCGTATGCAATATTTTCTTAATATTAACTATAAATGACCTTCGGTCACAAAAAATTCAAAATCGGCGGCGGCGGAATGTACGCCATTTAACGAACCAAAGATTATAGTTAAAATTAAGTTGTACCCAAAAGCTTTTGGTATCGAAGATAGCAAACTCTTTTTTCCCGAGCGGCACTCAGGCAAGACAGTTAAGGGGTTAAGCAATGTTTAACCTTTTCCTTCGCAGAGTAATTGTGTTTGTAAACTGATGAAATGATGGAAGAACACCAGAATTTATAAACGAATTTATTAGAAAATACAAACTTGCTTAATTTCAAGTACGTTATAAAAGGAAAATTTTTATTAAATATTCTGGGTGCCAGTAAAATAGAAATTTGGTGTCCTTTTTTAACTAAACCGCCCGCGAAACGGTTAAATGTGAATCTGGAGCAGTGCATTTTCCTACCTACTGAACTCCATAAAAGATCTAGCGTCCTCTCTGCAAAGGGTGTGGATGAGGAAATTTCTTTTCCTGAAAGAACTTGCCTTATTCTTATTCAATTACTACAATTAGTTCACACTCTCTCAATATATATCGTGTTCATATTTTCAATCGTTAATAAAATACTTATAATTCATCCATTCAAGTTCAAATACATTTTTTAAAACTTGTAGTGGATGACACTTGATGTTAATACAATTTTTTCAAATATTAATTCATTAATTAAATTTAATTAATTAATTTTAGATTTATACGGGAGAAAAAATGATGGTCATTGTTATTGAACAGCATTGAATGCATCTCCATACCTATAAGGAGGGGTTACCATAGGGTGGATCCTGTTCTGTCGCCAAATACCGCCAAGTTTATCGCCCAGTTGGCGATATAACGCCAAATTTGGCGACCAAAATGAGTCGCCAAAAGTGACGCCAACTTGGCGATATCACTAATTTTTCGCCAAATTCCCACAGACTTCCATTGTAAACCAATAGGGTTTACATGCTTATAGAAAATCAACAAACTCAGATATTTTAATGCAACAAAAAGTAATATTAGCTTAAGAGATTATATTAAATTTTTCTTTGATGACTTAAGTAGGAATTGATTTAAAAAAATATTTTTATATTACTTGTTTTATTATTAAAATTGGATTGTTTATATTATTTTTATGTAGCATTATTGTTATATTGGATATGTTTGTTGTTAAAATTTATTGTTACAAACATTTATTGTTGACATATTCACTGTTCATATATTCTTGTATTACTGAAATAAATGAATATTTTAAATCAGAAATTTAATCCCAAGTATATTTAGTTTACTACTCTTAAGAAATTTATATACCAACAACATCCATCCCCGATTCCGCGCTGTTTAATAATCTCCAGAATTCCCACGTGCAACTTTTCTTCTTTTGACCTCCACATTATTTCATAACTTTTTCTTTTGTAATTACAGGGATAAATATTTTTATGGCATCCCTTTTCTTTAAAAAATATGTATTCCTGTAATAAACTTCCAGATCATTCCGACATTTTCCTGCTACATGTCGAAAGGCAATATATAGTTGATCAATCATTTTCGTTATTTTTATATCTGAAACAAACAAATGCATGATACTATAAATTCAAATACGAGAAGAATATAGTTGATAACTTTTAAGTATCAGACATTCCTTCGATGTACATATTTTCTTTTAATAAAAGAAAATAAGTTAAAACTGGTGTGAATGAATAAGAAAAAAAAATCTTTTTAAAACACCATCAAAAATTTTTAAATACGCTAGGCCTTTCGTAAGATCTGAGTCTTTCTTCGTCAGGCGCAAAGAAGACGTGCTTCTGCTATGAAAGTATTCTCAGTCTTTCTGCTGCTTTCATAGTAGAAGCACGTCTTCTTTGCGCCTGACGAAGAAAGACTCAGATCTTTCGAAAGGCTTAGCGCATTTAAAAATTTTTGATGGTGTTTTAAGAAGATTTTTTTGTTCTTTTTCTTTTAATAGTTTGTTTCCTTGTCATCTCCATATCAACTTGAAACAATGCTTCTTTAACTTCCACATTATTTCAGATTTTTTCCTGTAACCCATTAACTGCCAAAACTATAAGGTTGAAGTTTTCAGTTTTTTGGCCAAACGTCGTTTGCCACCAAAAATTGAGAAAGGTAATTTTCGCTTAATTTGATTTTAAGATTTTCTGTCTTTAAGTAAGGCTAATTTTTTAATTGAAAAACGGTGGTGGGTAGGTAAATAATTTAAACATGCGCATATATTTTGAGTATTGGGTCAACGCAACACCAGTCGGTAACGGGTACATACTTGCACAGGGTTATATACCTTTAAAAGATCTTTTTAATTTAAAAATATGTATTCTAGTAATAAACTTTTAGATTAATTCATAATTCTTTTTTATAAGTCAAAGAGAAAAATATATTTAACCTATATTTTTAAATATTTTTAGACATGCAAAAGAAATATTTTTTATTATAAGGTGAAACTGAAGATGAATTATAGTTTATGAATCTTAGATATTATAGTTACATCATCATTATATTTATATATATACATCATCATACAGGTAACTGAAATATAAGTGTCAAATACTTACCAGTGGAAGATAAATTACTTGAGTCTTTCTAGAAAAATGTTTTTCCTGATACATTCTTTGTTAAGTAAACAGTATAAATGTGTCTCAGGAGCAGTGTATTTTTCCTATCTACATAACTGGCCGTTTTCTTTGCAACTGGTGTTGATGGAATAATTTCATTTCCAGAAAGAACCTGTCTCAGGCTTGATCTATGGTTAGAATAAATGTGATTCTTTACAATATTTTTATTTAGCTTTATTGTTAATCGCGATATATATATTGCAAAAATGTAACCATTGTTATAACAAACAAGCATTTATTATTAAAACATCCATTGTTCACATATTCTTGTATAAGAAAAATAAACGAATATTTAAAATAATAAATTTAATCCTAAATATAGTAATTTATTACTCTTAGGATTTTTGCGTGCATCTAATATGCATATCTGATTATTCATTTCTTATTAATCTCCAGAATTCTCACTTGAACCATTTTTCCAATTGGGCTCCATATTACCTCGTATTTGTTTCTTCTGTAACTTTCAGTGATACATATTTTTATCTCATCTCTTTGTTCGTTTTTAAATATATATACAGTGGCGGTCAAAAGTTTCCGGCCAGCATAAATTTTTTGGTTAATTTGTAAGTAATACCCATATGGAGAGGAGTCTCAAAGTGACACTTATACACATTATTGACATAACAGTTAAGAACTTAATTATGGAATAAAAATTAAATATTAATAAATTTAATTGACAAAATTAATTTCAAAAGAAAATGCATGTTCTCAAAAGTTTCCGGCCACCTTGGCAAGTTTGGAAAAAAATGGTGTTAGAAAAGAAAATAACAGTGATCAACATCATTTACAATTAGTATTTTGTATTCATACATTTAGTATAAGTACATACAATAAGTACTGCGGCGCAGCAACGTGGCATCTATTCAATGAACAGTTGTAGATCATCAGTGTTAAGTTTTGTCCACGGTTCTTGCAATTTTTGTGAAAATGCTGCTAAATTGGAATATTTATAATTCCAAACACGTTTTCAAGTTAGTTTCAAAGATTTTCTATTACATTCAGATCGGATGATTGGACTTTCCATTTCAAAAGCGAAGTTTTTTGTGCGAAAGCCACTGCTTGACGAGCTTGGATGTATGTTTTTTGGTCGTTATCATGATGAAACAAATAGTTGCGACCACAATTTTTCCTTCAATAAGACAGCAAATGCTCTTGCAAGATATTCTTATGCATTGCACTATTCATCTTGTCGCAGATTTCAAATAACGGACAAACGCATTTTTCAGAAAATGCCCCCCACAGCATAACATGTCCTCCGCCGTGCTTCATTGTAGGAATAATATATCTCGCACCTCTATCTTTTGTTTTTAGGTCGTTGGTTGTAATGTTTTTTATCACTCACAAAAAGATTGAACATCGATTCATCTGAAAATACTACTTTTTTCCAGTTTTCACTTGTCCAGTCTTTGTATTCCGTGGCAAACGCCAGTCGGGCCCTCTGAATTTTTTTACTTATGAAAGGTATTTTAACACCGACTGTTCCATAAAGTTCTACGTCACATAAGAATCTTGACACTGTATATAGACTTGTTTCAGCAATAACCATAACACCATAAATCACTTTTAACACCATAAATGGCGTGGAATTGCAGCGGCATTTTCACGTGGGTCATCAACTGCTTTTCTTCTGATAATTATATCCACAAGAATAGTCATTTTCCGGAGTCCTCCTGGACCGTGGCAAGTTCCGAAGGCCATGACCATCTTTATATATATTTTTAAATATCGGTTACTGCAAATTTTCCGATCGACAGCTTTGCCGCAATCTCACGAGAGGATTGTCCCTTTAGCGACAAACAAATCATTCATTTAGGAACAGTAAATTGTTAAACTTTTCATTTTTATTATTTAATTTCATTATTCACCTTGATTAATTAACAAACTTGGCCAAAAAAACACTTTAGCGATAGCAAAAACACCATGAATGACGAATGGTCGGAAACTTTTGCACGCGCGAATTTTAAATTCCTCCCCTTTGCATCAAGTATCTTAAGTAACCAATCAAAATGATCACGTGATCAGAGGTAATTTGCTTATTCCTAACTTTTGGAGCAATTGAACTTCTTCTTCTCTAAAACGTTCTGTCAAACAAATCAAAAAAACTAACTGGCCGGAAACTTTTGACCGCCAGTGTACTTGTAATAAACTTCCAGATCACTTTGACATGTATCTGATTCATGTCGAAGTATAACATATCTTTGACCAATTTTTTTGGTTATTTGCAGTATTGAAACAAACAAATATTTGGGAATATGAATTCACACCGAAGAAAATGTAACGTATTGCTTTTAAGAATCCACTTACCTCCGATATACATATTTTCTTCTAATTCTTTGTTTCGTGGCCACCACCGTCATCCTCGTTTGAAAAATTTCTCCTCTTAACGTCCAGATTACTTCAGAATTTTTCTTTTACTATTCTCAGGCATGCATATTTATAATGCATCCTTTTAATAAACAAGTAATATTAAAATTTTGTTTTTAAAGTCAATTCCTACTTAGGCCATCAAAGAAAAAATTTAATATAATCCCTTAAGCTAATATTAGTTTTTGTTGCATTAAAATATCTCAATTTGTTGATTTTCTACAAGCAAGTAGGTTTACAATGGAAGTCTATGCACTGTAAAAATTAAATCCCAAAACAGAGCAACTCCAAATTAGTCTTGTACCCAATTTAGGTTTAAAAAATAATAAAATCCCTAAATCGGATAAAATCATATCCAAATCAAATCTTTCAGCAAAAGTCATTCCAAAATGAGTAAAAACTGCATACGCAAAATGTCCTCCAGCAAACGTCACTCTGAAATAGACACGCACTCTAACTAATTTAGGTTCCATGGCTTCCCCGTTTTGAGATTGAAGAAATGGCAACGAATGAACGCGCCATCTTGAAATATTTACGTCTGAGGCATGTTGTGTGTGGCGGTATGTTGTATCGGAACTCGTTTCGTTATGTAGTGATGTTTGTGCTACAGACTGCAGCTTATAACTGAATTTATTTATAGGTATGTATTTATCTGTTTTTTATTTATTGAATCTTAATCATTTAAGTAATCACGTTAAAAATGTTTCTTTTTTTATGCGTAACCTTTCGAACTCTTGCATGCATGTTGAAAGTTCCAAAGTTGTATTATCTGTTCTTATGCATCATTACGTAATTCTGATATGTAAAACATTACTGTTTTTTTTACATTGCTAAAGAATGTTTAATAATGCATTATATATAGCTAATGCTAAATAAGCAATAAAAAGCTTTATATGATTTCATAAACAATTCTTTTTTCAAAAATAAATATAAACCAGAATAAAAAAGGTGGTCGCTTTTTTAAAATATGAGATTAGAATCTTTTATTCATAGTTAACTTTATCTTATATGCAATGTAATAGATAACTGCAGCATAGACACATATGTGCTAGAAGCTACATTTTAATATTTTTAAACCATTATATTTGATAAAAAGTAAAAACCGTGAAACACAATTATTGGTATTTGTAAATATACAATTACACGATTCAGATATACAACTGTAAAACTGTTTTTTACATTGCTGAAGCATGTTTAATAATCCAATATATAGAGCTAAATAAGTAATAAAAAGCTTTATATGATTTTATAAACAATTTATTTTTCAAAAATAAATGTAAACCAGGATAGAAAATGTTGTCGCTTTTTAAAATTATGAGATTACAATTTTTTATTCATAATAACTTTATCTTTATAAGCAATGTAATGAATATCTGCAGCATAGACACCTATAAATATGCTAGAAGCTACATTTTGATATTTTTAAACCATTATATTTGATAAAAAGTAAAAACCGTGAAACACAATTTTTGGTATTTGTAAATATATTATTACAGGATTCAGATATACAACTGTAAAACTGTTTTTTACATTGCTGAAGCATGTTTAATAATGCAATATATATTAAGTAATAGAAATAAGTAATAAATAAGTAATAGAAAGCTTTATATGATTTTATTTTTCAAAAATAAATGAAAGACAGAATAAAAAAGGTGGTCGCTTTTTGAAATTATGAGATTACAATTTTTTATTCATAATTAACTTTATCTTTATAAGCAATGTAATGAATATGTGCAGCATCGACACCTATAAATGTGCTACAAGCTACATTTTGATATTTTTAAACCATTATAATTGGTAAATGTAAAAACCGTGAAACACAATTTTTGGTATTTGTAAATATACTATTACACGATTCAGATATACAACTGTAAAACTGTTTTTTATGATGCTGAAGCATGTTTAATAATGCAATATATAGAGCTAAATAAGTAATAAAAAGATTTATATGATTTTATAAGTAATTCATTTTTCAAAAATAAATGTAAACCAGGATAAAAAATGTGGTCGCTTTTTAATATTATGAGATTACAATTTTTTATTCATAATTAACTTTATCTTTATAAGCAATGTAATGAATATCTGCAGCATAGACACCTATAAATATGCTAGAAGCTACATTTTGATATTTTTAAACCATTATATTTGATAAAAAGTAAAAACCGTGAAACACAATTTTTGGTATTTGTAAATATATTATTACAGGATTCAGATATACAACTGTAAAACTGTTTTTTACACTGCTGAAGCATGTTTAATAATGCAGTATATATTAAGTAATAGAAATAAGTAATAGTAAGTAATAAATAAGTAATAGAAAGCTTTATATGATTTTATAAACGATTCATTTTTCAAAAATAAATGTAAACCAGAATAAAAAAGGTGGTCGCTTTTTGAAATTATGAGATTACAATTTTTTATTCATAATTAACTTTATCTTTATAAGCAATGTAATGAATATCTGCAGCATAGACACCTATAAATATGCTAGAAGCTACATTTTGATATTTTTAAACCATTATATTTGATAAAAAGTAAAAACCGTGAAACACAATTTTTGGTTTTTGTAAATATATTATTACAGGATTCAGATATACAACTGTAAAACTGTTTTTTACATTGCTGAAGCATGTTTAATAATGCAATATATATTAAGTAATAGAAATAAGTAATAAATAAGTAATAGAAAGCTTTATATGATTTTATTTTTCAAAAATAAATGTAAGACAGAATAAAAAAGGTGGTCGCTTTTTGAAATTATGAGATTACAATTTTTTATTCATAATTAACTTTATCTTTATAAGCAATGTAATGAATATCTGCAGCATAGACACCTATAAATATGCTAGAAGCTACATTTTGATATTTTTAAACCATTATATTTGATAAAAAGTAAAAACCGTGAAACACAATTTTTGGTATTTGTAAATATATTATTACAGGATTCAGATATACAACTGTAAAACTGTTTTTTACATTGCTGAAGCATGTTTAATAATGCAATATATATTAAGTAATAGAAATAAGTAATAAATAAGTAATAGAAAGCTTTATATGATTTTATTTTTCAAAAATAAATGTAAGACAGAATAAAAAAGGTGGTCGCTTTTTGAAATTATGAGATTACAATTTTTTATTCATAATTAACTTTATCTTTATAAGCAATGTAATGAATATGTGCAGCATCGACACCTATAAATGTGCTACAAGCTACATTTTGATATTTTTAAACCATTATAATTGGTAAATGTAAAAACCGTGAAACACAATTTTTGGTATTTGTAAATATACTGTTACACGATTCAGATATACAACTGTAAAACTGTTTTTTATGATGCTGAAGCATGTTTAATAATGCAATATATAGAGCTAAATAAGTAATAAAAAGATTTATATGATTTTATAAGTAATTCATTTTTCAAAAATAAATGTAAACCAGGATAAAAAATGTGGTCGCTTTTTAAAATTATGAGATTACAATTTTTTATTCATAATTAACTTTATCTTTATAAGCAATGTAATGAATATCTGCAGCATAGACACCTATAAATATGCTAGAAGCTACATTTTGATATTTTTAAACCATTATATTTGATAAAAAGTAAAAACCGTGAAACACAATTTTTGGTATTTGTAAATATATTATTACAGGATTCAGATATATAACTTTAAAACTGTTTTTTACATTGCTGAAGCATGTTTAATAATGCAGTATATATTAAGTAATAGAAATAAGTAATAGTAAGTAATAAATAAGTAACAGAAAGCTTTATATGATTTTATAAACGATTCATTTTTCAAAAATAAATGTAAACCAGAATAAAAAAGGTGGTCGCTTTTTGAAATTATGAGATTACAATTTTTTATTCATAATTAACTTTATCTTTATAAGCAATGTAATGAATATCTGCAGCATAGACACCTATAAATATGCTAGAAGCTACATTTTGATATTTTTAAACCATTATATTTGATAAAAAGTAAAAACCGTGAAACACAATTTTTGGTATTTGTAAATATATTATTACAGGATTCAGATATACAACTGTAAAACTGTTTTTTACATTGCTGAAGCATGTTTAATAATGCAATATATATTAAGTAATAGAAATAAGTAATAAATAAGTAATAGAAAGCTTTATATGATTTTATTTTTCAAAAATAAATGTAAGACAGAATAAAAAAGGTGGTCGCTTTTTGAAATTATGAGATTACAATTTTTTATTCATAATTAACTTTATCTTTATAAGCAATGTAATGAATATGTGCAGCATCGACACCTATAAATGTGCTACAAGCTACATTTTGATATTTTTAAACCATTATAATTGGTAAATGTAAAAACCGTGAAACACAATTTTTGGTATTTGTAAATATACTATTACACGATTCAGATATACAACTGTAAAACTGTTTTTTATGATGCTGAAGCATGTTTAATAATGCAATATATAGAGCTAAATAAGTAATAAAAAGATTTATATGATTTTATAAGTAATTCATTTTTCAAAAATAAATGTAAACCAGAATAAAAAAGGTGGTCGCTTTTTGAAATTATGAGATTACAATTTTTTATTCATAATTAACTTTATCTTTATAAGCAATGTAATGAATATCTGCAGCATAGACACCTATAAATATGCTAGAAGCTACATTTTGATATTTTTAAACCATTATATTTGATAAAAAGTAAAAACCGTGAAACACAATTTTTGGTTTTTGTAAATATATTATTACAGGATTCAGATATACAACTGTAAAACTGTTTTTTACATTGCTGAAGCATGTTTAATAATGCAATATATATTAAGTAATAGAAATAAGTAATAAATAAGTAATAGAAAGCTTTATATGATTTTATTTTTCAAAAATAAATGTAAGACAGAATAAAAAAGGTGGTCGCTTTTTGAAATTATGAGATTACAATTTTTTATTCATAATTAACTTTATCTTTATAAGCAATGTAATGAATATGTGCAGCATCGACACCTATAAATGTGCTACAAGCTACATTTTGATATTTTTAAAACCTTATATTTGATAAAAAGTGAAAACCGTGAAACACATATTTTGGTATTTGTAAATATTTTATTACACGATTCTAATATCAGAGTTTCTCCCAGACAGTTTGAAGAGGGTGCTGCACCCTGGTTGCCCTTAGGTTTACATAATAGCACCCCTCTTGACCCTCATATATAAAATTAGCTCACTTGTTGCCCCAACCTGAAAAAAGTGCCTTTACTCCTTTGTTTATTAAAAAATTACTTGTATAGTAAAAATTGACTCATTGCTGTCTTTGAAATAGTGTTGTCTATTAAATATTAAAAAGTTTTTTTAAAAATCAAAAGAATGTCATTAAAAATGTCAAAAAATGCCTTTAAGAATTTAAACTGTGCCCTTTTCTCACAAGCAGCACCCTGCCCTTTTTTAAACCTGCGGGAAACTCTGCTAATACAGTCAACTCTGTGAAATTCGCCGATGTATAATCCGCAAATGTCTGTTATCCGCACTACATGTTGGAATGTTAACAATGAAAATTGTCATTAAAAGTTCAACTCAAAAGCTAAATTTGGTACTTTATCAATTTTCCAATGAATAAATATTTAAATATGAATTTGGATATAAATATTTAAATTGCCTTGAGTAACAAAATTTTATCTTGGATCAAAAAGTAATGAATGCTCATAGACTACAGAAAAAAATTATTGACAACAGACCAAAACTACCGTTGTGTTGTGGCAATGTTTAAAATAATGAATAGTCAGTAACAATTGTATTTAATTTAACTTTTCTTTAATCTTAATTTTTAAATTTATTAAACCAATGTTGCATTATGTTTTTCTTGTCCATTGTAATTGTAATTTTTGTACAGTTGTTTCTAATTTATAGTCAGACTTTAAAAAATAAAATGTAAACAAAGGGATGATCTATAATCCACTAAAATGTATAATCCACTAAACCCTCGGTCCCTAAGTGTGCGGATTTCACAGAGTTGACTGTATACAACTGTAAAACTGTTTTTTACATTGCTAAAGGATGTTAATTAATGCATTATATATACCTAAATAAGTAATAAAAAGCTTTATAGTATTTTGTGAACAATTCATTTTTCAAAAATAAATGAAAGCCATAAAAAAACGGTGGATGTTTTTTTAAATTATGAGATAATTATGAGTGCCTGTAGAGGTAACCAATTTTTTATTAGTGCAATATAATTATGAGCATCAATATTTTTTGTTTGTTTTTTCTCGTTCATTCCTTGCTGATTAATTTTAAGAAACATTTTTTTATTGAAAAATATTTTAAAGTTAATTTTATTTTAACAAAAGCAATTAGAACTTTTGGTGATTGAAAAAAAATGAAGCAAATTTGTTTCCACAAAATACAAAAGTAAAATAAGGTTAATTAATTGTAAGCTTTAAATTGTGTGTTGAGTAAATTTAAGTTTTTTGACAAATGTGTTTCAGAAAAAAAAGCGAAAAATTTGTTTTTTATGATGTTTTTCATATTTTACATTTTTGTTTGTAGCTGCTGTTTGCTTTCGAAATTCAAAAAATTAGTAAATGCCCCCTGAAGAAACATTGATTAAGAAATGGAAAGATGCTATTGAGTGTTCGAGACATTATTTAAAGAGGACTGAACGTTTTAGCCCCATGACAAAAAACCTATAAATGGGATTAGGTAACCAGGTGTACATTATATACCAGGAATAATCATATGGTATGAGACACTTATTTATTTTTTTCATTTGGTTACTTTCCATGTTATTTATTTTTAACGAGATAATATATTAAGATAAGTGATGCTGCTAAATTTATCAAATCATTGGGAGTCTATTGGCTCTAAAATCTGATTTTGGGGGAGGGGGAGAATGTGAAATATTTAGTAAGGTACTTTCAAGTTATGAATGAATAGAAACTTCATTTAGAAGTACTACTTATAAAAATGTTTGTTTAAAGAAAATACTGCTGCATGGATAGGGGGGAGGGGGGGTTGGCATGGTTCCAAGACCTTTAGTCTCAAAACCGATTTTAGTTCAGTGGAGATTCTTGATTGATATTAAAATTTTCTTTGTATCCTTAAGGACCTTTTCTAGCAAAATTGTTTAATCACTTTATTTTATCATAAAAGATAAAATTTAGTCATAATATAAGTACAAGATATAGAAATCATTAAGCCCATTTCCATTTAGTTATATCTAATACTCGGAGATTTTCTGTATTGACTAGGACATGCTTTTATATCCATGGGACTTTTGGTGGTGGTGGTGGGGGGGGGGGGGGTGGCTTTGACGGAAAAAAAAACAGGATAAAAAATGTTATACTTTTATACAATGCAACGGGGGAGGGGGGTGGGGAGCTTTGAAGATGAAAATCAGGATATAAAGTATTAAAAAAAATTATGTTAAAAAAATTCATCTGGCTGATATTGCAAAAGTGACCCCCCCCCCCCCCCCTCTGCAAAAAGCTACTTAGTTAGGCAACTTTTACCATTGATGATCATGAACGTAGTAAAGTTGAGATGTTACTTCGTATATTTTAAAAAGTTGGGATCTGAGGAAAATCTGACACATTTTAAAAATTGCATGCAGGGGTCGATCCAGGCAAAATTTGGGGCCTGTCGAGGGCCCTTTCACAAAAATCTATTTAATAAAATAGGCCCCTTCACAAAAATAAATTAAATAAAATGGGCTCCTTCACAAAAATAAATTAAATAAAATGGGCACCTTCACAAAAATAAATTCAATAAAATGGGCCCCTTCGTAAAATTCTTTTTCATATAAACTGTTTTAAAATGTGAAATCTGTAAACAAAACCAGGTCATGAAAAACAAAGTTTAGCAAGGGGATTTAAAGAAGATTTTGTTAATAAATTCTTGCTTCGAATTTCAGTAACTGGATTTAAACTTTCGTTACAAAATGTTACTTTTCACAAAAGTATAATAAAATTCACAAAAATAACTTATACCTTTCACAAAAGGGGCCCCAAGAATAAAAACCTGCATCGACCCCTGGCATGGTATACTTAAAATGTCATAAGTCTTCTTTGAAAATCGCACAGTACAGTGTCATGCTCAATATGCCTAAAATAAACTCTTAAAATTTGTGAATCTCTGAAAAAATTATGTATGCTAAAATATGAATTGCTTGATTGATATATGTACATGTGTATATAATACAGGGTCACCGACAAATGCCTAGATTAAAAAAAAAAAATAAATAACATCGAAACCTTTTATGTTAAATGAGTAATACTTTCACTACACGATAATTGTTGAACGCAAGTTTGGTTTTTGTTCACCAGAATTCGTTTACGTGTCTGTGTTATGCGCGGATTAGTTGCACAGTCGTCAAGGTCAGCCGACATGCCAGACTGCAGCTGCTCAGTACAATGTTGACTGTGCCACAAAAAGCACAGTGCGTGATTTGGTATGTGGAGTCAGTCAATAGTCAGTGTATAGCGGAATTCAAAATAAGCGCAGCAAATATAATAAATTTCTGCATGTAAAAGAATAAAATAGCCAGAATGTTATTTTCTCATTATATTTTTGCAATAATAAATTTATAGCAAATACTGTAGCCAAAGAAGAATGAAAGAATGACATCGCCTGAACCGCTATTGTAAAAGGATTGTATAAGAGAAAAAGAACCATCTGGTATAAAATGTTAAACAGAGAAAGAGATTCTTCAGTAAACGTTGAATTATGTTTTTTTTTTTTAATTTTTGAACTCGCATACATCAAATGAAAATTGTTATGGATTAAAAAGTCGGCAAAACGTTTTGAAACACTGATGCTGAGATTTTGCACTGAGTGCTAATAATCAGGGCTGCGGAGTTGGTGGGGGAAAATGGACGACTCCGACTCTCGATGAAAAATGGGCCCGAATCCGACAACACGGCCCTGCTTGTAAAATGGACGACTCCACTCAGACTCCTAGAATTTTAACAGATCAGACTCTGACTCTTTCGCTCAAAAATGGGCCCAACTCATACTCCGCAGCCCTGCTAATAATGCTGCTGTTTAATGTTTTGAGGATTTTAGATTTACTCTGTATATGTATATGAATGGGTTAAAACATTTTTTTGTGGGGTGGGGGGGGTGGGGGTTGTAGTATATTCATATGTGTGTAACAATAGATTTGGGTGATTAAATGTACAAATGCAAAATGAGCTGGAAATAATGTTTGTTAGTTTTGTTATTTGTGCTATTAACTAATGAAATAACTTATTTGCAATTTTTATTAATTCTGTAATTATTTATTGCTATAATAATTATAATTTTCCTCTGTCTTTTTAGGGCACCACAAATTGCCTCTTTTGAAATTGCCAATAAGCACCCTTACTTTTGAAAAATAATGAAATTCACCTGTAGTTGTAGACAGAGATTTCACGCAAAAATCTTCCTAATTCAACAGTATTTCTAGTGGCCAGGACCTTGCAAAAATGATCATCTTTATTTCTTTAGGGGGGAAAAATGTTATTTAATTGTATTTTTCAACTTGTAATTCATAAAATTAATGACATTTATTATACTAAAGCTATATACTATTTTTTTTTCTTATATAATTACTAAACACATTAGTACTATTACATTTCCTCATGAAATAATACCCTTTTTTGCAACTAGCATCCTGTCCTTTACTTTCTAGAATGAATAGTAAATTATTATTTATCTTAGTAATTAAGGCATAAAAATGTGTATTATGTCTCTAATTACACAGTTAATTGTTTAATAATTATTAATTTTAAATTGTGTTAAGAAATTTAATATTAAATGCAATTATTAATAATTTTAATAAATGTAAATATCACTAGTATTTAATTCAGTGTTACATAATTATTACAAAATATAAATGTAGGTATATAACGTTGTATGCAATGAAACCACCAATTTGCAGTTTTTATAATTTATGTAATTACAAACTAATAATTATAATTTTATTAATTAAAGTTCAAAAACACAGATTGCATGTGCAATTACAAGTTTGTTTTGGAAACCTAAAACTGTTGGTAGCTATTCAGTATTTGAACGATGGGGGAAAAAAATAATAAAATCCGATTTAAATTAAAAAAATCATTTAAATAAAAAAAATCCGATTTTTTAAAATGATTTTTTATACCCTAATCAAATAGCACATTTAAAAATAAAAATTCTAAATTAAATATAAAGAATCTCAGCTGACACATCATTGTACAGGTACACACTGAATACATTGTGAAACATATTAAACGATTAATGCATATTTTTACCTATTGGAAAATATTTGTCTTATTTGATTTTCTGGTACTTTTCAGTTAGCCGGGCACCAGTGTTATATATAGTATGCATACCTACCTGTATATATACATGTGTATGTATATATATCGTATACACACACACACATATATGTATATATACATATACAGGGTGTATCTGAAATGCTTCAACAAACTTAGGGGGGATGATAGTACTCATCAAGACGAAAAAAAAAATACAATGGAATATGGGGTCGCAAACCACTTATTGGGTCACAAATACAGGGTGTTTCACCCTAACTGAAGTCAGCTTGTGTGTAATAATTTTGCGAGAAATTGAAATATTGCAATAAAAAAATGTAACGATATGTACATTATTTTGTATGAAATGTGATAACATCACGAAAAGTTCTGGAAAACAGGGTACTCATACAATCGATGATACTGTATGAACTGATGATCACTGTCCAAAATGCGGAGCGTCCAATGCATACTGCTGGCGCTTATAATGGAAACTTCTATCACTTTTTTTGTGATGTTATCACATTTCATACAAAGTAAGGTACATATCGTCACATTTTTATTGCAATATTTCAATTTTTCGCAAAATTATTACACACAAGCTGACTTGAGTTAGGGTGAAACACCCTCTATTTGTGACTCAATAAGTGGTTTGCGACCCCATGTTCCACTGCATTTTTTTACGTCTTGATGAGTACTATCATCCCCCTAAGTTTGTTGAAGCATTTTCGATGCACCTTGTATATGTATATATAACATCGACGCCCGGCTAGCTGAAAAGTACAGATTTTTTTTTTAATAAAAGATTTTCTACAAGGATATGGGAAACTTTGAAATAATTTAATATAAGTCATTCAAAAGTATTTTTATTCATATTATGTAGAGATCTCAATATGTCCTTATGAACATGTAAATAACAAATTGTTAATATAATTTATTTGTGAACAAATTTGGAAAATAAAAATAAGGATTTTATGGTTAGTCTGAAATATATTTGTTTTTTAAATATAAGCCGACTTCCAAAGCTGACGTAGTGAGTTTTCAAAAAATGTTTCCTTAAATGTGTTAAAATATATAGTTTTAAAACCTTGTAAACTAGAAAATTTTTACTTGGGGAATTTTTTCAAATTTTATCTTCTTCTTCTTTTTTTTTTTTTTTTTTTAATACTGAGGTATCATTAATCATTACTTTGCTGCTGTTCTGTTTTTGTCCAATGAAATGTACATAATGACTAGCAATTAGTTCAGTAAAATTTGCTATTAATATTATTATTATTACAGGATAATACTGCTGTGGGCAACGCCATTCCAGTTAAAAGCCACCCTCCCATGTCTTATAGCATTTGGAATGTAAAAAAGGGTAAGGTGCTGTTCTGGTATGTCAATGAGGTAGCAGTTTTTTCAGAGAAATGCCTAATAAAGGTAGTTGGTTGCTGCTAGCAACATGTATGGTTTGTTAAAACAGTTTGACTTGTAGTTGTGTTTTAAATAAATATTCTTTTACTGTATAATTGTTACTTTTATTTATTTTTTCTGTTCTTTATAGTTAAACAGAACAAAAATACACAACTAAATATTTAATATATTTATATTTGCTGTCCCATTATTCTTAAAAATTTTTTGAATTTCAAATATGATGGTGAATATTCTTAACATCAAACGGATTTTAAAAACTTAAAATCATTGATATTAAAAACATATGTAAAGAAAAGAAAGACCTTATATTAACTCCAAGGTCTTTTGAAAGGATAGCTGTCATGAAAAATTACATGAAAATGATCATGTTTGTGCTCGTTAGATCTCGGTGTTAATTAACATCTTTCTTTTCTTTACATTGTTTTGAATACCACTGGTTTTGAGTTTTTAAGACCAATTCATTTGTAATGGAATAGTAAATAAATTTTAAGCATCTTTTTTAGAAAATTTAGGATTATTTTAGTTATATTAATGCAGTGTGAATGTAACATTCTGCTTTAAACTCTTTTTGAGTTTTTCTATTCTATTGTTATCGTCTTCAGTCGGTATTTGAGTAAATGAAATGAGATCGGGTTATTTTGCTAAGTTTAAAAAAAAAAAAATGCACATACATATTTACCAAGTCTGATTTTTTTTTTTATTGCATACTCTTGTTTTTAAATTATTTTAAGTTACGCATCGCTGAGGAATTAAAAAAAAATGTCAAAGATTACTTTCTTTGTGATTGATCATGGGAAAAAATTTTCTTTTTAAATATTATATATTTTTACCAGCAATTGGGTTCCATTTGTAACAAAGTGCTTATATTTCCTTATTTTTCTTTCATTTTTAAGAATTTTTACAAGTACTCTTCTCAAGTTCATGCTTTACTTTCAGAGTAGGATGCAGTTTTCAAATAATAAAATTTGCTTATGATAGTTTAACTGATCCAGTGGTGTTAAAACTGCTTACTTGATATTTTTGTTAATGCAAGAGATTTAAAAAAATAATAATATATATTACTTTTTTCAGCAGTTGGTAAATGTGGCATTGTTTAAAATCTAAATATAGTTTCATTGACAGTATCTGTAATAATATCTTGTCATATAGTATGGAAAGACTAGAAATAATAACTAAAAACTTTAAATCAATAACTAAAATTACCTTTCAACTTTAATCTCAATTTAAATTAAATGATTGCTAAGTGAAACCTATTTTTATAGCCTGAAAATTTTTAATAAAGATTTTCATTTAGTTTAAAAAATTTCATTTTATTTTATACAGAAGTTTTTATTACTTAATTTTTCTGTGTGTTTTATCTGGGTTCAAAATCTTGTAAATTTTCAAATTGTTTGGTTTATAAAAATTTGTTTTATAAAGCTATTTAATATGGTTAATTAAATTGTATATTTTCTTATAATTTACTGGCCTTCACAATTTTTATTCTTTTTCTATGAAGATTTCAATTTAGACAGCTGAAAAAAAGTATATTTTCCATTACAAAAATGTAAAATTTTAATGCTGTGCTTTATAAATTTTCAGAATCTGTAGTATATCTTATGGATTTTTTTCTTCTTTTTAAATAGAGCAAAAAGGGACCCAAATTGGGTTGTAAGATTGCTGGGTAATGCAATGTTCCAAATTGGAAAGTGTCTCTTTATAACTCAAAATGGGTATAAAAAGTATCCATTTTAAGTTTATTGCTGATCCTAAATTAGAGTACATAGTTTCCATTAAAGAGTGAAATTTTAACCCATTTTGGTTAACTGGATTCTAAGTTGGGTTTCTTACAGGATCCAAATTGGAGATATCCAAAATGGGTAGATATCCAAAATAGGTTTATCTGGTACCCATTTTGGATAAACTCAGAATTCCAATTTGGGTTCTGCTATAAACCCAAAGTAGACAGTTTTTAAAACCATTTTGGGTTACAAAGAGACACTTCCAATTTAGAACATTGCTGTACCCAGCAATCTTACAACCCAATTTGGGTCATTTTTTGTTCCATTTTAGAATTTTTTTTTTACAGTGTGGGAATTTGGCGAAATATTAGAGATATCGCCAAGTTGGCGTCACTTTTGGCGACTCATTTTGGCGATATATCGCCACGTTGGCGACAAACTTGGCGGCATTTGGCGACAGAACAGGGTCCCCCCGTTATCCTCAATGTGGTTTTTCGTTGGTGGTGGTGGGGGTTTTCCGCCGGAGCGTTGAACCTATGCCAAATTTGGTGGGTGCTCCGGTTGAGTGATCCTATGGTAACCCCTTTTTCTTTCTCACAAAATCCTCCTGCCCCTTTTGGGGATATTTTAAGACTCTTTTGGAAACATTTCTTCTGGACAGATTTATCACAGTGCCATTTGGTGGTTCTTCAGTTTTTCTACAAGTTGTAGTGTTATTATTTTTGGATTATTTTACTGCTTTTATAAACAGTTATTCTTGGAACTTTTATTTCTGACACATTTACGATCAAGTGATGTATTAGGCATGTCTTTGACATTAAGCTCATCGGTCCCACCTGTGACGTTGATGTGAAAAGTCTGTGGTTCTTCAAGCTTTACCGAAATGGTTTCTTTTGTCCAGAACTATTTTTGAAGTTAATTGGTAATTATTGAGTTATGTACATAGTGCTGAGTTACTGCAAATGGACAATTTTACAATTTCCAAAGGCAGTTTTCAAGGACATTTTATCTGGACATTATTACTTCGTAGCACTGACTTGTTACATATGACTAACGTGATAATCATCATTTTCCAGTGACTGATAACGTGATATTCACGTATAGTTTCGTTAAGTTTCGTTCATACTGTATATGACTTTTTCTACTGTGTTATCAAGTGTTATCAAGTGTTTGAGCTTGATCGTCTGTAAATTTACGTTATTTTTTGGTACACTGTCGGTGTTTTACAAGAAGTGTTCTTTTTTATTATTTATTTGTTTTTATTTATTTTGTTTAATTTCATTTTGGTATCTGCAATCTATGTAATCATTGTATGTAGATATTTTTCGTTCTAGTGAGATTTTCACTATAGTTTGTTTCATTTAACCCTGTTTTTCTATTTTATTTGGGATTGTTATCTTCAATGTGGTTTTTCGTTGTTGGTGGTGGGGGGTTTTCCGCCGGAGCGTTGAACCTATGCCAAATTTGGTGGGTGCTCCGGTTGGATGATCCTATGGTAACCCCTTATTGAAAATACTTTCATTGATCTTCAATAATCTTCATTGATCTTGGCCGCCATTTTTTCCCATGCAAAACTAAAATTAATTAATTAAAATTTAATTAATGAATTAATATTTGAAAAAAAAACTGTATTAACATCAATTGTCATCCAGTACAAGTTTAAAAAAATTTATTTCAACTTGATAGGATGAATAATGAGTATTTTATTAACGATTGAAAATTTGAACAAGATAAATATATGAATAAATAAATATAGGGAGAGCGTGAGCTAATAGTAGGAATAATAAATATAAAAATATAATAGTAAAAATAAGTATGCCTGTCATAAACTTATAGATTAATTCAAAGTTTTCTTTCTCTAAGTTGAAAAGCGACATATATTTAATCAATATTTTTAGACATGAAACAAAGAAATATTTGACATTATAAATTCAAACCTAAGAAGAATTATAGTTTTTTACTCTTAGATATTATACGCACCTCTCATATATGGGGCATTTTCACAATCTTTTGACTTTTGGGGGAAAAAAATCTGACAAAATTAAACTTGCTAAAATAACATTTTAATATGATAGACTAATGCCTTAATGATTCAAAATAAAGAAAAAATGGTCAGCAGCGAAAAATGTTTTATTTAACTGAGGTTTAAGTTAAACTTGCGAGTTTAATTTTCCTTACCATTTTACCACTATAACTTTTTATTTTCTTCTAAATTTTTACTTATAATGAATTTGCATAGTACCCACAGGACATTCAAATAAGAAATAATAACAATGTAGTACTTTTAATACAGAATTTTTGTATAACATTGTCTTAAAGGGGTGTTAAAGAAGGGACGGTAAGGTAAAAAAAAGGGGATGGTATTGGAAAAAAGGGACGAAATGGTAAAAAAAAAGGATTGTAAGGATGGAACGGTAAGGAAAATTACCACCTATTTTTAGGAAAATCATGTTAAGACTAAGTGATAGCCACAATGTTCATTGATTTTTAGAAACAGTTGTTAACATTGGATTAATTTTTTTTTTATTTACCTCGAAAAGTGCAAGAATAAACCTTGGGGACGGTGAGACTACCAATAAAGCCACGATGCTTGAAATTAATATTTAAATGCTGATTTAAATTCTACAGTAAATTTCCTGCCAAAGAATTTTAGACATTATTTCTCTAGCATACTTCTGCTTGAGAAAAAACTTGAAAAAAATTCTGTGGCTGCATATGAAATGATTTTCTGTATAATTTTAGAAGAGGTAAGGAATCTAAAACCCAGGAACAGGGTTTAAAAAATAATAGCAACCCTAAAAATGTGTGCAGGTTAATTTTTAGCTACATATTTATATAAAACAATAGTTCTAGTTTCAGAAAAAAATTTCATCGAATTATTTTTATTGAAACAATTTTATCCAGACAGCTAGCTCCACACTTAAAAATCAGCATCAGGGACACGGGGCGGAATAGGAGTTTTCCAGGTGTTTGGACCCCCAACATCGTTCAAAACTTATTTATCTCGTTAATATTGTTTTGCAATCATGCAATGGGATGTTCCCCAGTGTATGAAATAAAAAAAAATACAAAAACGTGTATTAAAATAAAAATTATTATTCAGGGACATTAAAGTCAAAAGATTGTGAGAATACCCCATATATGCACTATTTTACAGGTAACTAAAATACAATCGTCAAATACTTACCAGAGGCGGTAAAATTACTTGAAGCTTGTGAGTGAATGTGTTTTTCCTTATCATTGTTTAAGCACGTGTATAAATGTGTCTAAAGAGCAGTATGTTTCCCTTAGTTACTGAACTGGCAATTCCTCTGCATGCAAGCCGCGTGGATGGGAAAATTCAATTCTAGTAAGAATTTGACTCCTTATCGTTCTGTTGTTAAAAGTAACGTGATTGTTTATATGTATCTAACTTTATTGTTAAATGCGGTATATTTGTTGTATAAATGTAAGTATTGTTATAACAAACAAACATTTATTGTTGCCATATCTATTGTTCATATATTCTTGAATAACAGAAATAAACGAATATTTTAAATTATAAATTCAATCCCAAGTGCAATTAGTTTATTACTCTTAAGAAATTTATATACTTTCGATTTTCATCTTTGATTCTTCTTTGCTCAGTCACCTGTATTCTCACTTGAAACTTGTTTCTTTTAGCCTCCGAAGTACTTAATGATTTTTTTCTATAATTTATTGTCAGACATATCTTTATGGCATCTTTTTTTTTAAAGATGTGTACTTGTAATAAATTCCAGATCACATCGAAATTTTTCTTCTTCGTGTTGAAAGGCAACATACCTTTTTTCCTTATTTGTAGAGTAATACCAAAAAAAAATCATAACTTCGTCAATTCTAAAGATATCAAATTTTCATATTGACATGTTTTTGATAGTATCAACTCTTACAGCAAAAAAAAAAAAAAAAAAGAAAAAGAAAAGAAAAGAAAAGAAATTAAACAAAAATAGGGGTTGACGAAAAAAATATCGTATTAAGGGTGTACTCAAATCCAAAACAGCTTATTTTCTGACTCATTTTTAAATACTGTGCTGCATTGGTCAATATTTTGGTAAAGGCAGAATATATTTAAAACATTGCTGTCAAAGTGGGCATTTTGAACAGAATTTCCCGAAGCAATAGTGCTAGCAACGAAAAAAATGGTCGTTCTGAAAAAATAATTCTAAATCAAGTTCTAATTAATTGAACGAAAAATAAAAACACGGGTCGCTTATAAATCTCTTCAAAAAATCACGTCAGCAAGTTTCATGTTTTTACTTTTAAAAATGAGTCTGAAAATGTGTCAGAAAATTTCGAGTTGTTGAGCGTGGAAAAATATTTTTTTGAATGCTGTCTTAATATGATCCTAATAAAACGAGCTCTTACAGAAAAGTGAAATTAAAAATTCGTCAAAAGTGGTCAGATAAAATTGTTAAGCTGTATTTATCTCTAATCTTGATATACTTTTTGTTGGTGAAATTAGCACTTAAATTCGAAATCTACCTGTGCCTGTAGGCTAAGCCGGCAGGTATTTTTTAATAAAAAAAATATGTATACCTGTAATAAACTTCTAGATTGCTTAATTTTTTTTCTATAAGTCGAAAAGAAACATAACTTTAGTCTATAGTTTAAATATTTTTAGACATGAAAAAGAAATATTTGATATTTTAAGGTGAAACGCTAGAAGAATGGAAGACCCGAGTGGAAGAATATGTTGTGTACCAAAAATTAAAATTCGAGAAAATTGAAGTGAAAGTTCTTTGTTGTAATTTATTTATTTAATTCTTCCTTAGTAGCATATGTTTGAATGTTAAAATGTGATACCAAACTCTCCTAGAAAAGAATATTAACATTTATTTATAAATACTAGAAATTAATTTCACCGTTTAAATCATTAATATAAAAAGATACTGTCGCATATAATCAATACTAAGTAGAATTTTAGTATTTTAGTTTTACCATATGATATAATACCTCATAACGCTTTCATACATAAAAGAATTTTTGAGAAAATGCATCGTAACATGTTCTTCTACTAATCTCAACAATTGTAGTTTATTCCTCTTAGAAACTATACATGCATCTGATATATATGCGTCATTATGCAGGTAACTAAAATATAATTGTCAAATATTTGCCAGTGGGTGATAAATTGCTTGAGGCTTTCTAGAGAAAGCGTTTTTCCTGATCCATTCTTTCTTAAGGAGACCGGGAAAACCTTATCTCCGCCATGTTAAATTCACCAACCTTATGTACCTTTTTCCCAGAAATAGTGAAAAAGATAGAGGTCTAGATTTTTTAGAGTAGTTAGAATAACATGATTTATGTATTTTAACAGACCATTTTCTTTCTATGTGAAACTCAAAATTAATTATTTATTGAAAGTCATTTTTAAATTAGCGTTTTCGGTAAGATTTCACTCCCTAAAATAAATAATTCTCAACAAATCATTAAATTCCTATGTTAAAGTATACAATATAACATAATATAAGTATTAAAAAACTCTGAGTTCTTAAGTTTGATCGATATTGAAAAAAAGGATCATAAACATGAAAAATCCAAGTTTTGAGAAAAGTCAATTAAAGATTTAAATGGTTATTAAGCTGTGAAGTACTCTTAGAAAGAATGAATAATTACACAACACTTATTTTTTATATATATATATAAACATGTGTGACACATCGTTTGAAAGATAAAAGTTTAAACTAATTAATGATATAAAAAAGTAAAAATCAATTTTTTGGTTCAATTTCGCTTTTCCGGTTCCCTTAAGCAAACTGTAAAAATGTGTCTCAAGAGCAGTGTATTTTCCCTACTTGCTGAACTGACCATTCTCTCTGCAACTGGTGTTGATCAGATAATTTCATTTCCAGAAAGATCTTGCCTCTCTTGTTTTATTATTAAAATAAATGTGAATCTTTACATTATTTCCATTTAGCTTTGTTCTTAAATACGATATTTTTTGTAACAATGTAAGCATTTTTATAAGACAAACATTTATTGTTGACATATCCATTGTTGATATAACCTTGTGTAACTGAAATAAACTAATATTTTAAATTACAAATTTAATTTCCCAAATATAATTTATTACTCTCAAGATTTTTGCATCTTCAATATGCATATCTGATTTTTCTTTACTTAGTAATCACCAAAATTCTCACTTGAAATTTTTTTTTTTTTTGCCTCCTTACTTAATGATTTTTTCTTGTATAATTTATTGGCATGAATATTTTTATGGCATCTTTTTTTAAAAGATGCGAATCTGTAATAATCTTCCAGCTCACTTCGACATTTTTTTTCCTGTCGAAGGACAACATATTTTTGAATAATCTTTTATATTATTTGTAGAGCTGAAACAAACAAATATTTAATACTATAAATTCACACCTAAGAACAATTTAATTTATTACTTTTAAGAACTATGCATACCCCTGTTTCTCCCCGTGGCCGAACGCATAAGAGCGTTAAGTACCCACGGTGTTATTACCGGGTTCAACTCCCAACGGTTCCATGGCGCACGCTTATTGTGGAACTCCCGGCTGTATTTGTGTTGTCCAACATTTCGTCTGTATCTCGGTTGCACCTTGTTAATGGAAGTAAAAAATAAGAAGATATATATATATATATAAAGAAAGAAAAATTGTATCAAGTCCTGTATGTGTTCTATGTTTCTGGGAATGAAATGGATCATTCGCGACAAAAGCCGAAGTAGCTATAGGTCTCAAAGCAACCCCAATTAATTGTAATTATAACAACGTAGGTGAAAACACTATAACAATAATAATCTTTCTGAAATAACCGCTATCAAACCATACATGTGCTCCCAAAAAATATCGATTTTTTTATAAATAAAGTGCCAAAACAGCACCGAATAAAAATCATAGTCATGAATAAACCTTTAACTTTAAATTGAACTTAAGTATAAGTACGAAAAACATAAAAAAAATCTTTCAATATACGAAATTTTGCATATATTCGTATAACGAGATCCAGCGTTTTAGGAGGATGACGGGAGCATGGTCGTAGGCTTCACTTGTGCCGAACTATGGCCACTCCCTAGTTTAAGCTACTTAGTCTAACCGGGTGCTCTCGTACTTTTTTTATTTTGGCTGCAGGTTCCAAAAATGAAAAAGTCCTTAGAAAATCAAAAGAAAAAAAAAAACTGCAGCCAAAATCGAGAAAGTACAAAAATACCTTATTAGACATCGGCATCAGCACCATAAGAAAAAAAATTATTTAAAAATATTATAATACAAACGAGAAATTTTAAAAGAACGCTGGTATTGGTTTATCATTATGTTGGAAGTATCTCTTTTTAATAGCGTGGGCTCTTAAACATCATATCATTTTAATAGAAATTTCAGGGAAATTACAGCTTTTAGAATGCCTACATTTTAAATTTCAAAAAGTTTTTTTAACGGTATTTTTTTTTTATTTACCGGTATCGATACACATAAGTGGAGTTTTACTATGATTTTGAATGGTTAGAACGAATTGTAAAGATCTGAAATTGAATCGCGAACTCTTAATTAAACATAATATTTGATTAAAATGAATTTCGATAATATTTATTTATTTATTTAGAATATTTATGTAATTAAAATGAAATTTTAAATGAAAAAGGAAATAATAAGTAAACATTTTGTGGATATGGAATGAAATCAACTTATCTTCACCAGATCTCATTAAAACTTCTGCCGTTTGGATCGATACCATAGCATAAAAGGCAGAACCTCCTTCTACGTCAGCAGCAGAGTGAAAGAAATCATTAGCATCACAATGCGGGAAAATAAAAGAAGTTTTAAGGAAAATTTTCAACAGGTTTTTGACTGCTAAAAGAGTAAATATTTTTCTACAAAACATTTGGTAGGATAAATTTAAACGCTTGAATTCAAGTAAAATGTGTAAGAAGTTGTCGTGCACTACAATTGAAGACCTGAGTAGAAGAAGATTTTATGCAAGAAAAATTAGAATTCGAGAAAATTGAAGAGAAAGTTTTTTGTTCTAATTTAGTTATTTATTTCATTCCTAAATTATCAGAGAAAAAAACTGAAATAGAGATTCGAAAGTAATTTATGACTTTTTCAGTTTGTTTATTTATTTATTTTTTTAATGTTAATTGTCTTCTTCATACTTAAATTGTACCAAACTCTGAAATTTTCAACACAAGCATCTTATTTCGACATCTTATAAGATTTTTTCTGTAAATTCCATGGAACTATTATTAAAGAGGAACTGGCATATTTTTTAAAAAGTGAAGCTTCAACTGTAACTGCTATCACAGGCTATGTTTACTGCCGGTGGAAACTTCCACCAGTAAATTTATAAAGAAATTTTCAACTTATTTAAACGCCTTATTATTACAAAATTTCAGTCATAAGTAATGGTAGAAACAGATTTTCACTTTTACTGGTAGAATTTTACTTTGGCGGTAGTTAGGCCCTGCCTTTCCACCATATTGTGACAACCAGGAAAGCAAACTGACAGTTTAATGAGGCAAACTGACACCAGTAAAAACAAATAGACATTTTTGTGACATACTGCAGAAAAATTTCCAGGAATAAGACGCTTATATAAAACGAAATTTTCTGTTCAGTTTTACTGGTGGGATGTTTGCCCTGGCGATAATCAGAAATTGAAGATCCTATTTTTAAAAAAAGCAGCCGACATCTTGTGACAACTTCCTCAGTTACTTCACTCGCAACTGGTAGACAGTACACTATATGTCTACTCCGCTTTATTCATAACTCCATTGTAAATTCTACCTTAGAATACCAAATGGCAACGAGAAATCATTCGGTGAAGTAGTTTAAAAATTATGAAGGTTTAAAATTTAGAACTCTTGATGTTCAAATCATTTGTAATCTTTTCAAAACATATTGTAGTGTGACCAGTTTATTTAAGCGGACAGTTCCCCTCCAACCGGTCAAAAATGCTAGAAAACTGATTCAATTTCCACACCTTTTCGCAAACTAACTAATAAAGAAATTCAATGAAATTTTCTGGATTGTTAATTATAGCATTACTTGTTACAATAAACACAACAGATTGATGAAAAATATTTAAATTAATTAGAAAAACTTAATTAAATAACCTACTGGGGTTTTTTTGTTTTCTTAATTACTATATAATCACTGCGGGCATGATATCTCGTGTTCATGTTAATTTATTAACTTTAAATAGACTTTAATTAAAAGATAACATTTCGCTTAACATAATCAACTAAAATCTTTTAATTATCTTCATTTATAATATTTATAATTAATAATAAAATTAAAAAAAGAAAATCTGTAAAATTTCTCGCATATTTTTTTAAATAAAATTTTTATTATTTAAGATAATTCTAAGATGTTAGTTCATTTTATGCAGATGTATCATATTAATGTACTCAGAAAATTTTAACACGTTATCTTTAATAGCTTTTGAGAAATCATGCGAGCAGTGATATATAGTAATTACGAAAAAAAGGTTAGGTTATTTAATTAGGTTTTCCTAATTAATTTAAATTTTTTTCATCGACCTGGTTTCTTTATGCAAGTAATGCTATATTTAATAATCCAAAAAAAATTCATTGAATTTGCTTTACTAGTTAACTTTGTGAAAAGGTATGGAAATTGAATCAGTTTTCTAGCATTTTTGGCCGGTTGAAGGGGAACTGCCCCCTTAAAATATAACTCAAGGAATGAATGCTTTATCATAATCGAAGCTTCCACAAATCGATTTCTGTTACAAAATTCATTCAGTTTCATTCATATTTTTTTCGTAAATTAATCGATATTTTTCTTTTCGAAAAAATTTTGAATTGTAACCCATCAATTTTGTTAACAAAAATAGATTTCTAAACGCTTCAACGATGTGAATTCTAAAATTATATCTTTTGCGGAAAGTAGTTCTGGAGTTCTATCCGCATTGCAATCTGTTTTGCAACGACCAGTTGGAGTTCCAAATTTCAAATCTTTCTTATTCCTAAACTACTTGACTGCATGACTTCCCGTTTGGGTAAAATTTAATGACATAGCCAAATATGGTATCAAAATTAGGCGTTCGTATTTAAAATTTCAGAGTTTGGTACAATTTCAGTATGAAAGTTGTTTCCTAAGTTTATTTTTTATGTAAATTGAAAAATATATCATTTCTGATTGAATGGTTATTTTGGTTATTTTCTGGCACAATTTTGTGATTAAAATGCATGGGGTGCTCACTTTTTATTTTGGCCGACTGCACTTTCATACTTATTTGCAGAGAAAATGAGTTCATCCAGGGAAAAAAAAAAAACTTGTGAAAAGGATTAGAAAGTATGTCCCCTTTATTGATAGTGCAGTACTAAACCGTAAGCAGAAATGGCGTTGCGCATATTTAGTGTACCTATTACATAAATATAATTCAAATAATATTTTTAATAATATTCTTCTGAAAAAATATATTGGCTTTTATAAATCCTTCATTATAATTTTTTGAAATATTAAATCTATTATTTAAACCTAAAATATTGAGTTTCTTTAAAATTTAGAAGATATAAGAAGTCTAAAGTTCTACATTTTTCTTTCTTTTATAGTAATCTATAATACCTATTAAGGTTTTATCACAGCGAAAATTAATTGAAGAATAAATACCCAGGTAAATACCCGGGTATCTATACATAGAGTCTAGATGGATGGTACCTTAAAAATAAATACCCGAGTATATTACATCACTGAGCACACATCAAATCCTCCCACAAGAGTTTAAGGGGGCATAGAATCTTTGAGGTTTTAGAAACATTCAAAAACATCGCCTTTTTCAAAGTACCAAAAGACAATCACTATGCAATTATGATCTTTTTTTCCCCTTTTTGCCTAAAGTTTTTAACTTTAACTACATTATCCAAAAAATTAAATTTTGTAAGTTCAAAATTAATATTTAAATTTTAAATTAAAAAATTCATCTGACTAATACGTGATTAAGTGATGCGCGCATGATAAAATCCTAAATTATGCATACAGAAAACAATTTTTGAACAAAATAGAATCTTAACTTAAAACTAAAATGTACACAAAAAGTTTTATTTAAAATTTAATATTAGCACAAAATAAAAAAAATTTCAAAAATTTCAAAAAAAATTTCTAGTTTTCTAAGTGGAAAAAAATAAATAACCAAGATATGTGATTTTTTGTTGCTGTTGTTGTTTTAGCATGTAGACTATAAAGAAAAACATATTTGGTTAAATTTTTTTAAGCTGTAGCTTATATAGTTTAGAAGTAACAATGTGCGCAATCTCCAAATTTACTAATCTGAGAAAACGCTTTTGAATGTTCCAGTATCTACGGACGTTCGATGATACTCTCCGTCTATAAATGATTATAACTCAAGAAATAATGCAGCATTTTGAATGGTTTTTTTTTGCATATGGTTGAGAAATTTTAAAACATCTAGAATCAAACAGAAACCGAAAACTGATTTTTTAAAAGTTTAAAGGTCCAAAGTGATTTTTTTACAATGTGAATACAGGGATTTACAGTGATTTTTTTAAGAGTGGATGCCCACCTATGGTGAGGAAAATTGTCAATTTGAAATGGAGAGTGTTTGTGCCAAGCCGTAAAATCGTACATATCTCATATATTATCACATTTTGCGTTAAGACCGCAAAAGCTCCAATCCTGAAAAATGAGAGAATGCTGAAAATCAAATCACTCAAATAATTAGAATTCATTTCCATTTAAAACTTTATTTTGATGAGTAAGATGGGGTGCCCCCCCCCCCCCCCCCCCCGCCAGAATTGCGAATTACGACCTCTCAGATGCAAGAATACAGGAATAGTGACGCTTACAAAGCCAGAAAATATTTTCCTAATCGAGTCATGGTGCGCCAACTAAAATTTACGTTACGAAGAAATGCATTCTAAAATTTAAAACAAAAACTGCCAGGGGTCAACCAGAATTGGCGACGTCAACTTTAATCAACATATTGGACAGTCCTAAATTAAAGTAGTTGAAGACATCGCAGATATGTCATAATAACTTTATTTATTACTTTTGTTGTTATGATAACCGCAGTACGTTACGGAGGCATTATAAGTGAAACTGAAGATAATATAAAAAGTAATTTCTTTTTATGATTGCAAACCCCATAAATCTATCAAATTGATTTTCTAAAATGAGTTAAATTAACACATCTGCCTGAAAGAATGACCCTTTTTAACTGGGATAAAAATAAAGTAAAAGATATTGAATTTTGACAGAGCAAAAGCGTGTTTTCGCTAAAATAAAAAGACTGAAGGAATAAACATTAAAAAGAGAGGAATTAATTACCTTTTAATACATTTAAATTAATAAATTAGGCCAAATATATGATTACATCATACCACCATTAAGAAAAACTGGATGTTTACTAAAATTATAATTTCCCTTTATATCAACATAAAAATTGTCTTTTTATCCACCTGCGAAGCGAATGATTCGTGCCGTAGAAAAATTAAACTTTGCTAAACAGCACCAATATCTGCGACTAATTCCCATTGATATAATTATGCTTTCGCATATGAGTGCTGACAACCCAGCGTCTAATACATTGTTATCATCACTTTTTTTAATTATTTTTGCAGTTGGGTGTTCACCTCATTATGTCATTTATTATAATGCAAGGTGCCGTAAAAGAATGTCCTAGTTTCAATGGTATATTAGGGGAGAGTAGCCGAATTTGGACCACTTCACTTATTTTCAGGTGCAATTCACTTAATTTTTGGAATCACTGCAAAAGATCATTACACAGGGTCAATCTATTCATCCACTAACTAAATAAATATTTAGATCAATTTCTTTTTGAAAATCTCAAATTTTATCTTAATTTGAAAAATTTGTCAAAAGTGGTCCAAATTCCGCAACTGGTCGCCTAAGTTGGACACCCAGTCTCCTTTATTGGACCAAATAATACCAGGTTGTAATAATGACTAGGGAATATAAGCAATTTTATTAAAAGCAAAGTTTGCGATTAATGAAACAATCAAACAAAATAACAGCAATGAAATATGTATAATGAAATCAAATATCTGCAAATAAGAGTAATTGTTTTAAATCAAAATGTATTCAAAATATAATTCAAATTTATCAATAATTAAGAATAGAAATTATCGAACTAATTGTCAGTTACTTGAATATCATGTAAGGAATGATGCAAAGCTTATACATGAATTTTATTTATTTTTTTTGTTTTCCAGTGCACACAACATGGAACCGTATATGGCAATCTGAACACTAAATTATTTTTGCTATTTTATTTTTCTTACAAATTAGGAAAAACCAATCAACACTGCCTAGATTTTTCTTTTTAAATTCTGAATTATCAGGCTTTTTTAGGTGCGTTCGTAATTATATAAATACGTAGCACCTATAGTCGTCGTTCAGTCCGTCCGTCCGTCCGTCTGTCCGTCCGTCCGTCTGTCCGCATGTAACAGAGCAAAAACTACCCAACCGAATGGTCTGAAATTTCAAATATATGATTGTTGCAAAATTTTGTCGAGCCATTTCAAATTTTATGAAAATCGGATGTATAGTTTAATTACAGGGACAGTCAAAAGTTTTTCTTTACATTACGGCCAATGGGAAAAATTATTGAAAGTGCATTTTAATGATATTAGAGCCTTCCGAATGATCTGAAATTTTAAAGATATAACTGTTGCAAAATTTTGTCGAGCCATTTCAAATTTTAGGAAAATCGGATGTATAGTTTAATTACAGGGACAGTCAAAAGTTTTTCTTTACATTACGGCCAATGGGAAAAATTATTGCAAGTGCATTTTAATGATATTACAGCCTTCCGAATGATCTGAAATTTTAAAGATATAACTGTTGCAAAATTTTGTCGAGCCATTTCAAATTTTAGGAAAATCGGATGCATAGTTTAATTACAGGGACAGTCAAAAGTTTTTCTTTACATTACGGCCAATGGGAAAAATTATTGCAAGTGCATTTTAATGATATTACAGCCTTCCGAATGGTCTGAAATTTTAAAGATATAATTGTTGCAAAGTTTTGTTGAGCTATTTCAAATTTTAGGAAAATCGGATGTATAGTTTAATTACAGGGACAGTCGAAAGTGTTCCGTTACATTACGGGGAATGGGAAAAATTATTGCAAGTGCATTTTAATGATATTACAGCCTTTCGAATGGTCTGAAATTTTAAAGATGTAATTGTTGCAAAGTTTTGTTGAGCTATTTCAAATTTTAGGAAAATCGGATGTATAGTTTAATTACAGGGACAGTCGAAAGTGTTCCGTTACATTACGGGGAATGGGAAAAATTATTGCAAGTGCATTTTAATGATATTACAGCCTTCCGAATGGTCTGAAATTTTAAAGATATAATTGTTGCAAAGTTTTGTTGAGCTATTTCAAATTTTAGGAAAATCGGATGTATAGTTTAATTACAGGGACAGTCAAAAGTTTTTCTTTACATTACGGCCAATGGGAAAAATTATTGCAAGTGCATTTTAATGATATTACAGCCTTCCGAATGGTCTGAAATTTTAAAGATATAATTGTTGCAAAGTTTTGTTGAGCTATTTCAAATTTTAGGAAAATCGGATGTATAGTTTAATTACAGGGACAGTCGAAAGTGTTCCGTTACATTACGGGGAATGGGAAAAATTATTGCAAGTGCATTTTAATGATATTACAGCCTTCCGAATGATCTGAAATTTTAAAGATATAACTGTTGCAAAATTTTGTCGAGCCATTTGAAATTTTAGGAAAATCGGATGTATAGTTTAATTACAGGGACAGTCAAAAGTTTTTCTTTACATTACGGCCAATGGGAAAAATTATTGCAAGTGCATTTTAATGATATTACAGCCTTCCGAATGGTCTGAAATTTTAAAGATATAATTGTTGCAAAGTTTTGTTGAGCTATTTCAAATTTTAGGAAAATCGGATGTATAGTTTAATTACAGGGACAGTCGAAAGTGTTCCGTTACATTACGGGGAATGGGAAAAATTATTGCAAGTGCATTTTAATGATATTACAGCCTTCCGAATGGTCTGAAATTTTAAAGATATAATTGTTGCAAAGTTTTGTTGAGCTATTTCAAATTTTAGGAAAATCGGATGTATAGTTTAATTACAGGGACAGTCAAAAGTGTTCCGTTACATTACGGGGAATGGGAAAAAATTATTGGAAGTGCATTTTAATGATGTATCAGACTATGCGCTTTATGAAGTGCAAAAAAGTATACATTCAGTACAATATGGGGTGCAAAAAATAATTATAAAACTAGTTATAGTACGAACGCACCTCATTTGCCACGTTTGACGAGCAATTTCCAACTTGTTGTTTTTTTCAACAGGAGTTTTCTTTACATTATGCTTGTAGTTCCTCTCTTCCATCATTTTCTTGCTAATTGCATTACGCCTATTTTTTAAAACTCAATGTTCCGATTGCTTTTGTGCTGTAAAAGCTTTCTTTTTGTCTTTATTTTCTTTTTTTTTTTTTTTTTTTTTTTTTCATTTCAAGGTTTAGTTTATATGGCGATGATGTTCACACAACTATTTTTGGCTCCCTCTGTACTTTGATTTAACTGAATTAAGCAAAGGAAATAACATTTCTAATAATTTTTTTGATTATGGGGAGGATTTGTAGCTGCAGCCTTGTTGCAGGTCAATTTCTTCACAACTTACTGTCTTCTTTTTGTTTCCTATATCTTTAACAGCTTTTGCTGTCATATGTGTTTTTCTTTTAGATAGTTTGTCTATGTCTTTTTCAACATTTTGATCAAAGTTTGAGATTTTATGCGTTTTAATGGCAAAAAAGTATAATTCCACCCTCCAGAACTGTAAAAGGTATTCCATTACAAATATCCTGCAGGAGGAAAATGTTTGAATTCAACTCTGTAAATCAAATATGCCGTAGGAATAAAGAATTCAAAGAAAATAAATCGAATTACATACAAGATAAAAGACATTGCATACAAAATTTATTGCATAGACATGTGAAAATATTTTTATGTTTATATAGGCCTAAACTGTATAAAAAAATTAATCCAGATATACAAAAATAAACTTGCATGGAGATAGTAATCCATCATAAAAAAAAAAAAAAAAATAGTGTACAAAACGTACCGTCCTCGAAATTCATTACTTACTTTTCAAATTTATGATCGCATATCTGGTCCAATTTAAGCAACTTAAATTGGCCCAATGACGGCAACAGCTCTATTTTTTAAAACAGTTAATTTCAAGACTAAGAACAAAAAAGAAATCAAACAAATCCGTTTGAAAAATATGCGCAATAAACAGATGAATTCATATGTGTATATGAAAACATAACAACTTACCTTAGTTTTAAATTATTCATTTACGTTTAGTAGGAAAAAATTAGATCAAAACAGCTAACTTTAGGTTTTTTTAAATTGTCTGAAAACAGCGCGTGGTAGGTGGCTTCTTCTTCCAATCATGAGTGACGTCATCTGATGAGTAGGATTTCAGCGGTAGATGGAGTCTCTTCCTGTAATTAACGGTAGAATGACAACGGTCCAATTAAAGCGGCGGTCCAAATATGGGTACTCTCCCCTATACCAGTTTAATTTAGACTATTTACAAAATATCATGCATCAAATTGAAGGTAAGCTAACCTTGTTTTGCTTACAAATGTTCAAAATGTGCACCTTTAGTTATACGGCAGATATCCAACCTAAAGTCCAATTCTTCCCACACTTCGGTTAATATCCGGAGTAATGGAAGCAATATCCTCTACAATGCTGTGTCTCAACTATGGAAAATTATTAGGTAGCGGCGAAACATAGACACGATCTTTTATAAAGTCCCAAAGGAAAAAATCGCATGGCTCTAACTGCTTTTAAATCTTAAGCCCATCAATAACGCTTTACGCTCAGGAGTCGCCCTTTTGTGTATGTGGCACTACAAGCGAATAAATAACAAAGCAGTACTCGTGCATGCGCTTATCTAAAAGTGTTTGAGTTATTCTTTATTTATGACTTTGAAAAAACACTCTATAACGCTTACAGTTGATGCTATTAAAATTTATAACGGCACATTTTTTATGGATACCTGTATTCTCAATTTTGTGTACATTATTTCTGTAGGGTTGCTTACTCTGGAATTTAGAAAAAAATCAAGAAATGGCTAGAGAGAGTCGTGGAAAATTACTGTGATGATGGTGTTTTAAAAAACATATTATACAAACATTTCACAAAAAATGGCATTAAGTACTATATGAACCCTAATAAATGAGGTATTGTTGATTATAAAATTAGATATTACATACAAATGAGGACGTGAGTTTCAAAACTCGCCTTATCCGAAAAATCAAATTTTGGGAAATCGCGAAAAATCTGTAACTGCGACTCCGTGCATCGAATACCTCCAATATTTTGTATATTTATAGCTAGTTGCTCTGTGATATCATTGTGTTAAGTTGGAAAATCTACTTTAATTCATTAAACTAATTAACTGGAAAAAGTTTCGGATAAGAACAATTTTGTTGCCAACCTATGGATAAATAGAGTTTTGTTGCCAATCGTGTATCATACTTGCTGAAAGAAATTAATAGTTTCTTTTTTGGTCATCGGATGATAATACTTTGGATTAAAAAATAAACCTTACGAGAGCAATAATTATGATTAAAATTTAGTATTATGTTTTATTATAAAAATGAAAAACTTATCAATAATCAAATAAAGCTTATCATAAATAGCTTATAATTAAAATTACTTTTTTTTAAAGAATGTAATATAATATAATCCATCTCCTTCTGTTCTGGTTCCTAAGAAATAATACTTTTACAGAAAGTAAGCACCTCCATTTCTGACCAGTTTTCAACAAAATGTTTTTTTAACAATCCGTGGACATCCTTAAGTTCCTCTTGCTTCACGGGGGCTCCCTCCCCTTTCTTTTTAAAAAGAAAGTCCAGTTTTTAGATACCGCTAGCACAACTTTTATACTCTGAATTTTGATATTCCAAGAATCTTCCGAAATACACTTCCACAATTAAAATAATAAAACTTTGTAAAAAATCACCATAAAATTAAAACAAAACACAGGACGCGTTTCGAGCTAAAAACATAACAGCTCGTCATCAGCTACAGCATACACGTGTCCGTAAACGAACAAGTTAAAAAATGAACACTGAGTGAAAAAAATAAAATTGAGTTCATTTTTTAACTTGTTCGTTTACGGACACGTGTATGCTGTAGCTGATGACGAGCTGTTATGTTTTTAGCTCGAAACGCGTCCTGTGTTTTGTTTTAATTTTATGGTGATTTTTTACAAAGTTTTATTATTTTAATTGCTTCATATCGCCAGTTTTTGGTGCTGTTTCGCTGTACACTTCCACAAATTTGAAGATGGCCACGGTTCTTAGTCTTTATATAGTACCTTATCGTAATGCCTTTGAAAACGCACTCAGATGCATTTAAAAAAACTTTCAAGGTGAAAGTTTTACTTTTCTGGATGTTTCATGGAAGGAAAGAAACCTGGACGGTTTCTTGAAGGAGATGTTTGAGATCCGAATTACAAAATAAAGTTATCTTATGCAATTTTGTCTTTGCTTAAAAAAAAAAAAAAGAAAAAAAAAGGCTTGGTGGAAGCATCTTGCATTGAGGGAGTTGAATACTCGAGGTTCTTTTTCTGGTGAGTGCGGTTTGAGAGGACCGGAAATGCCCTAGGTTTATACCTGAAAATAAAAATTAAATCTTTTAACACCATCTTACAGTAAGAAATATAGAAAGCGGTCCTCCATTTTCAACTTACATTTTAATCTTATTTTGCCTGTATTTTTTACTAGCCCATGTGTTCGTATTTCTTTTTCTCTTCTTCCTCAACAAAATACAAGAGTTTATTCACTGTCCATTATACATAAGTCATGCTGTAAAACTTATCTAATTAGTTTGTATGAATAGAACAGGTAAACACTTTAAACGAAAATAGCAACAGGTCGCAGAGAAATGAAGGAAAATTACTGTGATAGTAGCTGATAAGCTAGACGTCCGTTGGTCTTACGCATGAGCAGGGATAAAGCTAGTTTTGTTGCCAACTCCCTAGTGGATAAGGCGAGTTTTGAAACCAAACAAATATTTTAAGAGCCTAAAAATAAAGGATAAAAATATTTTTTTTACAGATTATAGTGTTTTTTCTGTGTAGGTTTACCAATAGAATAGATTGGTAGAGAAAACTCGATTTTTTAAATTTTGGATAAGGCGAGTTTTGAAACTCACGTCGTCAAATATAAATAAATAGGTAATTTTTATGAAAGCAAGAAGAAACTAATAAGTCTGAAATTCTACGGCATTTATATACATCTCACGACAGGTTTTGCAACTTAAACATGTGCATATTTCTTGCAAAACTAGCTGACCTATGGATGGCACCGCAAAACGTTAAGAATTTATTGATGTGACCCTCGAGCGAAACAGGTTGAATACCGCTATACTAAAGTAATGGTTAAGTACTAAAAGTAATTTTTTGCTATCGTATTTGTTTTTAAACTAGCAAAAGTCATGCTTTGTTTGGATTTGCGAAGCATTATTTAATATGATAAATATTTGAAAATAACAATATTTTCTTATATTATTATTGCATCTTTATTAAGCAAAAATGTTATTTTATGTTTTGGAGCATTTTAATTTTAGAAATGTAAATTCAGCCAAATAACTAAGAATTTCTTCGGAATTTTGTATTTATGATATAAGACTGGTATAAATAAAAATATTTTCGAAGCAAAATTTTACAAAATATTTATATAACAAATTTAACGATAAGGCGCACATTGAGGCGCAGCCGACACCCGTAAAGAAAGCTTCCACGTCCCGTGATTTTGTAGATCATTGAAATGAAGGGAAGAGTGCTGCATACTGACTCACGCACAGTTTTTCTGACGCAGATCCTGCTTGTCACTAGTACGTGCAACGCGGTTTCTGCGAGTCTGGGTCTGTCATGCGATTAATTTTGCTTTCATAGAACAAATTGAATATTTCAAAGCAAGATATTTGAAATAATACTATTAAACGTATGAAATTAGTGTGATTAATTATTTCGAATTATATAATTCATAATTAGTAAGATTTATTTTAATAAATGTTTTTAATTTTGCTTTTGTATAAATGTTCTTTTTCATGATAGATTATTGTAAATTAGAAATTTTTTATATCAGAACATTTTAAACAATCCGGAATCTCTTAATTTTATAATTTTTAAGTTTGAAATTTAGAACACACACACACAGAGACAATGGATATATAGAAAGTATATGTAGCAGACAAATTTATTTATATATATATGTATATATTTCAATAATAAACATGATTTCACTCCTTCTTTATATTTTTTCTGCAATTTACAAAACATTTTGCACAAATTTAAAAATGTCTTTGAAAATCCAATTCTTTCTAAATATCATTTTTTTTTCAAAAATAAATAAATACTGTACAAAATTGCTCTTTTTAAGAACATAAATAATATTTTAAGCGTAAGGCAACTTTAAAAACACGGTAAACTGTTCAAACTTAATATAGGAATGCTACTATTATTAATTGAATAATAGAACTTAATATACTATTTTATGCTTTTAACATCTTTTCTTTGATTCCATTGTATTCTTTTCAAGGCAGACGATTTTCTGGAAATTGATTGTTGGTAATGTGTCGTTGAAAATTGTTGGAATTTAAATGTATTTTTTATTATTAAAGAATTTAAACTTTTGTTACATGGAGGAATAACACATGCAACTAATAATATTCATTTAAATGCAAATTAAAGCCCTAATGATCATTTTAACCTGTATTAATTTTTGTATCAGAATCAGATTCTGAATTTGAATCTATCTACGGAATAAAATTTAAATATTTGTAAATATACATGTCAAATTTCCTCAACAATGTCAACAAAATTGATGGAAAACTAAGCTGCAATATGCGCTCACTCTGCCTTGGGCAGTTTTTTTTTTCTGACCCATGTCATTACACCTGCGCATGACAGCTGCGTCTCAATCTGCGCTTTGACTTAATTTATTTGTTTACAATTCTTTTGTTGCCACTTTACAAAAAAAAATCATAATATAATTCTTTTAAAATGCTTAAGTATCATCTGCGTAAATGATTTCACATAATAATAAATTGTGTATTTCGTTTATTAACACCGAAAAATACTGTTATAATTTAATGTAAATAATTGAATTTTCATAAATTTTAGTTCCTTAAAAACATGCTATAATTTTCACAAAAAAGGGCATTTTAAAAAATTCATAAAAGAAATCGTAACTCCATGATTTATTTTTTCTTCTGAAAATATACGTGTTTCTTTTTTATTTGCAAAAATGCGTCCGTAATGGAAAAACATGTAAAATGAATTAATTAAAATAATAAGTATTTTAACGTTATCCTGTAAAAAAAATAATATTGTGCAAATCTACAGATCATAATATACTTTTATGTTTAATTTCAAGTCAAAATACTGAGTAGTTTTTTTTTTGTAAAGTGTACGACAAAATGTAATTTGTGTGGCCTATTAGAGGATTCGCTTCGCTCATCCTAATAATTAATGGTAGAAAAAAATAATTAACACGACAATCAAATATTTGTATAACAACCATAGAAACAAATCACTTTTGATCCAGTATTGGTTATAATGCAACTTAATGTTTATAGCTATTGCATAAAATAATGCTACAACATTGAGGTGTTTATGCTTCGCGAATATTAGTAAATAACAGCAAGAAATATTTCTAGCTGTTGCGAAATAATGGAAAAGGTAAATACAATATTACTATTTCATACCAAATATTGTGAACGCAAAGAAAACATCTACAGTATGAGCATTTTCATTATAATTAGTTCCAACAAAAGACGAAAAAATACCTAAGCAATATTGGAATGAAATCAGATGAATTTAATAGAATTATTACAATGAATATAATACGGATGTATTGTTGGGCCAATGTTAATTTGCTCGTAGAGAATTCTCTTCCAAACTGTTCCAATAATTCTAATAAAAAACGCTCTGTATTAGTATTTTTTTCGAAAAAGATAGTAAATTTATATAGTTATTAAAAGTTTTATGCTAGATTGCCGATTATGTTGTTGTTGTCGATTTATCATATTTTCTCGATTCAAGTGCATTTAATTTCTAGCCACTATAATTCAGCAAACGGAAAATGATTAAAATCTTTACTTTTACAAAAAAAGCTAACTGAACAAATATTTTTATCAAAAAATTGCTTAAAAATATCATATTATAATAAATTCATTCTAGCTTATATTTCATGAAATATAAATGTGATGACAAAATAAAATTGCATAACATTTATTTTATTATAATAAATACATTACATTACGACTTCCACTATATTAAAAAATCACGGTAAACTTGATCACGTTTTAAATAAAAAAACATTTCATTTCTTTATCTACGCTTTGATTCCTAGGATTTCAGTTCTAATTTCAGTCTAGTTACGTATTTCCTATTTCTACAGAGACAATATGTGAATGCGTGTTCCAAATCCGAAACGAGGTATTAAGAAGATATTTTCAAAAGGTTAAAATAAAATTTATGTGCATTTATTTCAAACTTAAAATTTCAAACAATACTTTTAGTATTATTATGTAATATCTACATTTTAAGGAAGACATATTGAACCTTGTTTCATATTTATTTATTATGAACGTATATGCAGGTTATTGCATAATTTATACAAAATGAATTTAATATTTCAGAAGAGTTTGCATTTTCAAATCAAAATAAACTGAAAATATTTCGACATAGAAAGAGATTTTGGAATAAAATGCTTGTTTCATTTTTTTCTGACATATTTGTTTACGTAGGATTTAGGTCAGGGACGGCAAATCTTTTTGCATGCGCGTGCCAAAAAACTCAGAAAAATTGTTTACCTACTTTCTAACGTGCCAAGAACATTTTATAACATAAGATATAATTTAATGTAAAGCTAAATTTTACAGAACTCTTACAGTAGCGCTCAAAAGTCTTTTGACAGAGATCACAATTCACTTAATTGAAAAGAATAATAAAATACTAAAATCAGTCATTTATTTTATTTAACCGTATCAATGTTTTAATTTTAATAAATTAACAATAAATATTAATAATATTAATAAAATTATATATATGCTATATGTATATGCATATATATATGTGTGTGTGTGTGTGTGTGTGTGTGTTAGATAATAAATCTGACGGTTAAGGTAAATAATAGTTTAATTAATCTAGATTACATAAGATAACTACATTATTTACAATTTAAAGTTAAGGGGGATTTGGGGAAATAACAGACACCGGCCAACACTACGGCCGCAATTATCGAGAGATTCGAACGTCCTTCCATTCAAAAGCCAAAGCCTTTCACTACTCTGCATCTCAAATTGTTCTCAGGCTGACTTAGTGAAAGTTATGTCTGAGCAAATACTTGCGCTTGGGTTGGGCTTTACGTCATAAGGTCTTCCGTGGGAAATCGCTGAGACATCTTCTTGCTAGCACGAGTGTTTAACCACAACTCACACTCGGCCATTCGACATGTGAACGACCTCGTTTCACATCTGACCCAAAAGCAATAAGAATGCAAACAAATAAAACTAAAAGAAAGATTCAATTTTGGAAAAGAAGAGAAGAGAAAAAAATAATCTACACGAAAAAAAAATCGTAGTATGCTGGCATGAAGTCGTCTATTTCACGCAGTCATCATTAAAAAATTACTAGAATTTTCCTCGTCTAGGTAAATTTTGCGTCAGTTTAAAAAAAAAAAGGAAAAACAATTAAGTTGCTTTTTGCCTTGTAGAGATTTACAAACAAAAAAAAAATTACAAAATTTGTCCCGTCTGAACAAAATTTTGTCTCATCTAAAACACACACAAAAAAAATCAAAATTTACTCTGTCTGAGCGTAATTTTGATTCGTCGTCAAAACAAAAATAATTTCAAAATTTACTCCGTCTGAGCATAATTTTGCATCGTTCAAAAGAAAAAGGATTTTGCCCCGTCTGAGCAGAATATTAAATCGCCTACAAAGAAAAATAGCAAACAGAATTCAAAATTTACTCCGTCTGAGCATAATTTTGATTAATGTAACCGAAAGAGAACGGAGAAAAAAAACGTAAACTAGAATATTTATAATTTTTGTGCTGAGTAACTATAACCGTGTCCAGACTGGAGAGACAAGAATGCCGATATGAGAAGGGGAGGGGACACATAATAATAATAATAAATTTATACATATAACATTTCAAATTATAGTAAGCAAAGGGAACAAATTCAAATATATAAAAACATATACATAATAATAAAGCAATAATATTGCTGGCAACAGCTCTGGGTAACAAAGTTTAATGTTTTATGCAAAACGAAAAAAGGAATCACTGCTTGACAGTCTGAGAAAAGGTTTTATGCAAAACTAAAATAAAAATCACTGTTTGCTGTTTTAATAAAAAGTTTTATGCAAAACTAAAAAAAAACTCACTGTTTTGCAGTTTTAATAAAAAGGTTTATGCGAAACTAAAAATAAAAAATCAGTGTTTTGCCGTCGTAAGAAAAAATGTTTTATGCAAAACTAAAACAAAGCACTATTTTGCAGTCTAAGAAAAAGTGTTTTATGCGAAACTAAAAAAAGCACTGTTTTGCAGTCTAAGAAAAAATGTTTTCTGTAAAACTAAAAAAACACTGTTTTGCAAGCTAAAGAAAGTGGATTTGCCATGTGAAAAAAAATCACAGCATGGACTGCACAACTGTTTAAATTGAAGGCCACTGTTTCATGTGGTCAGCGGATGTCGTTGTGATATTGGGACCTTCATGGTTTCCTATTTTTATAACTACGTACTTTTCATTACGGTTCACGGCTGTAATCTTATATGGTCCAAAATATTTGGGTAGAAGTTTTAACCCAGTTCCAAACTGTGTACGTTGTATTGCTACTAGATCATTGACCTTGTATACCGTGGGGGTTTTCTTTTTTTATTATATTGGGCGCGGATAAGCTCCTGATGTTTTAAAATGTTGGCTTGTGCACTATGCTGTAACGTTTTTGGGATCCGGAAAATGTTGGATTGCCTTAATTTTCGTTCGGGAGGGCGCTATAGTATTATTTTCAATGACGTGCCCAAAAATTCGATTTTTCGTTGCAGAAACTGACATTTTTTAAACATTAATATCGAGTCCGTAATCGGCAGCAGTTTCTAATACTCGTTTGAGTTTTGCCAGACTCTCGGCTTCGGTACGGGCGGGGATGATGAGGTCGTCCATCTATAAAATCAACACACCTTCTAGTAGTAGTTCGCGAAAAACACAAGCTAGATATCTTCAGAATGTTGCGGGGCTGGTCCATCGTGTGTAATAAAACCAGTGTATTTAGTGCTCTGTGGGTCCACGTCGACAAGGAAACCCATTTTTTAGGTCGAGAGATGTAAAGACCTGAGCTTGTTGTAACTGGTCAAGAATATCATGAATAAGGGGTAGAGGGTAGAGGGAACCTATCCTTTATAATTTTTTTATTTAGCTTACGAAAATCAATACATAATCTCATAGAGTTATCCTTTTTCTTAGCTAATACTACTGGGCTTGCGTAATCACTACAAGAAGGTTTTATTATGCCGTCCTGTAACCACTGCTTAATTTGGTCGCTGACAATGTTTTTTTCAGCCATTGACATTCGTCGCGGGCGTTGGTAGACTGGTTGGTCGTCAGACAATACTATGGACATTTTTAAGTCGGTCGATTTCGATTTTGTGGGGCGATAATTTTCAATCAGTTCGGCTACTTCTTCGCGACACGTTCTGTCGGTGATATGAGTTAAATCGACTTCGGACATGTCATCGCAAATATTAATAAGGTTAATAAAAATATCTGCCGGAATGTTTCGGCAGCGTAATGCCATTCTCGTTACATGTTAGTGTGTCTTGGCATATGATGTCTGTTCCGAGAATAACAGGGTGCGACATGTGAGCGAAATCAATAACATATACATTAGTAGAAAAAATGGATTTGTCGATATCGATATCTGTGGAAAAAGAACCTTTTGTCTGAACGTTACCGCTGCCAAACCCCGAGAGCCGTAGGGGAACTGGTGTCAGGGGAGGGGACCCAAGCAAACGGTAAATGTCCTCACGGAGGAAGGTCACTGGACTCTCTGTATCATCGAGGGAATGCACTTCCATGTCTGCGATTTGGACTACTTTTTGCATGTGTTGTTGGCGAGTTAGCTCGACCATATGAACTTTTCTGTCTTTTCCGGCAGTGACAGCTTGAGAAGGGGGCTGAGTGCGGTTGCTGCCTTTGGCTTTGAACTGCGGTCTGTGCAATTTAATTATATGTGGCTGTGACGAGAACAATTAAAACACTTAGAACCTTGTCCTTTACGCGTACAATCAGTTGATTTAAGGCCCCTGGCCCCACAGGAAAAGCAAATAATTTTCCATGGTTTTTCGCTAGGAAATGAATTCTGTGTATCCAAAGGGACGTGTGTCCCCTTAGGTTTGAAATTTGAAACCGAACTATAGACTTCTTCATAAATTAAAAGTTGTTTCTTAAACTCTGCTAATTCGGAGATTCCGTATAAAATTGCTTTGTTATGAGATGTAACTTTAATTCCGTTAATTATGTAGTGAATTAAAGAGATATCATCGACATTTCCTCTTTGTGCTATTTCTTTCATTTTCAAAAAATATTCAAACAGTTTTTCGTTTGAGCGGCAGCCCCGGACGGCTAATAATTGATGAATCAGCGCGGACATAGCTGATTGTCCAAATTCGCGAAACAATGCTTCTTTTAACGATGTATATGAAGAAATGTTATTTTCACTGCGTATATACAATAACGCTAATCCTTTTAATGAACGTTCAGCAAACACAAATTTCTGCATGTCAGATAGTTGAAATGACTGAGCTAAAGATTCAAATCGTAGAATCCATGTTTGGTTGTTTTCCGATTTATCGCCGCTAAACGGTGTAATTAAATTATCAATATCATGAAATGAAATTGTTTCTTTCGACGCGGAGTTTGTACAGTGTACAACCGCCTGGTCTGGCTGTGCTCCCAAAGGGGAAGTTAAACTAGCGCTTCCACTGCTATTGTGGCTGGTATCAAATTCTGTGTCCGATGCGGAAACTGCGATGAATGTTTCTTTAAAAGCTGAAATATCAACTAGTGCGATTAAAATACGCTGTGCTATATCCTCCGCAGATCCATGTACATCAATGGATAAGATATTAGCGACAATAAATTGTAACTGATCATAATTATACAAAATTTCTTTTAGCTTATTTTGATAATCATCACTTTTGTCGGTGAAGGGAAACCCTTTAAATTTTCGGAGATTTGCTCTATTTTCGCGATTCCTGTCGCAACCAAATATTAGTTTATGCAATAGTTTTATCTTATTCGTCTTGGCCGATTTTAACTGGTTTTTGATAAATTCTATTTCTTGTAATTATATTTTAAAAGAAAGAGAGAAAAATAACTTACTTCGAAGAAGTTATCCAATTAAACAATTTTCTCTGCTAATACATGATTATTAGTCTATCCAAATAATGATCAGGAGAAAAAAAAATATACTTGCAGCCAGAGATTCATTTCTTGCCACACTTAATGGTGACTATCTTGTAAAAATAAAAATAAAAAGGTTGCATCGCAAAGCCGATGGCCCAAGTAGATGTATCACATCAATTTAGAAATAATCGGAGTGAAAAAGTTCTTTGATTCTGAAAGTAGATCGATGAGTCTAGGGGGTATTTTATTTTTTAATTTGTTTCGAATTCAATCGGCCGGCCCCCATGTTAGATAATAAATCTGACGGTTAAGGTAAATAATAGTTTAATTAATCTAGATTACATAAGATAACTACACTATTTACAATTTAAAGTTAAGGGGGATTTGGGGAAATAACAGACACTGGTCAACACTACGGCCGCAATTATCGAGAGACTCTTTCCCATTCAAAAGCCAAAGCCTTTCTCTACTCTGTTATCTCAAATTGCTCTCAGGCTAGCTTAGTGAAAGTTATATCTGAGAAAATACTTGCGCTTGGGTTCGGCTTTACGTCATAAGGTCATCCGTGGGAAATCGCTGAGGCATCTTGTTGCTAGCGCGAGTGTTTAACCACAGCTCATATATATATATATTTATTTATTTATATCTGAATTTTGTTATGGTGTAACTCTCGAATTTTTTAACCGATTTGGAGGAAGTTTTTCATATGCATAGTACATACTAATGCCTCGACCAAGTTCGTTGGCCAGCTTCATCCGCCATCTTGTTTCAAATGGCGGCCATTGGAATTTTTGAATTTTTTTTTATGTTTTCTAACACTTTATACTTATAGAAAATGTTACGTTTCACAAAATGCAAACTCTTATGTATAATTTTAAACAGAATGTTAGAAACATTAAAATATATTTTAAAGAGTTACACGGTGTAAGTTAAAACGTAGGTCATTTTAAAAAGAGAGTTAGGAAATCTAAAAATTTTCAAACGTGTTCACAAAATTCAAATGGCCGCCATTTTGAAACAAGATGGCGGATGAAGCTGGCCAACAAACTCGGTCGATACATTTGGATGTACTATGCATATGAAAAATTTCATCCAAATCGGTTCAAAAATTCAAGAGTTACAGCATGACAAAATTCAGATATATATATATATATATATATATATATATATATATATAGTATATAGATATAATTTTATTAATATTATTAATATTTATTGTTAATTTATTAAAATTTAAACATTGAATATGGTTAAATAAAAAAATGATTGATTTTTGTATTTTATTATTCTTTTCTATTAAGTGAATTACTATCTTTGTCAAAATACTTTTGAGCACTACCGTATTAAAATGGTTTTTACTTGCCCTAAAGTTGAATCCTGAGTTCTTTAGTATAATGTTTGAACTCAATAATATAGTAATATATATATATGTATATTAATATATAGGCTGTCAGATTGAAATCAGTATTAATGATTTATATAAAAAGATTTTTCCTGTTGTTTAGGTTCGAGTACAATTTGGTTCACATTCTATTGATTTTAGTTACTAGAACTAGACTTTAGAAATGCGTCTATTGAGCATTTTATTCTTTGAACTGTTATGGAAAATTAAATTGAAAAATTGAAGACCTTTAAAATTTTATAAACAAGCAAAATGACTTTGCAAGCATATATGTCGAATTTTTTTCAAGAAAATGGTGCTGCAATTGCCTAAATAAAATTTATAACGCAATATTCATGCAAAAAATAATTTTATTAAAATTTGTCTTTGCATCTTAATCGTCATAGTGCATATTAATGCATTTTGCGTGAAAACGATGTCGTATAACGAAAATCGTGCACGATTTACGGTGAAGTGTCGGTTAATGGAAAATCACTCCAGTGGCAGTATTCTGCCCTTAACGGAATCAAACGACTTGGTACCAAACATTTGCGTAACTCATACCGATATTCGACAGTTTGCAATAGGAACGGAATTTGCGAGCAGCGGTCCTCTCCCTTTCAAGGCTAACCAGTTTCGACCAATCACTTCTCAGAAGACATGTCGTTTGTTTATTTACCTGAGGTTTGAACACGTGTGTTTGCGACCCCTTTAAAAAGAGACCATTAATTGGCATCATTGTTAGATTGATATGGGAATGGTACAATATCGCTATAAATAGTATGTAAAGTTTTAATAGGTGGTGAGTTATAAATAATTTACGAAGTTTTAAGATACAATTATAAAATTTTTAATGTTATTTAGAGTAAAATTAAGGGGTTATTTAAACAAAAACACTTTTGCAATTACACTTTTAGATTGGTATAATTTTTAATCTTCTAAAAATTATATTTTAGCATGAAGGTTTTTTTTATATATAAGTTATAAAATACAAGCTATATCAGCCAAATTATTGAAAAATTATGCTTCACTCATAATTATTTTACATTTACAATTATATAATTTTTCTTCTCAAATATATATTTATCATGAATTCTTTTTTTAGGTGAATACACTTTATTAAACTAACTGTTTTAATACAAGCTTTTTTTTTTTTTTTTTTTTTTTACAAGTTTTAAAATACATGCTACATCAGTGTCAAATAATTGAAAGATCATGCTTCACTCATAATTATTTTACATTTAAAATTACATAATTTTTATTGTTATTTAAAGCAAAATCAAGGACTTATTTAAACTAAAACTATTTGTAAATACACTTTTGGATTAGTACAGAAAGTTTTAATATTCTCAAAAATATATTTTACCATGAAGGTTTCCTTTAATGTAATTACACTTTATTATACGAACTTTTATAATACAAGCATTTTTATTATTTTTTTTTCTTTTCTTTTTTTTTACAAGTTTTAAATGTCAGCCAAATAATTGAAATATTACGCTTCACTAATAATTATATTGCATTTACAATTATATAATTTTTATTGTTATTTAAAGTAAAATCAAGGCATTATTTAAACAAAAACTATTAGTAAATACTCTTTTGAATTAAAACAGTAAGTTTTAATCTTCTCAAAAAATGTATTTTACCGTGAAGGGTATTTTTTAATGTAATTAAACCTTATTGTACTAACTTTTTTAATACAAACTTTTTTATGTATACAAGTTTTAAAGTTCAAGCTACGATAAATCTATCAGCTAATTAATGGAAAAATTATGCTTTTCTCATAATTATTTTACATTTACAATTACATAATTTTTATTATTATTTAGAGTAAAATTAATGGATTATTTAAGGAAAAACTATTTGTAATTATTCTTTTGGATTATAATAAGTTTTAATCTTCTCAAAAATATATTTTAGCATGAAGTTTTTTTTTTTTAATACAAACTTTAAAATACAACGTTATCAGTCAAATAATTAAATAACTATGCTTAATATAAAATCATTTTACATTTACAATTATATAGTTTTATTGTTTAGAGCAAAATCAAGGAATTATTTAGACAAAAACTGTTTGTAAATACTCTTTTGTATTAGTACAGTAAGGTTTAATCTTCTCAAAAATATACTTTAACTTGAAAGTTTCTTTAAATGCAAGATTTAAAATACTAGTTTTAAAATACAAGCTATATCAGCCAAATATAAATAAAATATTATGCTTCAGTCGTGATTATTTTACATTTACAATGATATAATATTCATTATTATTTAGAGTAAAATCAAGAAATTATTTATACAAAAACTATTTGTGGTTACATTTTTGGATTAGTACAATAAGTTTTAATCCTCTCAAAAATATATTTTATTATTATTATTATTATTATTATTATTTTGAATACAAGCTTTAAAATATAAGCTAAATCAGCCAAATAATTGGAAAATTATGTTTCACTTATAATTATTTTACATTTACAATTATATATTTTTTATAGTTTAGATCGAAATAAAGGAATTATTTAAACAAAAACTGTTTGTAATTGCACTTTTGATTAGTACAATAAGTTTTAATCTCAAAAATATATTTTAATAAAATTTAGCTTAAATATTTCTTTTAATACAAGTTTAAAAATACAAGCTATATGAACCTAATAATTGAAAAACTGTGCTTCACTCGCAATTATTTTACATTAAATTTAAGGTAAAATTATTTTTAGTAATGAACGCAACAAAACTGAAAAAAAAATTACTAATAATACAAGGCGAATATACATTTAACAAAAAGTAGGTCTGTCTATCCTCATATGCAAGAGCTGCACATATAAGCGCCATTTTAAACCGACACAGATAATGCTTTCCGGCTGCTATAGCAGCCGGCTGAATTGCGACAATAACAACCTCGGTAAATCGGAAAGAATTCCAAGATGTTAAGGGCAGAATGCGAAATTATCACTTCGTCGGCGCATTACTAGAGAGCCGACCGATCAGACGAGGGCAGAATACCGTCTCAGATACACGATGACGACAAAATCGTCATCGAATCGGTAGGTGAAAAAGCGCGTAGTATACATGATTGCATTTTGCGTGCACCGATGTCGGATAACGACAATCATGTATTATTCATTACCGTCTTGTTGATAAATGGAAAAGCGTTTTAAGTCTAGTTCTAAAAGTTCTAACATTTAAAAAGTTCTAACTCTCTAAAGTTCTAACATTTTAGTCCGTAAAATTGGAAAATTACATAAAAGCGAATTTTTTATTTATAATCAGTTCGCGTGCCAAACGAATTTCTTGCTTGACGAATCCGGCACGCGTGCCATAGATTCGTCATCCCTGACTCAGGTTGATATCTTGGAGGAAAGAAGGATGTTAGGTAATAGAAACTTTTAAAATATTAAATTAGAAACTTTAAAATAATTAATTAGTCACTTTAAAATATTTAATTAGCTATTCATTATTAATTATTCAAAATTCAGTTGCAGTTAAATTTCACTTTAAAGCAATTTTATTTTTTCTACAAAAAAGATCGTTAATTAATATCAATAATAAAACAATAAATTTTAATTTTAATAATTTCAGCCAAAACAAATATTTTTATAATAATTCTCCAATTTTAAATTCAAATTCTTAACATAACGATCTTTTCATTTAAATCTTTTATCTTTCTGTGTGGCAACACCGTAACTTTCGCGCTCAACTGTTTTTTAATGTAAGGAGCGTCCTTCCTGGGCGTGGGTTGCTCTCTCTCGCTTCTAAACGTTCGTTGGAGAAAGTCATGCGGACAAAAACCGGAGTGCTGTGTTATAACTTCAGTACTTCGGCGGGCCCGCAAATGGCCTTAATTAAAGGAAAATTAGTATGTTCAGCTAATATATATACATCCATTTGGGAAGTTGTAATTTCATGAATCAGTTGTGAATTGTGCTCAAACATCTAGCTCTCCAAAGGACCTAAGAAACAATAGTTCAGATCGGAGAGGAACTTTGAAATGCTCCAGTATTCATCTCATGCTCGTGTCAACGATTCCTTGGAATCCTTTGCTAGGAGAAGTTCTATGACTGGTACAACACTCGACTGGTATTACAAGTGATATTTTAATTTTCAAGATTAAGCCGGATACCATTAGCAAGTTCCGTATGATTGTTACATTCAACCTTGCTACTCAACGGAATCTTAGACGATCGTCACTTACGTGTGACTCTACTAGTTCATACGAAAAATTAATTTACATTGATATATTCATTTGTTGTATAAGTGAATGACTTTGGGCAGCATTTAATATTTAAAGAAATCTCAATGATAAAATTGTATGAGCTGCTTGTTTTAAATATCAGACTGTATTCGTGAAAGACATTCTTCTCTAGGTTGCTTTTGGCACAGAATCTTGCACCTGTAAACGTAACATCGTACTATTTTACTTTAAGTTGGTTGATATATCAATATGCTTGTAATGTTTTTATTTAAGTAAAAAAGGGATACTACGCAGTTAACCTTTAATTTCTTTCATACAGTTATAATAAAAAAAAACAGTTAATCAAATATATAGTGTCTTTAATGTTTTTGTCTATTGTATGTTTTATTATGTAGAATATGAGTACCATATGAAATGAATAATTCTCAAATATAAATATGGGTAGTGCTTATGAAAGATAAATAATATAATAATATGAGAACGAACCTTAATTGGTAAAATAAATTTTAAATATTACTTGGTACTACGTTTTAATTGAGTTATTCTGCAAAGGATGTATAAATCCATGGCTTTTCAGGTGAGTACTGCTTTAATTATTATGTAATATCCATCATGTATTTCCCTCTTGTTGCAATGTACTATTATTTCTTCCACTTAGATCACGAGCCTTTCTTCTTTTAAAATCAATTTAAAATTAAATAATTATATCTTTAAAAACCACTATTACTCTTTATTTATCTTTCTTTTATTTTTCTTATTTAACAAAGGATTAAGGGAAGTAGGTACCCTAATCTCACGAGTTATCTCATCTTGATGATCCCCATACGTCTTGATTTTAAAGGCGTTTCAGAAATTTTCTTTTACTTCAAATAATGCACATAAAAATGGTTTTTGGCATTGAATTTATTCTTCATTAATTTAGCACAATTATTCCAGTTCATAAGTAAATCATACAAGTTATAATTTTTCACTTGAGTGAAAAGTGTCCAGGCTACGAACCCCTGGCTTAAGCTGCCAATGCTCTGCCAGTTGAGTTATCCTGGACAAATTCACAGTTCAAACACACTGTTCATTCAGTCAACCTTACTGACTATTCCATCTGGTCTGTTATCTTTCTGACGAGTAAAAAAGAAAAAAAAAAAGCTATACACCATCAGATGACTATTTTTAAAACATACTTCCTACCGTGCCGACTGGGACATTTTTGTCAAAGTTTGAGTCTAGAAAAATAGAAATAATTGGTACGAATACAAACATACCACTTTTGTAACCTGATAAAAACAAATGAACCGAATATAAACAAGTACCAGAATGATCTCTTTCAACAACAGCAACAAAAAAGAGTTAACAAAATAAAAGCATCCTATTCAAAAATTCTGCCTGGATATGCATAAGATATATAAATGCGAGAGATGATAAAGGTTCAGTATGAGACCATGAGTCCGAGCCCAAGCTATAGATGCAGATTCCCAAAATTTTTAAGAAGAAAGTGGCTCCTAAACCCCAAAAATCCAGTCGCCACTTTGTTTAATTAATAACTTTACATGTATAACAAAACACAGACTTATTATAAGAAATGTGTATCTTTAATTTAATCCTAAAATTCTTGAAACTTTGATATTACAAATGTATAATATAAATCTGGAAAAACAGAAGGTAAAGTTGGACAAGATGCAATTGAATAACAAAACATGTATAAGCTAAGCAGTCATGATAATAGGAAATATTAGGAAAACTTTATTTCTTATTTTGATTTTGTCATATAAAATTATACATATAAAAAAATTTAGGAATGTGTAAAATTATTTTGCACTATAAGAATCTCGCACTTGCAGAAAACATTTACAGAGCAAGAATACATCTCGCGTTAAGTATTTTTTCGTGCGAGTTTCTTTTTCTTTTTTTTTTTCTTCAGAGTTCGAAATCCTCTATCTTCGCGACTCCATGATCCAAAACCCTTAATTAATCACTGAGATCACAAAAATTCACTGACTTTTTATCAAGGTGATACTTGATCTCGGCCAGTGAAAAGAGCAGGTGCTTTTCTATATGCATAAGAAAAAAAAATATCAAAATTCCGCGACGGGAATTCGGAACATCCGAAATCGATCTTTGGCGACTAAGGCACTGAAAGTTAGTCGCCATAGCAAAACATTTAGTCTCCACTTGGCGACAGGCGACCGTAAATCTGCACCTATAGCCCAAGCCCGACTCGGGCGCGGGCTCGAATTTTATATCAGTTTTCAGGTTCAGGTGGTCTCGGGTTTAAAGTCACAATTTTATTTATTAATGAAATTAAAGAAGGAAATAAAATTTTCTGTTTGAAAAACAAAAATGTATTTTCTTAAGGGTTTTACAATTCTTTAAAAGTCGGTTTGAAATGGAGTTGAATTGTTATTGATGGTTTATAAGGAGAAATATTCTGAAGCAGATTCTGAAGTTTTTGCACGGTCAGTAATAGAAGGAAAACTCCCCAACGAGTTTTCCTTCTATTACTGACTGTGCAAAAACTAAGTGCAATACTTTTCCTCGCCAAAAGCAGACGATTTTAGTGCACCTGAAAATTGATTGTTAATTGGTTTTTAGAATGCGTGTAAATAGTATTTAATTTAAACTTAAACAATGAGAGAGTTTTATAAATATATTTTTTCGTATTACATATTTATGTTGCTTGTTATTTAATTTTATTACTTTAAAAACAATTTCATGTATAAAAAATACTTTCATATATTTAAGCGTATTCCAAAATAAAGGCAAGATTCATTTACCAGTTATTCATTTCAAAGAATTCGTCGTTTCCATAGCAACAGAATTGAATCTACAGTGCTCAATTGGACTTAATTTTGAGACATTGAAACAATTTTAATTTATTTTAATTTTGTTTTAATTCATAAAATTTGATATTTAACTTTCATTATAAATATATATATGACAAAACTATAGTTAAATCAATCTAAAACTGCCAAAACTAAGTCATATACATTAAATTTATTTAAACAAGTTCAACATGAAACATTTTTATCTTAAAGAGTATTCGGCATAAAAAGTATTTTTTGAAATTTCATTTCATCATCAACCGATGATAAATCGCCAAATAAACGAAATTTTCATTATTTTTTTACGAACGTTCTATCACGGTACTGCTAAAAAAATTTATAAACATATATATCCACACAAGAAGAACACTCTGTAATTTTTTCAGATTTTTCTGAATATGCCCGTATGGAGACCTTCCTTGTAACTGCCTAAAGACCGTGCAAAAACTAAGACAATTGTTGTAACCAGTGTTCATTGCAAGCAAAAATGTAAATTTTTGTAACGTTTTGTAATATTTTTGAATGCAGTAGAATAAGTATTATTAGAGATATTCATTCCATGCATAAAATTATGATTTTACTTTCTCATTATTTTTTAGTTTAATTTTGACCTAGGTAAATATCAACTCCATGGACTGTAACCATACCCAGGTTCATATATAAAACACATGTTTTTCAGCAATTTGCCTTAATTTAAATATTATTTTCTTTTTACTTTGCATAGGAGGGACAGTCAGCTTCTTATGAAGAGCGAAATGTTTTTGTGTCAGTTTTTTAAATGTCAAATGTATGTCTGAACATGTGTAACAAGGTCGTTGTATCAACTCTATGTCTATGATTTAATTCCCATTAAAAATTACAGGTGGCAGCACAGTAGCCTTTGTTTCACTTGTTATTAAAAAGTACGGGTTTCATATTGCTATTGTTTCACCAAGTGGATGGATAGCTGCTGTTGTATTTTCACGAAGCACTTTTTACTAATTAAAAAGGTAAGGATATGTTTTTATAACATCAACTCCATGATCACTCAAACAATTTAAGGGATATAATTAAAAATAAAATATCTATTTTAGTATATTTTTTAGATGTACCCATAAGTGCTTTTTAAACCATGTGCTCATTAGACTAAAATTATGGGGAGAAGGATGATATAAAGTTGATATTTTCAACTCCATGTCATAAGATAACCAGGGGTGATATCAGTAGTACCCATGGAGTTGAGTTAATTTATTTCAAATTATATTGATAGCTCAAAATTGTTCTTTAGCTTTACTTCTTTCATATAATATAAAATACGCATGCATGTATACAGGGTGCAAAGGAAAGCCCTTTTAACCTGAAAATACGTGTTAACGAAGAGAGCTACAGCTATGCGAGTGAGTTAACGGTATAGTAAAGTGACTACGCCCGATTTAACACAAACGACAGTAGCTCCCTTAGTGGCGAAATTTGGAAGATAGCCATTGCAAATCGAAAACAAAAAGAGATAGATCAAAATTTCCAAATAGAAAGTTTTAGAGCATCAATTAATTAGTACGAAACGACATTTGTTTTACATGGATAAGATAAATCTTCGCCTGTATACTCAAAAATGTCCGAAATCGATGCACTCCATTTTGTATAAACGTTTGAATGGAATAGTCAGAAGTATGAAGAAATACGCACAATTTATGGTATAAATACGTACTTATCTCAATATATTTTCATAACATCACACAAAAAAAGAAAAAAAGACAAACTGTCTCACAGTGATAAAAAGTTAATATTCAGCATGTTCGAAAAGTTCGCCATTGCTCACGATACACGTTTGTATTCGTGAGAGTAATTCTGCATGCCCATTTCTCAGCATGGAACGTCTATTGCAAGACTCTGCAATACGACGACATAGATTTAACCCTTTCAAGGGCGGTGGCTAGATGATCCAGTAACCTCATTTTAATTCCAAAAACTGACAAATGGCACCAAGAATATTTAAAAAAATTTTTTGCTTTTGTAATGAAAGTGCAAATTAGCCAGGTTTTATTTTCTAAGAAATTCGTTTCAATGGTGTCAGTCAATTCTGGTGTCAGTCAATTATTTCATCATTTTACGAACAAAATTCTTCTGCCCCTGAAAGGCTTAATCTAAAATTTTAAATGCATTGGAAACTACATTTTTACAGACATTGCAGCACAGTACAGCGTCGCAATCTGGAATTGTGCACTGCTACATTTCCGGAATGTGAATATGCACCGTAGAATCGTCGCTCATCAATTTCGGACATTTTTGGGTAAAGGCGACGATTTATCTTATCCGTGTGAACCAAATGTCGTTTCGTACTAATTAATTGATGCTCTAAAACTTTCTAACTGGAAATTTTGCTCTGTCTCTTTTCGTTTTCGATTTGCAATGGCTATCTTCCAAATTTCGCCACTAGGGGCGCTGATGTCGTTTGCATTAGACCGGGCGTAGTAGCTTTACTATTCCGTTACCTCACTTGCATGACTGTATCTCTCTCCGTTCGCAAGTGTTTTCAGGTAAAGTGACTTTCCTTTGCACCATGTATAAAAAAGTAAAGCTTATAAGTTTGCTATTTAAAAAAACTATTTTCTTTATAACATAATCTATTTACAAAGCTATTAACTTTTCATATTATGTTATTTACCTATATAATTACTTCTTTTGTGCGTTTTTGGAGTATTTTATTTTAGGCAAATCTTTTTATTTCAATAAAAGAAAATTTAAATTTTGATTTTAATTTATAATATTAAAAATAGTGATTTGTTATAAATAAATGTATTGATTATTTATTGAGATTCCAAAATAATTGAGCATTAGTTTGATACTTTTCTTTATTTCATTTTAAGCACAAGAAAAGTATGAAAAGTTAGAAACAACTTGAAAAAAAGCGTCTACAAAAAAGAGAAGTAGAAAGGAAAAGAAATCAGCTAATTAAAAATTACCCTTTATTGTATAAGACGGTTCACATTTCTTATGATTTTTAAATTGAAAAATAATAAAGTGATTTACTTTCAATGGACTATTTTTGTTGTAAATGGTAAGGTTAGAATGGCATTTGAAGTAAGTATTATCAACTCCATGTACATTAATTTATTTATTTGACAAAAACAGCATGATCATCTCTGCTGATAATATTTTTATATTTAACATGTCTATAGTAGTTATCATAATTTTTTAAGAACTTTTTTATTATAATTTTTATTCTTGATGAAATTGTCCTAGATTTGTAGAATGACATAGTAAGATAAAGAAGCTGTGGGATACCCTTTGTCTATCCCCACATTCTGTTTGAAGACCTCTTCCAGAATTAGTAGATAACAGAACTCGTATCCTTGTGCCATAGTTGTGCAATGATATTTTTAAAAGAATAATAAATGTGAATTTTGCAGATTTCTGATAGTATTGTGTAAAATAACTAGTCGGATGTGCCAATCCCAAAACTTTCTTCTATCTGATACACGTTAATACTTCAAAATTCGTTAGCACACTGACGAAATTAAATGGCAATATATGCCCCTCATGAGGATTCTAATGATATGGAATTCCGTGCATTAGTTCTTGAGATATGACTATTGCTGAAATCATGTACATCCAGCAAAATGCAGCCTAACTGCGCCACATATTGGGTGATTTAAACCAAAACCTAATCAGTAACATCTTCTTTCAACGTCTGACTGAATCTCATGTTTGGTAAATCGTACATTAGTTTTTGAGATACAACTATTGCGAAATTCGTGAAAATTACAGCATAGCAGCGCCATCTATTGGACGATTAATACCGAAACCTAAACAGCAACAACTTGTGTCAAAGTCTTACTAAATCTAAAGCTTGGTGAAAATTCGTGCATTAGTTCTTGTGATTAGAGCTATTGCGGGAATCGTGAAAAAGACAGCACAGCAGCGCCACCTGTTGGGAGATTTACACCAACACGCAATATTCAACAATTCATATCAAGCACTAACTGAATCTAAAGTTTGATGAAAATCCGTGCATTAGCTCTTGAGATAGAGCTATTACGGAAATCGTGTAAATCCTGCAAAATGCAGTTTAGAAGCGCCACCTATTGGGAGATTTATACCAAAATGTTATCAGCACCAAATTATATCAAGGACTAACTGAATCTGAAGTTTTCTGCAAATCAGTGCGTTATTTCTTGAGATATAGCTATTGTGGAAATCATGAATAATGCAGCATAGCAGCACAACCTGTTGGGTGATTTGCACCAACAACTAATCAGCATCAATTTATATCAGGGACTAACTGAATATGCATATTTATTAAATTCCATGCATTAGTTCTTGAGATAGAGTGCCCACAAAATTTGTGTCACATACAGACAGACAGAGTCACTGACACACAGACAGACATTCTGTAAAAACATGTTTTACGGAATATCTGATCCGTAAAACGTGTAAATCCGTCGAAAAATTTCACGAACCCAATACTTTCTCCTTGTAAAGATAGAAGAAAGTAAAAAAGTGTTATTTTAAACAGATTTTCAGGTACATGTAAATCAGAAATAAAAATATATTTCTGTTAGATTTTTAAGGTGACAAACCAGTACTTACTTGCTTTTAGATGATGCCAACATTATATTTAAAGTGATTTTAAACATATACTATGTTTCGCAGTTTTTTTTTTTTTTAACTCTTAAAATGGTGCAAACTAATCCTTGAGCACGGCATATAAAAATATCTCAAGAGGGTCAAATGATTTCCTTTCTAAAATTACTATGGTAATGAAAGCACTTGCTCATTAATTAAAATCTATAACTGTTGGGGGGGGGGGGGAGTTAATGGAATATTTTTGATGGGGTTTTGGTTATTTACATGGTTTTTAAGTATCACTAAACTTTTCAAAATTTCCATTTGTAATATGAAATATATTAGTAATTAGTCAAAATGTCACAAACTTTGAAGAATACAGTTAAAAATGTTTTCAAGTTTTACTTAATTCAGTCAAATCTTGTGAAATATAAGAAGACAATATGGCGCAATCTAACTTAGCAATAAAGGTACCATGTTGCTACATTAGGCAGAACACGATATGTTTAATCAATATTTAACTAAACCAGATAGCGTAAATGCTATTTGAGAACTTTATAAAATGTAGTTATCCAAAACAAATACTTTGAGAAGATGAAAGCATCGAAAGATTGTTAAGTTTATAAAGTCATAACCAGACATACATTTTAAGTTTGAATTTATAAATGGCAACTCTCTTATCATATGTGTTAAGAAAGTTTATGGCATTTAGAAATAAATGCTTTGAAACTGATTAAATTTTGCATACTTGTAGCATGTATTTTTTCATGTACCTTAGCATATTTCTAAGATTACTTTAAATAAATCATCTTAATACATTTAATTTATTTTCTTCAAGTATTTCAAATACTATTAGTGTATTAACTGCAAAATTTTAAAAGGAATTATCATGTGTAATAGACGTTTATCAATAGGAGTGATATGGAAATAGAATTAATATATATAATAATAATATTAGCTTATTTTAAATCATGTACTTTATTTCTGTTTTTAAAAATTTATATTTGTATATTAGAGACGATGCAAAGTTTTGTATTTCATTTGTACTTTCAATTTTCTTGCTATTGATTTTTCAAAGTTATTTTTATAGCAACAGATCGTAGTTATTATTGGTATGTGCCGGTCATGCGAAGATTATATGTTTTACCATATTGTATATATTTCTGACTCATTGCGCAGAGTCTAAAGAAAACACGAGTGAACCAATTTTGACATATAAGATACTGTTGGATTACGCACATGGAAAGTGTTACAAAATATATGAGGCTACAGAAATGGTCAAAATGTCGGACAAAGATTCAAAATGTTCCATGAACATTTTTTTTCTCCTAAAACCACAACTAGATGTTAGTAATGGAACGAAAGGACTTGTTTTTCATATATTATGAACAATGTTTAGTTTTAAATTGTTATATAAAACAATTCTAACGGAAAACGCTATAACATTTTGTTTTTAAGAAAATACATAAGACTGGGCTCTGCCCCGAAGCAAATTAAATGAATTTAACTATGAACTACTAACTTAACTATAACTATTAATGTTATTAACTATGAAAAGTTTAAGCATTGAAATGTACAATTCATAATTATAGAATGTGTGTTATATTATGCCAGTTTTATTTTGAGAAATAATTACTTTAGAAATTTAAAAAGGCACTCAAATTATATTTATATGTCCAGTTTATTTGATGTTTCTATTCAAAACCCAGAATAATAAGTTCATGTTCAGCATTCTTGTTAAGATAAGTGTCCATCATATTACAATTTTCGTGACATAGTGAACTGTATAGCACCTGCAATGCAAAGAGAGATCTAACCATACCACATTCGTCAAAATAGCTATGCCTGTAATAGCTCCACCTGCTGTGCAAGTATTATATGAAAATATTTTCAACAATGATAAAACAAAAATCTCCAAAGTATCTTTTCCACGGGTAAACAGCAAAACTATTTTATATTTGATGTTACTGAGAACAGCCTTTTTGTGTTAATCAACAGAAAATTTAGAGACATAAATAGCAGTAACATTTCTGTCACATTTATTTTTATTTTTAAAACATACAACATCGATAAAATCTGAATAATTTCACAATGAACAACACATAAATATAGCATATCATCAATATGCTGGGGAAAAGGACACGAAGTACAATAATAACACACATTATAATATTTTAAGAACATACGGTTAAAAATACCTTTTGTAAAATAAGCTCTGAAAACATTTTTATTTACATATATTTTCATCTTAAAGGAAATCAATAAATTTTAAATCTTGATTTTTATCAAAAGATCAAAATGACAATTTTTTCTGCTCCAAAAATGGACATTTTACTCCGAAAAAGTTACTTTATATTATTAAAATTAAGGAAAAAAACTAAATACAACCCAGCAAATTTAAAAGAAAAGGGACTAACTATACCTTTTGTTTGAGAGAGGACTTTCCACAAGGAGAAACAAACGTCAACGAAAGAAAAAAAAATTATATTTCTAAAATAAGTTTTCCTTTGAAAGAGCCTACTTAGACTAAAAACGAAATAAATACTACAATTATTCAATTACAGTAAAGCCCCGATTATCTGCAAGCGGATGATTCGCGGTGCGGTTTATCCGCGGAGTGTTTTTAATTCAAGCTAACAGCAAGGAAAATACAATAAGCCCTACTAATAAATATAAACAGAAAAATTCATGTATTCGAAAGTAATAGAAGAATATTTCTAGATTCGGTTATTATGTTTAAAATATCAGATATAAAGTCTTGATGTCTTTTCTTGATTTTATTAACAAAACGTAAACACAGCAATTAAAATATTTAACAATTAAATAAGACTATTATCATAAATTCCAGGGGAGCATATCAAGAATAGCTTCATTTTTGAGGTTCCAAATCAAGAAGCAAAAACAAGTGACTGATTTTTAAAAAAAAAGTGTAACTCAATATTTTTGTACAATATGTATGACATTATTTCTTGTTTACTGTTCTTTATTTTAGTGATTTAGACGTAAAGCAAAAGTTTCTGCTGTACTGTGCATATGTATGTATTTTAAACATTTTATTATGTTCTTTGTACACTAAAACATAGTTTTTATGTTAAATTTTCTTTTTTTTCATGCTTGCACCCTATTTTCGGTCTTTTTCTGGTTATCCGCGATTTTTGTTATCCGCGATGTCCTTGCCACCCAATTTCGCGAATAATCGGGGCTGTACTGTATAGTCTTTAACTTGTTCTTTCATATAAAAATGCAAATTTGATTCTCATTTACATCAAAACAGCTTTTATTAAAATTTTTATATAAACGAATGTTTTCGGGAAAGAAAATCTTTCATAAAATTGTAAGGTATAAAAACTTTATTAAATAATACTTATCCCTGCAGTTTATTAAAGAGCATGGGAATTTTTCAGCTTGAAAAGAATGTATAGATTTCTTGCATTTCCTGAATAAATGATGTTTCAAAAATTTTCTCTCGAAGCCGTTTTTAAAAAGTGAAGTGCAGATACAGATAGAATTAGTCTTGTCGCACACTGCACAAGCGATCGGTAATTGAAGCAGAACTTCAGAAGCGTTTTTTATAAAAGATGTTTTATTCAAAGTTTAAATAAGAAATATCTAGACAAAAAATGGAGCGATTTCATACTGTTTAGGTACAGCCATGGAAAAAAAAAAGTAAAGACCCCCTACTAACTCCTCAACAAAATATCGTAGAAGAAAGTTACTAGTGCCGAACGATTGGAAATAAAGTCTACTTTTAAACGATGTCTATAAAATTTTCTTAGGGTATCATCTACATATTAAAACGAACCCAACTTGATTTTATTTCAATGGTAATACCCAATTTTAAGAAAATATTTCAAATCTCGGTTTAAACTATGCCTAGACACCAAATTTCAAGTCATTTGAATAAGTTTTTGAATTATAAACATTCAAAATTTAGTGCTTCTAATGTTAAATTACCTTTTCATATTTTTATTAATATATCCTGAAATTATACTTCCAATGTGCTAATTTTTTGTGTAACAATTTTTTTGATGGATTTAGATTTATTAAGTACTGCTTTATAGAAATCTAAAATTTCACATTTACTTTCAAGTAGTTTTCAAATTATGCTTAAAAAACAGCAAAATGATGGTTTAAGGGTCAATCTATGATAGAAGTGACAAGATATTTTGAAATTTCTTATTCTATCCTGTAATCTAGCAGTCTTCAATGACTGTTTGATTAGCACTTAAGATATGCTTTGATCAAGAAGTGGGCTCTGACGGTCAACAATTGAGTACAGAACTTCAGTTTGGATACACCCCCTAAAATACGCTCGTTTTAATATAATTAATTTCTCGAAAACATATGGTACGAATTGCATAAAAATTTGTCTTTAGGCTACTTGAAGAGTGTAGAGTGCATTTATGCTGTCATAATTGTGTACTGCTATTGAAAAAATTACCAATCGTGTGGTACCAGTAACTTTCGTCTACGATATTTTTTTGCAGAGTTAGTAAGGGGTGTTTACTGTTTTTCCACGACTGTACTTTCGTAATTATATAAATCCGTAGCACTTATAGTCGTCATCTGGTCCGCATGTCTGTCTGCCCGTCTGTCCGCGTATAAGAGCGCAAAAACTACCCAACTGAATGGTTTGAAATTAAATATATATATATAATTGTTACAGAATTTTGCAGAGTAATTTCAAATTTTATGAAAATCGAATCAAACCTCAGCCCCTTAATTCTCGCTACTGTGATATTCACGGGCTGTGTCTTTGGTTCAGATTGTTTGATTCTCACCAGTTTTATAAAGTAGTGTAATTAGCTTTATTATAGTATCATTTTACCCGGGGCGAATATTTGTTGTTCAAAAAAGTGGTGCCAATAAGCAATTTGAATTTTTAAACCGTAATTTAATGCAACCGTTAAGGGGTTAAAAAGATATTAATAATAGTTTTCTTCATTCTATTAAATCCTATCATACGTAATTAATTAAATGATATCCCTATATAGGTAATTATTCTGTGTTGTCATGGTGATTACGTCCTATTTAAGATGGAGTCATATTACTTCTGCCTCACTGAATTTATTACATTACTCGTAATAAATTTTGTATTCATGCATTTTTGCATAAGAGTGCGAAAGTGATTGCACCATGATCTGAATATTTATAAAAATAGTTATCGTACGAATGCATTTCATTTGTCATGTTCGACGTACAATTTCCGACATGTTTATAAGTGAAAGCTTATTTAATTCTAGTCCTCCATCTTTGTTTTGTTTTCCAATTTTATTTCGTTCGTTTATCACACTGTAAAAAGACAAATTTTTTCTTAATAGAGGAATATATAATATAACATGAACAATAGTATACACCCAGTTACATCACGATTATGAAAAGCGTTGTTTATCTTTAGAAATCTCAGAAACTAACATTTTTTCAAGATTTAAGGGGTCTCAGGACTCTTAAAGCTTCCAAATTTTCAAAATTTTAATTTTTTTAGATGTTAAACTCCTATCTTTTCTGAACATTTTGATATAATTGTTTCGGTACTTTTCGGTTAGCCGGGCGCCAGTGTTATATACATATATTTATATACATACATATATGTATATACACATATATATTTACATATATATATGTGTGTATATATACAATATTTGTATATGCATATATATATGTATAGTTATATATATGTATGTATATAAATATGTATATATAACACTGCCGCCCGGCTAACCGAAAAGTACCATTGTTTCCTTGAAATTCCTAATAGAACTGAAGTTATGGCTTTTACATTTATACACGTTCAATAGCTGAAGCGTTGTTTCAGAAACTTTGAAGCATTTTTTTCTCCAAATTACGTTTTTGGTCATAACGCACATGATATCTCAAAAACTTATGAATATTTTTTCATGAAATTTTCAAAACATATGTTTCATGTTAGTCTTTATAAACTGAACCTAAAATTTTTCTTTTATTGTTCAAAACAATATTTTTTAGGTGATTATACTGTTGAAGTTTTCTTAATTTTGTATTAGCTCAATACAACTTTGTATTAAAAATATAAAAAAGCTTTAAATACAAATTTATTTAGGCTAAGGGTAATTATTATAATCTGAAGTATAAGTAGGCACCAAAATTTTCATTCTAGTTGCAATACTTATTTTGTAATCGTGTGCATAAGCTGTTATGCCAATTTTTTGCTCGTCAACTGTCTAACAGTTTGGATCCCCCGTAAATGCTAATTCTGCATCTTATAATTTTTTAAATACATGAAATGAAAGAACATACTTATATATTTTATTCCAATTATAATTGTGTCTTAAAATCAAATACATTTTAAGATATTAAATGTTGAAAATGGTCTCCTTTTTTTTTTTTTCATTTTTCCAATTTTAAGAGTCCTGAGACCTTTTAAAGAAATTTACAAAAACAGTTTCTTTTGTAGTCACTGATTTTCGGAAACGTTTTTGAGAGGATTTTATGGTGTATTAATAAACCTCTCAATCTGTAATATTGGTTTTTTGGATGCTATCAATTCTGAAGTAAATATCTTCTTGTTCTACAAACATGTTTTACAAAGAAACATGATAAATTAGAAGCATTAACATTAACATTCAAATTAACATTATTTTGTCACTAGTGCATGTATAAATTCAATTATGCAGCTAAAAATGTTTAGTTGAGAATTGACAGCTTCTTAAATCACGATAGTTTGGTCTGTGAAAACCGACTCACACACTATAAAGTCTATTCGGAGGCGTTCCCGAAAATCATGGGCAGCAGTAGAAATTTTATGTTTATTAAAGGCTTCTCTCAGTTTTGAAAATGTACTACTTTGCAAGTTTTCAACAGATAAAAAAAGCTTTCCGGAATCATGGGTAACTTGGAATGGGTTATTGTATATCTTCGTTCGGAAATATATTATATTTTCCTAGATTAAGAAGCATTTGTCTTTTTTTACATTGCATATTGCATCTTTAGTTCAAAAATTGTTCATCAAATTTGACGACAGTCTGTCAATTTGTCGAAAGTGCAAAATTTAAAAATTTGTCTGTCAAGAACTAGGTAATTATATACATGCATTTTGTTTTACTGGTTTCAGATTAAACCAATCAGAAAAAAATGTAACCACGGAATGTTACGCGCAGAGCAACATATAGAAAAATCCAGTTCAAAAGGTGCATTTTTCAAGAAAGAATTAACAGCAGTTTGAGTTTTAAAAGTTCAAAACACGTGTTATTCATACAAAAACCTACATTTTTCTACCTCGTTCTTAACTGTATGAAAAGCAAAGTACTTGCTAAAATGTTGAAATCATTGAATGAGAATTTGTGAACACATTTTTTGGAAAATAAGAAAAAGCTTTACTTCATGTACATAAATAAAGCAAAGTTTTATTCCAAAATTATTTTGCCATTGTGGGATTTGGGGATTAAAATTAAGTAGTTCAAAAATATACCACCGCCCATTCAAAAGGTATGTGCAAAAAAAAATGAAAATGTTATATGTTGCTTTTATATTGTAATTAATGATTTGTACATTTTAAGCTTTTAGAAATCGATTTCTGTTAAAAATGTTACAATTTATAATGTTTACAAAAATTTATTTATTTTTTAAGTTTTTATTAATTACTTTTCGAAAAAAATATGAAATATAATCCATAAATTTTTTAACAGAAATCAATTTCTATAAGCATGAAATACGTGGATACAAAATCCCAGCTCATTCCACAAAACAGTTTTCTTCAAATTATTCATAAAATATACCCGCACAACAATTTATTTCGCAACGATTACAAATTTTACATTAGGAATGTGACACTTTAAATTTTTACAATTTCTATATTACTCGACCGAATGACTTGCTGTTTGCAAACTGAAGGCAAAATTTACTAAAAAAGCAAAATTTTACGGCAAAGATAGGTAACCGCATTGAAAGATTTAGAATTTTGATACCATTTCGGAATGAAGATCCCTAAGCATTTTTTTCAAACACGACTCAATGACTATTTGTGACGAATGTGTTCACAAATTCTCATTCAATGATTTCAACATTTTAGCAAGTACTTTGCTTTTCATACAGTTAAGAACGAGGTAGAAAAATGTAGGTTTTTGTATGAATAACACGTATTTTGAACTTTTAAAACTCAAACTGCTGTTAATTCTTTCTTGAAAAATGCACCTTTTGAACTGGATTTTTCTGTATGTTGCTCTGCGCGTAACTCAATGACTATTTCTGATCTCTTTTGGGACAATTTGGTAGTTAAAATGTATGGTATGTTCTCTCTTTTGGGGGCCGACTTATCTAATGAAATTCACCGATAATAATGTATATTCAATCCGTAGTAAATTACCAAAACAATCCATCCTTCTAACTACTTGCTTCCTTTCGAAGAAAATTTGGAAAAGTAGAAGCGATTCAAATTTTAGTCAGGATTTTACGAAAATTCACCATGGTGCGAGCAGATTATACAAAAATATCCTATGTTAATAAGAAGTTTTGCTATAAACTTCCAAAAGTCATTATGTTTGAAATGGGTAACTTCCTGACACTTCAGAATGACTCTGAAATATTTATTTAAAACAAATAATCATAATTTTTTTACTCATTTTGTCAAGTCAAGTATACATAGATTACTAAATATCTGGAGATATACTATAAACTAGGGAATAAAATCTTCGGTATTTGAATTATTCAATTTATAATTAATTTTGAAAGGTTAAAAAGTTGCTTTTTGAAAGTTTAAAACTGTAAGTATATGCTTCCACTATTCAGGATGAAAAAAAAATTCTAATTAACTGTATTATTAACTTTTCTACATTTCTTGAGAAGTTGACTAAAAAAATCTAAACGACATTTTAAATTATATCATATGAAGATATAATTTCCAAAGCTCAACAGTTTTAACAATTCTCATTTATATTAAAATACATATACTTGGTTCATGTTTTAATATATACAAAGTATTTTGAGAGAGTTTTTTTTTCAACAAGCTCTTTTCAGGTGAAATGAGAAAAATTGGAAGTATACATATTTACAAACGTCACCACAAATTAATAATAACTGAAAGTATTAATACTTTAAGTTCAAAAGTATTATTTCATTCGGTAATTTTTTCATTGTTTTCGCAAATATTTCAGTAACTCTCTAAATGTATACTAGTAAAATTCCTTTTAACCAAAATTCATTAGAATTTGATTGATATATTTAAATCTTTTGAATCATTAGTTCACCATGTACAGCCGTGGAAAAAAAAAAGTAAACACCCCTACTAACTTCTCAACAAATTATAGTAGACGAACGTTACTGGTACCGAACGGTTGGAAATAAAGTGTACTTTTAAATGATGTATATAAAATTTGCTTAGGGGGCCATCTACATATTAAAACGAATCCAAACTTCATTTTTTTAAATAGCAATACCAAATTTTAACGAGATATTTCAAATCGTTGGTTTAAACTATGCTTAGACACCAAATTTTAAGTCATTTGAATGATAAGTTTTTGAATTATAAACATTCAAAATTTAGTGCTTCTAATGTTAAATTACATTTTTACATTTTTATTTATTTCTCCTGAAATTATGCTCCTAATGAGCTAATTTTTTCTGTAGCAATAATACTAATATACCCAAACATAAATACGTTGAATTTGCATTTTTTATAATTTTATGATATGAATTATGAATTATGAAATTAATATTAGAAAAAATTATGAATTGCAACCTACAGTTTTTTTGATGGATTTAGATTTATTAAGTCCTGCTTTATGGAAATTCAAAATTTCACATTTTTCTTACACGTAGTTTTCAAATTATGCTTAAAAAACGGCAAAACGATGGTTTAAGGGGCCGTCTATGACAGAAGTGACTAAATATTTTGAAATTTCTTCTGCTGTCCTGTGATCTAACAGGCTTCATTGACTGCTTAATGTGCCTTGATCAAGAAGGGGGCTCTCTCGGTTAACAATCGATTACCGAACTTCAATTTGGATACAGCCCTTAAAATAAGCTGGTTTTAAAATAATTAATTTCTCGGAAACTTATCGTACGAATTGCATAAAAATTTGTTTTTAGGCTAATTGAAGGGTATAGAGTTAATTTATGCTGTCAGAATTGTGTACTGCTATTGAAAAAAAATAAAGTTACGGTTCGTTTTAATATATAGATGGCCCCTAAGCAAATTTTATACACATCTTTTAAAAGTAGACTTTATTTCCAATCGTTCGGTATCAGTAACTTTCATCTACGATAATTTGTTGAGGAGTTAGTAGGGGGTGTTTACTTTTTTTTTTCCACGACTGTACATTATCTTATGAATGAACGGAATTGGAACAAACCTAAAAAATATGTTTCTTAGAAAGACAAAGCACAAAAACACATTCTATTATTTATTACAATATTTTAACTCCAAAATTATGCATCTTTTACGCACTTATTTTGTAAAATTGCGCATCTATTCTGCAAAATAATAAATTAAAACTCATAAAGTATTTCTCTTTTTAAACCAAAAAAGAATTAGCCGTAAATTAAAAAAGTATATATGTTTATACAAACTAGATCTAATTTAAAGACCTTCAAGACTACAAGAGTTTTAAGCAAAGTTTTCCATGCTCCATGTAGAAATAGAGATTAAAAGCTTCATGCTGATAGTAAATGTATATTTGTCATGAAACACACATGTGTATTTGCTTACATATTTGATGCGTTATGCACGTATCAGGATATAAAAGTTTATGTGTCCATAAGTTGATAAATAATAAGAATAAAAAACTTGACGCACAATAACATGCAGAATAAAAATGGTGATAAATAAAAGAGCTTCTGACACCAGTTCTAAAAATTGCCGATGCAATTTCTAGAAAACATGTTTCAATGTTGTTAGAATTCTCCAACGTTTTTGAAGTTTTCACGTCTTTTTCGCTTAAAAATTGTTAATTTTGTAGTTGGCGGCTTAGCTCAGGCCACAGGTGGAAGTCACAGGGGACATCAACACCTTGGGGACCTGCTTTTGACTGATGGTCGGATCAAGACCCTAGCCCAAGGCAAATCACAGGGGACAATACTTAGAAATGTGATAACTATAAAAAAGGTAACTCTTTTGGTTTTGGCGAGTAAAACAAAAACAATGAATTAGTTTAACGCCGGTCAGTTTTTTTTAAAACGTGGATGTGTTCAGATATGCGATAATCTGTTTCTTCTCAAGCTTGTTGAAATCCCATATCTTTTGCTAATACTCGTCAGCAATTTATCTCAAGTACTCTATTTTCTCGATAAACTATCGATGACAATTTCTGAAATCTTTGATTTTATTTTACTCGTGTGAGCTCTATATGACCGCCATTACATTCAATGTCTTAAATCTCTTCTTGATCGTTTTTTAAGTGATAATGTCATTCGACTATTTAAGATACAGAATATTTTCAGCTAAAAGCAGTTTTTTTTCTTGGGAAGTATTCAATGGTTTCTGTTTAACGACATCCCCGATCATTTAAAAATATAATTTTGTGAAAAACAAACGGGAATTTATCTAAGAATTGTTGATTTTGACCAGACAATTGAAAATTCAGTGTGAAGTCACTGCTCAAAATCATTTTCGAACTTTTAATGTATAATACTGTATTATTTGTAAATGAATCCTACTGATTGGAAAATATATAAGAATTGACATTTTCCCAACTGAGTGAAAAAGAAGTCCAGGACGGGAGTTGAACCCAAGACATATTACATAAATTTCCAACACTCTACCAATGAGATACCTATTGCCAAAAAGGCTCTCTGAGGGAATAGTGTCGAACGGTCATCGGTGCAGTGAGCTCAATGGGCAGAGCGTTGACAATTTAACCCAAAGGTTTTGAGTTCGACTTCACGCCTGGACACTTTTACAGTCAGTTGGGAAAATGTCAATTTGTATGAATGTGAATAGTTTTTAACACTTTCCAACAAAGTTGAAAAGTGTTTATGCATTCGGTTTGTCTGTCCGTCTGGCCGTCTGCACGCGCTCTAACTCCCGTAAATATACTCGGATCGTTCTGAAATTTTTGGATGTTAGTGGCCTCTACCATGGCCCAAACCCTATTGCAAATAAAGTTTGTAGTATGCTTAGTTCATTTACAGGGACAGTCAAAAGTTTTCCGTTACATTACGGCCTATGGGAAAAAATCGTTTAAAATGATTTTTAATGATGTTACATGCTTTCAAACATGATAAAATTGATATGCATTTATCAAGTGCACTAAAATATGCATTCAGTAGAATATGCGGTGCAAAGAATAAATATTATTCATTTACAGGGCCAGACAAAAGAATTCCGTTACATAATGATATACGGGTGGAGGGAATTTTTTCTGGCGTATTTTAATTATGTTAAATTATTTCATGTATAATGAAATTGATGTACGTCGCTGAGGTTTACTATAACTTATTTAGATCTGTGCGAGAGACATTAGCTCATTGAAGAGGGTTAAAAACGATCTGATCTCGTCATAGCATAAGAGTTTCTCGAAAAGCATAGTCGGTGAACTTTTGGATCCCTGTACGAATATGTGTAAATGTAGGAAATACATTACCCTGAATAATGTTACAGGAAATTGAACTAGGCATATATTATGCTCTGCCAAGTATTATATGTAGTATCCGAATACAATATTTTTGCGAATTGTAAAACCAAGCGTAAAAATTTTATTTTAATGATGCCTTAAATTCTCTTTATCAATATCAATAACTAAACGAAGTTTGTCTGTCTGAGTGTGTGTCTGTTTGTTGGAGATGACTATTGAAATCTATTGCACGTAGATACCTTCAAATTTGATTCGGGATGGACGAAGATTAATTCGAATCCACCTGAGACTCAGATGTGTGTTTAATTGGCCGGAATTTTTTAATCATTTATAAAAACAATCCAAATTTAATCTTTTAACCCAATATAGTAAATTTTATTCTCTTTTCAATAGTTTATTTAGAATTAGTACAGTGATTTTTCAATTTGTCGCGATTTTATTAAGGGCTCAGCTGCTGCCATCGAAATACTCAAGGCCAGTGGACACGAGTTGTGACGTCATCACTAATCGACCGACTTCTCATTCTCACTAGTGTTGATTTCACACAGGAAATATTTGAATAGCAATTTTCTGTTATTTTATTTGTGGAATATATATCATCTTATAAGATAATAATAACTATTTACACTTGCTTGTGAGAATTTGGAATCCCTAAATAAAAATTCAACCAGATGCGGAATGCTACAATGTTGCCGCATCTGGCTGACTTTTTATTGGGGAATTCCAAATTCTCACCAGAAAGTTTAAATAGTTATTATTATTTTATAAGATGATAGACATTCCGCAAATAAAATAAAAGAAAATTGCTACTCAAAAATTTCCGGTGTGAATTCCAACAATAGTCGATTAATGATGACGTCATAATTCGTGAGTTCTAGCCTTGAGTATTTCGATGGCAGCTTTTTCACACAAAAAAAAATATATCAGCCGATTTCTTACCTATACCTATATGTTTCTTACATATTCAGTGTTTTATTTTATATCCCGTAAGCATAAAACCCTCGGCAATCGATTAAAAAATATATTAATTACTTAGATTTATCGAATTTTTAAAATGTTTATCAAATTGAAAATTTTTCTACGACGAGAATGAAAAACGCGCGATGAAATTTTTCTGCGTTGGGTTCCTACAATAACCTCGTTATTTATTATATTTATTTTATTCTTATTCATCCTGTCTTATTTTTTCTTTCCATTAGATTGTGCCCGGACTTAATTTTTCTTCTCAGATTCGGACCGGAAAAGGAGCGTATGTATAAAACCCTCGGCAATCGAATTAGCAGCGGATCTATCATTATTAAACAAATGGAAATGGTCGCAACAGTATGATACACTGAACAGTTATAAAATACATCACATGAGTAATAAATTTGTATTAATTTCTTAAAACATGCATGAAATTCATGATATAGAACGATTTGTTGTTGCCATGAAAATTTAAAAAGAGAAAAGAGTGATAAAAAAAATCACAGTACAGAGCACCATTATACCAACTTGATATATAAACATCAAATACATAAAGATTTATATATAATCTAAAAATTTACGATGTCAATTTAAAGAACATTATAAATGTAACAATTAAGCTAATAAAAATTCCTGATGTCAAACAATATAACTTCAATAAAGATACATTTTACAAGAAAGTAAACGTCAACTTTTCAACGGCCAACAAATTTGAAGTATGCTGTTACTTTTAAATACAGAAAATTACTGTGAGTATATAACTGACATCATTCTCTATTTTCAATTACCTCCAATTTCAGATTGGATTAAGATTGTTAGAAATATTATTTTAAGTGAAACATGCCATACGCTAGCACAGCAAATTTTAATTAGACGATTTAAAAAAGGAACTGTCATCCCTTTACACATGTATTTAAAAGAACATATGAAGTTATAGTTTTTTTTTAAATTTAATTTCTGAAAATATATAGGTTTATAGTTTTTTTTCTTATTAAAATATGTAGGCATATTGGTCTGAAAATAGGTAGGTATTATTTTTACTAAGAAACTTGTTAATTGAAAAATGTGTGTAGGAAATACAAAATTATTATAAGCTTTTCTTGTAATTAAATATAACAATTTATATTTCAAAATGAAACAGTCGTAGGTAATTTTTTTTCAAATGAACATTTTTCCCAATCTGTCACTAGTTTTTTTTTTTTCAACCTCAAAATCTCTGCCTTATTTTTACGTCCGATTTATTTTTATTATTATTATCTGCTTTTTGTATTTTAACAAAGATTATTTTCGCTTTCTATAAAAACTGAATTCAATCTGTTTCATAATGGTTCAAAGTATATCAAAGTGGTTCGATTTAAAAAAAAATCAAGCTAAATGTAATTTTTCATTTAGCTTTTTCGTAAAGATTTTTCCTGTTTATTTTTAAATCCATTTTCTTTTAATTCAAGAAATGGAAGGAAAATCATTTTCATATTTAAAAAGACCTTAATTAAATGTTATTTATTATAAATGATTAACTAGTATATTAGCTAAGGGAAATCTATTTGCTGTCGATGGACTAATCTAACTTCCGGTTCTGTAAATATTTTCATGTTATTTCTCTATTTATCAATTTTAAAATAATATAACTAACTAAAAGTAGTCATTTTGTTTTTACATGGTGTAAACATAATAATTAGTTTGCAAAAATGCTTTCATAGAAAAAGTATGAAAAAAAAAAAACAATAAATATAATCCTTGAAAAGTCTGATTTAAAAAAAAAAAATTTCTCAATTTAAAAGAAAAAAAAATTAAATCAAATTTTATCTCCTACTTCTTTCTATGATACGTTGTCATTTCGATATCTGTAGATCGATGAGAATGTCTTTAATAACTGCTTATGGTTTTGGGGGATTTACAGCTTTAATTCGAAAACAAATCCGTTAGAAATGTACGTTGAACAGAAATTTCGAGTAAATCTTAACATTAAAAGTAAATTTCAAGAAATTCACAGCAAATGAACGGTCAGTCAAAAATGTTGCAGCCGCTAAAGCATTGATTATGTATTCATAAGTCATGAAATATAAAACAATCCATACACATATTACTTATAAAGTCATACAATAGTTGGTAACTAAAATCTTTTACATGCAGATATTCAAAAATATTTAGACAATAGAAATCGGGTTATTGTTCATTATAGAGAAAAATACTTCTTTGCCTATTATTACTCTAAAAAGAATTAAACATTTAATAAATCAATACAATATGGAAAATTTTCTGACAATATTACTTTAAATTTGAAATGATTGTAAATTTTTCTCGTGCAATACTAAACTCGTATAACATCGTCTTTTCTTTAAAATTATTTCAGACAATTAGATTCAAATAATTGGTTAGTGTTTTTCTTTTTTGTTATGTACAGTCGGCCTAAGGAAAAAAAAAAATCACCCCATAAATTTTAATCACCAGTTTCCCCACAATACAGGGTATCCATAAAAAAAATGTCAAAGTTATAAATTTTAATAGTATCAACTGTAAGCGTTTTAGAGTGTTGGTTCAAAGTTATAAATAAAGAGTAAACAGTTTTATATAAGAGCATGCGCCAGTACTGCTTTGTTATTGACTCGTTTGCAGTGCTACATACGCAAAATGACGACACTCCTGAGAGTAAAGCGTGGATTGAAGAGTTCAAAGCCGTTGGAACAGTGTTGTTTTTTTTTTTTTTTAAGGCTGTATAAAAGATCGTGTTTACGTTCCGCCGCTACTTAATGATCTGCCAAACTTGAGACACAGAATTGGAGAGGCTATTGCTTCCATTACTCCGGACTTGTTAACCGAATTGGGGGAAGAATTCGACTTTAGGTTGAATGTGTGCTGCATAACTAAAGGTGCGAATATTGAACATTTGTAAGAAAAACTAGGTTAGTTTACCTTCAATTTGATGTAAGATTTTTTATAAATAGTCTAAATTAAATTGCTATAATATACCATTGAAGCTGGTACATTCTTTAATGGATACCCTTACATCCGAAATAGCCATTCGACTAAAATTAATGTCATTTTACCCGACTGCCAAGAAGGGTTATGTGTTACACACATATCTGGGTATGTGGATTTTTTATACCCTCGAAACATCCCACCGGCTGGATGGATTTTAATGAATGAGGCCTCTATCGATTCGTCTTAATCGTCCAATGGTTACAAGCTAGGTTTTGTTTTTATAAATTCAAAATGGCTGCCGTAAAATACAAAATGGCAGTAGAGAGGGGGGGGGGAATTACGCACCCCATTGGGTGGCATATCATTGGATAGGTCTTTCAAAATCAAGACGATGTTTCATTGACTATTTTGCAGTCAGAATCTCCGTTTAAATATTACACAACCTGGAATTTATGTAGGTAGGATCTCTAGCTTTACTGCAACTCTAAGCTTCGTAGGCATCTATAGGCCTCATCAGAACAATGTTTCTAGATAGGAACTAACAATTAAACACAACTTAAAAGTCATCAATACAAGTAAAAAAAAAATAGATAAGTAATGTAAAAAATAGTTTCACATTCATGAGAAATAATTAGTTAGTTCGCCGGGTTTTTTGAATTTTTAAATTTAATTTTTACTTGTTATTTTCAATTTATGTTAAAAGAATAATCTTAGGGGTAGTCTATAACCTCTTCACACACGAAGGTAAAGTAACACTGCGAATACACATTCATTGATTTTGCACAAACAAAAAGACACCATAGATCACAGAAGAGGCTCTTTTTCAGAAATTGAAACTTTAGCGGGCTGGTAATTTAGTTTCAAAAATACGGATCTAAAATTACTAACACCCTTAAAATATCAATTTAATTATCAATGACCTAAGTTACGCAGTAACAAATTGGAGGCCTTTAATTAATTGAATCATCTACAAGTACACAAATCCTCAATTTTTTTTATTGTAAAGCGTTTAAGTTAATCAATTTTGAAAATTTCTGACTTTCTTGGACACGCTGTCCGTAATGCATTTTACAAACTAGGATGAAAATAATACTTATTTTATAAGAAAATAAGCATCACTAATGCCATTTATTCGTTTTGATCAAAAGCCAAAAGCATTTAGCTATACAGAAGTAAAGTGAAAATGAAAAAAGATCAATTAGTTTATATCCTCCTCGAGTCGAAAATATCACAAGTGATACTTCAGGACCGAGGAGGTTATACTGTAATTGTGCCAAACGCTGGGGTTTTTTTAACATCACGCGATTTTGACAGAATATTTGGCTTTCTTTTTGAGTAAGTATTACCATGGGATACCAAATGGAAAGTCTTTTGGTTAAATAGTTTATGAAATATGAAGGTCTAAAGTTAGGAAATTCTAATGTTAAAATGCTATTTTATAATTGCTGTGCAACAGATTGCAATGCAAGTAGTTTTCTAGTCATATCTCAAAAACTATTTAGCGGAATGCATTGTAATTTTCGATTTGCATATTCAAAGCTCCTAGAAATCGATTTCTATTTTTAAATATCGTTAGTCACAATTAATATTTTTCGAAAATGAATTTGGAATATTTTGAAATTAATTTTCGAAAAAAATATATATTGTGACCTATAAAACTTTAAACAAAAATCGATTTTAAGAAACTTCAAATATGCGAACCCAAAATTAACGCTTCTTCGACAAGTATTTTTTATTTTTACGTTAAAAACTACCCGCTTTGAAATCTGTTTTAAAGCGATTGAAAAGAAATTTAGCATAAGAAGCTCTAAAATGTGAACTTTCATAATTCTTAAACTGTTTGGCCGAAGGATTTGCCATTTGCTATCCTACGTTAAATTTTACCTAAACAACCAAATATATTGTCAAAATGTTATGCTCGCATTGAAATTTCCAGAGTTTGGTACATTTTAATTATCGAAACACCTCCTTAACTTTATTTTTTAAAACAAAACATGAAAGCAGAAATAATATACAGTCAAATGGATATTTCCAAATTTTTCCTTAGATTATTTGGTGATTTTAAACGTATGAAGCTATTTTTTTCTTTTGCTCGACTGTACTTTTATAAATATGCAAACTACTCGGAAATTTTAATGCAGCGTTTATTTGTATACGTACCTTAAAAAATTCTGATGCATTTTAAAACGATAAACAAAAAAAACACGCCTCGACTAAAATATTTAAGTCAATCGACCACCGGCGCCTAACCAGATTCTTCTTTTTCCCTTTTTAGTCAGCATACGTATTTTTCTCTACAATAAACAATGTCCGAAAATAACATGAAAACATAAGAAAGGGAAGAATGATATTGTTTCAGTCTCCACATGACGCATGGAAAACTCTGTTTTCTTGCAACTGAGCCTCGTTTTCTTCCAAGTACCTCTCTAATTCTCCAAGAACACTCTGAACAATTAAACTACGTCTTGGCTTCGTAGAGGATGTTGGCATTGAGAATAGAACAGTATCCGAGTCGAAAGGAGGTCTGCTTCTCTCTTTCCGGCAAAGAAATTGCTGCTGGAATTCTTTTTTGAATCGGTCCTATGAAAAGATCAAAAAGAAAAAAATTATGAAAAAAGAAAGTCGAGCTGGAAAGCACAGGGTTTGAAAAAAATATGTTACATTGCAACCTCGTTTATTTGAGATAATTGGGATTGGGACTGCTAGTACCTCGGATATTGGAAATCTCGGTTAATAGAAATCGTATATAAAAACTCGCCGTGCTCTCGAATTTAACATCTCTTAGAGTAAAGAAACAATAGACCGTTTTTTAAATGATAACAATAAACATATATAAAGCTATGTTTCACAGTTGGGGGGGGGGGGGGTAATTATCCGATAACACATTGAACCTAGTCTACAATAGGGCCACATGGCCACTGGAAATAAAGCATTGCTTGTTGTTGACTTCTCAGGGTGCAAGGTTTCTTGGAAGTTGAGTGCTTTTGAGTGCAGAAGAGTCTGTAGCATGAACAATGAACTAAAAAGTGTGGTCTTTTCGAAGGCTCATTCACAAAAAAACAGACTTTGTTATTGGCTCGGTTAACAGAAACCTCGATTAATCGAAGCTCGGTTAATTGAAGTTCTACTGTACTTAAATGGGGCATTCTCACAATCTTTTGACTTTTACGTCCCTGAATAATAATTTTTATCTTATTACATATTCTTGTGTGTTTTTATTTCATATACTGTGGAACATCCCATTGCATGATTGCATAACAACATTAACGAGATAAATAAGTTTTGGACGATGTTGGGGGATTAAATACCAGGAAAACTCCTATACCGTACGGTGTCCCTGATGCTGATTTTTAAGTTTGCAGCTGTCTGTATAAAATTGTTTCAATAAAAGTAATTCGATGTATTTTTTTTCCAAAACTGCGACAATTGTTTATATAAATACTAGGGGGCTCTGCTCCCTGTTCACTAACGCTCGCCAACCCCCGTGAATTACGACACAATTCATATTGGGACCGCTACGCATCCCCAGCTCACTTCGCTTGCTCGCCACTTTGCAGCCACTCTAGCCATAATGAGTACTAGCATAAATCATTTTAATTATAAAATATAGTTCAAACTATAATTATTGAACGTCATATTGACCTTGATTAACAAATAAAATATACGATATTACAATTCTGATAAAATTTCACTTAAAAGGTGCTAAAATATACATGAAAAGGTTTCTACAGCATAAAAACCGTCATAAAAACACCAAGCGCTTTCAACTGCACTATACAACGACTATTATAATGCAGTTGAAAGCACTTGGGGTTTTAACATCTTTGACGGTTTTTATGCTGTAGACACCTTTTCACGTATATTTTAGCAGCTTTTAAGTAAAATCTTATCAGAATTGTAATATCGTATATTTTAAATCATTTTAACTTATGAAATTTTCAAAAAAAATTAAGATAAAATAACAGTAATTGAAAACTTCGTTGAAATCACAATTAAAAATGCATTTAGTTGATGTTACCAATACGCATAAATCATTTTAATATTATGAAATTTACCAATTTTTGAAATGTAAAATAATTGAAAAAAATTACCTTGGAACACAATTTAACCCTTAAATGCCTGATTTTTCAAAAATCACGGTAATAATGTTTTTCGGCTTTCATTCTTTAAATAAATCATGGGAAAAATACTTAAAAAAATCATATTTTCTTTTAAGTAGGGTTTACGGCTAAAAAAACAGTTTGTTACTAATCGGCAATACTGGTCTTTAATTGAAAAAATAATTTTCTTTGATAAATTTCTATAATGTTAAACACACAAGAATTTTAGGAACTATAATAAGAAATAAATTTTACTTGCTCGCTGCAGAACAAAATAGGGTATTTCGCAAGCTTTCAAACAAAACAAAAAGAACAAGTAACAACAATTGAAAAAATAAATCTATCTTTATTCTTAAACAGCACAAGTGTTGCCATCTACATGTTGAAAATCGATTTAATAATATTTTCAGAATGTATTTTATTGGCAATATTAGGCATTATAGCTTCAATATTATTCTAATAGTATTTTAGAGCCTAAATTGGGTATGTTGTTGAAAAGCAACGCCCGGCATTTAAGGATTAAAACTCATTGCGCATAACATTGTACAGCATGGCTTAAATTTAATTAGAGAAACTCTTGGAAAAACACTACCTGATACCAAGACAGTTCAACGTAAATCAGCAAATCCTATCTAAAGTTGATTTGATATGAAAAATACAATATCTTGGCAAGTTAACAAACATATCACTTGACAAGTTAACAAAACGTAAACAACACGTTTTCTGATGTATCTAAAAGAAACTTTTGATCAAAAAGCTGATTTCCTGAACGCATCACGTGGCCGTAAAACGAACCAGTGGCCCAAGACAACCCCCTCCCTTTATAACAACGATATGTTATAAGAGAAGGGAGTCTTGCAATGGCCATTGCTATTCTTACATCTGCCAAAGATCGTACTGTGTTTAAAAACAGCTCCTACTCTGAATTTTAATTTGCTGAATTAGAGGTAAGACGTGACTATGTACGTGCACCGGCCACTACTGACCACAACACGGTGCCCCCCAAAAGGACAGCCACGGCACCCACTGCAAGGGATCCCCACAAGACCGGGCTAGTCATTCTGACCTGCATCGATCTGTGTCTCATAAGTAGGGCATCCCAAGCAGGATTGTCCCGCTTTAGTCTCCTCTGGGGCAATGCACAATACGGCGAACCACGGATCCACACTCACGTGAGTCAATGACGGCCCCCGAATTAGAGGTAAAGGCCAGTGAATATGACGTCATTTTGATAAAATCGTACTAATATATTTCAGTTTTACATAAACTCTATAGCTCCTGACGTCATTGGGAGTTCCTAATAAACTTTTTTTTTTTTTTTTTTGCATTTTCTGGCTTTTGCTGCGCTATTTTCTGGGAGGTAACTCCTTCACACTATGGAAAACTTTTCCCACAAATCGTTTGTTTGTTTGAAACAGTTATACCGTGTGTCATTATACTTTTGGACTCCATATGAGAATGAACCCTTTCTTTCAAATATGACATCATTTTCCCCATCAAAACCATTCATCCCTTCCGAGATTAGAGCGTCATTTAAGAAATTCTTTTAAAATTCCTGAGTTTCATTAAATATTCATTTTAATTGATTGGATATTATGTAATTTTCAGAGTATTTAATTTTGTGTGTAACAAGAATCTTTAAATAAATAGCAAGAGTCCAATCTACTTATGTGCAGGAATAAGGATCAGGAATATGACGTCATCATTGACACAGTTATAGTACACTCTAAAAGAAAACGGACTAAAATACGGAAATACTACTGGCAATCGAAACGCCAGTACTATTTTCGTATTTTAACGGAACTTTTTCCCGGGAAATTACAGAAATAGTTTCGCTTTTTTGGCATCTCGATTGCCAGTTGTATTTCCGTATTTTAGTCCTTTTTTTTTTTTTTTTTTTTTTTTTTTTTTTTTTACAGCGTAAAATACTTTGGTTCATGGATGAAAATGCGTCTTTTGTTTTCCGAATGACGTCGTTATCTTCGTCGGAAATATTTCTTTTTCCATATTGCTTACCATGAAAGATTATTCATTATCAATTTATTTACACAAATTATTTATTATTGTTTCTGAATAAATAATCTGTGCTCTGCTCTTACGCGATTAGTGCTTAATTAAACGGAATCGTTTTAATAGGTTTACATTTTATGAAAACCATTGAAAAAATTTTTTTTTAATACGACGCGAGTTTAAGTGGTGAAATCACTCTTCTGACTGGTGGAATGCAATAAGGCAAATTAATTTTGTTACTGCGGTTATTGCCAAACGTCAGGCAACAAATTCAGCCCTATTTTAGCGCCACGCAAGAGAAATATATATAGAGATGTAGCAAAAAATTAACCTGCACACATTTTTACAGTTGATATTATTTTTTGAACTCTGTCCCTGGGTTTTAGATTTCTTACCGTCACTCTTGCTAAACTTATACAGAAAATCACTTCAGACGCAGCCACAGACTTTTTTTCAAATTTTTTCTCATGCAGAAGTATGCTAGAGAAAGAACGTCTAAAATTCTTTGATAGAAAATTTACTGCAGAATTTAAATCAGCATTTAAATATCAATTTCAAGCATCGTGGCATTATTGGTAGTCTTACCGTCCCCAAAGTTTATTCCTGCACTTTTCGAGGTACATTTTTTTTTTTTTATTTAATCCAATGTAAATAACTGTTTCTAAAAATCAATGAGCATTGTGGCACAGGGTCGTACTGGCCCACCGGGCAACGAGGCAAATGCCCGGTGCGCCCATCGTCACTTTTTTCTTTTTTCTTTTCTTTTCTTTTTTTTTCTTTTTTTTTTCTTTTTTTTTTTTTTAAGCACGCATTTTGAAAGGCATAAAATTTTCAAAAATTTTCATTTGGAAAATTAAAAAGTAATGCTTTTTATTTTTTAAAGTATAGCATAAGCAAACTATGTGTGATGAAAGACAATTAGATAAACCAATTTCGAGATAACATAAGTTATCGACAATCAGATATGCCATTGTTACACATTGCATCCAGGACCAGACTTTGTTTCAAAGCCTGTATTAATGATAAATTCTAAGAAAAATAATATTAAGTACTCACTTATTTAGATATACTCCTAAATAATTTCTGTTCTAGGAATGCTTCTAATAAGTGTCTAATAAGTCTGCGTCTAATACGTTTGCATATTTTCTGCGTCTAAGTATTTAGCGCCCCTGGTGTTGTGAGGTATTTTTGTATTTCTGCCTTTTGTGCAAGTATAAACGACGAAACACTGTATAAGAAACATATTCTCATTTTAAATGGATTCATTTACAGAGACTTTGATAGTCATGGCGCCCTGGTCCAGATTTTATTCAGTACCCCGAAGTATAGTAACTTCTACATAAATTAATATTGGTATTAATGATGTATTTAGTATATTTTCTGTCAAATATTCAGCGCCCTGGGTGGCTGCCCGGTAGTTTGGTATTTCTGTTTTTTGTAAAAGTACAAAAAACAAAACAAAAAAAATGCCAATTTAATACAGGTCATTTTCATTTTAATTTCATTTGGTCCCTTTGTCAGAGGCGGCTTTGATAATCATGGCGCCCTTGGACAATTTTTTTAGCGCCTCTGTAAAAATAAGTTAAAAAAAACTAATATTGTGTTTTCATAATAATGGCGCCCTTGGTCAGATTTTTTCAACGCCTCTGTAAAAATAAATTTCAAAAAACTAATATCGTGTTTTTGAAATATGGCGCCCTTGGTCAGATTTTTTTCAGTGCCTCTGTAAAAATGCTTTTCAAAAAACTATTATCGTGTTTTTCTAATCATGGCGCCCTTGAAGAGAATTTTTTCAGCGCCTCTGTAAAAATAAATTTCAAAAACTTAATATCGTATTTTTTAATCACTTAGTCAGATTTTCTTTTTCAGCGCCTCTGTAAAAATCCCTTTCAAAAAACTGTCATCGTGTTTCTCTAATCATGACGCCCTTGGACAGATTTGTTTAGGGCCTCTGTAAAAATAAGTTTTAAAAAAAATATCGTGTTTTCTTAATAATGGCGCCCTTGGTCAGATTTTTTCAGCGCCTCTGTAAAAATAAATTTCAAAAAAACTAATATCGTGTTTTTGTAATCACGGCGCCCTTGGATGGAATTTTTTCAGCGCCTCTGTAAAAATAAATTTCAAAACTACATCGTGTTTTTGTAATTATGGCGCCCTTGGACAGATTTTTTTCAGCGCCTCTCTATAAAAATAACTTTAAAAAAACTAATATCGTAATTTTGTAATCATGACGCCCTCGGTCAGATTTATTCCCAGCGCCTCTGTAAAAGTAACTTTCAAAAAACTAATGTCGTGTTTTCGTAATCAATGCGCTCTTGGTGAGATTTTTTCAGCGCCCTGTAAAAATAACTTACAGAAAACTAATATCATGCTTTTGTAATCATGGCGCCCTTGGTCAGATTTTTTTAGCGCCTCTGTAAAAATAAGTTTTAAAAAACTAATATCGTGTTTTTGTAATCATGGCGCCCTTGGTCAGATGTTTTTCAGCGCCGCTGTAAAAATGCCTTTCAAAAAGCTATTATCGCGTTTTTGTACTCATGGCGCCCTTGGGCAGATTTATTTTTCAGCGCCTCTCTGTAAAAATAACTTTCAAAAAACTAATATCGTAATTTTGTAATCATGGCGCCCTTGATCAGATTTATTTTCAGCGACTCTCAGTAAAAATAACTTTCAAAAAACTAATGTCGTGTTTTCGTAATCAATGCGCTCTTGTTGAGATTTTTTCAGCGCCCTGTAAAAATAACTTTCAGAAAACTAATATCATGCTTTTGTAATCATGGCGCCCTTGGTCAGATTTTTTCAGCGCCTCTGTAAAAATAATTTTGAAAAACTATTATCGTGTTTTTTTAATCATGGCGCCCTTAGAGAGATTTTTTTCAGCGCATCTGTAAAAATAAATTTCAAAAACTTAATATCGTGTTTTTTAATTACGGCGCCCTTAGTCATATTTTTTCAGCGCCTCTGTAAAAATAAGTTTTAAAAAACTAATATCGTGTTTTTGTAATCATGGCGCCCTTGGACAGATATTTTTCAGCGCCTCTGTAAAAATCCCTTTCAAAAAAACTATCATCGTGTTTTTGTAATCATGGCGCCCTTGGACAGATTTTTTTAGCGCCTCTGTAAAAATAAGTTTAAAAAAACTAATACCGTGTTTTTGTAATCATGGCGCCCTTGGTGACTTGACCAGATTTTTTTCAGCGCCTCTGTAAAAATAACTTGAAAAAAAGTAGTATCGTGTTTTTGTAATAGCAACCCCCCCCCCCCCCCATCCACACACACACTCCCCACAAGTAAACACATAAATTGATGCCCTTAGTTCTACTAAAGTGGAGCATTCCATAATTTCTTAATGATAATATAAGTGTTAGACCGCCAAGGGCGCCAAGACTAATTCTTCACAAGATTTTGCAATGGAAACTTATGTAAATTTTGCTTTTGAAAGAAGAAAATGTTAATTTTTTTATATCTATTTAAAAATTCGATAATATTTTTAGCATCCGAAAAAGCCAATATGTAAAAACTTTTTTTTTTTTTTTTTTTTTTTTTTTTTACCGGATCTGCTTAACTTCTTTAAACTTCAAACACCACCCCGATATATAAATTGAAAAATACATATGTAATTAAAATAAATAGATAAACCACTAAAATTGTAAAAGTCCTTTTACAAAAGAATGGATAAATATAAGTAAAGAGAAGTGCAGATGTATTCGGGTTCAGTTTTCAATGCTGTTAGTCAGTAACGTGGAAGTTCCTAAGAAGACAAATTACCATTTCGGCGAGGTTTCAAATCGGTTCTATAGATACCCAGTGGTTTCTGTAGTAATACCAGATGTGACACTTTTATTATTATTATTATTATTATACCGTATTCTGGTGCTCTCTATCTTTCTGAAGAAAATAGAAATCGGCGAATGTGGAGGTATTTTCCCATGAAATACTAATTAACACACGACACATGCGCGACACGACACGCTGTGTTTTTTTTTTTCTTTTTTTTTTTTTCTTTTTCTTTTTGTGCGTGTGAGTTGCGACGACCATTGTAGTTTAAATTTGGCTTATCTGAAATTAAAATAAACATGACTTATTTTAGTGACTAGACGAGACAAAGGGTGGAAATTATGAAAAGCTCTCTCTCTCTCTCTTTTTTTTTTTCTTAATGCTGATTATTTGAAGACGGTATTCAACTTTTATAGTAGAAAAATGCTGATTTCTGATGATTGACAAAAAAAAAAAAAAAAAAAAAAAAAAAAAAAAAAAAAAATCCTTAATGCACTGCATAATTATATAAGAAACTAGGGGGCTCTGCCCCCTACGAGCTACGCTCGCCAACCCCGTTCAGGCACACCAAAATCCAAAAAGCACGCTAATTTGATCGGCTTTAAAAATATTGAATTAAAAAAAAAAATAAAATAAATTAAAACAGTGGTGATTTTTCTGTAAACGGGTTACCATTCGTTTTCCTTGGATTGGGGATTTTTAAGACCAAATCTGCTGCTGTTAAGAGATTCAATGGCTGTTTACGTATTTAATTAAAAAATTAGTTAAACATTTGAAAATAAGCTAATGTAAAATGAATAAAGTAAACAGTGCCCTTGTCTCCCGGTATTTTTTAACAGCATTTAAATTCATTTTAAATGTATCGTTTTAAATCTGACTTAATTTACACCAAAGTTTTATTTCTCTTATTAATATTCAGATGAAAATACTTTAGTTGTTAGAAGGAAATATTATTTGCGCTGTCTTCGAATTCACGATAACAGTTGAAAAGATTATCTCAAAATATCTCGCGCAAATATATTTTTTAATTTAAATTGTTTTACCATATTTTTTGGCCATTTTAAATATGATGTAATTTCTTCCCTTTACAAGTTTTAGCGTATAATATTTTTTTTTATTTTAACATTTTGTTTCTCTTTTAAAATTCAAGTGTGAATATGGTTCTTATGACGTAATTTTCCTGCTTTTAACATGTGATCATTTAATTCTAATTTTAAAGTTTTCATTTCTGTTTACAATAGTCACGTGTAAATAAATATTTAATTTGAAGTAAACATTATTGTTTCGCTGTTTATACAATTGGCAACAGTTTAAATTAATAACATTTTCTAAAATGTATAAAAAATATCCCTCGAAAAGCTGAAAATTTGAATTTAAAATAGAAATAAAACCTCAAAAAAATGAGTCAAATAAAAAAAAATAAACGCAATCTGCACACCGGGAACGTATAACGTATAAAATGATCTAAAAATGATTAAATTCTCATGCATTCAGTGGTGTAGTCGAGGGGGGACGCAGGGGGATGGCGTCCCCCCACTTTTTTATTTTATTTCAAGCGTCCCCTTACTTTTTTTTCAAGGGGACGCTAAGGGCGCGAGGGGACGCAGATCTTCCTGATTTATTAAATGTTTAAAATAAAAAGCACTTTGATAAATTAAGAATTTTATGAAGTAAAGAATTGATTTTTAAAACTATTTGAGTTTTCTTTGAGTATTCAGAAAACAAACTGAAAGGAATTGGGAAGAAAGGGATATTTACTTGCCGTTTCACCATAATTAACAGTAGTGAAACACCTGAAATACTGCGCTAACATTAGTTCCTTCAGATGCATACATTAGTTTTACTTGGAATTTTCTAATCGAAAACTATTATCTTCCTCCTTTTCCTAACATAAAGACCACAAAAGCTCTTTGAAAAAGATCTTTATACACCGCAGTCTCCGTTTAAAAAATATCCAGATGTTTCAGTTTTGAAAGACTGGTTATGTTTTTCTCACATGGTAATTAACAACAGCATGTTTCCATTAGTCAGTAAATAAGGTATTTAAAGACGTTCGGGGTAATTGTCATATCTGTCACATACTGTTGGTTAGTAGAGGTCCTCAGATGACTGGTACGGTGTCTGCAATCGAATACAGAATAAATCAACAAAAGGGACACCAATGTAGACCGACAACTTCTGATATATTGCAGTGCCAAGAATCCCAAAAAATCATTATCCCCCTTTCTCCTATCTTCCTGTATCATTCACATTGACAATTATTTCTTGGTTTACTATTCGGGGATTACTTCTTTAGACAGGAATAAACTACAAGCATTGGATTATTTTGAATTCCAGCGAATATCTCTGAAGTATCTGTTTTTTAAATTCTAGCCATAAGTATTTTGCATCAAAATTTCAATTTTTGAAGGAAAAAATAACAATGAAACGATATAGGCAGCCAAAATTGGAAAGTTTTATAATCTTTTCGAAACGTTGGTCGTCGATGATAGTATAACAATGCTGTGATGATAGATACGAAATTATCGAGCACAATTGAAGATCAAAAGTCCGATGCAAGAGAATCGTAAGCATATTTTGAGTTTTGATCAATAATATTTTTAATTATATGCTATGTTATACCATGAATCTTTGATAAGGGTTTCATATTTTCCAAATATCAATATGTTTTTGTATAAAATTATATCTTTTGTACAATGGGATGGAAAGGAAACATAGGTGCCAGAAATGGTAGTTGAGCAGAATTGCCCCTCTTTAGATTTTCAAATTTAATTAACTAAATTTTCTTTCCCTCTCGAAAATTTCAAAAAATAACAAAGTTTGTTCTTCGCATAGGATTTAAAGTAATTGAACAGTAAAAGAAAGGATATCAAGAATTATTTATGAGGGAGAGGGTCTGCCCTCCTGAAGCCCACGTAAAAGACTATTTTTAGTTCTGTGTTTCTTTTATGTTTGTGTATTTTTTTTTTCTAAACCACCGATTAAAATATATCAGGTGTGCAGAAAAAAAATAGTAATATGTTTCACTAGTTCCTTTTATATAAAAAAAAAAAGCTGATAGAAGTTTAATTTAGGAGTTTTTAATATGCGTTTTATTTGTTATATTTCTAAAATACTTTGTTTTAAAATAAAATATAGATTTTATTTAATAACGGCAATATTGTTTGAAAATGTCTGCAATCTCAATAAAATTTGCAGTAGCATAAACAATACAAAATTAAACTACAACATTTTAACACTTTCTAACATAGTTGAAAAGTTTATGACTTTGGTTCGTCATTCCGGTTGCCCGTAAATAAACTTGGATTGCCACTCTATTTATATACATTATTATGATTTACTACTTACTACAAAGATTCTTTAATGAAAATGAAGTGTTTAGCACTTATAGTTCGTTTGCAGGTATACATAAAAAAATGTTCCGTTAAATTATGTCCTATGGAAAGAAAATTCTTTATTTTGTATTTTAATGATGTTGCACTACTTCAAACATAAAGAAATTGATATACATCACTGAAGGGCACAACAACACGCTTAATATAGAATACGTATCGTGTAGCTTCTTTCGTTTATTTACAGGGATATAGAAATAAATTACATTGTATTAATCTCGGATTACAGTAATCAGTGTTGAATTCAGACACTTTCCTCGAGGGGGAAGGGATTTCTGTGGCTCTGAGGGTGACATTATAGAGTTCCGAGGGGGATTGCACTTTTTGACCATTCAAAATACGAAATCTCAAATATTCCGGGGGAATGTCCCCTCCGGGCCACCTCCTGAATTCACTAATGACAGTAATCGTTTGAAAAGCGTTTTTTGAAATTTATATACGTTATTGAGGAGGGAGATAACGTCATCCACAGAAAGCATAGGGAATATATCATATCAATTTTATATAAACAGTCTATAAGCAACATTGTAAGACGTGCTTTTCCAATCTCAACTAATTTTTATTAAATTCTGTGGAATGAATTCTACAAATTATATGCAGTGCAACAATTCAAAATATTTAAATTGTGTGGGCGGGATTTGATGAAAATGTATTTTCAAGAGTGTTATTTGTTTTTTAGCACAACTAAGTCTTACTGTGTGAATATAATATAAATAAATTCATACATAGGACTGCACAAAAGACATGGATACACAAATATTGTCGTCAATGAACGGTAAAAACCTTTTTTTTTAGTGAAAAGCGTTGTTCTATTTAATTAGACTTTTAGTTTTACTGTGTGGTATGCATAAAATACAAGGATTATATTACTGAAGATTTTGCATGTTAACACACGCAAATTCTTCACACCCGCTTTCTAATGTTAATCATATGGAAGATTTTTTTTTTCTTTTCTTGTTTGACTTTTAATATTTGTAAAAGATTTTTTTTCATTAGATAGCTGAAGCCAATCTCTACAAAGGCCGAATCTTTTTTTTTTTTTTTTTTTTTTTTTTTTTCGATTTTGTTTGTATTTTTTTTTTTTTTCAATTTAGATAATTTTACTTTCGGAACCGGTTTCGAAAGTCGACCTATCCTCATAAAAAATGACTGCGAACAAAATCGAAAAAGTAAAAAACGGGCATTATGAAAATCGACCTTGGCTATCCAATGCAAAAAAACATTTAAAAATTTTGACATGCAAACGATATATCTTTAAAAAAATTCTCCCATAGGTTTAGCATTAGTAAGCGAATTCAGTTCCCGTGAGTGAAGTAGTCCCTTAATGTCTTTAGGGACTACTTCAGTCTAGACAGTAATTACTGAGATAAGGCTTTTAACTTTAAGTATTTTCTAAAATGTCTATTAACGCATCGCTGTCCCTTGTATGAAAAAAATAATTATAATAAAATATTTTTGATAGTATTAGAAAATATTTCATATTCTATGCATGGCACATGATTTTTATTCTAGTTAAAGTTGCATTTGGAATAAAAAATGTAAAATCGTTGTAACATAAATTACGTTTAATGAATTTCTTTTTCATTTTGAATAACTGTGTATAAAAAAATAAATTAATTATTTATGTAAACAATATGTACCATTTTCAAAAATTTGAAAGAAAATCTTATCTATAGTTCGATGTTTAAAACTAAGATTGAAGTAACAGATGTTATTAGTACTAACAGGCGCAAAACTTATTTATTTTATTAAATGGGAATGTAAGTAACAGATTTTACATTTTTCTATTACAAATGCTGAATTAAATTGCACAAAATTAAAAAATAAATATTTTAATTAATCAGAACACATTTATGAAACTATTGAAACTGTTAATTACACTGAAACCGAAAAAGATGGTATAACTTTTATTTAGTAATATAGTTTATTAAAGTTGCGTCTAGGCATTTGTGATTTTCACCATGGTTGGATTCAGCTTTCCTTGTAGATGAGGTGGAGTCTGTGTGTCATGTGCCTCTTTTTATAGGGAAGGGTCATATCGGTATAATATCAATTTTTATATCTTAAGATTTTTCTTCGTCCACAATTCCAAACTGGCTGTTTTATGACACGTTATCAAAATTACATTTTCTGTTTGTAAATGCATAAAATTTACCAGTTCTATTCAGATAATAACAATTAAAATAATCGATTAGGGAAGTGCTTTATGTAACGTGGTCTGGTTCAAATATGAGCACATTTTAAATTTTAAACACATTTAAAAAGTGCAGTAATTTTCGAAAATTACTTTTTAGTCCCCGGTATGCTATTTCTTTCTCCCAGCTATTAAAGTGTCGTGTCAAAAAAATAACTTCCGTTGTGTAAGCCAGACGTAAAACAAAGCAGATGTATCATTGTACGGTTAAATACTCTACTGCAATTTTTTTAACTTTTAAGCATCGCATATTTTCAATTTTTACACCGTCATATTGGGAAAAAAAGTACTTTTAAACGCAATTTGTTTGTAAACTGCATCTCAATTTATTTTTAAAATATTAATTCTTTTGTAGTTTTTAGCGCATTTGTTTAATCTTGGCAGCTCAAATATTCCATTTATGTTGAAAGTAAAGGAAAAATAGTTGGAAAATAGTAATTATATCTTTTTGTTGCCATTTTCCCATAACAAATTTTAAAAAATGTAATTAAAATACGTACTATTTTGAAAAACTATAGATGAATGATTTCTGATAAAACATCGAGCTATTATAAACCAAATTTAATTTTAAGTATCTATATTAATATTACAAACAGATGAAGGCATATGAATCATTAGATAGCTGATTTTTTTATCGAGTTTCTTGAATGACATCTCTTTTTTCGAGATTTGTGTATTATTCGGCGATAGTGACGTCATATGCGTACTTTACTATAGCTCATAGATTAACATTCGAGATGGGACATTTATGGCGAAATCTGTAATGACAACAGTACTAGCGTTACTACGGACCGAAATTTACATATGTTGAAGAAATATGTTTACGCTTTATGTTTTGTATATCTATTCTTTCCAAACGAAGAAGAGGCAGATGATATTGTATTTACGCTTTATTTATTTAGCTGTTTTTTTTGTTTTTTTTTTATCGTGCTTGTATAGTTGTTACTTTTAATTTACAAAACGATAATTAGAGTAATGATATAAAAGAGAAACCCTAGAAAATTCTGTTAAGAACGGAAATGTGTAAGTTTATGAGATTAAATTGTAAAAAAATCAAAGTCAGGCATTGTGTTAATTTATTCATATCGAATAAAATTTTACTGAGTGTAATGTCGGTACCTCTATTTATTTTTAACTTTTAGATTTATATAATTCTAAAAATTTGTCGAAAGCAATTTTTCAAAATCTGTAATTTTATTATTATTTCTTATATGTTAATATTATAAATATTATTCAATTGGTTGAACGTTATTTACATTAAAAGTAATATTTTTACTTTATCTGTAAGAAAGTGAAAATGCGTAAATTTTAAAAGATTCTAACGATTGTTTAATACGTTAAACTTCATAAATTAATAAAACATCGGCTATAAAAATTTTCCTATTAAATGGGAATATTTATGAAATTTTCTGGGACTTATAGAGTGCAATATTTCGTATAGTCTTATATTACACCATTGCTTTTGATATACAGGGTGATTCATAAAAGATGGGCAGAACTTTAAGAGGTTATAGTACACTTAAAGACAAATAATATTAAATAGGAGACTAAGGGTCCCAGACGTATTCCCAAGGAGATAGGGGGCATTAAAGTTTAGGGTCCGAAATTTCAAATGATTATAAAACATGGAAAAATTGGTCGATTCGTTTGCGGTTTTTGCAAAAAATTTTTTTTATGCCAGTATTTTCTTGAAATAAAATTTTAAAGTTCAATTTCAAAAAATGCCGATAGGGGGCGCTTTAGACTTTGGAGTAACAAACAACTATTTTTTAACGTTATTTTTTGTATTTCTTTAAATGATTTCGAAAGCTTAGACTTAAACTTAAATTTTGATCTAAAAATCTGAGTCCTAACGAGTAGTTAAGTAGCGTAAACTGAAATTTGAAATTTGAAACCCTTCTCCCCCCAGAACAAAAATCAGTTATTCCCGATCTTTGTGTCGTAGATTAGGCTCTAACTACTGCCGCGTTTTGCTAAAATTATTCTTTATGTCAGTATTTTCTTGAAAATAAATTTTAAAGAAAATTTTCAAAAAATTCCGATAGAGGGCGCTTTAGACTTTGGAGTAACGAACAACTATTTTATACCGTTATTTTTTGTGTCTCATTAAATGCTTTCTAAAGCTTAGACTTAAACTTAAATTTTCAGCTCAAAATCTGAATCGCTGAGCGTGGTTCAGTAGCGAGGGGAGGGGGTTCAAATTTCAACTTCTGAACATAGTTCAGTTTGCACTACTTAACCATGCCCAACGATTCTGTGCTGTGATACGAGGCAAAAATACAACTTTCGTCAAGGACTGCATAGTCGGAATTCACTCATAAAGGCACTGGCACAGTTGGCTCACGCAAACGTTAAAGCTCCATTCCTGACGCTAGTCACCGGGTGAAGAAGGAAACAGAAAGTATGCAAATGTCAAATGGGGAAGAAGAAGAACACGTATGCAAAATTTCGACACGATTCAGGCATAAAAACCACTGAACGGTGAGTCAAGTGTAAGTCGCTGTAGTAATGAATCGGAGGATGGTGCCCTTCACGAATAAGGAAAAGGCTGAGATGCATTTAATTTACGGAGCGGCAGATGGAAATAGTGCAGAGGCACAACGGATGTACGGAGAGCGATTTCCCAACAGGCGGTTGCCTAACCGCAAAACTTTCGAGCGCTTGCACAGACAGTTGTGTGAGACGGGATCATTTCTCGCTTCCCGGTCGAATGCAGATCGTGCAAAAAAGGACGAATCAGTAGTTGTTGCAGAAGCCATTCTGGATGTAGTAGCGGCGCAGCCAAGTACAAGTACACGAACAGTGGCTAGGCAGGTGGATACCTCACAGTCCATGACTTGGAGGGTACTGAAGGATGAACATTTGCTCCCGTTTCATGTGCAACGAGTCCAGAAACTGTCTCCAGGGGATTATCCAAATCGTATTGAATTCGCCCGCTGGTTTCTGCAGCAGAACGCGCTAAATCCACATTTTGGACGAACTGTGCTTTTCACCGATGAATGTACCTTCACACGTGAAGGTACATTTAACACACACAATGCACATGTATGGGCGGATGTCAATCCACATGCTACGTATCCACATGCTCATCAGAGACGCTTTTCCATCAATGTTTGGGCAGGAATCCTCGGAGACCACCTAATCGGACCGTACCTTCTTCCTGAACGCCTCAACGGTAAAACATACCTCACATTTCTGCAACATGTGCTGCCAGACCTGTTAAACGTTGTTCCTCCACGCATCCGGCGGGTCATGTGGTTCCAGCACGATGGAGCGCCAGCCCATTACGTACGAGACGTCCGCAACTATCTGGACATCACATTTCCGAACAGATGGATTGGTGAGGTGGTCCTGTTGCTTGGCCTGCTCGCTCGCCAGATCTTTCACCCCTCGAATTCTTTTTTTGGGGACGATTGAAGGCTCTTATGTATGAGACACCCATTGAATCCCCCGAGGAACTGGTCGCCAGACTTTCCGCCGCTGTAGGGGAAGTGCTCGAAAAGCCTGATGTTTTCGCGAATGTTCGCCGTTCCATTCTTCGCCGTTGTTCTGCGTGCATAACCTCTGGTGGTCACAATTTTGAACATTTATTGTAATTACATGTTAATAAATATGCTTTGGTAACATAATCCTAATTTGTGTCTTTTTACCTCGTATCACAGCACACAATGTGTGGACATGGTAAACTGAACTGTGCTCAGGAGTAGAAATTTCAAACCCCTCTCCCCAGAAACTTAACCACGTCTAACGATTCAGATTTTGGGCTGAAAATTTAAGTCTAAGCTTTAGAAAGCATTTAATGAGACACTAAAAATAACGGTATAAAATAGTTGTTCGTTACTCCAAAGTCTAAAGCGCCCTCTATCGGAATTTTTTGAAAATTTTCTTTAAAATTTATTTTCAAGAAAATACTGACATAAAGAATAATTTTAGCAAAACGCGGCAGTAGTTAGAGCCTAATCTACGACACAAAGATCGGGAATAACTGATTTTTGTTCTGGGGGGAGAAGGGTTTCAAATTTCAAATTTCAGTTTACGCTACTTAACTACTCGTTAGGACTCAGATTTTTAGATCAAAATTTAAGTTTAAGTCTAAGCTTTCGAAATCATTTAAAGAAATACAAAAAATAACGTTAAAAAATAGTTGTTTGTTACTCCAAAGTCTAAAGCGCCCCCTATCGGCATTTTTTGAAATTGAACTTTAAAATTTTATTTCAAGAAAATACTGGCATAAAGAAAATTTTTTGCAAAAACCGCAAACGAATCGACCAATTTTTCCATGTTTTATAATCATTTGAAATTTCGGACCCTAAACTTTAATGCCCCCTATCTCCTTGGGAATACGTCTGGGACCCTTAGTCTCCTATTTAATATTATTTGTCTTTAAGTGTACTATAACCCCTTAAAGTTCTGCCCATCTTTTATGAATCACCCTGTATAACATTCAAGATTAAATGTTACTTTGTTTTTCGTTGCACTTAAATTGTTCACGCATAATGTTAAATAAAATAAAAAGAATGCATATATCGGTACATAAACATAGAACAGATATTAGATATATAAAATAGAATACCTATTCTATATTCATCTATCGGTGTAAGATTCTCTTGAAAACGTAAACATGCAACATTAAAAAAAGAAAGATCCCAATGAGGTAGATACTCAATAATAAAATACTACAGGGATGGGGAGTTTATTCCCCATCGTCACTAAAGGCGCTACGATCGCAATCGCATTACCATTACGCTCTATGGAAGTGTCCCATCTTGTATGTTAATTTATCCTGTAGATGTTGTTTAAGGGTGTATTCGAAAAAATATTTTTTTACCCTCAACAGCTCGAAATTTTCTGAGACATTTTCAGACTCATTTTTAAAAGTAAAAACATGAAACTTTCTGGGGTGATTTCTGAAGACATGTTTAACATGCCGTGTGATTTCATTTTCAGCTCAATTAATTAGAATTTGATTTTTAAACAATTATTTTCTCAGTATGACCATTTTTTTCATTCCCAGATCGCCCGTTTCGGAAAATTCGGTTCAAAACGCCAACTTTGACAGCGTTTTTTACAGTATTTTCTGCATTTATCAAAAAATTAAGAAGCACGGCACATTATATAGTTTCTAAATAAGAGAATTTCCCAGTTTGATGCGTTTGAGAGCAAAAATGAACTTTAAAATGAATCAGAAAGTAAGCAGTTTGGATCGGAATACACCCTTAAGACTGGATAGTAAAGGAAGAATTCTCTAGCGGATGCGGATTACGTCATTTTATATAAAATAAAAGCGTGTATTTTAAGTCTTAAAACTGAAATATGTTTTTTACTATCTATATTTATATACATATATATATATATATATATATATATATATTTTATCGGGGTGACACTAAATTCTGAAAGTGTCATTTCTTTTGTTCAGACATGAAAAAGGTTTAATTTTTTTTAATTCTACAGTAAGCCAACAAAAAAAAAGAACCTTTAACTAAATTAATTTTAATTAAATTTAAACTTTTAAATTTAATTTTTCATTTACTTTTCAATGCAGTTGAAAATGTGAAAAGCAAGAAAGTTTGCCCTATGGGTGATGTAAGACCGTAATGTTCGAAACTATGAGCGTCTCCCCACTTTTTTTCCAGGACTACACCACTGGTATAGTTTTTGCTCCAATAAAACTTTTTTAATGGAACGATTTTGTCCAACTTTAGCATTAAATATCTCTTAAAATAATTCTTTGATTTGAAAACTGTCTGCATCAGCGTGTTTATCAAACATTTCTCTATAATACCACCGATATTCATATTTTTGTTTGCAACAGTTTTTTTAATATTAACGAAGAAAGGCCATGTTTAAGCATTCAAATTGGATGCCGATCTACCGGGAATATCTACGTAGATTTTCATTGGTCCATTTCCAATTCAAAACTTTTTTTTATATATAGAAGGAAAAGCTGACAAAATTAGAAGTGAAAAACAATTCAGTATTATTAAAGTAATTGTGCTGTGGTCATCTATTAAAAAACGCAATTTTGAGAAAAAAAACTAGTTTCAATTTTATGTTATAATTATAATAGAATGCTTATTGTATTTTTTTAATTTTTTTACTTACATAGAATTGTCTATTCCCTATTCTGGCCACATAAAGAAGTCTCAATTCCGTTGATAAAGCCGCTAAAATAAAAACTCGATTTTCCGAAATTTATAAGTTATGATTACGTGTAAATCCATAAAGCGGTTCTCAAAAAAAAAAAAAAAAAAAAAAAAATAACGTTCAATAATTCGAAAATTTCTGCTCATTTACAAACATAAAAATAGTGTTCGAAAGAAACTGAATTTCGGTTATCTTCCTAGTATCGACTGAAAACGAAAGCGAAATTGTTTTAAAAATAAATTCCAAGTAAGTAACATAAACATACATATACGCATGTTATCTGAATAATGTTTTGCGTAGAAACGGCAGTACATAATTAACAAAATAATTTGATTGAAATAAAATTAATTAAATATAAGGTGTTATAAACATAAAAAATATATTAAAAAATAATTTAATTTAAAAATAACGAATTTAATCAATATTAGTAATACCTTCTAGATTTATCTCCTTGTATGTGAATATATAGTATGTACGGCTGTTTGGATAGGAGTGCCGTTTGGGGGAGGCTTAGGAGGGGCAGTTATAGTAATACCGAATATACGACAGTATTTTCGCCGAAACTAGGATTTTGGGCTGAAAACGAAAATGAAACCGAATATTCGGCCAAACTCCACATAAAAGAATCAGACTTGCAGGCTTGGTTATTGAAGTGATTTGTAATACAATAGATTCTGTTCTTTAAATTAATTACATCTTGAGTTAAAATTGATTGTTGTCTCATGACAACAGTTTTCTTTCTCTTCCTCCACTGTCGCGTCCGGAAATTCGGTTAAAAACGCCACATTTGGCAGGATTTTCTGAAAGATCTTTTGTTTTTCTCAAAAAATATAAAAGACAGTTTGATTAAAAAGTTTCTGCTGGGCAATAAAATATAATTGGTATTTTCAGCCAAGTAAAGCAGTCAGCAGTTATAATGAAATTTAATGAAAACCTTTAAAACAAAACTATCATGCAATAAAATTCAAGTAATACTACTTTTCAAAATAATACATTCAACGTAATACTTTTAAAGAATGTATTACTTTTCCAAAGATATTCTGCCCCCCCCCCCCCCACACACACACCCTGCGTACACACATGAATCGCGGTAAAAAAGAACAAGATCTTTGAAAAACAGAAACAACTCCATTATTGGGCACAGCCTTTGTAAGTTTGCTGATTTGAAAGCAGGGCCGAAATTAAGGGGGGCAGAGGGGGCATGTGCCCCGGGCGCCAAATGAAGATTTTGTTTGTCGATTTTTCTCGCATCTGCCTTTTGCACGGTATTGTTAAAATCATTCTGTCTGGCGTATGACAAAACATAGAAGAATCTAAAGATGATATGGCATAAGGATCCTGTATAAAGCGGAATTTTTTTCGATTCCGTTTCCGAGATTTTAATCAATCAATATTCGACAAAGCCAAGAACGGATTCAGCTCCTCATTTAGAGGGGGTCATGGATTTCCTTTTTTGGGGTGGGAGGCGATCACATCCTCGTTATGAGAATTTTTTATATTGAAAGCTATTCCCAAATCCAAACTACAGCCAAGTAAAGCAGTCAGCAGTTATAATGAAATTTAATGAAAACCTTTAAAACAAAACTATCATGCAATAAAATTCAAGTAATACTACTTTTCAAAATAATACATTCAACGTAATACTTTTAAAGAATGTATTACTTTTCCAAAGATTTTCTGCCCCCCCCCCCCCCCTTACCCTGCGTACACACATGAATCGCGGTAAAAAAGAACAAGATCTTTGAAAAACAGAAACAACTCCATTATTGGGCACAGCCTTTGTAAGTTTGCTGATTTGAAAGTAGGGCCGAAATTAAGGGGGGCAGAGGGGGCATGTGCCCCGGGCGCCAAATGAAGATTTTGTTTGTCGATTTTTCTCGCATCTGCCTTTTGCACGGTATTGTTAAAATCATTCTGTCTGGCGTATGACAAAACATAGAAGAATCTAAAGATGATATGGCATAAGGATCCTGTATAAAGCGGAATTTTTTTCGATTCCGTTTCCGAGATTTTAATCAATCAATATTCGACAAAGCCAAGAACGGATTCAGCTCCTCATTTAGAGGGGGTCATGGATTTCCTTTTTTGGGGTGGGGAGCGATCGATCACATCCTCGTTATGAGAATTTTTTATATTGAAAGCTATTCCCAAATCCAAACTAACTACTTTTCTGATACTTTCGCGAAGTCATTTTCATTCGTAAATACAAAAAAGTTGCCTTAATATTCGTAAAAATATAAAATTTGCCAATTTTGTTCAGATACCAGGAAATTAGTGTTTCCCATTTTCTTATAAAGGCAAAGATTCATCAAAAAAAAAAAAAAAAAAAAAAAAAAAAATGGCCATAATTTTGTTTCTGATCAGAATGGAAAAAAAAATGGCCATAAAAAAAAAATCTATGATATCTTTTGAATGTTGAAAAAATAAAGAAATAAAACTAGATAAAGAAAAAATATTTTTAAAATATTGCACGTAAAATAGACGTCACTCTTGAACTAAACAAAAATAACTTTCCTGAAATTTTATACACCATAATTAGTATTTGTATTCTAGAAATTGTATTATATAAAATATTATTGAATTGTATTAAATAATGTTTGAGTTTGAGTCACTTTTGAGTTTTGACCCAACGAAATTGTTTTTGTTTGTTTTATTTCAATATTTTATTTTCCATTTGGAGATAATTGTATGGAGATTGTTATTCAAATATTCGGGGTAAAGTTTGAATTAACTCATTAGATATGGTGAGCGAAATTCGAAAATAGAGATAGCTTTCTTAGAAAAGTGTGGTGGAAAAAAATACCTCTAAATTGGCAACACTGTTCTAACATCAGATTTTTTTTTAAGTGCAATGTCTTGCGGGAAACTATTTTTGTGCATATTACATTTCTGTAGTGTAAAATACTAATTTGGGTGACATAATTATTTTAGGAATAAAGTTTTCGCTATAGCAATATACTCGTATATATTTTTAAAGTGATTTTTTATGCATAATTTATATAGTATGTGCGTGTGTATGTGTATGTATATATATATATAAACATTTGCGCCCTTTTGTAAGGCAATCGGCGCCCTTTTTATCCATTTTGCCACCGCCCTCTCAGTTATGCCAGTACGACCCTGATCACTTGGTTTGCCTAAAAATAGTGATAATTTTCCTTACCGTCCCATCCTTACTTATTACATAATACTAGAAATATAGCCCGTCAAAAATGACGAAATATGAGTTTTTCTCGCTTGTTCCGCAGTGACAGATGAAAATAACACATTTTAAAAACGAAACACTTTTATGAAAAACTGTAATACAGTAGAAGACCACTAATCCACACAGCTTGGTTCCAACTGTTGTGCGGATTTGAGGCTTTTTGCGGATTACAGGTGATGTCTATATTATAAATTTAGAGATATGGCTTCTTTATGCTAAATAAATTGCATAAATATTGAAAACAAATGCGTGTGTATATGAAATGAAACAGCAAAAAAGTTGCCAGAAAATATGTTGTCAATTTTCCTTCTTTGCCAAGACCCCTACAATGAAAAAGTACCGACAATTTAAATTTTGTATCCGACTATATAAAGCGTACTTTTCTGGTATAGGGACTTGGAGTACTTTTTTAAAGTTTGTCATAATTTGGGCTTCAGAAGTGATATAAACGGCTATGAAAATAAAATTAATGAACTTTTAAGTTTATTTATATAATCTATAAACATTTTATTTAATATATCTATATTATTGTTGTTTTTCATATACAATTTATACTTCAGTTTGTATACAAAAATAGTTAAATGGTTTCTTTATATTAAATAAATTGTATAAATATTGAAAAATTACTTGTGTAAATGAAACAGTGAATAAGCTGCTAGAAAATATGTTGCCAAATTTTCTTTTTTCTATCTCGCCAGGCCCCCTATACTAGAAAAGTACCTATAGCACGTTAAAATCGGGCAGTTAGGAGCTCAGACAGTACAGCGTCGTCTATTGGCTGTTTTATTAGAAGAAACATCGGGATGAAGATGCAAAGACGTACATTTTCGTACATTACACTTTAAATTCTCACCAATGGTTTTTGAAAAAACCCTTAAAAGCGCGGAGTTTAAATTAAATTTCGGTGACCTCGATTATGAAATATTAATGGTTTTAAATGGGAATTTCGCCAAATTAGCTAGCTATCGTCAAATTGGCTTCATATATGACAACTAATTTTTATCGCCAAATTTGGCGATATTTCGCCAAGTTGGTCAACATTTGGCGCTACTGTGGTAACTCTGCATTAGAAACTTTCAAAAATTACTCATTACAATGAGGCGGTCCTACCAGGATTTTATATAAATAGATAGTTTTTTAAAACTTAAAAACCTTAATAGTTTTTAAGTTTTTAAAAACTATATTATGTAATAACATCTTTTATATTTGTGACATATTAAATGCATCTTTTAAGCAAGTTTTTCTTTAATTTTATTTAAGTATAACATATTCAAATGTTAATGCCGTATGTCATGACTATGAGAAAAATTAAGCTTTAAATTCTCAAACCAGTGAAATGAAAGAAAATTATAGATATATTATCATCAAAATATTTTCTTACGTCTTACACTCAAAACATTACTGCCTATTTTAAGGTATCCGAACACCTACAAAACGTAATTTTCGATCAAAATATCGATTTTTCATTTTTGAAATTATATTAAAATTGAATCTTTTATCTATCGAAATCTACTTAAAACTTGTCTGTTTCTAAAATAGAACCCGAGTTACAGCAGTTTAAAGTTACAGCTGTTAGAGCTTTTGAATTGCGTTTAAAAGTTACCTTTAGCTTTTTCTGAAAATGAAGTTTTTCAGATTTTTACTATACGCAAAACATCCTAAAACAAAATATTATACATGAAATGCCACGAAATTTTCTGTACTTCTTTTAGAAATTTCTTTTGAGGGAATAGACTACACTCATGATAATATATTAAATAGCTTTATATTTACACTGGTATAAATGTTAAACTTGAGACAAATTTTGGGAATTTTTTATTACATTAGTACTTTAACTGCCATATCATCTGAGATAAAGATGCGATTATAATGTGTGTAGTCTAAGTCCCAGAGAATGTTATTCTGTTTATTATGCAATTTATAAAATGTCAATACATTGTTTTATTTTTGAGTTTTGCGGAAATGTCAATTTTTGACGTAATTTTGACTATTTTTCTCTTTAAAAAAATTATTTGTGTAATTTCTAAAATTTTTATATATTTTTCGAAGTTTTAAAGTAAATGTCATTATAAAAAATGGATAACAAGAGAAATTTTCAAAAATTTCCAAAAATCACTTCGGAAGGTATGCGGATACCTTAATGATCACTTTAAATTTACTTTTTTCTACTAATTAGATTTTCTTGTCCATGTACGCGAGACTTTCTTCAGTAGGACCGTTGATGCAGCCCTTTTATCGCTCTTCTTAATTGGGCTCTATAGAATGTTATATGACATTCTCGCTACTCATTTATGTAATTCATCAATGCAGAATGTATATTTATTATTTTGTTCTGGCGAATAAAATTTTGCAAAAGTACATTTACTTATTTTTTTTTATTTCAACTTTAATTTTATCAATTTTACTTTCAATTTTCCTTAGTAGTTTACGTAACTACAGCTACACTCTCTTAACTATAACGTAATTATTTTTTTTTATTACTGAAATATATATATAGCATTCTCATTTCTCCTTAAATATAATTTTATATATTTTTTATGTTATCCTAATTTTTATTTATTTTTTCTTATTTTTATATCTTTAGTAACAAATCATTTAATAAAAAAATAATTTACCTATAGACTGGGAGTGTAGGTTGCTGCAACCAGGAAGCCTCTCAATGCTGCCCCACTGTTCAGAACTAAAGTCCGCAACCAAGTAAAAACTCCTTTAGAGGATTTCGTTTTGTCATGGTCTGAGAAAAGTATCTGAGATACCCTCAAATCTCTTACTTAACCTTACTTCATTAGAATAGGAGGTTCAAATACACTCTCTTAACTATAACGTAATTATTTTTTTTTTATTACTGAAATATATATATAGCATTCTCATTTCTCCTTAAATATAATTTTATATATTTTTTATGTTATCCTAATTTTTATTTATTTTTTCTTATTTTTATATCTTTAGTAACAAATCATTTAATAAAAAAATAATTTACCTATAGACTGGGAGTGTAGGTTGCTGCAACCAGGAAGCCTCTCAATGCTGCCCCACTGTTCAGAACTAAAGTCCGCAACCAAGTAAAAACTCCTTTAGAGGATTTCGTTTTGTCATGGTCTGAGAAAAGTATCTGAGATACCCTCAAATCTCTTACTTAACCTTACTTCATTAGAATAGGAGGTTCAAATACCAGTACTGGAAAGATTGCGTACCATAGTTTGGGAAAACCTAGCTTAGACGATTTATACGAAAAATGATCGAATTTTATAAGGAAACTCAAGAAAGCTTTCAGAACTTAAAAATTTATAACTTTTAAAACCAACGAAAGTTGTGAACTTTTTAAATATTAATACATTTTTTAAATAAAAAAATGGGCGAACTGCGTGACTTCCGCCTTCAAATTTTGGAAAAATTAAAAGATTTTTAGGCAGCTTATTTATTCGAGTAAAAACCATTAGAGTTGTTTACAGGCTGCTCAATCAATTTTTCAACTAAATCTTCTCAATCACGCAAATTTCATTGTCCATAAGTAAGTACGCGGCAATATATCCATAATTTAAACAGGCGTATTACAACATCAACTGAGTTATATATTCAAACAGACACTTTCGTTAGTTTCAGCAGTAATTTTTGATGAAATGGTTGTACGATATGTTGTTTTAAGTCGGGAGGATACAATTATAATCAAAAGTAATATGTCAGGAAAAAAATCACATAAATATCTTCACGCAATGATTAAAGCAAACTTTTATGAAATTATATTCGTTTAAAGTGATCCGTTTTAAGTACTCAATATACTACTATATAGTACTCAATACGTATTAAGTAATCAATCAAAAAAAATTAAAGAAAATTTTTGATTTAAATTTTTTTAGTAAAAATTCTGAAGTGAGTTTTCAAAATAAAAAAAAATTAGGAAATATTCAGAAATGAAGATGATTTAGTACGGATAGTTCTTGTAGAATGCTTAGTTTAGATGTACACTAAGAATAAAGTGCATTTTGATATTTTTACTCTTACCAAATGCATTACTTGAGAGACCGTGTAGGTGAAGTGACTTTTAAAGGTGAATAACTTTAATGTGCTTGAACAAATATACTTATCGTCCAGAAGGTAAGTTCCATTGGTCAATAAAAAAAATGCGAAAGGTAATTGAACAAAATACTTTATTCTGCACTAAAGTACAAATATTAGATTATGCTTCAACAAAATTGCCACACCTGTTGAGACATTCTTCTTAACGATAAATTATAATTTCTATCCACATATCGGAGACGGATACCACCTTTGATTATATTGAAGTAGCAACAGATTGTAGGCTATTATCCGCAACCCGAAATCTCTGGTTAGCAAGGGTGAAAAAGGGGTCTTCTCTTTCCCAGCACGGATCGATTGCAACCAGAGATAGAAAGATTTTCGCACACAGTTTTCATAGTCAAACAGACTGTTATAACTTTAACTAAACTGTCATATCCATTTGCGTGTCATGGAAACGCTCATGATTTCTTCCCTGTACATATACTGGTAATAAAAATTAAAGGATAATGAGAAAAAATATGCTCACTAAGTTAATGTTGCAATCAATGTCCAATGCTGCAATTATTTATGTTAATTAAATACTATTGAACTCAAAATTGCACTTTCGCGCATACGATAGCGTCGGAAATATGCAAATTAGATGATTGGCAATGCGGTGCGCAATGGACGTATGTTTGAATTCTGATCTGTAGTGTTGTTTAAAGTGAGTGTGGTGTCTTAGTGTGATCAATATTTGTTAGTTAAGGCTCAAAGGCATAATTTAAGTTAAGGTCAAAAGTGGCGATTAATTGGTAGAAGCGAGGAAGGTCAAAAACAAATGGAGGTCGCTTAAGTTTTGAATATCCCTCAAAGTGTCATATCAAGAGCTTCGAGACGCTTTTTAAGCACTGGATCCGTTGATAGATAGCCTGGTCAAGGGAGGCCAAGAGCAACAACTGCATCCGAAGACCGTTTTCTATCATTGTGGCTCGAAGAAACAGCGAATAGACTACAAGAGATTTCGTTTGAGATATCCAGGCTGCCACAGGAACTCGAATTAGCCGTTCTACTGCTGCACGAAGGCATAACGAGTGTGACTGTACGCAAGGAAACCAATAGCTTGTGTCCCACTCACTCCAGCTTCCAAAAGGTCCCGTTTAAACTGCCGCCGTCGACATCTTCAATAGAGCCAAGAAGACTGGGCTTGAAAGAAATATTTCACGGACAAGAGAAGGCAAGTTGAGTGTTCCTTGCTTTTCCAGATCAAAACACGTCTAGAACGAGTGTTTAGACTATATCTGGAATCTCCAATAATCAATACTTAAGCCCAGTCTTCCTGGCTCCATTGAACATGACAAAGGCAACATTTTAAACAGGCCCTTTTGGAAGCTACAGTGAGTGGGACACAAACTATTGGTTTTCTCGCATGCAGTCAACCTTTTTTAAGTCTTTGTGCAGCAGTAGAACGTCTAATTCAAGTTCCTGTGGCATCCTGAATATCTCAAACGAAATCTCTTGTAGTCGCTTTGCGGTTTCTTCGAGTCACAATGACAGAAAACGGTCTTCGGATGCAGTTGTTGCTCTTGGCCTCCCTTGACGAGGCTGTCTATCAACGGATCCAGTGCTTAAAAAGCGTCTAGAAGCTTTTGATATGACACTTTGAGGGATATTCAAACCTTAGGCGACCTCCATTTGTTTTTGACTTTCCTCGATTTTACCAATTAATCGCCACTTTTGACCTTAACTTAAATTATGTCTTTGAGCCATAACTAATAAATATTGATCACACTCAGACGCCACATTAAATTTAAACAACACTACAGACCAGAATTCAAACATACGTCCATTGCGCACCACATTGCCAATCATCTAATTTGCATATTTCCGACGCTAACGTATTCGCGATGTACAATTTTGAATTTAATAGTATTTAATTAACATAAATAATTGCAGCATTGGGCATCGGTTGAAACATTAACTTAGTGAGCATATTTTTTCTCATTATCCTTTAATTTTGATGACCAGTGTATTAAAAATTAGGCGTTGAATGTAGGCTGCTGACATATTCTGTGCACCGTCGATCGGAGACGTTGGTCCTTGTGGGGTTACTTTATCCATCCCATAAAAAAAGGTTTTATTCTTTATATTGAACAAACATTACAAGATAATTCGGAGTTTTTGCCCTTGAAAAATATTTTAGACCCTACTATAGGGTATTTAAATAGGTTGGGGGTAATTAAAAAATTTTTAGAGGCAACACTGGATGTGTTTGTATAAAACTGTTTTCGTGTCTAGATTTTTACTTCCCAAACTTTCTATAGTGAGACAATCTGGATAAGAGATACAAATAAGGTAAATGTCAAAATATTACCTTTAGTAACCTGTAACCCATGTGTGATCATAGTTTTTCCTTTAACTTTTTATTTTGACTGAAAATGTTTACATTTCATAAAGCTAGCATGAAAACTAGTTTTTCGGGGATACTTTGTACAAGGCCTTTTTTGGTCCAGAAGTAGCCCCAGTTACTCAGAAATGCCTTTTATACAAACAAATCTCTTAAAAAATGTATTAAGTAACATTTTTTTCAAATGTTACTTTAGCAAAATGTTACAGTAATTATTTTTGTTCCAGTTGCTGAAGATAACATGATGAAAACTGTTTCTAGTGTCCTTAATATTAACATTTGGTTTATTGTGTTTAAATGATTAAAAAAAAAACATTTTTTTATCAAGTTTGCAGTGTTAATTCATTAGAAGAACCTATTGCAATCAATTGCTAATTGATTTCAATATTCCAACATATAAATTGTATTCATTTTATATAAAAATAAGTGAATGGCGCAAAGAAGCCCCCAGCAAGGGCTACTTTGTTCCAAAACTTTAAAAATAGTTAAAAAATTGCCTCTTTAAAACCTTATAGTTTGCTTTATTGTTTCCAGTTAATTGATTATATCTGCATTTCGACGTTGAAAAATCATATATACTTTTTAATGACGGAAATGTGAGTGAAACCAGGAAAAAGTGGTCCAAAGTTATAAAAGTCGACGGTATTTAAAAATCGTATGACTAAGCGCTCTTTGAATGCTGCAAGCGTTTCGATTATTAAGAACGTTACCTCAAATTATTACCAATGTTCTGCACTATTGTCTTCTGTAACATTGAAGTTTCTAATTTGCCGATGGGTCCAACTACTCGGTGTGCATGTGCAACCTTTCCATTATAGAACAGATGCACGATAACATGCAAACGTGACATATTTTCTGATGTATTACTTAAACTGGATCAAAAATTACATCTTATAGATATTTAGCTCAACTATTAACCGTTGTAAGATATCTTTTGCATTCTCATTTCAAAATATTTATACAGGGAACGGCTGCACAGACCATCACCTCATTGGGTTGATGGCTGAAATTCCAGGATTAAACAGAACTCCATTTGCATATTAAAATGCAACTGGTCTGCAAAGTCATATCTGGTGGAACACACCTGCAAATGCGATTTTAGTGGCTGACTGGTAGGTTTGCCATAATGTTTTCCTGAACCCAAAGATCTGAAAACATGGAGGACTGGTAGCAGGAAAACACATTGGTAAATCTGCCAGTCAACCAATAAAATCAAGTTTGCAGGTGTTTTGGTGTTTTCCATCAAAATGGGACTTGGCAGACCAGTGTCAATTTAATATGCGAATCGAGTTTTATCTAATCTTGGAATTTCAGCCGTCAACTCGATGAGGCGGTGGTTTGGGCTGCCGACTCCCGGTGTAATTGTCTTTCTTTCGCACACTTTGGCTAAGAAACTTCTGCCTCGGCCAAAAGTCACAAGAATATATAATGACGATGCTACTCCATGTATGAAGGGCAATAAAATAACTTAATTCAGAAGTATTATAATCGGGAAGTGTTATATATTAGCATCCAGGGACGAATTTATTAAGTTGGGGGTCCTAGATATAAGGCAATTCGGGGGAAGACGCAAGTTTGTTCCTAGTACTTTTATGCAAATAATGACTGGCTTGTGTGACGAGTCTTGTCCCAGTGTGCACGTATTTTGTGAATTTACTTTAATTCGTCCCCTTCGGCGTTATTTCTGGATCTTGAGAGCATTTAACCGGGTGAGTAAAACCCTTATAATATTCTGTTGCTCATATTTAAAGTTTATAAACGGATGTTTTACTTTAAATGAGATATTAGCAATATAAGTGAGTTCCACATTCTGTTACACACACAAGGCAAGCAGAAGCTGTCATAATCTTGCAGCAATATGGAAATAAGTGTGTGTGGAATCCTCCCCCTATACTTGGGGGAAGACGCAACATGGTTCAGAAATAAGCAAAAATGAAGAAAAAAAATTAATTATTTTCTGTCTTCCAAATCACATTACCCAGTACTTACAGACACTTGATCACTCATTTTTCAAACCATTAAAACCATATTGGCGACAAGCCCTGAACGTCTGGATCCACAGCGAGCCACATCGTAAACTCTCAAGACTTCAGTTCTGATCTCTTCTGAATACAGCCTGGAACAAGGGAGCCACAGTAAGAAATGGCACTTCTGGGTTTTCAGATATGAGGATTTATCCCTATAACCCACAAGCAATCCCAGAACATGCATTTGATATCTCTGAGGGTTCCATTAATGAAAGAGCTGTTGCTTCGACAAGCAGCGCATGTGACAATAGACCTACACCAGCAGTTGATTCCACCAACAGATCATGTGGACCTACACCAGCAGTTGCTTTCAACAGCATATCTAGTGGCAGTTGCAAACATTTGCCAACAGTTGCCTCCACCAGCACAGAAAAGAGATTTCTTGTCTAGAAGCAATCTGTCCTATTCCTCAGGTCAGAAAACCTAAACCATCTGGGTGTAAGAAACAAGCGCTAGAAGTCTTAACTGCATCAGAGAGAAGAAAAAATATGCGGGAAAAGATAAAAGAAAAGGTAGAGAAAAGGAAAAAGAAATAAAAAGAAATCTCCGAAAAAACAAAAGTAAAAGAGATGTGTAAACACGTCTTCCTCAAGTGAAGAAATTCATCTGGATACCAGTGGTGATGGTTTTGATGAGGATAATGGCGAAGATTTTTGTGCTGTATGTAAAGGATACTTTTATGCTAAAAAAGGTCTCAAGTGTGGTTGGATTCAGTGTATCAAATACAAGAAATGGTTGCACGAAGATTGCAATGGTGCTCATTTTCACTAAAGGAAATGCTGTGCAGGCTTGTATCATCATTAGTTTTAGCAAAGTATACTTGAAAAAAATATTTCAGTGTACAGATTTGTTTGTTTGACCATAATTATTGTTAATTCACAGGTAATGTTCCAATATTAGTCTTATTTTTCTTATTTCTTACGGTGTGGCATGTTCGCCGTATATATGGTGGAACATGCCACAACTACACGAGTTTATTTAACATTAAATTTCTCAATCATTTAAACACTGGGAAAGTAATTAATGAGTGTACATAACCAATTAACTGTTAAAGAGCATCGTGGCATATTTTTTATTTATCTTATCTTTTCAATTTTCGCTCTACTAAGCAAGACATCCTTATATGTGACGTCTTCTCCCGAATTACCTTACATTCTTTTTTTTTAGGCCCGCTAGAACAATTTATATATATAAATCATACATTAATTATTTTAAAGTTTTGGCACTGTTAACATACAGAGAAAGACCTACTATAAATTAGTCTCTATTATCACTATCTTCGTAACCTGGTGGGCACAGCAAAAACGTACATTTCGATTTAGTGGTACGACAGGTTATAAATTTGAGAAAAATTAAATGAATTCGACTAAGTTGTGTATCATCATAGTTTGGATAAAACTCCCAATCTGAACATGCCTCACTAGATACGTAGCTACTCAAACAAATAAAGGTATTCCAGCTGATTCACTGTTGATAACACTGCCAGTAGAAAACATTTGCTTCAGCTTTCTTTTCGTGTGGGGAATTTGGTTATTTGCTTTTCCTAAACACATCGTAATAGCCGTGAAACTCAAGATTGTTAAATGCATCTTGAGGAGATATATTAATGTACGTATATATTTATTTTTTAACATATAAATAATGCTTCTAATTTTTCCCTACATCTATTTTATGTAAATTTAGGGGGCCTACCTTTTAAAAGTAGAGATTTTGGATCTGCGTCATGGGCTGGGTACAGAATCATGATTTCTAGGAGACTTATCCTGAGCATCCCTCCCCTCGGGTTGGCCTCGAATCTATAAAAAGTTCATGCTATAAACCAAGAATTAAACTTATGAGGTATAAATTTCAATTACCACATAACTTATTATTTTTCTGCTATAATCTATACTAATAAAAGAGATTTTCGCTCGGTATGTCTGTCTGTCAGTGTGTGTGTGTGTCTGCGATGGATAGAAAAAACTATGGCTCTTAAAAGGCTGAAAATTATTGAAGATAGTCCAAGGCATCTCCTAATGCACCAGAGACTCAGGATTTTAAATTTCTAATAATTAGCTGATATATTAATTACAAACTCATCAAGCGGCCGTATTAAAAAAGCATTTATTTCTTCAAAACCACAAGCTGACTAGATTTGCACCCTGGAGTAAGGCTAGCGGTTTGCAGAAGGAAAAAAACATAAATTTTAATTGGGTCGCAAAGCAATTTCTTTCTCAATTTCTTCTTTAAATAGAGGGAGGGTTTACCAGAATTTGTAAGTCGCCAGATTGCTACATTTCAAAGAATACTAGAATTTTTAAGGGACGTTATATATATATTTCATATTACTTTTATCGGTTTGAAACTAACACACTAATGCGTATTTTTTAACGACAAATCTAAATATCTAATTTTCTTTGAAATCCGAACGAATATACATTAATTAACAATTTTAATTTTCCGAGCGTTTTTTATCTGGCAGTTGTTTAATAAATCATTTGAGCAGCGAGTGCGCAGCTGATGTAAAATTATACAAATTTAAAGTTTATTTCAGAATGTTATCATGGGCCCGGGCAATGCCGTGAGGATCAGCTAGTTACAATATAAAAATTGGTCTCCAGGCTTGTTCTTTAAATCATAGGATGTGATAACTCTGTCGATTTCTCCTTAGTTTTTCATTTTTATTTAATGATTCTAAAAATATTATATTACTGTACGAAACAAATGTGTATTTCTACGTCACGTATTCACAGATCAATCCTAGGCATTATATTATTGTTTATGGCATTACACGCTGTTAAAAATTTTCAGCAAACTGACCTGTCATTCGACCGTTTTTATAGAAAATTGTTACATAACCGTAATTTAACCTTATTCCGACCATAATATGAACAATAATATGGCCAGTATAATAAAATAATTTGGAAATTTCACACTCTGCCCAAAAATCCCAAAACTTCAATACAAAACTTATTTCCATATATTGATTGTAATATATGTATTAAATACTTTACCAATAATAGTGTAAGTCAATATGAAATAAATGCAGCTATTTATTAAACTCGCCGTTCATTTTGACAAAGAATTTTTTGCATAGTTCTAAAAAATGTCTTTGTTACATTAATATCACACTGTTTATGGTAAAGTTATATTATTAGTTCAAAAAAGTATGAATGATTGCAGAGCATTGATTATCAAAAACTGCATTTAAGTTAAATAGAAAATGATTTCACATGTTATTAGCAGCTTAAGAATGTATGTTACAATTGTCTGTTTCAAACTGTATCGGAACTATTAAATTAATACTTTATAATCTCAAATCTATAATTGTTAGCTTTATGACAAGTTCTATAATAACAAAATTCTATGAATATATTTCATAAGTTAGAAATATTAATTCATTGGGGTCTCTTATTTTACATTTCTGTTTTAATCATTTTTATTTTCCCCTTATCTTTTGAACTGCATAGCGTTTTAGCCATGATAAATGATATTTCACGAAAATAAGATATGTGCTTTCTAAATCCAGTACTTCATTTCGCAGTAAGCATTTTGTTTAATTATTAGTGATGAATAAATTCGAATAGTTGCAACGACATTTTGCGTTATATTTGTACATATTAAGAGTTTAGAAAGTCATTAATGGTTACAAAATCTTTCTTAATCGATATTCCACTGCGCAAACTTTACATAGAAGTTCTCTAGTTTCAGTCGATGACAAGATCTTACGAAATGAATAAAGATTTCACGCGATTGTCTCTTAGCAACTATGTGAAAAGTAATGATAGATATTAGTTAATAAGCAGAAATAAAATACTTGCAAAGTATCTTATTATGTAAGATCGAAATTTTACGAATCAAGTACTTTTGCCGAAATATGTGGTACAAGTTGAGATATACTATGACTTCAATCAATTTATTTTGAAAAGATTTGACAGATTTTTAAGGATATTTTAATATCATAAAGTTTTAATGATATTATAATATTTGTTTAAGAAAGTATAAAATAGTAGAACCAATTTAAATTGAAGTTGGCATTATTTTAAATTTAAGATATTCGATTATTTTTGTACCGTGTGGAAAAGAAATACTGTGTGTCCCATAATTTGTTAACATTTCAAAAATTCATAAAAGGAAATAAATTGACTTATTTGAATGCAATTTGGGACAAAATTATTTTCATGTAGAAGATAATTTCCTATTTGTCCGGAGTCACAAGCAATTGTGGAAGCCATGGAAGTAGTTGGGAACCATGCTTAGGGAGATTCTCAAAAGGGAGATTCTCAAAGGATCATTAAACGTTAACTATATGTAATTTTTCAAATTTTCAAATTTAAGGCCAAATTTTTTTTAATAGTATAGTATTTTGTCTATAAATATAATATATAAATATTTTAATAGTATGTCTACAAAATTATACACAAACATTAAAAGACTGCAACTATTCTGGAAAATTAATGATTAAAACATTTAATTAGCAGTTGTGTACGTTAAAAATTTTAGACATTTGCAGATTTTGGACGTTGCTCTTAGTATTTAAAAAATTCTTAAGACTAAGAATGTAGTAAATGTGTCTGTATACATATATATATATATAATTAACTTTTTGTTATCCTGTAATAATAAGAATAAAATCAAATGCTTTGTTACGTTCGTTACTTTTGGACATAACAAAATACAGAAAAATGCTTTATAGAAAAATCCTATCTTCAAAAAAGCAATAAATCAGCCCGCCATTTTTTAACGAAATTATCAAAAAATCATCCGTTTCCTTTATGCATTCGTTGTTTACCATTAGAACCACCTGGAAAAAAGTTAAAACTCTTTTTCTTGGTGGTACATTGGAGCAGTTAACGTTATGAATGTCCGAAATTGGCCTCTTTATCATAAAATAATAAAATTTTAAGATATTTATACAAAGCTTTTACAATAAATTATGTCATTTTCTATCTCTGAATAGAATTAAAAACTCAGTGTAAAAAAATAAATAAATAAATAAAATCAATGATAAATAAAGTTATGTTTGAAAGGCTTAAATTTATGGCTTGTGTCCAGTGCCCACCTTTTGAGAATCGCCCCTTAGTTACTGAATACCGCTACATGAAAATACTAATGGTGAAAACATATCTAGCTTACTATATTGTAATCTCTTAGGCACAATAACTTTCATGAAAGACGGGTCAACTCCTCATATCAAATCTCCAGGGATGCAGTTCTTGACAGTCATATTATCGCATTTGGAGAACGGCTAATCAGCTTACAGTAAAAATGCTTAAGACTCCTTGCTCACAGGACTTTTTACAAGTTGATTTTTGTCTGCGGGGTTGCGTAAAGTCTCAAGTGTATGCCAGTAGTCCGGCTTCCTTAGCGGAGTTAAAGGACACTATACGTCACGAAATCTCCTGCAATTACCCGTATACGCTACATGCCTCAGTTACCGGAATCCTCACTCGCTTGTAAAGTGTAATTCCTTGTGGTGGCGGACACGTAGAACATTTACTGTTACGAGCTTGGAAATAGTTGCATGAACTAAAGTAAATTTCCATGACATTTTGCGATTTGAATAGTGAAGCGGCCTTTGTTGACAAATTTTTCCACTAAAACGCTTTCTTTACCAAAGAAATCCCCTCGTATGAGAATAATTTTGTCGCAAGCGGCATTCAAATAAACCGATTGCTTCACTTTTTATGGATTTTTGAAATGCAAACAAATTCATGGGACATCCGGTACTTATGAAGTACTGAAATATGAATTAATACAACTTTTAGAACTGATCACTTTAACACTTTTGTCACATTTAACCACACGATTCAAAAACTAAGCAATAATTTTAAAAATGTTTAGAAAGGAAAAATATTTTTGAGACTAAACAGCAATATGCAGACAAAGATCACAAAGTTTGCAATTTTTAAATTAGTAAATTATATTTACAGTTGTATATGTCATTAATTGTTTATAAAATCAGTGGTAAAAATATGAACTGAAAATTAACATAAATAAAATAAAGTAATTGTAATCAATACAGGAATACAGGATAAGCTTGTTTTGTAAAAAAGAATTTAATACTTTTTAAGAAAGTGAGAGAAAACCGGTTTTTTAGTTTTGGCCAAAAAATCATCACAGTTAAAATTTTTAGGGTTTCGTTTATCTGACGAAACCCTATTCGTCTCACTCTTCTGTCTGTCCGTCTGTCACAGAGCCCGTTCTCAAAAACTATATATGTTGAAGATTTGAAATTTTGCATACTTATAGCTAAACACATCACATCAAACGACAAATCATAAAATTTTTAAAAAGTCTTATATTTACCCCTCTGGGCTCTAACTTCTGTATTTTAAGCACATTTTTCTAACTGAGCCCCTAATTAAGTTGGGACTTGAAAGTTTGCATACTCATAGCGGAATACTTGCGATCACACGACAAATCATAAAAATTTCAAAAAGTCTTATATCTACCCCTCCGGTCTCTAACTTGTGGATTTTAAGCAATTTTTCTAACTCAGACCCTAATTAAGTTGGATACATGAAATTTGCATACTTATAGCTGAACACTTGCGATCACACGACAAATCATGAAAATTTCAAAAAGTTTTACATTTACCTCTCCGATCTCTAACTTGTGTATTTTAAGCAGTTTTTCTAACTCAGCCCTAATTAAGTTGGAGACTTAGAATTTTGCATACTTATAGTAGAACACTTGTAATCGCACAAAAAATCATATTTTTTTTTTCAAAAGTCCTTATATTATTTACTCCTCCGGGCTCCAACTTGTGTATTTTAAGCGATTTTTCTAACCTCCCCCCTTTTCACCCGGGGTGCACTTTTCTAACTTTTTCTGACACCCCTCACGTGACTTATCATTGCACAGCCCTTTGACCACTCTTTCATATTATACACCATATCTTTACATGTTTTAGTTCCACTTTTCACCGCCAGGGGGGCTCCTACCCCTCTCGGGTGCTATGGGCCCGATTCCCTCGACTAATATATCTACGGATAGGTTGTAAAACGGAGTTTCGTTCGGATAGAGGTTCGTTTAAAATAGAGAACGCCCTCTAGTTGAAAAATATGGAACTAACAGATTTTGAAAAAGGATAAAGTGTTTTGAAATGAATGTTAAACGAAACCGTCTGTGAGATCTGTGATCACACTTACCCACTTGTTTTAACAATTTGAGACAGCTCTTTGAGAGAAATAACAATCTACTGCTGGCAGAAGAGATATATAGAAAAGAAGTGGAATGTTTGTAAGAGTCTCACTGGTTTGTGTCGAAGGCTCACTGGTTTGTGTCGAAGACTTATTGAAAAAGAACTTGTAATGAAATAAAATAGATGTATTTTTAAATTAACCAGGAGCTCCTACTTAGATTTCAAGTAAAAAGCTACGTTAAATCAAAGTTTCTAAAAAAATACAAGTCTTTTAAAACGTAAATACCCTTAAATTACATAGTTCACAATCTTAGAAAGAATAAAATTGAAAATAGCAAGTTAACATAAACAACAAGAATATTTTAAACGGCTAAATGTTTTTTTTAAATCATTGTATATTATTCGAATAATCCTATTGCTAAAATAAAACACACATACTACAATATATATTAAAACACACATACACACATAAATTACGCCTGCATTCTACAGTTGTATGTCCTATTGTTGTTTGTGTCGAGCTCACTAAAACTAATTCACAATAACAAATTAACTTTACACTCAAATTCTTTTATAATTTGAAATAAATTTACTTTAATAATATAGTTACTTTAATAAAATAGTTTTTAATTATTTATTTCTTTAAAAAATTTAAGAACTCCATCTAAATGTCTCCCCACTGCAGCTGGGACATGAGGTGAGATAGCTTCAAACACCAAAACACAATCTATTTCGCCATCACGTGTCCTTTAAATACTGGAATCAGCCAAACATCGCCCATTAGCGTTTCCATAGGCACAGATAGTTAATATTCTCTTGACGAAAATACTCACAAGTGGGAAATTAAAAAAAAAAAAAAAGAATAAATATAACTAAAAAAGTAAAGTACAATTTAATAAACATATTCACAATACTTGCAAGTTACATTTTTAGCTAAATTCACCAATTTAATAAAAACTGCACTAATCTACTATCGAAAACCATACAGACTTCATAATTCTAGTCTATCAATTAATTATTATTATTGATAGGGGAAAAAATCTTCGCGAAAGTTTCTGCACATTTATGGATTAATTTTTAAACGTATAAGCACACTTTCATGTATGACTATTGAAGTGATTTGAAACAGCATAGTTTTTCATTTTTCGATATATAAATTACACCTTGAGTTAAAATCGATTTTTCTTTCGTGCCCTTTATCGGACTGCCCGGTACAGAAATTCCGCACAAAATCGAACTTTCACAATGTTTTCTGAAATATCCTGTGACATTATTGAAAAGTATAAAAGTTATTTGATTTCATAGTTTCTGAATAAGAGTACCTGCCAGTCTCGTGACTTTAACAACAAAAATGAATTCAGAAATGTGCCAGAAAATAGTCGGTTTGGATTCGAGAACATACTTAAGCTCAAAGATGATTTATCCGAGACTATTTTTTTTATTGTAATTTGGAAAAAATCAGTTTACTGAAACTTTAAAAATTTTCAAGCTAATAATTAAGATATTTTAAATTGAATCAGTCATTTTAAAAACAACATAAGTCACAGAATCAGGACTTTTCAGAAAAAAAAAAAAAGAAACTGTAATTTTCACAAGTAAACGAATTTTTATGAATTCTTTTGGGCTGATTATAGAGTTTGGACTTCAACGTTTGCAAATATCGAATAATTTTTACAATTTATACAAAATAAAAAGAAGAATAACAGAAAAACTGCCCTGATTTATGTTGGTTTGGGAAGAAACAAGGTTAGGCGTTATTTAATTTGAACAAAACAGCCATATTAAACATACTTTTAATCAAAATAAATGAAGATAACACTTATAAAGGAACATTTTTATGTTTCAATAGCATTATGCTGCGTAATCATCATTCTCAATTGTGTTATATTCAACATAGGCAGTTGACGAACTAAATATGTTTCGATAAAATGGCCTATGTTCTTCCAGAATGCTATCCTGAACTCGTTTTAAACCATCTATTTTTTATTTTTTATTTTTTATTTTTTATTTTTTATTTTTTTTTTTTGCTATTAATTGGTATTTTCGATCCATAGGCTTTAGCTGATGGAAGTGCCACAGGCGTGGAAAGCTTTTTCATCAATAAAAATGAATCTTTAACGGATCCATCAATAAATTCCTCGCCTATGATAGTGCTTTTTTTAATCAGAATCATAGTGAAAACTCTTGTATATCGAAGAAGTAAATGTTATTTTAGTTGTTGTTGTTCTTTTGGAACACTACACTGTAAAAAAAAAAAAATCTGTAGTTCTACAGATGTAAAGTTACATGATTACTAAACTTTCATCTGTAACTGTACAAAAAAGCTTTAAATCTACAAAACTAGTTTTTGTAAAGCTACAGAAATCTGTAGCTTTACAAATTAATTTGCTAAAATTACAGTAATCTTACTAAAATTTTATCTGTAACCCTGGTTTCAGTTGCATGAAAACTTCTAGGCATCCCAGTTTCCTAAAGAATTCTTGGTAACCTTACAAATTTTTGATTTTCCGTCAAAAAGTGTGTCTGTTACGTGAATTTTTGTTGTTGCCGTTACATAAAAAGCTCTAGGAATCCCAGTTTCCTAAAAAAACTTTAGTAACTTTACAGTTTTTTTTTACAGTGTACTTCCGTACGATTTTGTTGATAAACACATTTATTGTATAAAGTCGGTCACCATTTCTTGAAGTCCAAAACATCTTCAGTTTTCAGTTCTTTGACTGAAAATGTTGAACTGGAGTTCGATGCCAAATCAATGTATTCTTTTGGGGCGTAGATACGATAATGTTTTTGCACATTTTTTTATTATTCCAAAATCGCGGTCATTTGGTAAAGATGAATGACCAAGTACGGGAAAATACTGATAATTTTTTTCAAATCGTCTGGAGTCAGTCAGAGCCAACATGAATCTTAACATCCTGTTGTTTTTATTTTTCCCAGGGCAATCATCATAAAACAGATATAAATGCTTAATATGTAGTCCAATATTATTTTCAATATAATGCAACAACATAGCAAACCTCAATTTTCCCTTATTAGCAATGCCTTCGTGATACCTGTAAAATATCGATTTACCTGTTTTAAGCTCTTTTACACCAAAACAATGAACCCATTGTTGCCGTGAATAAAAAATGTTTTGCATTGGTATGTGTGGTAGTGTAGATTTTGCAAAAAATTGAATGTTATGGCTGCAGTGTCATCTGGTATCGCATGCAAAAACCGCTTAAGTCACTGACTTATGTTGTTTAAGTAACAAACGAGAATTAGAATGTATTGTTTAAAGAGGAAAGGATGCACTGATTTATGTGGTTATTACACAGATCATGGCTTTACCTTTAAGGAAGAATTTGCGACAAAAAAGTATATTTGGGATAAGTTGGCTTGTGTGTTTTTTGAAATGTCAGATTCAATTAAAATGCTCCAAGCGTTTCGATTTTGCAATTATGTTCTCCACTTTTCCATTTAATTACTTAAAATACTTTTATTTCAAACAAATCTGCATTTATTTTTATACTACCAGACAGGTTAGTAATACGAAATTAAAAAACAGGCCTAAACTTAATTTTCTTTAAAACTTCACAACTTAATATACTTTGATGATTTCAATAAATGAACATTTCAAAAGAAATACGCAGATTTGTTGTAGTGTGTATTAAGATTTTCCTTTATTTTAAAAATTCAAACTCAGGGAATATTTTCAATCAATATTATACAGCAAAAAATGTCAGTTACTAAAACTGACGTCATGTTGACGTTTGGAACACCTGACCAATAAAATTTACTTTTACTGGATTTAATTTCTAAACATTGCACAATTTCTATTTTTACACGACTTAATAGAATTTTTTTTTTCAAATGCTATTTGTTTGAAAACTGCATCTCAATTTACCGTTTTTTATGGTTTTTAAAACAATATAAATAGTTCCGCTTTTGCTTACTGATAGTTTTCAATAACGGAATTAAAACGTCATAAATTAATAAATAAAATAATAACATAATCTAAGTAAAGCAGAAATTTAACAAACATGTAATCAAACTACCTGCTTAAACCATTGAAATTATCTGGATCAAAAAGTCTGCACTACGTTTGGCAATTTTTTCTTAAATTATCTCCTGGTATGTAGCTAATACGAAAGTATCGCTTTTAATAAATTTCGAAATTATATTTGAATGCATTATTGCTATTTTTCATATAAAAAAGCTTTTTGGTGTATTGTTAATGGCCAATAAAAAATCTTAATTGTAAAAAATCTCTTAGAGGACATACTACATAGGACATACTACATAGAAATGACAAAAAGAAAACTCAAAGACAGAATCAAAGAGCATAAAGTAAACATAAAATTTTGTCGCCAATCCACAGCCCTGTCACGCTTAAATTTTAATCAGAACATCACAATAGATTTCGGTCAAGCGAAAATTGCATACCCAACACCAAATTACTACGAATTATCACAGAATATACAGAAATTCTGTGTAAAAACCTTCAGGTTTGTAACAACGCAGTATCATACAATATCCTATATGGTTAAATATCCTGAAATCTTAAACACCCAAAAATTTTACTCTACTTAAATTTAATCCGAGGCTATACTTCTATTTAAAACGAAGTGACGTAAGTGATAAAGTGACATATTTAAGGGGGTTGGTCACTCAGCTTCCGATTTTCCCTTACTAATGTAAACTCTATGGGCATTTGATGCATTCGTTTATTTAAAATATCTATACGGGAAATTAATATTTTTAACTTCTATTTTTTGTGTACACTTCCTAAAAGATATCTCTTTTTGTCTTAGTTCTCAAAATATTTCTAAAGTATACACTTAATTTTATATGAAGAGTTAAAATCTTGCTCACAGTTCGCCCGCTTTTAACACATGAAATATTAAATTCAGCATAGATTTTAGAAATATTTTGAAAACTAAGAAAAAAAGAGACATCCTTTTATAAGAGTACACAGAAAAAAGATATTAAAAATACGAATTTTCCGAGAAGATATTTTAAATATACGAATGCATCAAAAGTCCATAGATTTAACATTACAGTGGAGAATTCCGACGCTGAGTGACCAGCCTCCTTAAATGAATAGAAAGGCAATTAAATATTTTCTCTGTACAAGTTTAATCCAAAGCACTACTACTTCTACTACGGTCCAGCTGGGCATTTAAAAACGAAAGTTACGTATGTGAAAAACGTGATGCATTAAAATGAATGAATCAGCAGTTAAATATTTTTCCCTCTGCAAAAATTTAATCCAGGGTATTACTACTTCTACTTCCTGCTACCCTAAGAATTATAGACTCTCCCATTTCAAACGAAGTGACGTATTTTAAATGAATAGAAAGACAATTAATAAAAATATTTCCTGACTATGGCTGCAGGTTTTGCAACCGAAAGCAGTTGGAAGTTTAAATAAAATGTATATTCTAAACTTGTAACAACTGTAGTATTAACATCAGCCACCTTTTAAGTAAACAAAAAACATTTCAAAGTTCATAATTGTGTATTTTTTCTACTAAAGTTTTCAATTAAAAAAAATGCTTTTCACCTACATTCTTGGATTACATAGTATTTATAGACTATAAAAAATTTATTTTGTGTGACATTTATTAGAAATACATTACGATTCTTATTTTAATTACTTACTTGTAAGAAATATGAAAATACACTTTCTTTTGCATATGTAATCTAAGAAATGATAAATATTTATATATTTTTTTACGTTCTTCTATCTTTACATGAAGAAAGTACTGGATTCGTGAAAATTTTCGAATTCCGGTTTTCGATGGAGTTACACGTTTTAGTGGTCAGGGATCCCGAAAACATCTTTTTACAAAATGTATGTCTGTATGTGACACAAATTTTGTGGGTGCTCCATCTCAAGATCTAATGCACAGAATTTAATAAAAATTTATATTCAATTAGCCCCTTCTATAACTTGGTGCTGATTTGTTTTTAACGCATATCACCCAACATGTGGAACTGCTATGCTGCATTTTTCACGATTTCAGCAATAGCTCTATCTCAAGAACTAACGCACGGATTTTCATCAAACTTCAGATTCAATTAGCCCTTGATATGAATTAATGCTGATAACGTTTTTGTGTAAATCCCCTTACAGGTTGCGCTGCTATGCTGCATTTTTCTTAATCTCAAGAATTAAAACACGGATTTTTATTAAACTTCATATTCAGTTAGTCCTTGACATGTATTGGTGCTGTTGAAACGTTTTGGTGAACGTTTTGGTGTAAATCGCCCAAAAGGTGCACTGCTATGCTGCAGTTTTACCCTTTCCGCAAAGCTCTATATCAACAATTAATGCACGCATTTGCATCAAAGTTTAGATTCAGTTAGTCCTTGGTATGAATTAGACCTTTTACGTTTTGGTGTAAATGGCCCAACAGATGTCATTGCTATGCTGGATTTTTCACGATTCTCGCAATAGCCCTATCTCAATAACTAATGCACGAATTTTCATCAATCTTCAGATTCAGGTATACCATAATGATTATTGCTGTTGATTATGTTTTGGTGTAAATCGCCTTAAAGATGCGCCTCTATGCTGCATTTTTCACGATTTCTGCAACAGCTCTATCTCAAAAACTACTGCACGAATTTTCATCTAACTTAGGATTCAGTTAGACATTGACGCAAGTTGTTGCTGATTAGATTTTGGTATTAAATGCCCAATAGCTGCATTTTGGATGATTTACACGATTTTAAGGATAGTCCTATCTCAAGAACTAATGCACGGAATTTTATATCTGTAGAATCCTCATGATGAGCATAGATTGCCATTTAATTTTGGCACTGTGATAGCGAATTTTGAAGTATTAACACGTATGAGATAGAGGAATCTTTTGGGATTGCCACATCCGACTACTTAAATCCTTTTATATATAAAAAAAAGTAACGATTTGGAAATGGACCAATGAAAATCTGCGTAGATACCGTAAAACTTCTCTGATTGGTCAGAGCTTTCTGATGCTATAAGGGGTTACCAAAGGGGACGGCTCTGGCGCCAACCCGCCAACTTGGCGATATATCGCCAAATTTGGTGACCAAAATTAGTCGCCAAAAGTGACGTCAACTTGGCGCTATTTCCAGTATTTCGCCAAATTTCCATAGACTCCCATTGAAATCCAATGGGATTTACTTGCTTGCTAAAAATCTACAAATTGAGGTATTTCAATGCAACAAAAACTAATATTAGCTTATGAATAGAGCTTTATTGAACTATTTATATTATTTTTAAGCACAAACACTAACTATTTACAATATTCGTAACACTATATATATAATTTTATATTTAATAATTCTTATAATTATGAAGCTCTGTAAGCTCTAATGATTATGTGCTTGGAGATAAAGAAATGAAATTGTCAGGAATTGGCAAGGACCGCGTTTTTACGAAGTGGAATCTAAAAATTGAATGCATAGAAAATAAGGGATCGCGAAACAATTACGTCTGGGGTTGACTAGAAAATAGGGATTATTTCGCGATACTGAATGGAATCGCGAAGGAATTACGCGGAGGGTTGGCGAGCGTAGCGAGCAGGGGGGCGAAGCCCCCCTAGTTTTAATACAAAAACAGAAATTTGTAGTTTTGTTTTCTTAAAATCCACCCTCACTTTAAGGTATGTGCCTACCTTCGGGGCACTCGTTTTGAAAAATATGCAATTTTTATCAAACATGTGTTTTTAGTTAAAACAGGGAATAAAACTATGAATTTATATAAATGTCCAATGGAAGTTTAAGTAAATTTTCAAATTTAGGCAATATATAGTCAAATTTTAATCAGTCAAAAGAATTTGCTTTTATGCCAAAGCTTCTATAACGAAATCTATTCAATATATTTCACTGTTTTTTTCAACAATATATTAGCAAACCACTTACCTGTGTTATGAAGCAAAAGATTTGCAATACCTCCTTTATTTACTAACATATACCATACCAAACTTTTGTATACAAAGCATGATTTTTTTTATTGTGTATTTTTCATTAAAAATAGCTCAAGGTATATTTTGCTTCATAATATACCAATAGATGAGCAGAACCTTGTTTCAAAATTTTATTTCAAAATCTTAAAAACTCTTTAAGAAATGAAGTTTCTCGTAAACGTACACAATGAAAAACGCAGTTTTCCAGAAAACGCGAATTAAGATTTTGATATACACAAAAAATTATGTATAAAGTTTATGTATTTAAAGTTTCCAACTTTTAAATTCACCATATTTGTAGGTGTTTATATATTTTTGTAGATATTATACATGGTGTGTTCACAAAGTTTCAAGACTGGTCTGAGAACACGAAATTTATTAATTCTTCGAAATTCTGCCAAATCATGACCCTTGAGTATCAACACACCGCTGCCAACGTTTTTTCCATTATTCATAGGCTCCCTGGAAGTCTTCGCGCGCAAGTCTGTTCAGGGACCTCGTCGAAGCTGGAATCGTGGATCGTTGGAAACGTGTCAAATTGCTTCCCTTTCAGGTCTTTTTTTTTTTTTTTTTTGATCCGGTGGAACAAAAGAAAGTCGCTGGTAGCGAGGTAGGGGCTGTAGGGGGCCTTGTGGCAGGATTACCACGTAGCAAAAACTTTGGCGGTTGCGAGCGACGTGTGAGAGGGCGCATTGTCGTGGTGAACAATGCAATCGTCTCTGATGTCTGGGCGGACGCGCCGGGTCAGGTCAGTTTTAAGCTGGAAAGCACCACCATTTGGAGGATCGAGTCCGGCGCGTCCACCCAGACTTTAGAAATGATTGGATTGTTCACCACGACAATACACCCTCTCAAACGCCGCTTGCCGCTACCGAAGTTTTGGCTAAGTTTAACGTGGCAATACTGCCGTAAGCTCCCTACTGCCCAGACCTTGCTCCCAGCGACTTTTTTTGTTCCCCGGATCAAGAAAGACCTGAAAGGGAAGCGATTTGAAACGATTCCAGCGATCCAGGCAGCTTCGACAAGATCCCTTAACAGACTTCCGTGTGAAGATTTCCAGGGAGCCTATGAATAATGGAAAAAAACGCTGACAGCGGTATGTTGATGCCCAAGGGTCATATTTTGAAGAATTTTAGTTCGCTGTACAAAAATATTTAATAAATTTTGTATTCTCAGACCAGTCTTGAAACTTTATGAACACACCCTGTATATTTGTGCATTAAAATGTGTTGTTTACATTTCTGTGGTTCTTTAAATGGTCACTTCCGGTTTCAGAAAGTTCATTTCCGGTTTATAATTAGGACTATAATTTGTTTCTAATTATTGCTGAACAAAAAGTAAGGGATTTTTGGAATCCTAAATGTTCGTACTTTAATTTAAAATAATTTAAAAAAAAAAAATCGGAAATTTTCGTAAAAACAGCGATTTGAGGGTAGGCACATAACTTAATGTAAGTGTTTTAGAAAATAAAAGGGAAGTTTTAGATGAGAAATTTTTATATTTATTGAGATCATTTAACAACTCAACTTCCAGCAGCACAAATAATTGAGAAAATAAATTCAGACATAATTCCAGCTATTCCATTTAATATTTAACATATATCTCATGAAAAATATAACAAGTATTTCAAATGTATATTAAAGTTATTCATTCAGATATTAAATGCAAAATCGAATGCATCTGCTTCAGAGAATTGAATAGAGAAAAACCTTTTCTATGTCAGTTTCGGGAAATTTCGTTTCCTCGTCCCTCAGTTCCAAGGAGATAATAATCCTCCGCTCCAAGGAATACCCATTTGCGTTACGTAATAAATTCTCCCGAAAGAAGCACTTTGCTATTACAGAAATCTTAGATTATTAAAACCTTTTCGAATATATGGCTATTGTCTTGCTTTAAAATTCCAGAAATCAAGTATTACAATGAAAAAGAAGAACAAAGCATGTATTATGTAGTTAAATTCGCAGATAACTTTAAACGTGTTCTATTAAATCATGAAGATGAATTTTCAATCCGCCTTCAAAAGTAGGGTAGGCCAGAGCTTGTTCGTCCATTTTTACTTAATTCTATCTTTATAAGATGAAAGCATTGGATTCATGAAAATTTTCGAATTCAGGTTTTCAACGGATTTATATGTTTTAGAGATCAGAGAACCCGAAAAACGTATTTTTACAAAATGTCTGTCTGTCTGTGTGTATGTGACACATATTTTGTGGAGCTCTATCTCAAGAACTAATGAACGGAATTTAATAAAACTTTAGATTCAGTTAGTCCCTGATATAAATTGGTGCAGATTACTTTTTAGTGTAAATCGCCCAACGGGTGGCGCTGCTATGTGGCATTATTGATGATTATCGCAATAGCTCTATCTCATGAACTAATGCACGAATTTTCACGAAACTTCAGATTTAGTTGGCCCCTGATATAAATGTGTGCTGTTTAGTTTTTAGTGTAAATCGCCCAACAGGTGGTACTGCTAGGCTGCATTTATCACGATTTTCGCAATAACTGTATCTCAAGGACTAATGCACAGAGGCGCCATTTCAGAACTTTCTTGGGGGGGGGGGGGGGGCAAAGATATTTTGAGGGAAGTTATATAGCTAAGGGTAGAATCCAACCCCCCGGCCCACACGACGTAAACTGAATCATGCTTACAGAAACAGTAAAATCTTTAAATACGGAAACTCAAGAACCAATGAAACATTTCGTCTTAAACAGGTTTCCCTCTTAGCAGGTAAAAATATTAATACAGTATCGGGCTGGGCCAGGGAAAAGGGCTCAGACCTTGGATTTTCAGAGGGCGCAAAAATTTTAGGCGACTCATGTAAATTTTTCTTGTTGGTGTTGTTCCTGGCTTGAGAAGGTTTAACACATTCACACCAGCACCAAGTATGAAAGTGGCTTAATATTACATCTCTGAGTCTAGACAGAAGACTTCGATATATCACCCGAGCAATTTTAAAGTTCTATCAAATCTACACAATGCTACGCAATTTTTTAAAACGAATCTAGTAAACGGCCTATATCCGACGTGCTGATAATTGGCCGTCATAAACACAACCAACCGAATCTAGTAATATATAAAAGTTCCGAGTTGAACACAGATTACTTTGTAGTAGATGACCGATATCAAGGCTAGGGCTTTATTATTTTGTTAATAGGTACCTTATAAGACTCACGGGAAAAAAAAGTGATTACCCCTACCAATTCTACTGCAAATGACTGTATAAAGAAAGACATATGTACCAATTGATTGGGAATAATATTTACTATTAAATTCCATTGATAAATTTTGCTTTTGAAGATTGTCTAGGTATTAAAAAATGCACGAACGTTAATTTTTCAAATAGTAAACGTTGATTTTTCAAATGGTAACATCCACTTTTGATACCCTATTTGAATTCTTTGCCAGCAAATAAAGATATAGAGTTTATACAATTTTCTTACATCTGAATACAGTTATAAAACAAAAAGTGTTAGGGGTTTATCCATAAGTTTCGAAAAATAAAATGAAATATCTTACAACCGAAAACACTCAATTACTCACCAGTCAAATTATACAGGAATTTTAAATTTATTATTAACTTTATATTAAAAAAAATCTTACTAAGTATTTCTGTTAAGTTTCTATGATTGTTTTCAGTGGCTCTTTTGATAAAAGAAGATGGTCCCCTTAAATTATGGAAAAGCAAAATTTTTCCGTATCTCGAACACTAATTATTCAAATTAGCTGTAAACTTACACATTGATGTTTTAAACGATTGTTCTTTGTTGTATGCAAAAATTAATAAATTAAAGTAACCAAAATAAGGTGTCAAAAGTGGGCGTTATTGTTTGTAAATTCAGAGTTGCTGCAATTTTTAATATGTGGACGAGTTCGGAAACATAATTTATATATCACAATAATTAGTAGGCATTATTTACAGCTTTTGTATCTATAGACTTTTTTACGAAGATTTTCAGCTGAATTAGCAAAGATAACCACTTTTATTCCATTTATCCCCATTGACGCACTGAAAATCTGTACAAAAACTAACAAAATATTTCGCACCAGGCACCAACTAAAGTTTCTGTGGTGCTGCTAAGGGTTTCAACCCTTTTTTAAGTATACTTCTTTATAAAATGAATTAGTTATCAGTCAGTTTAAAATGAGATAAATTCAATTTCTGTTACAATCCGACAAGACAACAATTACCTTTTATTTACTACAGTTTATTTTTTCTTTAAGAAGAATTTTTAAATATGGTATCTATCGGTGTCTCCCTCGTGATACACAAAAAAATTCATTATGCAAACTTCGCTTAAAATTTCTTTGTATCGAAAACAAAAATGTATAATACTTTTCATATAAAAACAGAAATTTTGAAAACTAAAGCTTGTGTTTCCTTTGTTCTTTTATAAAAAGTACCACATATTATAGGGTATTTAGATGGTGAAACATAAGGATATTTAAACATTCAAATCAACATCTCATTAAAAAATTTGAAAATAACATTTGCTTGTGAAAATAATGCTTATTACACTTGCAACATTTATATAAGGCGAGTTATGTATTTTGTAGGAAGAGGCACTTTGCGTTTGTGTCCTCAAAAAAAATGACTTTATGTATCCGTAAAACGCTGCATTAATGTTGCACTACTAAAAAAAATTTACACAGAAAGTACACCAAAAATGCCACATTGTTAACCTAAAAATCACTAAAATAATTGAATAAATTTACTCTTTTCAGCAACCTCTTCTGGTGATTTGCAAAGTTTTTATCCTAATTAGAGATCAAGGGAAATATTTAAGTTTACACAATTGAGAGAAACGCCCCAGGAATTGTATTCAAACAAGCTGCAGGATCCCGTGGCAGCGTTTTTTTATTCGAAAAACTTATCATAATTTCTGAATAGTAGTCATCCCTTTATTTAATGATAATTTTTACGTTATTAATTTAAAACAACTTTTTATTTAAAATACACACTAGAATTTCCTAATAGTTATTTAGCCACGGAAAATCTGTCATTAAATAAAACAAAGATTACTAACTGAAAATTATGGTGTAGATTATGTGAATGAGAAAACGCTATCCGCGGGATTCCACAGTTTGCGGGATTGTAATCCAGAAGTGTTATTAAGTTTGTATTCCGCGAAAAGAAAGGTCGTGTTTTTCAACCAAAAACGAAATCCGCACAAATATACTTTTTTTTATCTTCTGATATTTATCACTTTCTTTTCTCAATTTGTTTTAAAAAAGCACGGTTTCAATTGTAGGCGCATCCATGGCCGTCATTAAAAGTGTAGGGACAAAGTACTAAAAGCTAAAGGCCTGAAAATATGCAAAATATTTGGTTAAAATATAAAACGTATCATTCAAAGAAGTGATGAAATAAATCTCGCCCAGGGCGCTGTGGCTAGCGTGTTTTCCCTCTCAATAGTATGCAAAGATGCCACCATTGATTTCCAATCCTGAAATTGCTTCGATGTATTTTTAATTTCTTTGTGATAAAAAATACAGTCAATCAGGGTAACTTTGATCCGCATTTTCTCTATTTTCACATGCCACACTCTTATTTGAAGAATATTGTCGCAACTAGGGGCATAAAAGAGAAGAAATGATCCTAAATTATTGTTTGACTATCAAAAATTAAGGAATAGTAAGGATAAAAGCAATAAAAAATGGATTTTTAGCCTGGTTCAAAGTTACCCAGCCATTTAGGGTAACTTTGCACCATATGATAAATTTTTATATAAAATAATTAATTATAAAAAAAAAGTATTGTAGTCAGGACAACTTTAATCCCCAAAAAATGTTTTCGGATATGTAAAGAATGCGAATTTACATTTCCCAACATCACAAGATTTGTACAATTTATGATATTACAACAAATATCAGGCATAAGAAAAGTGGAAGAAGAGAACCATGAACATTTAGAAATAAAAAAAAACCTGTTTATTGCTCATATAAAACATAAAAATGCAGTGAAAGACAATTTTCAATGTTTTAACTCAATAATATATCCATAGTTGCAGTAATACATACAAGTACTAGTATTATTCAAACAAGAATAAAAAACGTCGAACGTATGAAAGGTCAAATTTGAGTAGCTCCGCCCCTAATCACGCCTCTAAATGAATTTTATGTATTTTACACATATTTGTGAAAATATTTACATGTTATATCTAATGCACACTTTCGGCATTTATATAAAATATACGTGCAAATATGGGAAATTTTCGACAGTAGCACCTATAATTCGTAAATTATAAGCATCAGTGTAACTTTGAGCCGGCTCAAATTTACCCTGAAAATGCGGTAAAATGCTAGTGCCTTCTTATTTTACATTTTATTAACTATTAATAAATAAATAATCACCAAATATTAACACATTTACAACATTTAGATAATAATATGTCTGATAAATGAGTATATTGTTACTTACTATGAAAATTTAATTGGATTACAATAACTTCAAAACAGCATTCAAAATTAACTTGAAAACAGTACTTCACAAAAATAGTTAGATGATGCATTTAATTGCGTATAATGTTGTTAATTTATTTTCTAAAATAAAGAGTAGAAATCGCAGTTTAGAACCTTGCCAACAGAGCACAGTTCTGGAGTTTATTTAGTCTTTTAGAGTCAAAAATATTAAAAAATAGGAGGTGGTGCAAAGTTACACCCCGTGGTTCAAAGTTACTCTGATTGACTGTACCTCTCTTGTGCTGTTTACCTATTATCCCTAATGAGTATTCTGATTGTTATTTCTAAACGAATCCTCGAAATTTAGTACACTAGTCCGAATGTATGTGCACAACTTGGGGGAAAATATTGGAGCGGTTTAAGGCTTAAGGCACTTAGGGGCTCGAAGTTTTCCGTGGACGAGGTCGCACCGGTCCTCGGGCCTATGGGCCGGCGGGCCAGTCCGAGCCTGTATCAATATATTGAATATGAAAAATTTTCTTTTTAGACAGGATTCTATTATAGGTTCCATTTTAAAATAATTTTGCATCATATATCTTGAAAATAGCTTTAAGTGTTGCAAATATCACATTTGTACATGGTTTAAATTGATGTTAGTATTGTGAATCCTGAAAATAACATAAAAGTGTTGCAAATATGTAAGTAACTGTGTTAAAAAAAAAGTTTAATATCAAATTCTAAAAACTATCCATATTTATATGTTATAATAATGAATATTTCTCTCAGATGTAATTATAGTGGTCATCTGTAAATATTTATTGCAAACACTGTCAATAATTGTCATATATCTAACATTGTTATTTCTCCTAAACTGAAAAAAAAAATATTCAAGGAGTTCCGCAGGTAGTAAAACTTTTCCCTGCCCTGGGCTTGGGGGTTACACCTAACCATAAGCCTAAAGCGGGTTCCCAGGGTGGGTGCTTACTTACTTACCTCAAAGACTGTTAAACCATCCACTCTATAGTGTAGCTCTGAAAAGAGATGTATTACAGTAAAACTTATGAAAACCAAGCCTGTCTGTAACAGAATTCTTTCTCAAAGGGGAAAAAAATCAAATTCCGATAAGAAGACATCATACAATTATACTTGCTAAGACAGAGACCTGTCTAAATTCGAACTTTTTTCTAGTCCTTTTCGACTTCTTTTTTTCAGGTTTTACTACAGGGTCGTAATTTCAAGAGTTTCCTGGTGAAGGACAAGATAATTTTTCTTTGAGGAACAGGGAACGTGGAGAATTGCCCAACGTGCAGAGCTGCTCAAATCTCACAGAAAATGGTAAAATCCTGCACAATGAAAAAAGCGCTGCGTGATTTTGTCTCCTAAACTTCTTTCACGGACATGTGATTATTCTGCATTTTTTTTTAATTTTCGTGAAAGTCTACGATTTTGTTTTTCTTTAGAATTCCTCAAAATTAATTCGTTTCACAGAAAAAAATCGCGATTTTTGGGAATTTTGAAAAAAAAATTCCTTAAATCATCGCGGAAAAAATCGCTAATTTCTCCAAATGACCATGGAAAATATTGCTAATTTCATCAGAGATCGCGAAAAGAAATGTAGATTTCGTCAAATGATTATACAAACTAAAATCTCGAATTTTTAAAAGGATTGCGAAAAAAATCGCGAATTTCGACAAAAGATTGCACGAAAAATCACGAAAATTTAGTCAAACAATCGAGGGGAATTTCGTCAAACGATCGTGAAATAAGATACGAAATTTCGTGTAACTATCGCGCAAAAAATTACAAATATTTTTAGTCGGTGGTAGAAAAAAATAATCACGAATTTAAACAAATGATCTTAAAAAAGAATTGCGAATTTTGTCAAAAGATCGCAGAAAGAAATATGGAATTTCGTCAGTTGTTCACGGAAAAATATTGTGAATTTCGACAAATGGTGGCGAGAAAAAAAAAATTCTTAACGGTTGCAGTAAAAAAAAAAAATCGGGAATTCCTTGAAATGATCGCGGAAAAAATCGCAAATTTCGTCAGATGATCGAGAAAAAAGAATCATGACATTCAATCATTCATGAGATAATCAGCCCACTTACGTCATGAATAGGTCACGAAATTTGCAACTTATGTGATCTATTGCGATAAGAAATTTTTCATTAGTGATTTTCTGCATGTAAAGGTAAAGTGTTAATTGTTTCGGATTGCGTTTTTACTATTATGGGGTGGGTTCGTGTTAATATTTTTTTCAAAGAAATCCTGAATATTTTTCAAATGAAAAAGCTGCTTATTTGAACATTAATGAATACTATATACACTGGTGGGCAAATGTTAAGGAACAAGAAGAAATGTACGCTTAAATGAGAATCTACGTCAGATTGTGTGGTTAAAAAGAAAACAATAGTATTAACAGAATGTTACACACGATTTAATATAAAAATTTTGTTGAAATGATGTACAGAGTATGATATACCACAGGTTCTTTTTCTGAAAAGTGAATATTGTTCGAAAACATGACTGTACAAAGAAAGAAAAATATTCACAATTAACAATCGTCAGTGCCATATCAATAAGTAATGTGGCTACAGTGTAATGCAAGACAACTTTTAGCATGGCGTGGCATACTCAGAACAACATGATTCAGTAGCTGTTGAGGTAAATTGCCCCATTCCTCCTTCACTGCACGGATGAGGTTTTCCTTGTTTGTGGGAGGAAATTGTCGACAGCAATACGTCTACCCAAGGCATCCCATACATTTTCAATGGGATTCAGGACAGGGGAACGTGCCGGCCAGTCTATGCGATGGATATCTTCGGCCTCAAGACAATCTTGTACAGACTGTGTGCGATGACAAGGTGCGTTATCGTCCATAAAACGAAACGTTTCGCCGACAGCACCTCGAAAAAGTCAAACATGTGGAAACAGGACGTCTTCAATGTATCGTCTACCGGTCATGGACCCTTGGTCAAACACATAAAGATCCGTGCGGCCATTGAACATGATGCTTTCCCACACCATGAAACTTGATGTCGCATATCGAACTCTTTCTAAAATAATTTTCGCGAAAGTAAGCACTGCCAATATCGCGCCATATCAGTTTACGTCTGCAATCAGACGATAAATTGAATCTACTCTCATTTGAGCACGGTAGACCAATCGTCATCAGTCCAATTGCGATGCATACGGCACCAGAGTAAACGGTCGCTACATTGACGTCTCGAGAGTGAGACACACAACAGGTCTTCGGGCGTACAGGTCACCCTTTTTCAAACGTCTTGCAACAGAATTCCGCGATATTTTTGTTCCTGTTGCAGCATAAAGTTAATTTGCTAATTGACCAGCTGTACTGCATCGATTCTTTTTTGCCGAAATAACAATGTAGAGATCTTCTTGGAACGCCGTGCTGCTAGGACGACCTCCTCCCGTGCACCTAGTGCATGTTCCACTCTTTTGGAATGCCACCCATAGCCTAGAAACAATTCTGTGCGCGTTGTTAAGTTCATGGTCAACATCTCTCTTTTTGCGCCCTTCTTCCAACTTTCCGATTATTCTACCACGAGTAATATCATCTAAATGATGCCTAAAAGACATGTTCAAAATTTCATTGCTCAAGCTTCACTCCATCTTCTTCAATTTTTACATTTAATGACAGCACACAGCACCCGCCGATTGCCTAAAATCTCATATCTCTGTTGTCACGTGATCGACAAAAGCGGAAGTACAAAATTTGCATAAGTTTCACAAAACAGAGTACATCCCGCATTCATGCAAATTTACACGTGCTGCTGCGGATCTATTTCTAACTGTAATCGTTGAAAATAACAGTGGTCCTTAAGTTTTGTCCACCATTGTATATATCTTCATTTTTCTACATAAAAGGTAAAGTTTTTATTAAAGATATAATTTTAGACTTCTTTTACAATAATTGTATTAAAATATGGATTCATTTTCTTTCATTTCTGGTCGGTTTGCCTTTCAATGTAAATCTTTTTAGCGGTTTTCGTATTTCCATGAAATTACAGTTCTGCGGCAGGATAGGTGGATGTATTTTTCTTTGTTGCGAGTGAGGTACACTTTAAGTTTTTCGGATTGTGCTTTATCTCTTTCGGTTGGAGCCGGGATGACCTGGGTTTTAACAAGGAAGCCCTGAATATTTTTCAAATGAAAAACTGTAGATTTGAGTATTAATGGTGGGCCATAGTAATAACCCATGTGTTCATTTCTGTACATAAAGGATAAAATTATAGACTACTTTATTATAAACGTGTTAAAATACGAAGTAATTTTCTTTTACTTTTGGACTTGGTGGAAGTCTGTCCGTCTTTGGGTTGAAGAAATTGCTTTGTCGGATGCGCGCAGACTCCATTCATAGGCGTTGAAGAATTTTGAGACTGTACCATATATAATATGATTTAATAAATAATTAAGTAATTTGATAACATTGCAATGATTGCAGTAAATATAACGTGACACTAATAATAAAAAAGTAGTACTCACCAAGTTTAAACCCATAGTGGCCGAGAGGTTCTGCTCTCGAAGCTGGTAGATGGGAGATGCTGGGTTCGAACCCAATACCGCCCGTCGGCCTAACCGTTCTTAGTTTTCGTGGTTTTCTTCAAACCTTGAGAAACATTGCGTAAATACGGGTTAGGTTCCCTTAGAAAGACACCCCTCCCCACGGAGGGCACTCCCCCTAGGGCCTATATACCTCGTGCAGATGATCGGCCGTCATAAATAACACCAACACCAAGTTTAAAAGCCAGTCTCGTGGCTCGCGTACAGGAACGCATCACTGCTGCTGTGCGGACATTGACAGAAACATGCTATTCAACGTATGGATGGAACTGGATTATCGTTGGGATGTGTGCAGGGTAACTAAGGGCGTACACATTGAACATTTGTAGTATGTACCAGAAACTTGGTGAGTGCATGTATCTTTTTATGTTCCACCCGTCTTTGTACGTCGTACACTTGTAAATAAACAGTCTTATGAAACCCTAAGAATCATTCAAGCTAATCCTGTATATATTTCAATTGAAAATACCATGTTGGGAATATTATTTTTCGGGCTTTTAAAAATTTGTCTATAGTATGTGATAAACCGCTATTTCGAATTATGAATTTAATTTCTATTCTGATTGTGAAATGCTGATTAAAAAATTAAAAAAAAAGACAAAAAAACTACAAGTTTTTCTAAATGATTGAATGCTGCACACTACAATCTAATCAAGTATATAACAGCAAAATGTTAAATTGCCATGCATAATTTTTAATTCTACAAAAGTTATGTAACTGAAATTTTTTGTTCGAATTCAACATTACATAGCGTTTAAGATTTTTCTTCGATTTAAAATTGTGTGTTTCAGTGTGTTTATGATAGATTTCTCTATAAAACTAACCGATTTCAAAATTTTATATGCAATATTTTTTTTTTCAGGATAAGTCCAAAAAGTAAAAACGACAAAATAAATTCAATAACAGCAGCAGCAATGGCACGGTTTATTTGCGATTTATATACGAAAATAAAAATTTATTTCTTTTCTTACATACTGTTTTTTTTTTGTTTGTTTTTTTGTTCCAATTTTCACGGAAGGATTTCAAAAATGAAATTGTAAAAATGAGCCAAAATGTTTGTAATATTTTTTGTTAAAAAATAATATTTAGTGCTATTATATTTAACACTTGACTATGTATATAGTGTATATATTTATAAAATTGTGTATTATTAAAAAATTAAAAAAAAAAAGACAAAGAAATTTACAAGTTTTTCTAAATGATTGGATGCTGCACGCTACAATGAAATCAAGTATATAAAAGCAAAATGTTAAATTGCCATGCATAATTTTTAATTCTATAAAAGTTATATAGTTGAAATTTCTTTGTCGAATTCAACATTACATAGCGTTTAAGATTTTTCTTCGATTTAAAATTGTGTGTTTCAGCGTGTTTATTATAGATTTCTCTATAAAACTAACCGTTTCGTAACATTCATGAACACACACACATGTAAATATATCTGTGTGATCATAATATTATAAATAATTGACAAATATAGTCAGTATCGGTTATATGGACACCCATGCGGTCCTGAAAAATATGACCTTATAAGCGGGGTGACCTTATATGTGGTGTAAGCAGGAATTTTGTTTTAGACCATAAAATATTAATAATAAATTAGTTACTACCTTCTTGTACAATAATGCTTCTTTGTACAATAATGTACAAAGAAGCTATGAACATATAATTTATAAAACAAGAGATATAAACTAGAATTGCTTTACACTTAAAATTTCGAATTGATGAGTATACTCGTAGTAGTAAAACTAATCTTTTTCGCAGGTTTGTTTGTTTTTTATCGTAATTGTTAAACTACTTTTTCTTATTCACGAACAGTTTTAAAACGTTTCTCTGTGCCTTTGGGATTGGTAAAAAAATATCTGAATATATTTAGTGCTTTGAGAGCTTCTGCTCGCGTTATTGGTTCAGCTTCGAATTCCCTGTCATTATCATCGTTTCCATCAGTGTTTATATTTAAAATTTCCGAAACTATTTCCAGTATAGAAGCTTCACCACGGACTTTACCGATGTCAGGTCAGCTGCGGATATCTAGAAAATAAAACACCAATAGGCCTGAAGAACATTTTAACACGGCTTCCCCTTCGTCCAATAAGCAGTCTTTTTTGGAAGGTAGGGAAAACCGGGACAAGATGACTATGTTAATAAATTTTGTTGTTTATTAATTTATTTTTAAGTATAGTAAAATTAATTTTACATGAACTGTTAGAGTATTATTTCCTTGTGGTATTAAATATATTACCATTTAATTTTTTAAATAAAAAAATAAAGGATAATTTTATTTTTTCATAACCTTAACAAATCGTCATCTTGCCCCAGTACTTGAGCAAGATGACTTTGGCCTTAGGGCAAGATGACAACACTGAAAAAGGTTGAACATATTTTATCTTTTGAATATGTTACATGATTTAAAAAATGATAACTGTGTTTTTACATCTTGAAAAGTATCTAACTATGCATAATGCATTGTAACGTAATGTTAAAGTATTTAGTTGTGCAGCTAACAATAGTGGTAAATAAAAATGCCATTTTTCATATTTGGAACATTCCTCATGCCACCACTCTTGGCATTTACAGCACTGGATACATTCTTCTGTTGGTGGGTTACAATATTCCTCGTCACAAGCAGGACATCTGAAAACACCATCTTTTTAAGTTGATGCAACTGGACTGTTTGGCTTGAATTTAATAGACTTAGGCATACAGGAACTTAGTTTGAGTTTTTTTACTCCCTTTTTAGCTTTACGAGCTTCTTTTCTCTGTTTTTTTAACGTTCCTGTCCTTCCTCCTGCTTTTCCCTTTGTTCTAACATTTCTTTGATGGGTGTGCTTGTAAGAATGCTTGAGCTCAGTGTTTTGCTTTTTTTCTTTTTTCCCCACATTGTGTTGCTTAGGCAATGGTTTGAAATCAAAAATACCAACAGGCTTCTTTGGTGCATCGGAATCAGCATTTTCCATAAGTTCTGGTTCTTTTGGAGGGTTTATACATTGGTTTTCTAGTACCAGGGTCTGAGGATGATGAGCTCGTCATCTTGTTCCGGGCTGCATGTTTAAAAATATTCGTTTTCATTGCCATGAAGGAAGGCGATTAATTGATATTTATTCATGGTAATAGGTAGTATTTAAACAAAGTTACTCATAGATATTAAAGAGAAACGATATATCTTACCTGTATTTGTAGCAAAGCTTATTTACACATGCATAAAAGTTATAAAATGGCAGCGGTAAACAATAAAAGCTTCACAACTAACACAAAAATGGCGATTTCAGGGTCTCTGTAATATTGTTTAACGAACGGCCGATAGAAGAGCTAGTAGTGAACGGTTGGTGCTGCCACCTGGTGGAAAACGAAAAAATTAAGACATTCGTCATCTTGCCCCGGTCTCCCCTACAAACCCGCAAAGGCGTGACTGTTGCCATTCGTGTGTAAAGTCCATTAGTAGCGATCTCATTGTCAAAAACTGCATACGTCACTTTGTCATGTAGTGCGCAAACGGCATTTCGTAGTTCTTGCGCAACTTCAAATCGGGACACATAATCACCATCATCATCATTGTCGTCGTCTACGAACGATAATTCTTCACATTCTGGAAGCCAAGGGTGTCAAAAATAATTTTCAATGGTCTTCTTTGGTGTCATATTCCAACTCTTGTCTGCGAAACATATAGCATCTAACACAGTCACGCGAAACTTCTTTTTTTGATCAATGACAGCAATGATATCTCTTAGAAGCAGCTTTCGATAATTTATCTTCATATTTTTAATAATCCCTTGATCTAATTGGTGTACCATACTGGTTCAGTTTGGAGGAAAGAAAACAAGTTCAATCGAATTTAAATTGGGAATCAGTTGTCTGCGATTATTGCCACTTGTCCGTGCAAATTTTATCGAAACGCCGAATTTATTTTTCCCAAATGATTATAGTCATCCAGTTCTTTCGATTTGCATCGTAAGAAAATTGCAAAGATATGCATTTTTTCAAACAACGAGGCTTGAGAAATTTACCAATAACTAATGGAGTCAATTTCTCTGAGCCATCCATCCAAATTCGATGCCAATAAAACATCCAATCTTTTTTTGCTCACCTTCCCAGAACTTCATTTTTCGTTCTTAAAAGTAACAGTTTTATCTGGCAAAGCATGGAAAAAAAAACAGCTCATGTTTTTCAAAATTAAAAACATCACAAGGTCTGTACCTATTGCGAATGTCACTTAACATGTTAGTAGTCATTCCTTCGATTCTTTGGCAGTAAAATTCGGTTTTCCTAGTTATGCAGCAATTTTCAGAGATTTTCCATTTACGATAATCCGTGTATTGGAACATTCTGCAATCTGGCACATATTATCCAAGTAATAAGATGTTTCTCAACATTCTCAAATGTTGAAATATGGTCTCGATTTTTCTTTTGGTAGATCATATCTTCTGTTTAACAAGATTTGAACCTTAAGACGTTATTCAGTGTCGCTTTCTCTATTCCACCAGCTGCTTTCGATACATTCCCTTTTTCAAAGTTTTCTACCAATTTTTTTCCGCAATTGTCAAACTTTTCTTTTGCTGATATCTTATGTTCACAAATGACAATTAACAAATGAACGAAGACTTTATACGCAGCGATAAGTAATGAAAAATACAAAAAACTAAAAACATTTCTCTGCACCGAGGACAATTTTCATTCGCTCGCAAGGGGTGGTGGCATATTTTCCAAGAATCGGTACCTAATGCGACAGTTGAGGGAGAAAATCTCCAGACCTTTGGAAACTCTTACCGACAGGAAAGAGTTTCTATTAGAGGTTGCAGACGGAAAGAAGAGATCCCCTCCCCGGAGTATCGACGCCCATCTAGTTTCGTGGTACGCAATATTATCACGGTCTTTAAGGCTCCGTTTAAAAAGGAGAAGGTCTCCCTCTCATTCTAAAGCTATAAAAATGTCAACTGGCCTTTCTTCACCATACGGAAGTTCGTACTTGTGGATTTTAGCAAAAGCACGGGAGATTCAACGATGGAAAAAGGGGAAAACTGACTAGAAAGAAAGAAGTTTCTCCTTCAGGATGTCCATTCACTTCTTTTTAAAGCTACTAAAAAGGAAAAGCACTACGTAACCAATACAAAGAGGCCGAGAGTTGAAGATATTTGAATGTGAATGATACATCTATCCGGCACTTTACACCCTAAAAAAGGGAAGGAAAAAGCATAAAATTATAAGGTATTTTGCAATAAAAAGGGAGAGAAAAGATGACCATATGACCATATATCCGATAGTAGCCATTAGAAACTGACCCTATAGGTAATGTGTACCTATAGGGTACACACGTAATACCTATTCAGTCAGTCCGGACTTACGAAAATTGATCTTATAAGCGGGGCGACCTTATAAGCGGGTGACCATATATCCGGTATTGACTGTATATAACATTTACGCTGTTACTGTTATTATTATTATTATTAGTCCCCGATATGCTATTTCTTTCATCCAGCAATTAAAATATCGTCTCTAAAAAACAACGTTCCGTTAAATAAGCCAGCCATAAAACGAAGCAGATGAATCAATGTATGGAATAATCTGTACTGCAATTTTTTAAACTTCTAAGCATGGTACATTTTCAATTTTTATACCTTCGTATTGGGGGGAAAAAGTACTTTTAAATGCAATTTGTTTGAAAACTCCATTTGAAATCATTTTTGAGATATTAATTTTTTTGTAGATTTTAACGCCATTTCTTTAAGTTTGGCAACAGAAGTACTCCATTGCTGCAAAAAGGAAAGGGAAAATGGTCACAGAGGTATAAATTGGAAAATAATAGATTATTATATCGTTTTTGTTGCCATATTCCCATAACAACTGAATAAATAAACAATTAAATTTAAAAAATCAAAAAACCTGACTGCGTAAAAAGCGAACTAATTAATTACACTGACGGGAAAAAAATCCCAACACCTAGAAAGACTTGTGTTAGATAAACGAAATTTGGTAGGCGTGTTCATACATCTGAAAGATGACATCGATTGAAATTTCGCGCTTCGCGCATAAGTGTGGCGCTAGTAGCGCCACTCAGAACTTGCAGATCTGGTTTACTTTAAATGCGTGCTGTAAAGTTCGTAGACGTTATTTAGCTTCGAAATGTGACGTATTGAGTAGATGTTAGCCAAGAATGCCTTTAACAAGACGAAGAAGCCACTGTCAACAGCTCACTGAGTTGGAAAGAGGTCGCATAATCGGGCTACGAGAAGGTGGGTTTTCTTTCCGCGATATTTCAGAAAGACTAGGCTGGAATTTATCTACTGTGCATGATTGTTGGAAGCAGTGGTCAAGGGATGGTACTCTACCTCAAGAAGACCAGGCTCCAGGAAGCCACGTGGCACTCCTGAGAGGGAAGATCGCCGTATTCGGTGTACGACTGTGGCGCATCGTACTGCGTCTGCGGTAGAAATTCGAGCTGCAGTTGATACCACAGTGACACAACGAACTGTTAGAAATCGATTACTTCAAGGACAGCTCCGAGCCAGGCGCTCTGTAGCGTGCATTCTACTGACTCCAAGCCATTGCCGTTTTCGACGCCATTCGTGTCAAGCCAGAGCTTATTGGTGGGTGGAGTGAAGATTTGTTGTGTTTCTTTTTCATCAGAAAACACAACATATCTCCACTCCGTCCTCCAATGAGCTCTGGCCTGACACCAATGGCGTCGCAAACGGCAATGGCTTGGAGTCAGTAAAATGCATGCTACAGGGCGCCTGGTTCGGAGCTGTCCTTGAAGTAACCGATTTCTAACAGTTTGTTGTGTCACTGTGGTACCGACTGTAGCTCGAATTTCTGCCGAAGACGCAGTACGATGCGCCACAGTCGTACGCCGAATACGGCGATCTTCCCTATCAGGAGTGCCACGTGGCCGCCTGGAACCTCGCCTTCTTGAGGCAGTACCATCCCTTGACCACTATTTCCAACAATCATGCACAGTGGATATATTCCAGCCAAGTCTTTCTGCAATATCACGGAAAGAAAATCCACCTTCTCGTAGCCCGATTATGCGACCTCGTTCCAACTCGGTGAGCTGTTGACAGTGGCTTCTTTGTCTTGTTAAAGACATTCTTGGCTAACATCAACTCAGTACGTCACATTTCGAAGCTAAATAACGTCCACGAACTTTACAGCACGCATTTAAAGTAAACTTGATCTGCAAGTTCTGAGTGGCGCTACTAGCGCCACACTTATGCGCGAAGCGCGAAATTTCAATCGATGTCATTTTTCAGATGTATAAACACGCCTACCAAATTTCGTTTATCTAACACAAGTCTTTCTTGGTGTTGGGATTTTTTTTTTCGTCAATGTATTTCTCATCAATGTGAAACTATTTTTTTTTCAATTCCTACTATTAGCTCACACTCTCGCTATATATATCTTGTTCAAATTTCCAATCGTTAATAAAATACTTATTATTCATCCAATCAAGCTCAAATAATTTTTTTAAACTTGTAGTGGATGAGACACTTGATGTTAATCCAGTTTTTTCAAATATTAATTCATTAATTTAATTCAATTAATTAATTTTCAATAATCGAGAGAGCTTTCTTCTTGATCAAGGCCTTTTATTTCTGCTAAAAGATGGAGTAATTATAAACTATATTTGATTTTAAGTATCTACATTAATGTTACAAACATACGAAGGCATAGGAATGGTAAGACAGCTATTTTTTTTTTCAAGTTTCTTGCATGACGACATCGCTTTTTACTGGATTTGTGTATTATTCTATAATTATGTGATAATAACGTCAAGTGCATACTTTTCTGTAGATGTTGTTTAATACTGGATAGTAAATGTGGAATTATTCAGCGGATGCGAATGACGTCATTTTATATAAAATAAAAACGTGTGTTTTAAGTCCTAAAACTGAAATGTGTTTCGTTCTATCTATATTTATCCACCTTTTTTTCATCGGGGGCTGCACTAAATTCTGAAAAGCAGAATTCCTGTTTTCTAGTTATTATTGTAAATATGGGGCATTTTTTCAAACTATGCGTAATGTTTGGACGAAAATTAGCTCCTAACAAGGAAGTTAAAGCATATCAAAGTGCTTTATTTTGAAATTATTCGTGAAAAGCACTTTAATATAATTTTCTCAACTATACTAGATTGGTATTGAAATAATGTTATATACATAGATTTTCGAAAGATATTAAAGAATAGTAATAGATCAGGAAAATTTCACCAAGTGAGCATTCCAAAAATAGCTAGATAAAACAGTCATATTATCACTCCTCTATCATTGTTAATTTATCATGTAGACAGCTTTCAATAATTCTTTTTCTTTAATACACTGCTGCTTTATTTTTATGATTTTTTATTATATTTTTATTTTATGAATTGCTGGATACTAACATCAGAATGATAACGATAATATTTTTCTTTATTAACTGTTTCAAATGCATAGAAAATTTAAATGCCTATAATTTATGTTGCTTTCATTTACAATTTATTTATATTACTTTCACCTGAAAAATTCTGTTGAAATTACAGCTTCAAAATTGAAACTTTAGTAATTGCAAAATACGAGGTGTCCACAAAATTGTTGTAAAATTTAATAATTTAATTTTTTGTACCTACCTTGAGGAATTGAACTTCAAAATGATCCAAAGGCAATACAAAAAGTTACAAAACCTCATTTTAACTAAGGCTTTTAATCTTGTACGGTAAATGTGTACGGTAAAATATAACATGTTTATTTTCCTTGGCACGTCTCCTTAATCCAGTTAACAGAGAAGTTTAAATTCAAAACGTAGGGTATTTATGCTCTGGAGATATTTTTAATCGGTGGATGTTCCAATAAGAAGCTCATGTTCTGTACTTCCACCCTCATTCGTGCGAGCCGTCATCTTGAAAAAAAAAACAACGAAAAAGTCGGATTTTTTAAGAATTTTCTTTAATAATGTCTTACCAACTAGTATACGTTTCATAAATAAAATCATAATATAAATCTTGCAAAGAATACAATTTTCAACAAATTTCAAACATAATGCATTTTTTTCTGTTTTAAAAATATTTTATACAGGTTGATGGTCTAATAAAAAATCAAAGTTTCCGACCTCCCCTAGTTTTTCCACGCGTAAGCCGTCATCTTGATAAAAAGACAAAACATTAGCTTTTTTGAAGGTTTTCCTCAATAACGTCTTCCCAGAACATTTTGATGAAAATCTTGTAATGTCAATCTTATAAAGAGAATAAAATTTAAAACCTACTTCATATATAATTTTTTTCTAAGTTAAATAACGGATTTTGACCCTTGCAAAATTTAAATAAAATAGAAATAATCTGCGAAATATCCAATTTCTCGCAGTTTTTTTAGACAACTCTTTACCAATACATTTTATCGAAATAAAACAATCATCAGTCTGATATAGGACAGAATGTAGAACAAACTTCATGAAAGAAGTTTTTTTTCTAAACTCATAAGTAACTGAGCTCTTACCAGCGTTCGCATAACAGAAGAAAAAAATGAGCGAATTATCAAGTTTTTTCAGTTTTATTATCAACAACTTCTTTTTTAGAATAACAAAGTTACTACCAATTTTTCAGAAGTAAACATTTACAAGAAATTTAACACATGAATGTTTTCCTAGGACCATGGAGAAAGGAGTTACAGCTCTATATTAGTAATATCTGGTAATACGCATATATATATATATATTAAACAAAAACATAATTTGAGGAACAAATTAAAAAAACAAAATTTATTTCGTACATTGTTTAAGCCCGAGAAGGGACAGATATTAAGATATTTCATTCCATTAGTTCTACATTTAATGTTAAATTTTTGTAACAAATTAGTTAAGCCAATTGAAGATTAAAAAATAAAAATAAAATTCATACAATATGATACTTAAAACACCCTAAAAAATTAGATTCTGTTCAAATGAAATCGAAATTAATCTCAGACTTCTTCCATTTTTAATTGAAAATATCTGTATTGCAGATTTTGTATTATGTTTATGACAATTGTGCATAAAATGATAAGATGCATGCAAAATACAAAACTTTAAAAAAAAAGTTTAAGGTATATTTCGATTTCATTTGAACGGAATCTTATTTTTAGGGTGTTTTAAGTATCATACTGTATGAATTTTATTTTTATTTTTTAATCTTCAATTGGCTTAACTAATTTGTTACAAAAATTTAACTTTAAATGTAGAACTAATTGAATGAAATATCTTAATATCTGTCCCTTCACGGGCTTAAACAATGTAGGAAATAAATTTTGTTTTTTTAATTTGTTCCTCAAATTATGTTTTTGTTTAATATGTCAAGTTTTTTAATAACTATTGCACTCAGACGAACGCATTTCAAAATTAATAGAGAATATCATCATCAGGCTTTGATGTATGCAGTATTGCATCGCAATGTGGGATGCAGTTTACCAATGTGTAATCCAAAATGTTTCACCACTATAGTAATGCAGGTTGCGGTAGTTTGTACAAAAACTTCCTTTCTGAACGTAAAAAATCTATAATTAAAACATAAAAAATTAACTTCACTTAAATTTAGATACCCTATTTCCCACTCAGGAACGCTATGAATGTAAATTGTGTTGAATCTTTACTGCTAATATTTAACAATATTATAGCTGTGATACAGTAAAAAATAAAAAATAAAAATTTTACTTAAATTTTTAAACCTTATTCTCTTCCAAGGGGTGATGTAAACACATCTGAAAATTATTACTTAAGTTTAACTTGGGGTATAAATAGTTCTCATATCGGAAAAAAATACATTTTAAAATTTAAGTTATGTAATTCCACACTAAGTTCACTACCTGCGTAAAAATAGCTATCCATTAGAAACTTTTTACTAAAATATGAACTTGACCAAAGGCAAAAACTTATTCTGAAAATATCCTTTTTATTTCCACTATGACGCCATATTCACCTTTTTAATTTTTGAAAAAAAAAAAAAAAGTAGCTCATTTTAATATTTCACATGAAAATATTTAACTAAAAAGAAATAAATTATTATTATGGCTTTTGAAATTTTTGCAACAATAAAGTAAAAATGTTACATTTTCTATGAAAAATGTCCGTTGATTTTCAATGAAAAAATCGAAAATTGGAATTATTAAGAAAAATATTTGAATAATGTAAAAATAAAATTGGCCCTTGTTTCTCTCTGGGTTATAATTCACCCATATGAAAAGGCATTTTTCCATTCGTTTTGACCCTGACGTCAGACAAACGTTTTTACACTTTAAATTTATAATATCATTAGAATTAGTAAAGAATAAAAAATGAGTGGCATCAGGGACAAAAAGGTGGGAAGAAAAAATGAAAAAGTTATGATCTCCATAGGCTTTTACATGTTAAATTAACATTGACAAGTGACACTGGAAATAAATAAGTATTGCGCTGCCGCGCAATACTTAAATTATATATTTAATAAGCATGCACTGTAATTATTCGAACATACGTTTGTGTATAAAGCCATTTGATCTGTGGATTGGCTATCATCGAATTCTTTATAATACTCATAATAATAAAAATTAGCTAAATCTAAGAATATTGTTGAAAGATATAATTAATTTCGTGTTTGATATGTGCCTTTATAATAAACTAGCAAAACTCGTGGCTTTTCTCGCGTAATAGTTGAATAATGCCAAGTGGTATTTGTGTGCCTATTTGTATTTTTAAAAAATTACGCTGTTAAGAATATTTAAAAAATTACTAATTAAGCGATAGTTTGACTAAACTTCATTATTACACTGCATTTGGCGAAAATGAGGCTTTAATTAAAGAGAAGAACTCAAATTCTAAGTAAATGATAATTTAAAATGTAATTTGAAACTTTTACGCTCATTTCAGTTTTCGTTTGAGGTTTTGAATTTTTAGAAACAGCTCTTAGCACGCATTTACGACGTAAAAGTAACCACCAAGCCATATTCCAAGCTTTTAGTCTAATGGTGTACCACACCGCTGGTGGTAGTGGCACCAACGTAAAATGTAGCATATGTTGGAACAGGGACTGTCTTGATGAATTTGCTAAAATAAATTTTGAAATAGGTTTGGTATATCCTAAGATTCCACAGAAATCTTAATTTAGAAAGTTTTAAAAAGGCTTTTCGCTCATTTTACGCTTTTAAATTTCGGATCTTTTCGAAACTGTCCTTAGAGATAATTTGCGTTTTATAATTATCTATCATGCCATATTTTAAGTTTCTATCTTTAACAATTCAATAGAAATCGTAATTTAGAACATTTTTAGAACGCTTTAAGCTTATTTCATCCTTTTAAATTTCGATTTTGTTTTAACTGTTCTTAAACAGCACTTACATCATGTTTTATAAGTAGCTACCATGCAAAATTTCAAGTTTCTATTTTTAGCAATTCCAAAAAATCGAAATTTAGAAAAGTTTTTGAACACTTTTCTCGCATTTCACATTTTTAAATTTGGATTTGATCTTAGAGAGCATTTACATCTTATAAGTCAGTACCATAATGAATTTCAAATGTCTGGCCCTTTCCATATCACAAAAATTACAATTTTAGAAAGTTTTTCGCTCCTACATCGCTCTTTTGGTAGTGGCACCGACAAACAATATAGCCTATGTTAAAACAGAGACAGTCACCATCAATTTGCCACCATTACTTTTGAAACCGGTCTGGTATTTCCTTAGATTCCATTGAAGTCATAATTTAGAAAGCTTTTAGAACGCTTTTCGCTCATTTTACCCTTTTAAATTTCGAAAATTTTAATATGTGTCTTAGAGATCATTTATATCTTATTTGTCACGCCTACATTTAATTTTCTGTCTTTAACAATTACATAAAAATCGCAATTTAGAACGTTTTCAGGATTGTTTTCGTTCATTTTCACACCTTTTTAAATTTCGAACTTTTTAAAAATGTTCTTAAAAGCAATTACATATTATAAGTAACTACCATGCCAAATTTCAAGTTTCTAGCTCCTTCAGGATTGCAAAGATCGTAATTTAGAACGTTTTTTCTCCTGTAACACCCGGGTAGTAGTGGTACTGACATAAAATGTAGCCTAGGTTAAAACAGTGATTATCCCCATCAATTTGCAATCCATACTTTTGAAATTGGTTTAATATTTTTTGAGACTTCATAAAAATCTTAATTTAGAACAATTTTAGAATGGTTTTCACTCATTTAACCCTTTTAAATATGGAATTTGTTAGAAACTGTTATTAGAGAGCATGTGTATCTAATAGATAATTGCCACGTCAACTTTCAAGTTTCAATTTTTAACAATCGTTTAGAAATCTTAATTTAGAACTTTTTTAGAATGCTTTTCTCGCATTTTAACGGCTTTTAATTTTTGAAATATTTTTCGACTGTTCTTATATAGGTTTTACATCGTATAAACAACTAACATGCCAAATTTTAAGTTGTTAGCCAGTTTAGCATCACAAAAAAATCACAATTTAGATCGTTTTTTGCTTCTGAAACTCCCAGATGGTAGTGACAACGACATACTTAGAGAACGGACTATCGTCATCAATTTGTAACCATTATTTTTGAAATCGGTTTGGTATTTCTTGAAATTGCATAGAAATGTTAATTTAGAACGCTTTTCGCTCATTTTCACCACTTTTAAATTTCGATTTTTTTCGACTGTTCTTATATAGGATTTAAATCTTATAAGTAACTTCCATGCAAAATTTCAAGTTTCTAGCTCCTTCAGTATTAAAAAAATCACAATTTAGAACATTTTTTGATCACGCAACCAACCACCAGGTGATAGTGGTACCGACGTAAAATATAACCTGTGTTAGAGAAAGGACTATCACCATTAATTTGCCACCATTACTTTTGAAATCGGTTTGGTATTATCTGAGATCGCATAGAAATCGTAATTTAGAAAAATTTTGGAATGCTTTTCGCACATTTTCACTCCTTTTAAATTTAGATTTTTTTAGAAGCTGTTCTTAAAGTGCATTTGTAACTTATAAGTAACTACGATGCAAAATTTCAAGTTTTTAGCCCCTTCAGTAACACGAAAATCGCATTTTTAGAACGTCTTTCGCTCCTCCATCCCCCTGGGGGTAGGGGTGGGGGGTTATGGCATCAAAATATAATATAGAATATATTGGAACAGGGACTGCCAACATTAAGTTGCTATCAATATTTTTAAATCGGTTTGGTAGTTCCAGAAATTACCCACTACAAATAAACACACAAACTTTACTTCTTTTTAATATTACTATCATGGAAGACGGTAGTATTTCGAGTGACGCAGCCTTAAGCCTAAAATCGTATCGTATCGTATCGTTAAAATCGTATCGTATCGTATCGTATCATAGAATTCGTAGATGGCGGAACTCATATATACAGCTAACTCGACATCAAAGAAAACGCGAAAAGCCGCCTTTTAATAACTCAGCAGATATATGTCTTATTGTTCTGAATTTTCTAGAACAGTCTTATATCTGCAGTCTAATCGTATACTGAAATTTTTGCATTTCTACGTGCAGTATATTTTGAGATCTAAATAGCCATTTTTTAAGTGAAAACGTTGGTATAATATCGAGGAAGTTCCTAATTTGAAAATCTCGAAAACGGTTCTAACGATTATTTTTAAATTGATACATAATATAACTGTGATTAAGGCGAGGTGAATAACACTTTTCTTTTTTCTGGGAAAACTCTCGTTCGTTAAATAATTCGACTTTTTTTCTCTCGAAAATGACACGGGCGATTTTTTAAAAATCAAATAAATATGTTTCAGATGAACCAAATAACAATTTACTTGTTTCCAGCAAGACTCTTGTTCGTTTTATAATGGGCATGAAAAATCGGACTATATTTCTTCGCCATTCTATGGAAATTTCACCGAAAATGTATGACACTGTATTCATACACATGCTTTCTTTTTAACCTCGTTTTAACCACTTTTGGGGAGAAAAATATTGTCTTCCCACTGGCTGAGTGACTAAGGGCCATCGTTTACTGGCCTTAAGATAGGCAGTTCGATACTCCATGGTACGTGTTTTCACATGTGAATGTTTTTTTTTTTTTTTTTTTTTTTAAGTCTGCTAGTTGACCATTATTCTCAGTTCCTTTGTAATTTTTTTAATTGCTATTAAGTTGAATAAAATTACAATTATAATGACGCCAATTTGATGATGATTATTTCTTGGCAATTTTTCAACAATAAAAATATTACCATAAATTTTATAAATATATTTAATTTCAATCACTTTACAAAAAATATGCATTAATAATTATTATTTGAATATAAATCACACGATCAGAAACGTAAAAAAATAATTCATTTCAGCTCTTCTTTTTATAATATCATTTTTTATTATTATGACGGTCAATCAATATATAATCACTGATATCCATAATATTATTATTATTATAATTATTATTTTCCTTGCATAAAAGCTATTGTGATGTAATAATTCTTTTATAATAAATAATTTAGTTGAAATGTTTTATTTATAAATATCAATGAAGTTTGATAACCCCGAGACAATTCTTTTTATTTAACTTTGCAATATTTACAGTTTACATAATAAGCATGTCAGAATTCTGGTGTCGCCATCTTTTGACGCAATTGCGTAGTATTATAGAGAAATGTTTGATAAAAACGTTGAATTAGACAGTTTTTAAATCGAAGAATTATTTTAAGAGATATTTAATGTTAAATCTGGATAAAATTGTCTCATTAAAAAAGTCTCATAGGAAAAAAAATATATACATGGGAATTTAATCATTTTCATTCAATTTAATCATTCAATAGAAACTCGAAGTTTGCAGAGTGCATTTATTATTCTTAACTTGCCTAATTTTTTGACGGTTTATTTCAATTTTAAATTAAAATTTTCAGAATTTCCAGAGATATTTTTTACATATTTTAGAAAAGGTTATTTTAAATTGTTGCCAAATGTTAAAACAGCGCAAAGAATAATATATCCTTTAAATTAAAAATTTATTCACACGTGACTATTATAAACAGAAAAAAATCCTTTTAAATTAGAATTAAATGATAACGTGTTAAAAGCAGGAAAATATTAAACATTACGTCATAAAAATTGTTTTTACACATGCTTACTTAAAATGAAAGAAAATTATAAAATAATCAATTATTTTCAAATTAGAATTAAATGATTACGCATTAAAAGAAGGAAAACATTGAAAATTACGTCATAAAAATTATATTTATACGTGAATATTAAAAGAAAAAGAAAATTTTTAAATAATAAATTCATTGATATGTGTTAAAAGTCGTAAATGGAGGAAATTACGTCATATTGGCCAAAGTGGCCAAAACAGTTTACAAAACACATTGCAAAACATATTGCAAAACAGTGTAAATTAAAAAAATATATTTATATGAGAGAATTATTTTAAATTTCGAGATGATATTTTTAACTATAGTTGCTAATTTTAAGGTAGCGCAAATAATAATATTATCTTTCTAATAATAAAAATATTTTCAGTTGAATGTTACAAAGAGAAAGGAAAGTTTTGTGAAAATTATGTCAGATTTAAAACGTTACATTTAAAATCTCTTATTTAAAATCATTTTCTTATAGCGTTGTTAAAAAATACCATAAAGCAAAGACTCTGTTGACTTAGTTCCTTTTATATTTGGTAATTTTCAAATGTTTAACTAATCTTATTTAATCAAGCAGGGAAACAGCAACTAACATCAGCTGATTCGGTTTTGAAATCCCTCAGTAAAAGGGAAACCCGTTTACAGTAAGATCGCCATTGATTTTTTAATTATACAGAGCAGCCTCGATTATCCGAGCTAATTGGGACTGTTAGTAAATCGGAATCGGAAATCTCGGTTAATAGAAACTGTGTGTAAAAACTCGCCGTGCTTGCGAACTTAACATCTCTTTTAGAAAAATATATAGAACGTTTTTTTAAATAATAAAAGTAAATATATGTAAAGTTCTCTTTCACAGCTTAACAAATTTAAAAAGAAAATCAACTACCAGTAGTAAATTTTAAAATGCAAATTGAAAAATTTACGAAAGTTCACACAGCCACTGGAAACAAAGCATTGTTCGCTATTGACTTCTCAGGGTCCAATGTTTCTTTGGAGTTGAGGGCTTTTGGGGGCAGAAGGGCCTGTATAGCACGGACAGTGAGCTAAAGAGTGTGGTTATTTTTAAGGCTCATTCAAAAGGGAAAAAAAAATCAGACTTTGTTATCGGCTCGGTTAACAGAAACCTCGATTAATCGAAGCTCGGTTAACCCAGGTTCTACTATAATTCAATCTTCCGTAATCTTTTTAAAGCAGATCAAATTAATGGACTTTAGCACAAAGTCACATAGCTGATAACTGCCATGCTTGTTGGCCACCTCTTTTTCAAAAAGTTTGCTTCACCTTATTCAATTAATGAGATATCTCCGATAAAATAAGTCACATTTTCCCGTTCTAAAATACTGGTATCCAAAAATCGTAGCATGTAACTGACACTACAAGTACTCATGGAACTAGACTATTTTAAGTCTGATTTTTATTATAGACTATATAAAATTATTAAAAATATATATTATGATAGGAACTAGCGGGCTTCGTCCGCTATTTACGTTACGGATATAAAAATCATGTTTTTTTTAGGGAAAAAGAAATAAAAACCTATTTCACGATAGGTTTATAAAGACACATTTTGTATTTGTTATATTTCCGGGGATGAGGAGGGGGGGGGGCTATTTTGATTAAATATCGCAATTAGTCTACATGGCAGATAAAATTATGATATACACTAGCAGGCTTCGCCCCTCTATGGCGCCTTATGGGTCCAGCTTCCATAACTCAGAAACTACCTTTCGCACATCAATGCAACAGATTCCAAACGTTATAATTAACTTAATAATCACCCTATATAGCATTAAAGTAAATTTATGAGTACTGCATACTATTTTTTTATCGTAATTTCTGAAGAGAAAAAATTATTTCGGTTCCATTCTTAGGTACTGGTCTGAAAAATTTTGAAAAAGGGGGGAAGGAGGGGACATGAGACTGCTGTTTGTCAAACAACACAACGGGCTCTGGCTTATTCAACTTGGTTTTTGATGACTTCAATTGGAAGGTGGTTTGTTTAAAAGAGTGCATTCCCTGCCCCATGAAAATTGGAACTATTGGTGCTACATCTATGTAAGGATTTAATAATTATAAATTAACATTTTGGATTTATTAATTTAAGAATAAAGTGTTTTTAAAGGAATATCAAATGAAACCCTCTGTGCGATCTGCGATTATACTTACCCAGTTGTTTTTATATACAAACTGCTATAAGGAAAATTGTAATAAAATAGTAAAAATTAAATCTGCATTAAATTCCATAAGTATCTTTTTTTTAATCATTTTATCACTAACCTCAAAAAAGTAATGATATCAATGCAAAAACCCTTGACGGGTTAAAAGTTTCTGACGCAGCACTTTATCTTATGCTCTAAGAATTTTAAATATGGAACTTAAAAATACTGATATCAAATTTTGAGTGACGTTATGCTATTTCTTAAAAAATATATTTGTATTTATTTCACCATTTTATTTTTGTTTTATTTATAATCGCATGTGCAAAAGTTATGTTCAACATGAAAAGCTGCATAAAATTTTATTCGCTGTTGCTTTATCATTTACATCTCTCATAAATTCAAAATATGTGTTTTAAAAGATATGATATAAAATTTAAGTGACGCCTTGATGTGACTTTAAAAGGTTTGTTTTTTAAAATTCAATTTAAATTATTTTTGACTTGGTTAAAATATTTTTTTTACATCTACACAATACTTTTAATTTTCCAATTCACTGTTAAATATATCACTTTCATTGAATCTATACTATGCATTGAAATGTATTTATTTCAATAAATTGATTTATCTTTTGTGTCACGCTATTCAAAATTGTGAGTAAGATTTATGTAAATGGTTTCTTTGCGTCATTGTGTCCAAACTACATGAAATGTATGAAAAAGGATAGTTTGACGCAAATAAACCATTTACATAAATCTTACTCACAATTTTGAATAGCGTGACACAAAAGATAAATCAATTTATTGAAATAAATACATTTCAATGCATAGTATAGATTCAATGAAAGTGATATATTTAACAGTGAATTGGAAAATTAAAAGTATTGTGTAGATGTAAAAAAAATATTTTAACCAAGTCAAAAATAATTTAAATTGAATTTTAAAAAACAAACCTTTTAAAGTCACATCAAGGCGTCACTTAAATTTTATATCATATCTTTTAAAACACATATTTTGAATTTATGAGAGATGTAAATGATAAAGCAACAGCGAATAAAATTTTATGCAGCTTTTCATGTTGAACATAACTTTTGCACATGCGATTATAAATAAAACAAAAATAAAATGGTGAAATAAATACAAATATATTTTTTAACAAATAGTATAACGTCACTCAAAATTTGATATCAGTATTTTTAAGTTCCATATTTAAAATTCTTAGAGCATAAGATAAAGTGCTGCGTCAGAAACTTTTAACCCGTCAAGGGTTTTTGCATTGGTAGATAGATACAGTTACATTTTAGAAAATTAACTGCACGCAATATTAAATTGTTAACATTAGTTAAAATAAGTAGTCTTACATATTATGAATTAGTATATATCAGTAATTTTTAAGACTATATAGCTATATGACTTCAAAGATAAAATTGCAGACCCGAGCTGACTTCTCTACAAAATTTTTATTCTTATAGAAATTTGTCTGAGTACCACTGAAATAGAGGAATGCGCTTTGAGCCGCCATCAGAAAACAGCACAGTAAATTATATTGCTATATTTTATTAGAATTATTTCACCGAGGAGAATTTTATAATAATGTATGCAACTTCTATTGCAAATACACGCAACGATTGAAAACTTCCAAAGTAACTAGTTGCCTTTTCTGATAATATCTTAGATTGTCTTCATCTTACAGTAACACGGATATTATGTCTTTGCAGCCTGAGCAATTTAAATGTCATATGTTGGAAGTCCCTCCGGTGGAGTAACGGGAGTATAAAGAGTTAATTTATTTGGATATATTTTTAGGAAACTGAAGAAAAAAGATGTGCTTTAACCCTTTCAGGGGCACAATACTTATGTTAATTAAATGTTAAAATAATTGACTCACACCGAGATTTAAGAACAAATTTTTGCGAAAATACGTAAAAGATTTCCTTCATGTATAATTATAAAAGCAATATTTCATTCCAAAATTCCGGTGCCATTGTGGCGTTTTAGAATTAAGGGGTCTTGTACCGTTTAAACGCGTCGAAAATTAACGAAAATCTTCAAAGTTTGAACTAGTCTATCTTCAAAACCTTTTTATCTATAAACATGAAATTTTGGATATTGATTAAACTGATTGTGTTTTGTAATATACTACCAACAGAAATTTATTAACCCTTTACGGAATTTGTGTATTGTTGAAATCAAAATAGCTCTTGTTTTTACCCCATAAGTCATTGCGCGCATGATATCTTGAGAAAGTATGTATGGATTGTCATTAAATTTGGTATATATACTAACCAAATATGTGTGTTTAAAATGATCTACTTTTAAGTATTTACAATGGTAATATTTTTAGTTATGACTGTTTTTATTGATTAAAAATACAAAATTTTTATTTTTTTTTACGAAAATATTTTTTTTATGTAGTTAATGAAATAGTTTTAGCCTAAGAGTAGATCATTTTAAACACACATATATGTTTAGTACCTTTACCAAATTTCATGCCAATCCATACATACTTTCTCAAGGTATCATGCGCGCAATGACTTATGTAGTAAAAAATGAGCTATTTTGATTTAAACAATACACAAACTCTGTAAAGGGTTAATAAATTTTTAATGGTAGCATGTTACAACGCGCAATCTGTTTAATCAATATCCAAAATTTCATGTTTATACATAAAAAGGCTTTGAAGATAGACTAATTCAAACTTTAAAGTTTTTCGTTAATGTTCGACGCGTTTAAAAGGTACAAGACCACTTAAAATTGGATGGGATATCCCACCGCCTTTCAAGGGGTTAATTCTTAGATGTAAATGGGTCTTTAGTGGATCCCAAAAAGTATTAACTTTATATTGCCATTTATTTTCATTTAACAAATATAAGAATAAAACTGTAAAGCATGAATCATGTTTTATTAAAAGGCAATATTTTGTGCTAAAAAAATGTATTTATTGATTAACTAATTAATTTAAATTTGTTTAACCCTTAACCGGAAACGTGCGTCTGTGAGATGTTTGCGTGTACATATCTGCCCTTAATATTTTCTCTCTCCGACATTCCAAACTTCTTTTTATGCTGTTATATTAAAAAACTGGTCCTGTTAATGCATTACTATTAAAGATTAACTGATTAAGCTCACTATTTGGTAAATTATTAAGTGTTCTAGGTATATATAAATATTATACAGACATACACACATTAAATACAATAAACCCAACTGGAGTGAAAAATTAGCCAGAGCCAGGAACCGAACCCGGTACCACAGTGCACAAGGTTACAGCAGCAGTCTTGTATGCTGTGGTCCCGGGTTTGATTCCTGGCCCAGGCTAATTTTTCATTCCCGTTGGGTTTATTGTATTTATTGTGTGTATGTCTGTATAATATTTATATACTAGCGAACTTGCCCGGCGTTGCCCAGGTACGTCAAAAAAAAAGCAGGAATTACGAAAAAACTCTGAAAATCACAATAAGATATCGAAAAAAAATTTTTAATCGCTTCTCAAATTCTGAAAAGAGAATATATATATATATATATTATGTTCGAAGATTGCAAGTTGATTCCTTTCACTAATGTGGAAAAATAGTAGCAAATCGCTAAAATACACTAAAAATCACATACAAAATTCCCGAAAAATTTGAAAATTGCTATACGAAATCCGAATAAACTTTATTGAAATGAGGGCAGAATGTACTTTAGGTCAAAAATGGAATGTCAAAAAATTGCAGCAGATCGCGAAGAAACGTAAAAATCGCATTAAAAATCACAAAGAGTTCAAGAATCACGAAAGGCAAAATTTACTATAATTGGATAAAAGTTTCAAATGTAATACCTTTGACCTGTGGGCTCTCTTAAAATTTATGTTTTGGAAATCATGCTAAGCATTAGATCATGTTACTTTTATTCATAATTAATTTACTTGGACTCCCTTAAATATAATTAACATAATCCCTTAAGTTAATATTAGTTTTTGTTGCATTAAAATATCTCGATTTGTTGATTTTCTGTAAGCAAGTGAACCCTATTGTTTTATAGTGGAAGTCTATGGGAATTTGGCGAAATATTAGAGATATCGCCAAGTTGGCGTCACTTTTGGCGACTCATTTCAGTCGCCAAATTTGGAGATATACCGCCAAGTTGGCGACAAACTTGGCGGCATTTGGCGACAGAACTGTGTCCCTGTACAGTAACCTCCATATATGTATGGAAATGCATTAAATGCTGTTCAATAACTGCATAAAAATTCGCTAAAAATTCAAAAATCGCTGCATGAATTCCGAATAAACTTTTTTGAAAAGGGAACAAAATTTACTATATTGGGTTAAAAGAAAGAAACCATATTCTTCTCACTTATATGGAAAAAATCGCCTCGAAACTTAAAAAAGTGCTAAAAATCGCATAAAAAATTAAATAGAAAAAAATCTAATCAAAAAATCGAAAATCGGGCATCGAGGTGCAAAACTTCATATATAGTCGTACCTTTCCCTCAAATTTTGTAGCTCTACGTGCAGCGGTCTCTTCAGAACACCGTCGACACACTCACTCACTCACTCACTCACACACAAACTTCTTTCTTTATTATTATAGATACTTTTAACTGTTGAATGCAGGCGTTATGTATGTGTGTTTTAATATATATTGTAGTATGTGTGTTTATTAAGTGTTCTGTTTGTGCACGGAATTTTCACGTTTCCGGTTAAGGGTTAACAATGAAACATAAATTTGGCCGCCCAGAATCGGTAAATATCCCACCATGCATTGTTACGACAGCGGCTTTTACTTTTAAGTTACATTTCTTTCTTGACAATAAATAGACAACACATTTCTGATGACCATGACTACGGAATAACACGTAGGGAAAGATATAGGATTTTAATAAATACACATTACTCGATTTAAATACTTTTAAAGCTTTTTCGTATTATTTAATCTAAATATATACAACTTTATTAACATTACTATTTATTACAGGTGAGGTTGTTCTCTTGATACTGCATTAACATTTCTGCAGTGACGTTTATTTATCTACTACACATCCTCTTGCATTTGGTCTTATCCCAGAAGTAACCAATGCATTTTTTAGATAATCAAATAGATTATTGAAAAAATATTACTGAATATTTTACATAGAATGCAAATATTTTATTTATTTATTTATTTTGAAAATGTATTTTTGCAATAAAATCTTTATTACCTCTGTTATTTTCTTTAAACAAGTTTTATTCAGATCTTTGTACATATCTTATATCCATAATGTTGTAGAAATTTTATCAAAATAAAATTTTCTAAAACGTAGTGAAAATCCGTTCTTCATTAAAAAATTGTGCTGTTAATCATTGATCTTTGAAGAATCTTTGTATTTTAAAATGAACTTTAATATAAATTAATCTCTTGTCTTAATCTTTCAATAGTAGTAATAATACCTGGGATTAATTTTCAATCGGTTGATTAAACAAGTTGTTCAAAGTCTGCTATTTCCCAATTTCTCGTAAGACTTTGAAACAACAATTTCTATGTAAAATAAATAAAGACTAAAGATAATTAATACCCGGGACAGTAATACTTGTTCAATATCCGATTCCAAGAATGAATTCAATTTAATCTAAATCAAGATTTCCGAAACTATGTTATGCGCATCAATATCGGTACCGAAATGAATCTGTTATTCTGAATGAAGAGGGTTTACATTAGATTAAAAAATTCCGGATTTCTTCCGGAAAAAACGAAACCGGGAGCAGATTATTTTTCAAAAAGTCGAAAGTTATTTTTTAAAAAGCAATACCAATAGAATAAAAAAAAAGCCCACCTAGAGGTATATGTATTTATCTAAATCATGCTTCATCCAAATCATCATCAATTCACATTCATCTAAATCATTTCAGTATAGCACACACACATACATAAATTTATCAGGAAAATATAGTCGAATAATATGCATTTATTAGGTATCTCTTTTTCTTCAAAATACTTTAGAGGAACTTAATAGCATTTATTCAAAATCTGTCTTATAAGCGTTCTTATACATCTTGTAATCTACGTTGTTTTATTACTTTTTCATTAACTTTTTTTCCAAATAGGTACAGTGCAACACGTCTGCTAAAGCAAGAACGATGCGTAAAAACGTAAATATGAAACATAACAAGAAAGAACAATTATGAATCAAGCATAGATTATGAAACAAACTCTCAACATGCTCAGAATATTTTTATAGAAACTTTCCGTTTAATAAGGTGTGCACGGGTAGAACATCTGAACACCCAATTTCAAAAATTACCATCTATAGCCATAAAAGTATTCAAACTCTTTAGTGAAGACCTATAAAGCATCTAATGCCGCTAAAGTCCATTGTCAGCCGAATAACTTCTGAAAAGCAAGATTCATAAAAATGGGGTCTCGATATAGTAAAGTAGACATGCATTACTGAATGAAACCGCCTACGGCGCCACCTGGTGGAAAACTGCAGAGTTAGCATTCCTATCTCGAAAACGGAAAGAGATAGGGGGGGAAAAGTGATTTACAAAGTTGTATAGCATCTTTGATTTAGTACGAAAAGACACGTTGAGGACGTTAATGCGAAGAATAGAACGGTTAAAACGCGCATTTGTTTTTTCGTGATTTCCTACACTGTGACATGGCAAAACGATATTAGAAAGAAAAAATCATGTAGTTATAACAATATACCTTTATTTGAGATGTTCAAACTTCTCACCGTCAGCTGCAATGCACATTTGAATGCACATTTGTCCGAAAGTTGGTTGTGTTTATGACGGCCAATTATCAACACGAGGGATATAGGCCCTAAAGGGGGGGTGCCCTCCGTGGGGGTCTTTCTAAGGGAACCTAACCCGTATTAACGCTTGGAAATCCGAGGTTCGAAGAAAACCACGAAAACTCCGAACGATTAGACCGACGGGCGCGATTGGGTTCGAACCCAGCACTTCCCGTCTACCAGCTTTGAGAGCAGAACCTCTCGGCCACTGGTGGGGCCATTTGTCCGAAAGATAATCATTTCTCCTTCCTTTCAAATTTCGTGACGTCACAGTGTAGTAACTCACGAAAAAACAAATGAGCGTTTTAACCATTCTATTTTTCAAATTAATGGCCCGTCAACCTAATCGTTCGGAGTTTTCCGTGGTTTTCTTCGAACCTTGGATTTCCATGCTTAAATACGGGTTACGTTCCCTTAGAAAGATTCCGACGAAGGGCATTCTCGGTCGGGCCTATATCCCTTGTACAGATAATCGGCCGTCATAAATAACACCAACACTTCGCATTAAAGTCCATAAAGTGTTTTTTCATTCTAAATTGATGATACTCTACAACTTTGTAATTCACTTTTTTCCCTATCTCTTTCCGTTTTCGAGATAGGAATGCAAACTCTGCAGCTTTTCACCAGGTCGCGCCGTAGGCGGTTTCATTCAGTAGCGCATGGCTATATTATTATACCTAGACCCCACTTTTATGACTATAGCTCTTGCCGTTCAATCATTGGGGTGAGAACGGACTTTAACGGGCACACTGTATATACTAAAAATAGTATGTTAAAATGTAGTTCAACTAGGAGACACATAACACAGTTTAAAATTCCCTTCAGCAATTTTCGACAATAAACGGAAATGAAGTTTTGTGTACAAACCTGAATATGATCTATAGAATTCACACACAAAAAGTAACAAACAAAAATATAGTTATATTTAAAAACACATCCGCAACTGAAAAGTAACTTCTATCAATTATCGCTCATATGCAGTACTGTAACCGAATTCTTTTGTGTGGTAGTGTAAATGAACTATAAATGCTATATGTAAAGTACGTCATATTCTACAGTAAGCATCTTGTAGTGCTTCTCAGAAGGGTAGGTCCTGAAGTCGAAAATAGATAATGCAGTGAAAGTTTGTATATCGATAGTATAGTTAGTACATAAATATACACTATACGGCCAAAGGTGACCGGTCACTTGCGATTTTAGACGTTTTGTTAAATATCTAGAAAAATACATGAGGAATTGACCTGAAACTGCAGGTGTGTTAACAGTGTAGTATCATATATTTCCGCGACGATTTTTTCCTTAACCCCATAGGGGATCGTCAACAAATTGAAAAAGAACTAATATCTTTTGGATAACCCTGTAAAAACTAATGTAGCAAAAGCGTTCAAACTGGAGATTATTAATAAGTGGCTTATTGTAATATACCGTGTTCATGTTTATGAGGATAGCATGTACACTCGTAGAGAAATTAAGGTTTGTATAAAAACAGTCCCAAATTTCGCCAAGTTTTTTGCTTATAATTTCCAGAGTTCTTAATATAGAAAAAAGTTCTTTTCAGAAAATATGAAGAACAACATTGTACACAATACTCTGCAGTCAGAATTAAAAAATAATAAAAATTGGATCAAAAATGAGCAGGTTTACTAAAAAATGTTTCACTGCGCATGCGCGAATTCAATCAAAATATAATATACATAATAATGTATTAGCTAAGTATATAGGGCAACTTTTGTGAAAGTCTCAAAATAATAGCTTGAAAATTCTCAAAATTATCCTTGATAGAATAAGCTCGAAATCCGTTGTTCCCAAAAAGAAGCAAAAATTTGAGGGGTTGTATCAAATATCTGTTGATTAGTGCCAAGATAGCGTACACAATATTACACGTACTACTATATTTGGATACAACCCCCCTTCTTTTTGCTTCCTTTTGGGAACAACGGATTTCGAGCTTATTCTATCAACGATAATTTTGAGAATTTCCAAGCTATGATTTTGTGACCTTCACAAAAGTTGCTCTATATACTTAGCTAATACATTATACACATTATATTTTGATTGCATTCGCGCAAGCGCAGTGAAACATTTTTTAGTAAACCTGCTAATTTTTCATGCTATTTTTGTTATTTTTTAATTCTGATTGCTGTGTATTCTGTACAATGTTGCTTGTCATATTTTCTGAAAAGGGCTTTTTTTTATATTATGAACTCTGCAAATAATAAGCAAAAAACTTGGCGAAATTCGGAACTGTTTTTATAAAAACCTTAATTTCTTTAAGAGTATACATGCTATCTTCATAAAAATGAACACAGCTTATTACAATAAGCCACTTATTAATAATCTCGGGTTTGAATGCTACATTAGTTTTTACGGGGCTATCCAAAAGATATTTCTTCTTTTCCAATTTGTTGACTGTCCCCTATGGGGTTTCGGGAAAAAAAATCTTCGCGGAAATATGTGACCTTAACTATACTGTTTACATACCTGCAGTTTCAGGTTAATTCCTCATGTATTTCTCTAGATATTTAACAAAACGTCTAAAATCGCAAGTGACCGGTCGCCTTTGACCATATAGTGTATGAAAGCCATAAAGTGTAGTAGTCAGAGGGTTCGTGAGAAAATAAGCCTCAAAATTTACGTAACGATTTATAATCGGATAAATTACTTCCATTGGAAAGCGGCTATTCAGCATGGTCGGCAATGTGTAATTTTTTTTCTTTTTTATTCTTTGAGTTTAAATATTAGTCAGATTCTTATTTTTTTTTTTTTTTTTTTTTTTCAGAAATTATTTATCAATTATTTTCGAACCACAATTAAACAAATATGTATAATCATTGAAACTTGCAAAAAATATAAGTGAAATATATGTTTTCACACATATAATGTTTTAACTTTGGCATTTTGCATGTTTAAATATATAATAAAAGGTAAAAGAAAAAAAAAGAGTCAATTTATATTTCTATACACCGGGAATTTTGCTGCTATTTATATTTTTTACAGTGTTTAAATTAATAACCTCCTATTTTTTAAAGAGAAATAAATTAAAATATGTGATATAAATCTGTAAAATGTTATTTAAATTTTTTTATCATTAACCAAATATTGAAAATTTATCATAATATTTTAAAAACAGTCTTAAAAATTGACGATTTTTTTAAAATCTCGAATTCTTCGTTTTGTAGTTACTGCCTGTCTAATAACTATTTTTAAAAATTCAATATATTTTTTAACTTAATTTTAAGCACGTAGACAGTTATTCTAACTAGAAACACAAGAACGTGAGATTTAAAAAAGTCCTTCCGGCCAGTGCCGGGAGGAAGAGGTAGCTTTCATAATCCTTATTTAAAAAAAGCCAACTTATATCATGCAAACACATGAAGCTCAATTTAGTGGAAACCGAATATAGGAGATTCAATACTAATTTTTATCAATATAATGAATGAGAATTTCGCGAAATTAGTCAGCTTTATCCAAGCTGCTTTTCTTTAAAGTAACTTATATTTGGCTGCCAAATTCGGCAATTTCTTAAAGTGCCTGTCATTTTAAGACAACATGGTGGATGAGGCTAAGCAGTGAACTTGGTCGAGACCTTAGTAATTGCTGTGCACATGCTCACTCACATCGGAATCGGTTAATATATAGGAGTGCTGTCGCATGCAAAAAATCAGATTTTTCAAAATGTCACCCACAATAGAAATTGAAACTGCTATATCTGAGCCATTTTTTAAGGTAAAGACAAACAAAAAATGCTCCTGAATCCTTATATCAAGATCAAATACTTAAGAAAGAAACCTTTTTCAATTTCTAATTTTTTTGCACCTCACTTTAAATATATATATATTTTTTAATTTAATGGCCGCCATTTTGAAACAAGATGGCTGATTAATCTGGCCAGTAGGACTGGGCGATGTAGAAATTTCTTAAATCGATTTATCATCCATCCAACATCGCGATTTAGTGCTAAATCGCGATTTAAAACCGATTTTACATTTTAGAATATGGAAGCCTATTTTTTAATTTTTAGTAACAAAATACGATCTTTATGTGCCCCCCCCCCTCCTGTATTATTTAGTATATTTAGCTTTTAATTTGTCAAATAATTTTGAAAAGAGGTATATTTTACACATAAAAAAGCTTTGAATGTCCCAAAACACTAGGGTTTTTTTTTTTTCCATTTTAAAAATTAGTGACCTATTGTAATACATTTTATAAACTCATTCTATAAGAAGCAATATAAAAGAAAATGATTTTTTTTTTGTCTGACTTGTTATGCATGCTACAATCTAAATTCCTTAAGGGGGGGGGGGGGGGGCTTCCCCTAGCTCACTCAAATAGCACTTCATTGCTAACTTAACAGCCTACATACACTTTTTTTTTTTTTTAACAGACACAGATTTAAAAAGTTACTGAGGTAAAACAGAAGCATATTAAAAGACTTCAATGATGAATTTAACTATTCATTTACCATGATGAGAAAAGTAGTAAAAAAAAAGGGGGGGGGGAGATATGAGAAATAATGTGCAATTTTTTATCTTTTTAACTTTTAGATTAAAATAAGATTTGTTTAACATAAATGCTGACATTTATATAGCGGATGGAGAAGGATTGAAAGTGTGACCCTTGGAGCACATCACTGAAATTGCTGATTTTTTTCGTGGTTGTTGCCATCCTTTAAGATTAGTAATAAAATATAATCTTAAAATATATCTTTTTTCAATGATAACAAAATGTCAAAAAAGCAAAAAATCGCAGATCTGCAGAAAAATCTAATGAATGCCTCCTCCAGCCCTCCCTCATTCTGCTGTAAAAATAAAGTTACTTGACTCATTACAGAACTTTATTAAAGTATTTTTAATTAATTACAAAATAATAATAAATTAAAACTAAAATATTCCCATAATACCTAAACATATGAAAATTAATTTTTCATGAAAATATAAACTAAAAATGGATGAATTTGGATATAAATAGTAAATCAATTTCAGCAAGATACTCAATCCATGTGACTGGCATTGAAATCAGATGTCAAATCTGATGCATGACTATTTTAAAATATTTTAATTAATTACAGAATAATAAAAAATAAAGAATATGCATTAAAATATTACCCAAACATGTAAAAAATGAATGTTTCATTAAAAGAATGCATAAAAATAAAAACTGAAATTCGATGAATTTGGATTTTAAATATGAAACTTTATTCTTTTTTTTTCCAACCATAAATACTCAATCAATTTCAGGAAAAAAACATTATTAGTAAAAGAAAAATATTTCATGTGGATCACAGCCAAATAGTGATACACAAAACAATGCATGGGTATACCTTTAAAATAATTTCATTAATTACAAAATAATAGAAAATAAAAAATAAATGTTAAAATATTACTAAAACATGTAAAAAATGAATTTTTCATCATAAGAATGCATAAAAGTATAAACTGCAAGTCAATGAGTTTAGATTTTAAATATAAAACTTTATTATTATTATTTTTAATCATATAAATGCTGAATGAATTTCAGGAAAACAATCTTTTGAAACAATGCAGGATTCTACTTTAAAACATTTTAATTAATTACAGAATATTGGAAAATAAAAAATACATATTGCAATATTACTCAAATATGTGAAAACTTAATTTATCATCAAAAGATTGCATTAGCATATAAATTGAAATTCGATGAATTTGTATTTTAAGATTTAAACATTACTTTTTCCTTTCAACTTTCCACTATATAAGTTCTTAATTTCTGAAAAATACACATTCCAATCTCGTAAACTCTGAATCTGGTTTACAAAATAAATAAATAAATATTAATTCTTACTTAAATCATCGTTTTCTTAAATCGCCTTTTTCTTAAATTGGATCCTACTAAATCGATTTAACACCAGCTTGCCCTGTTTTCATTAAATCGTCTTTTTCTTAAATCGGAAAGCATGGAGGCTTGCGATGTTTGCTTAAATCGGATCGTCCTAAATCGATTTAACACCAGCTTGCCTTGTTTGTCTTAAATCAGAAAGCATTGAGGCTTGCGATATTTGCTTAAATCGGATCCTCCTAAATCGATTTAACACCAGCTTGGCATGTAAGTGGTAGATACATCAAAGTAGATAAATAGGTTTACCGATGTTATCTCTGAATCAGTATTTTGTTTTAAATCGATTTAAAGCCAATGGCTAAATTGCGATTTAAGACAATGGCTAAATCGCGATTTAAGATAGTGGCTAAATCGCGATTTAAGATAGTGACTAAATCGCGATTTAAGATATTGGCTAAATCGCGATTTGACATTAGCTAAATCGTGATTTCCGATTTTAGCTTAAATCGATTTAAGACCAATGGTTAAATCGGATTTCCGATGTAAGCTTTAAATCGATTTAAGAGTTAAATCGATTTAAGGCCCAGGCCTACTGGCCAGCGAACTTGGTCGAGGTGTTGATGTATACTATCCACATGCCTTCTTACATCGAAATAGGCGAAAACGTGTGTTATCGCGTGACAAATACAAGATCGTTTCAAAATGTTAGCCATGCTAGAAATTCAAAGTGCTATAAATCAACCATTTTTTAAGATATCAACAAAAGAACAAATTTTCAGAAACAAAAACTGCTCCGGAATCTTTGTATCAAGGCCAAACACAAAAAAAAAATCTTTTTCATTTTCCAATTTTTTAACACCTCCTTTTGAATTTTAAATTTAATTTTTTTTAAATGGCAACCCTTTTGAAACAAGATGGCGAATGAAGCTGGCCAACGAACTCGGTCGAGACATTGGTATGTACTATGTACAGACCAAGTTACATCCAAATAGGTTCATAAATACGCCTGTTATCGCGTGACAAAAATCAGGTCGTTTTAAAATGTCAGCCACAAGAGAAATTCAAAATGCTATTACTCAGCCGTTTTTTTTTTAGATATTAGCGAAAGAAAAACTGTTCCGGAATCTTTGTATTAAGGTCAAACACATACAAAAAATATTTTTCATTTTCCAATTTTTTGGTATCTCATTTAATTTTTTTAATTGGCCGCCATTTTGAAACAAGATGGCGGATGAAGCTGGCCAACGAACTCGGTCGAGATATTTGTATGTACTATGTACACACCAAGGTACATCCAAGTCGGTTCATAAATACGCCTGTTATTACGTGAGAAAAATCAGGACGTTTCAAAATGTCAGCCACGCTAGAAATTCAAAATGCTATAACTCAGCCATTTCTTAAGATATAGACGAAACAAAAACTGCTCCCGAATCTTTTTATCAAGGTCAAACACATAAGAAGAAAATATTTTTTCAATTTTCAATTTTTGGTACCACATTTCAAATTTAAATTTTTCTTAAAAATTTAAATGGCCGCCATTTTTAAACATGATGGCGGGTGAAGCTGGCCAACGAACCCGGTCGAGACATTGGTATGTACTATGTATAAACGAAGTTACATCCAAATTGGTTCATAAATACGCCTTTTATCGCGTGACAAAATTCAGGACGTTTCAAAATGTCAGCCACGCTAGAAATTCAAAATGCTATAACTCAGCCATTTTTTAAGATATAGACGAAACAAAAACTGCTCCGAAATCTTTGTATAAAGGTCAAATACATAAGAAAAAAATATTTTTCCATTATCAATTTTTGGTACCACATTTCAAATTTTAAAAATTTAAAATTTTTTTAAATGGCCGCCATTTTGAAACAAAATGGCGGATGAAGCTGGCCAACGAACTCGGTCGAGACATTGGTATGTACTATGTACACACCGAATTACATCCAAATCGGTTCATAAATACGCCTTTTATCGCGTGACAAAATTCAGGACGTTTCAAAATGTCAGCCACGCTAGAAATTCAAAATGCTATAACTCAGCAATTTTTTAAGATATAGACGAAACAAAAACTGCTCCGGAATCTTTGTATAAAGGTCAAATACATAAGAAAAAAATATTTTTCCATTTTTAATTTTTTGATACCACATTTCAAGTTTGAAATTATTTTAAAAATTTTAAATGGCCGCCATTTTGAAACAAAACGGCGGATGAAGCTGGCCAACGAACTCGGTCGAGACATTGGTATGTACTATGTACACACCGAATTACATCGAAATCGGTTCATAATTACGGGAGTTACAGTGTGACATAGGTCAGATATATATATATATATATATATATATCAATTTTGAACGGAGGGTGGTTTCGGGGTCTGGGGGTCATGATCGATGAAAATATACCAAAATTTTTTGAAATCGCTTTCCTCCGAACGGCTGCAATAGGTAGCTTTTTTGTAAAGAAAGCTACCTAAAATCGGAAAACTGAAAAATTAAAATCAAGTTGTTAAAGAAAAGCATACTTTGAAGTTATTATTATGGTAATAAAAAATACAATTTTAAAAATAATTAAAGCAGCGTGTTTTAATTTTATGTTAAGTATTTAAATTTATTTTACTTTAAAAAATAGCAGATTATTCATTTTTTTTTTTTTTTTTTTTTTTTTTTTAAACAACAAAATTATAATAATATTTAATAACCGGCCTGATGCTGCCATCGCTAAACTGGAAGTGCGGTACAGTAGAACTTGCCTTGGCGCTGTTACCCCATGTCTACTCTATACCCTGCTCTATCGTTAAGATCGTACGTCGATTATTTTGTCTATAGTCTTTGCTGGAAGTTAATCTTACGCCTGGGACTCGTCGGAAAAACGATAAGGTTCAGATGGAACAACGTATTAACCTCAAGTTTCTTGTGAAACTGGGGAAAATTACACAGAAGTTTGTGCTGTGCTAAAAGAAGTGTACAGAAATGAATTTTTTTGGCGCAGTCAGGTTTTCAGTAGTTTAAAAGGTTCAAAGAGGTACGAGAAACGACCGAAGTTGATGCGAGACCTCGGCGACCTTGCACGTCAAAAAAGGATGTAGACAAAAATAAATGGTCAGTTGTTAATCAAAATTGCAACATGGAGGTTCTAATTTCCCTTCAGGATTGGGTACGAAAACGAAGACAACATTTGTGGAAAATGGTTTCTGGATCTTGCACCAGGACAGTCCATTCAGCTTTATCTGTGAAGGTGTTCTTAGCAAAACACAACATTCCCGTTTTGGATCATACACACCGTACTCATCCAACGTAGCCGCCTGTATCTTCTTTTCAATTCCAAAGGTCAAATTAAGTTGTGACAAAGTTTGATGTAATTGGTGACGAATAAAATGTTAAATGACGTCAGTCCGGTTATTTATTAGCCAGCAATTCATTTATGATAGATTTGTCTCACGTATTTTATTTTATTTCTCTATGAAAAATAGGATATTATTCATTTAAATTATTGCAAATAATATAATATATCCGACCGCCTTTTAAGTGACTAAAAATGTGAAAAATCTTCTATGTCATTAATAAAGAAAACCGGGTGTGGATTATTCAGAACCTTTTCTAAATGTCTTAAGAGTTTTGACGAACAAATTAGAAAAAGAAAAATAATTTTTCTCCTATCTAATTGTGCTCAGCAATTAGTTACAGCAAATATACCTGATTTTTGCCTCCAAACTCTACTTCCATTTTGTAGCCACTAAATCAAGGCATTCCTTCAAAAATGTCAAAGTGATTTCTGGAGCCGAGTTGTAGAAAACTGATCTGCAAAAGTGAATTTAAGACCGGCTACTGACATGATATGGACTGACTGGAAAAATGTATTTTCTACCAAAAAAGACCAGAAGAGTAGATCTCCGGACCACAGCCACAGAATAATTTTTTTTTTAACTTACATCATCTGTTCATGATTATGTTGAATGCAATGAAGGAGTTACAGCAATCCCTGACCTAACTATACTAATGACATCGTTGAAAATGTAATAGAACAAGAAGCATGCAACAGTGAAATAGGAGATGATGATTTTCCGTGAAGTACTGAAGATTGTTATGAAGCTGTTGAAATATCGGAATATAATGATGTTGGAGGCCGGTATATATGCATAAATTGGTAGTACAAAAACGCTGTATATTTCGCAAACCGCAGTCATGTATCCGTTTCCTGTAACGGATGTCCACCAGGCAATAATTGAGGAGAAAGTTCCATGGAAAAAAACTTTATTCTAAGAAAACAGAAGGCTAAGATGTAAGATTAGTGGTGGCCCCCATTACTCAGTAAAATTTTAAGATCTTATCAGTAGCAAGAGCAGAGGTGAAGATAATTAATGACAAATATCTACTTACCGGCCGAAGTGAAAATGAAATTTATGTGTATTTTAATGCATTTACGAGACGCCAGCAAGCTTTAAAAAAATATGATCTTTAGATTATGTAAACAGATTTGTAAAAGAAGGGGCGTTTAACAAATAAAATATCAATAAAGAATATTTATGTGAGTATAACGATTGCACTTAAATTAGAACTAAAATTAGAAATGATTTTTGAATGATAGCGTTAAACAGAAGAAAGGGAAATAAATTTTGAAAACAGATTAATTTCGAATACAAATCTAATATAAATATATGACCTCGCCATAATAGTATTCTACGATCAGAAGAGGCTTTGTCGAGCGTTGAAACGCTAAAAATGTATTTATCCTAGCAAAACAAAGTACGGTTGCACCTTACACAATGCTGTGTAATAGTAAGATTTTGTTTTGAAGAGTGTGTTATAAACATAAGTGTCAGAAAAAATAAAATAAAAGTTGAATTAACGTTATATGTCAGTGTAATTTATTATTCAGTTGCCAGGTGTGTAAGGTAAAATATAATTCCTTTATAATAGTTTTGATGAAATTCGTAAAGATTAAGGGACTAACTCCTAAACTACTAAGTTTACAATATATTGCATACTTAATCTACATGGACATGCTTGCATATTAAAATAATTAACATAAGTATATAGCAATAAAATATTATTTTATTTAGTATGTATTCAAAAATGTTTCCGTACGTAATAATGTAAGCATTTTAAAGTTTTTTTTCTCTTTTAATATTCACGTGAAAATATTTTTTCAGATGAAAAGTTTTTGGAAATTTTATTATTTCGGCTTTTCCAATATGACGTAATTTACACGATTACGCTTTTCTCATATAATAAATTATTTTAAACTTCCCTTTTTTTTTATATATTTACATGTAAACATATTACTTCAATTAAAAAAATGTTTGAAAATACTATTATTTGCGTTTTTTTTTGTTTTTTTTATTTTTTAATTAGTATCAATAGGTAAAAGAAAGGAGTTTTTCGAAATATGGAATAAATCTCTATTCAAATAATGGAATTTTCAATTAAAAAAATTAGACAGTTTTTAAAAAATGATTGGACACTGCACACTGAAATCTAGTCCAGTATATGCCTGCACAAAATGGTTATATTTCTATGCATAGTTTTTGATCCAATAAAACATTTTTAACCGAACTATTTTGATCTACTCCAACGTTAAATAGCGCTTAAAATAATTCTTCGATTTAAAACTGTTTGCTTCAGCGTATGTGTCTACATTTCTCTATAAAACTGCCAGTTGTCGTAATTTTATATGCAATAGTTTTTTTTTTTTTAATATAAGCTGAGAAAGAACCCGGTCACAATAAACTAAATCACTGCAGTGACAGCGACAGCAGCAGCGTTAATTGCTTATTCTTTTTTTCGTAATAGAGATATTTTAAATTGAAAAGTAGCAAAAAAGAACGAAATCAATTGAGATTCTACAAATTCGGTATATCATTATTATTATTATTATTTATCAAAAATGTTTTATTTCTATTGCTGTGGTTTTCTCGCTCGCCGTCAGAAATGTGTAGGCTGATCAGAAAGGACGATTACTGTTTTATATCTTATGCACACTGTTAGATATGACATATCAATTTAGTGACTTTCTAAGTAATTTTCAAGCATGATTTTTTAAAATCTATATCAAACAATGATCATGTGTGTACTACGATAATGTGAAGTAACTAGAGGCAGAATTATTACAATTGGCAATTGATTACTCGGAGAAAATTAAAAGGAGAAAAAAAACAGATTAAACATAAGATTCCACACTTTAGACCTAAACTATAATGTGTCAACAAAAAGTCAGATTTTCGCTGAACACAAAATTAATATCAGTGTAAGTTAACTTGATTAACCCTTGTAGTATTAAGATCAAAATATTACTTAAATGCCTAAGATTTAAAAAGGGGTGACCGTATAGGAATTTAGGCCCTCATAGGTAATTATAATGTTCAAACGACGCGACGATTCATTTCGTTGAATAGCGAAATTTACACACAACTGAACACAAGAACAAAGAAATAACGAAATGGGGGAGGCGCCTACACTCGATATACTGCATGCACGATAACACTGTACGCACAGAGCAATCTAGTGAACTACATTTGGCAGAATGCCAAAAATTCTCTTTCTTTCCCTTGAAACCTGATAAATGATGGAAAGCTTTCATTTATTCCCTGATTGCCTTGGTCAATGTGACCACATTCGTACTTTCTACAAATAAACAACAACAAAAAAAAAAAATTAAGTGTGCAAAACTTACAAAGCGGACAAAATCATGAAAGAGATCTTTAGAAGATAATACATAGAAAATAACTTTAGCATGCATATTCTAAATGAAATAAAACTGCAAAATGTTTAGATGGGGTCAAATTGAACCCATGAAAATTTTCTTTGGAAATTTTCTTTGTTAAATTCATGAAATTAACAGCCTAGTTACTAATCGCTATTAGTAATATCTTTATTCGACATTTTTAATTGACTTCCTAAAAAAAAAAGTTGTATATAAGGCACCAAAATGTTTTTAAATATAAAGGCGATTAGCGGGAAGTATCTCAGATATTACTTTTACAATTTCAGATAGTTTTGAATTTAAAAAAATAATAATGATATGATATTTTAATTGAAAAAATCAACTTTCATCTTTAAAAAAAGTAAATAATAAGAAACTATAACAAATGCTTTATTTTTCTATATGTACTTAATTTTAGGTTGATTACTTTAGAAATATTTCTTACTGCAATCACTTCGTTTATATATATATATAATGCAAAACTTTTCATCATGATTACGTAATATAGAACTAATTCAAGCCAAATTGGACAGTATATTGATCATTTATTAATCCTAAATGAGTTCGTTCATGAGGAAGATTTAATAATTTACTCAAAAATAATGGTCCTTTGAAAAGGTTAATAATATTACTGTCAAGGAGGCAGTAGGTAATTTAATTATCATTGTTATGCTGCCATGGTAGTTAAAATTCGCAATTTTTATCTATGCTTTCATATATTATAAAAATAAATTAATGTTCGTAACACTGTTACCCTGAGGGAAAACATTTATTAAGTGAATTTCAAGAATATTTTTAAAATTGTGTCAATTATTACATTACTTCAATTCTCACTTTCTTAGGTTTGAAATATTGCAAATAATACATTTTTATGTTCCATTTTTTAAGGATTTCTTTAAATTTGTGTATTATTTAAGTGCACCAAGCAGTAGATGAGCAAAGTTTTCTATGTATCCACTCCATTCTGACAAAGAAATAAGTGCGGTTTCACAGAAATGGCTCGATGAATTACACACTTACCAGAAGCATAGATGATAAAAAGTTAGAGGAGGCTGAACTTTGAAATTTAATCTGAGTCTTGAGTAATTAAAGGTCGGATTTCTAATGCAAATCCTACGTATAATAATCTAGGCATAGTGTTGTGTATGTATCCATCTGTCGGCCCTCCAATACTTCCCCTCAAAGCAACGGATAAGGTAATAAAGGAAAGAAAAATATTCGTACCATTGCTGGTACATTATAGAGTGGTTGTAAGTTCATTATTGAAGCGCGGCAAGCGGAAGGTAAGCATAACTTCCTATGTATCCACTTCAATCTGATAAAGAAATGAACACGATTTCTTGGCAATGGCTTGGTCAATTGCAATATTACTTACCACAAACATAGACAGAGGTAATAAAGTGGCCTGGATTTTAAAATTACACTTTGGCCTAAGTATTAAAGATAAAAGTTATAATGCAAACCCTGTGTGCAACAATCTTCTGCAATCGGGCTATGCATTGCCGCCGTGTGCAGAAAGCGTTGCATTGCATTGGTCATTTTCTTACAAGCACCGCCGAGAGAAATGAATAAGCTCGAAGTCAACTCGGTCTTCGGTGATTGAAAGGAAGATCGCTTTACATTTCCCCCGATGCGTTAAGCTTTGCCGCAGTGTATATAAATGTCGATCATTATTCGCAATAAAATTAATAATTTACCAATGCAATTTAATTGTAGTATTTATTTTTCTACATTTTATCTTTATAAAGTATTTTCTTTTCTTAAGAGCTACTTTGATTGGTGGTAGACAAGCTCTCTGAATTTCACTGACACAAACTAACATGCTGCACTTGAGTTACGAATACTTCTCAATTCCAGTATTTCTTTGATTTTAGCGAATATTTAAATGGTGGTTGGAATTCACCGGAGCTCATAAATGCTGCTCTCCTGAGCCCAGCGTAACAGCGCTTCTGAAAAACCAAAACCTAACATATTATTTTTTCACCCCAACCATGCATTTGCGTTTTTCTTGCCAAAGTGCTTAGATATGTGACTTTGCTCATCGCACATGCTGAAGTATACTTTTATCGAATGCTCGTAAGTTTAGAATCGATGAGTTTTTTTGGACCAGTGGTTTCCGAACGGCGGCAAAAAATACCTGTATTAACCACAACAATATCTGGGTCATGTTATGTTTACACTCATATTTTTTCCCAACCATGTTTTGCCATCTTGTAATCAGATTGACCAGAGCTTTCGGCGTGAAAGTGGTAGATCTTAGCGAGAATAGTGTTTCTCGAAAATCATTAGTGGCGGTTATTTGAATGGCGCTTTATATGCTTTCTCTATAAAAATTAATAGAAATAAATTAAATTAGTTTTCTATTTGCATATTTTATCTATCCAGTCGATCATTTCTAAATAATAACCTGCGTTTGCCAAAAACCATGTTGCGCGCTGCTTGTTGTTCACGTTTACAAAATATTTTTACAAATCAACTTTTCAGCTTCACACAGTGCTTAATTTGCACCGAATCTCACAGGAGTGAGAAAACAGCATTTCTTTATTTTTACTGAATATTTAAATATATAAAAGTAACCCACTGAAGCTAAGAATACTAAGCGCTGCAGCCCATCGGAACAACGCTGTGTGTTCTGTTTTGCTACTTGATACAAAGAAATCCTTGGCGAGTAGGATTTCGGAAAATTAACCACTCCGGATATTGATGTTTTTGCTCTGTTTATTTATTAGATCTTATTATGTATAAATGCGTATAGATATTATCAAAATATATTAAAAAATTTGTTTTGCTGAAGGCAAAATTGATTTATATTTTGAAATAATGTATGAAACATAAATGGGCGGGTGGAGAGTAAGGGGGAAATATACTATGATTCCTATTATTCTGGAACAGAGGTTCCCAAACTGTGCTCCGCGTGAACTTTTCAGGGGCTCCGCCGCGCTTTAGGAAAATAAAGATTGTTTCAACGAATCTAACATATTTAAATCGAAGTTTTATTTTTCAAAATGTGAACAGATTAGATTCTTTTGTAACAAAATATTTATGCTTTGATAACTAACTATTCTCAAATCTCAAAACTCTTTTTAAAAATCTAAATTATAATTACTTTAAAATATTTCCAATTTGAAATTAACTTCTACTAACTCTCTATTTTTACGTTTTTCGATGAAAGAATGTGATAAATAGAGAAACAAACATAAATTTAATTTAAGAAAGAGAGAATTTGTATTCAGAAGGAAAATTTGGATAGTTGAATTTCTCAACTCCTCTCAGTGTGACTCGTTATCCAATAACTACGCTTTTCATGCTGAACAGCTTCATCACTTTGAAAGAAACCATCCTGATTTGAACAATAAACCGCCTTATTGTTTTTCAATATTAAGAGTAGTGTAATGTATGTATGCTTCAAAAGAAACTGTCACAATCCTTGTTAAAACAAATAAATATGAAATGTCCTGGACCAAGGCGTAGACATCACGGGGGCGAAATAGGCAATATACCCCCTCTTTCCACTGATTTAAATTTCTTTTCCTTTTGTCCTGTTTAATCAATGTGTTTAATTAAAACTGAAACAAAACTCTAAAATTAGTGCTGGAAGTTTGTTTGGTTTGACCTCATCGCCCCCGTTAAATCGGCCCCTATAACCCCCTGGCCCTTACCTGGTGGTTTAACGTGTCGCTTGAGCTCGTGAAGATAATATACTTAGAGCCTCTTAATAAAGCTGAGAAAATTGATATTGTGGAAAATTTGGTTTATGGAAAAGTTTTTAATTTAGTGTCCAATATTCCCTTATCAAATAACATAATTAAAAAAAATAACTAAATGATTGCGGACGTAAAAGAACAGTTAACAGCCTCTTCAGATGTACGAAATTTGCACTACAAATGCATGAATCTACTGCTGTCACTGAATTAGCAATTTTGTCAGTATTTTTCAGTCACATGAACTAATATCCCGTTCAGACTAGGGCAATTAAATGTCTTAAATTACTTTTCTAGAAATGCGCAACCGAAACTAGACTTGACTTCTCTATTACTATGGTGTTTGAGAACGATAACTTGATTTAAATTAAGTGCCTTACTAACGCTAGTCTGAAAGAGGTTTCATAAAGCTATCAGGATCATACAGGTTGTAGATCACTACAAAGCAACATACTAAGGGACGAAATATTTTTGGATGAAAACATAGAAAAGCACTTAAGGAAACATGAATGCACTGATGATGCGAATGCAATTATGGGTCACAATGCTGGAGACATTGGAAAAATTAAGAGATGCAAAGCACTGCAGCACCGCCTATTGAGCTCTTTATAAATACACGCTATCCCGCCAAAAAATTTTCTTCTGAACTTATGAGAAGGTTGAATGCTGTCATTAAAAAATAATAAACTATATACAATCACGAACACTTAAAAGCAAACGGTTTAAAATTATGTGTGAAGTTATTGGAAACCAGCATCCCTGTTACTGCATACCGAAGTAAGATAATAATGTCGAGAAATAGTCCAGGTAATAGGGAATTTTACCTAGCAATATTAATGGTAGTTCTGGAAATCGGCTTACTTTAAGTTTTTTGGGTCGCTGAATCCGAATTTGTAACTTCCAAACGAAAATTTCCCCCGGCAACCCCCCCAAATTTTGGTAAAAAGCCCCCCAAAAAAGGTTTTTATTAAAAAAATCAATTTTTTTATTGCTTTAGGGGAAAAGTATCTAGAAATTCAGAAAATTTGCAACAAATTAGACATATGACATTATGGCTTCTTAAGATGAAGGGGAAGGGGGGATCTGCCTCGAAACATGCGCGTGGTTACGAATACTTCTCAGTTCCAGTATTTCTTTGATTTTAGAGAATATTTAAATGGTGGTTGGAATTCACCGGAGCTCATAAATGCTGCTCTCCTGAGGCCAGCGTAACAGCGCTTCTGAAAAACCAAAACCTAACATATTATTTTTTCACCCCAACCATGCATTTGCGTTTTTCTTGCCAAAGTGCTTAGATACGTGACTTTGCTCATCGCACATGCTGAAGTATACTTTCATCGAATGCTCGTAAGTTTAGAATCGATGGGTTTTTTTGGACCAGTGGTTTCCGAACGGCGTCAAAAAATACCCGTATTAACCTCAACAATATCTGGGTCATGTTATGTTTACACTCATATTTTTTCCCAACCATGTTTTGCCATCTTGTAATCAGATTGACCAGAGCTTTCGGCGTGAAAGTGGTAGATCTTAGCGAGAATAGTGTTTCTCGAAAACCATTAGTGGTGGTTATTTGAATGGCGCTTTATATGCTTTCTCTATAAAAATTAATAGAAATACATTAAATTAGTTTTCTATTTGCATATTTTATCTATCCAGTCGATCATTTCTAAATAATAACCTGCGTTTGCCAAAAACCATGTTGCGCGCTGCTTGTTGTTCCCGTTTACAAAATATTTTTACAAATCAACTTTTCAGCTTCACACGGTGCTTAATTTGCACCGAATATCACAGGAGTGAGGAAACAGCATTTCTTTATTTTTACTGAATATTTAAATATATAAAATTAACCCACTGAAGCTAAGAATACTAAGCGCTGCAGCCCATCGGAACAACGCTGTGTGTTCTGTTTTGCTACTTGATACAAAGAAGTCCTTGGCGAGTAGGATTTCGGAAAATTAACCACTCCGGATATTGATGTTTTTGCTCTGTTTATTTATTAGATCTTATTATGAATAAATGCATATAGATATTATCAAAATATATTAAAAAATTTGTTTTGCTGAAGTCAAAATTGATTTATATTTTGAAATAATGTATGAAACATAAATGGGCGGGTGGAGAGTAAGGGGGAAATATACTATGATTCCTATTATTCTGGAACAGAGGTTCCCAAACTGTGCTCCGCGTGAACTTTTCAGGGGCTCCGCCGCGCTTTAGGAAAATAAAGATTGTTTCAACGAATCTAACATATTTAAATCGAAGTTTTATTTTTCAAAAATGTGAACAGATTAGATTCTTTTCTAACAAAATATTTATGCATTGATAACTAACTATTCTCAAATCTCAAAACTCTTTTTAAAAAACTAAATTATAATTACTTTAAAATATTTCCGGTTCGAAATTAATTTGTACTAGCTCTCTATTTTTACGTTTTCCGATGAAAGAATGTGATAAATAGAGAAACAAACATAAATTTAATTTAAGAAAGAGAGAATTTGTATTCAGAAGGAAAATTTGGATAGTTGAATTTCTCAACTCCTCTCAGTGTGACTCGTTATCCAATAACTACGCTTTTCATGCTGAACAGCTTCATCACTTTGAAAGAAGCCATCCTGATTTGAACGATAAACCGCCTTATTTTTTTCAATATGAAGAGTAGTGTAATGTATGTATGCTTCAAAAGAAACTGTCACAATCCTTGTTAAAACAAATAAATATGAAATGTCCTGGACCAAGGCGCAGACATCACGGGGGCGAAATAGGCAATATACCCCCTCTTTCCACTGATTTAAATTTCTTTTCCTTTTGTCCTATTTAATCAATGTGTTTAATTAAAACTGAAACAAAACTCTAAAATTAGTGCTGGAAGTTTGCCTGGTTTGACCTCATCGCCCCCGTTAAATCGGCCCCTATAACCCCCTGGCCCTTACCTGATGGTTTAACGTGTCGCTTGAGCTCGTGAAGATAATATACTTAGAGCCTCTTAATAAAGCTGAGAAAATTGATATTGTGGAAAATTTGGTTTATGGAAAAGTTTTTAATTTAGTGTCCAATATTCCCTTATCAAATAACATAATTAAAAAAAATAACTAAATGATTGCGGACGTAAAAGAACAGTTAACAGCAGGGCCGTGCGAAGAGAAAACTGCGCCCGGGGCAGCGTGTCAATTTGGCGCCCCTCCCCCCCCCCCCCCTCCTTCAAAATTGATAAAGGGCAGAAACAGAAATAAATTATATTGAATAAATATTTTGCGTTTATTTTAGAACTTTAAAAGATTTAATTTTAATTCAGATATTCCAAACAACTAAATAACAGGAAAGAAAATTGCACTTATTTGTTAATGAGATCATGAGGCTTTGCGACAGATTTTTCTTAACCTTTCTCACATATTTTTCTAGCCATTTTTAGTTCTTGTTACTCTTTAAGCTGCAGAAAATGGGTAAAAATTGCTAACAACCAGATTGGAAACAAGCGGTCCCTTCAACTAATAAGTACTAAAAATCAAAATGAACAAAAAACCTGCAGAGCATAATGTAAAAGATAAAAATAAATTATAATTTCAGTACATTAATTACGAAAGATAACTGAAGCAATGTTTTAATTAATATAAAATATAATATCAGGCAAATACATTTACTTCCATTTTATTTTTCTTGCATTTAGGGTAACAAAATCGTTTATTATTTTATGTGTAAAGATTGTGACACACTGAATTTTATAGAAAGTAAATTCAGGTTGCTTAATCTCTCGACTCGTAGTAGATCTTAAGTAGTTTTTTATTATTTTATTGTTACTGGAATTCTTATAAAATATGTACGCTGTCTCCATGTTTTTGTAATTCCTTGTTTTCCCAAAGTTAAAATTATGGAGTAACTAAAGGATTTCTAAATGATCCATTTTATAAAAATTCTTATATAATGGTAGAAATAAGGTTTTCTCATTTAAAAGCTCGCTTAACAATTCAAGTCCATTCAAGTCAGCAATAAAGGGCAAGGTCCAGGCAATATTAACAGATTTTAGATTCACACCAGCCAGAAACTCAAATTCTTGTTTTACATTTCTCAGTTTCTCAAACCTCCAGTTCAGTTGCACGGTTATAGTGTCTCTACGTAACACGAAATCCTTCACATTCATATAAATTTCCACTTTCATCAGAAGCTTCGTAGTCAAATTGTTCTGCGAATTTTACGTTTTCTGTTTTGCTCAAATAAGGACTCTAACATTTACAGACATAACCAAATCTTCGCTTTCTTGTTCAAAAATTTCCTCTCTTATTGTCTGAAATGTGTTTTTTGGTGATTCAATCAGTTTGCTGGCGATCAAAACATTAACAGTTTTTTTCTTCTTTTTTTTATTTTTTTTTTCGTGAGATAATATTAACTTTTTCCATTTCATTTAAAATGCTGTGTCAAACTAGTAGGCCGTAAATTAAGGGGAATTTCTTTATTTGCTTTATTAATCTTTTTGCTCCTGAGTAAGTTTACTCATTTTACTTCATTTCTATAAGATCTTTCAGAGCTTTTAAAATCTGTGGCAATTGTTTGTAAACTGCAGATATAGCTTTATTTTTTCATGACTATAGAGTATCGCAATGTTTCTTTAAATAAACTGATAAGTGGGGCATAAGTATATCCCATCTTTCAGCAGAAGAGAAGAAAAAACAAACACATTTTATGCAGTTCCGGACATTTTTGGACATACACCAGCAGCACGAACTCAAAGTTTAGAGAATGTGCAGAACATGGTAAAAAATAGACGAATTTATTTACTTCGACGATTCGAGCTTACACAACATTATATTGGGAAGCCATATTTGCACCATATTACAACATTGAGCTCTGAATGATTGATATTGGTATTGTTTATGACGGCCGATTATCTACAAGTTGGATATAGTAGGCCGGAGTGGGATGGGAGTGTTCTCTGTAAGGTCTTTCTAAGGGAACCTAACCCGTATTTACGCAAGGTTCGAAGAAAACTACGGACAATTTCGAACGATTAGGCTGACGTGCGCGATTGGGTCGAACTCAGCACCTCCCGTCTACCGTCTTTGAGAACAGAGCCTCTCGTACAGCTGTGAATGTCGAGATTGTCGGACTTATCTTAAATTGCTTATCTTAAATTTCTTATGCTAATTTTTTTTCTTTTTTTTTTACTTGATGTAGTCAAGAAACCTTTCCACGAATGAAAATTTTCTATTTTCGGTATCGTATAATTTGCGTCATTTGTTCTTTGTGGGGTGTACTGGATTCCTAAACTGGACTGTGTTTAAAATTCAGTAACTTGCAAATGGTTACAATTATTAAAAGAAATTCTTGCAGGAGAGTTATGTAAGATATTAAAAGTGTTTTTACTGTGGTTCTCAGTTTTAGTTCCAAATAGCTGAGATAGATGGCAAGTAATAAGCACTCAACGGAGGTCTAAACTGAAATCCCCTAGCATCATACGAAGGAAGAAGGTTAAATATATAAAATAGGCCCCTAAAAATAAGATTGCATTGGAAAATGAGACCCACTCCATGCATTTAGCCTCCTCTTTTCGCATCAGTGTTGGGCGATTTCGGTTTTGGCCTTGATTGAGCACCTATGGCGCTAGATGTTGTCTTTATAGTGCTTGTGTGGTTATACATTGCTGTCATAATTGTCAATTCAGTATAAATTTGATTGATTTACACGAATATGGTTTAATAAAGTATACTGCTGTAACCTGAATTGACTATAAACCTGTTTAATTCTTCAACAAATCATCGATATTTATGTTGTCATGTGAAATTGTAAAACTGCAGTATAAGAATTGAAAAAGTCATTTGTAACGCGAGCAGCTAGTGGATTTGGTCTGCCCCTCGGCATTGCACTATCACTCTAAAGCGTAAGCTGAGTTCCCGAGGTGGTCATCCCTGCTTGCAGCGCCATCTATAGTTGCTATATGCAACTAAAGTAGGGAATCGAAGTGAAAAAAATACTGACATTTTACATTACCTTCCCGCAATTTTTTTTTTTAAAATAGCTGTCACCATTTACAGGTTATTGAATTTTAAAAACAGTCAGTCCATTTTAGGACACTCGGTATATGGAGTGCGATCGAACGAAATTGAAAAATACCTTGCTCTATTAATTTCTTCTACAATCGTTTTTCTTACTTCATTGGCAAGAAAGTTCATAATTTCATCCTGAATATATTTTGCCATTTGTCTTTTTCACTTTCAATAATTTTCACTTTAGCTCTTTTCAAATTTGCTGTCTATTATATGATTTAATTTTAAACATCTCTCAAATTTCTTTTAGCGAATGCATGCATTCCTGTGTTCTAGAGCATTTTTATGCTCAGGAATTTTAGGATTTAATTTCTTCCACATGAAAAACCCACAATCTGAATTGGCTAACTTTGGAGGGCAATCATGATAATTGGTGAATAGTAAAAAGAGAAAACAAAATATATTGATTCCCTTAATTAAGTTATCCAATACGCCACAATCACCGTTAATAATGTCTCCACTAAGTATAATTTTCTTGAACGTTAGTTTGGAAAATCGTAGTCCTTATGCAATCGCAGATTTCATGTAATCAGCATTTTCATCCTGTGCTGGACCTTTTTTTAACAGCAAAGTGATGACCGAATGACTATAAGAATGATCCCATAGTGGAATCAGAATAGGTTAGCAATTCATATTCACTGAGGGTGGCAGGTGGCAGAAACTTTCGTATACGATATGTAAAGGACCCGCAGAGTGCAAAAGTTTAAGAAACACTGCAATAAAATATCACAAAAGCATATTATAAAATCATCAGATCTAAAGGGTTCAATGAAAAGTAAATGTGAACAACGCAATAATTTTGAAATGAAAATGTACATTTGTACATACTTCCATTGGGAAAAATATTCCCGATATGTAAATGCAGTAAAACCTCCCTAAAGCGACCACGTTCCGTTCCAATAAAAAGTGGTCGCTCCGAGAGGTGGTCTTTTAATGGAGGTCATGTTTAAATCCAGATTTTAATTGTTAAAAAAGGTAACAATGTTATTAAAATTTATTTTTCACATTCGGAAAAAATATGAAAATTTAAGTATCAAAACTTCAAAACAAAAGTTAATTGCATAATTACTGCTGAGTTTAAAAAGGTTACATTGATGTTTGCTTTGATTTTACGATTTTATCTTTTATAACTTTTATTTCCAAGTCCTTTCGAACTTTAGTAAATAAATGCAATTTCTTTTCGGACGGGAACAAATAATGACGATTTCATTAATTTATTTAATTCTTTGAGAGGTTCCTGACAGAGTAGGGCAATGGAGTTTATTGACCGTCATTCTTAATTTGTTGCATAAAAAGGCAAGAAAGGGGTTTAAACACTTAAAAGTTACCGGAATAAAGAAAAATTCTAAACTTAGTTTGGAAGTTTGATGAATAATTTCGCCGGAATTATTTTTCTAAAAAAAACCTTCTTCGAGGAAAAACTGAATTTATTTCATTTTCTTCAAAGAAATGGGTCGCTCATGGAGGGAATTCAATTGTGATGGTCTCTGAATGGAGGTAAAATTAGTATTGAGCTTATAGGAATAAATTTCGTTCCATGAAAAAATGAACGTTAAGGGAGGTGGTCGCACATGGAGGTTTCACTGTATATACATTCAGTTTTACAAAAATATAGAATATCGAAGAGTGAAAAAAAAAATTCTAATGAAAATGATCGACGTCAATTAAAAAAAACTGAAATTGGTAGTACAAATTTGGCGCCCCTAAATTTCCGCGCCCGGGGCGACCGCCCCCTTCGCCCCCCCTTTCGCACGGTGCTGGTTAACAGCCTCTTCAGATGTACGAAATTTGCACTACAAATGCATGAATCTACTGCTGTCACTGAATTAGCAATTTTGTTAGTATTTTTCAGTCACATGAACTAATATCCCGTTCAGACTAGGGCAATTAAATGTCTTAAATTACTTTTCTAGAAATGCGCAACCGAAACTAGACTTGACTTCTCTATTACTATGGTGTTTGAGAACGATAACTTGATTTAAATTAAGTGCCTTACTAACGCTAGTCTGAAAGAGGTTTTATAAAGCTATCAGGATCATACAGGTTGTAGATCACTACAAAGCAACATACTAAGGGACGAAATATTTTTGGATGAAAACATAGAAAAGCACTTAAGGAAATATGAATGCACTGATGATGCGAATGCAATTATGGGCCACAATGCTGGAGACATTGGAAAAATTAAGAGATGCAAAGCACTGCAGCACCGCCTATGGAGCTCTTTATAAATACACGCTATCCCCGAAAAAAATGTCTTCTGAACTTATGAAAAGGTTGAATGCTGTCATTAAAAAATAATAAACTATATACAATCACGAACACTTAAAAGCAAACGGTTTAAACTTATGTGTGAAGTTATTGGAAACCAGCATCCCTGTTACTGCATACCGAAGTAAAGTAAAATAATAATGTCGAGAAATAGTCCAGGCAATAGGGAATTTTACCTAGCAATATTAATGGTAGTACTGGAAATCGGCTTACTTTAAGTTTTTTGGGTCGCTGAATCCGAATTTGTAACTTCCAAACGAAAATTTCCCCCGGCAACCCCCCCCCCCAAAATTTTGGTAAAAAGCCCCCCAAAAAAGGTTTTTATTAAAAAAATCAATTTTTTTATTGTTTTAGGGGAAAAGTATCTAGAAATTCAGAAAATTTGCGACCAATTAGACATATGACATTATGGCTTAAGATGAAGGGGAAGGGGGGATCTGCCTCGGAACGTGCGCGTGGTGCTGCGTGGACTAAGATGCGCAATTCCACTTAACCACTCACACATTTACATTCGCCCTCCCATCTCCCCTCCGAACTTTCCTTATAAGGTTTAATTTAAGTTTTTTGGGTCGCTGAATCCGAATTTTTAACTTACCTCCAAAATTCCCCCCCCCCCAAATAGTTGTTATTAACTTAAATTTCTTATTGTTTTAGGGGGAAAGCATTACGAAATTCAGAAACTAGACAAAATTTGCAACAAACAGGATATATGACATTATGACGTAGGATAAACGGGGAGAGAGGTGGCTGCCTCGGAACATTCCCCGCGCGCTTTTCTCAAAAACCAAATTTTTTCAAAAAATCAATTTTTTGGGTGGTTGCCGGGTGAAATTTTGGTGAAAAGTTACAAATTCGGATTCAGCGACCCAAAAAACATAAAGTGAGTCGAAATCCAGAACTAATATTAATTTTTCCAGGTAAAATCCCCTATTGCTTGGACTTTATAACTTAGTGCACGTATTCGCAGTGCATATTCAGAGGCAGCCCTACCCCTCCCCGTTCATCCTACGTCATAATGTCATATATCCTATTTGTTGCAAATTTTGTCTAGTTTCTGAATTTCGTAATGCTTTTCCCCTAAAACAATAAGAAATTTAAGTAAAGACAACTATTTGGGGGGGGGGGGGTGGAGGGAGTTTATAATTCGAATTCAGCGACCCAAAAAACTTAAAGCAAACCTTATAGAGAAAGTTCGGAGGGGAGATGGGAGGGCGAATGTAAACGTGTGAGTGGTTAAGTGGAATTGCGCAACTTAGTTCACGCAGCACCGCGCGCATGTTCCGAGGCAGATCCCCCCTCCCCCTTCTTCCTAAGCCATAATGTCATATGTCTAATTTGTTGCAAATTTTGTCTACTTTCTGAATTTCCATATACTTTTTCCCTAAAACAATAAAAAAATTGATTTTTTTATTAACAACCTTTTTTGGGAGGCATTTTACCAAAATTTGGGGGGGGGGGGGTTGCCGCGGGAAATTTTGGTGGGAAGTTAAAAATTCGGATTCAGCGATCCAAAAAATATATAGTAAGCCTTTTTCCAGAACTATCACGAATTTTGCTAGGTAGAGCCCCTATACGGTCTCTATTGCCTGGACTAAAAGAGCGTTTACACGATTGTTGCAACTGCAGAGGTGATATTAGAAGAACCGTAACTCTGAACTCGCAAAAATTTTAATTATTGAAGATTGTGAATGCTAATTGCATATTTGCCTAATTGAATTTTTATTATGCTTATCAAATTGAAATAAATATAACTATCAATGCAATAAAAATCTGTCACATTTTCCGATGCATTTTCAAAACGAGTCCTCTTTTAAGATGAAACCTGTATTGGTCGGATTCCGAGGAAACGATGATATCGATTGCGTCTCTCTTATTAAAAAAAAATGCAAAGAACACTATATAAAACATATAAATATACAAATAAATACTAAGGGGCATCTGAAAGCTTTGAAAAATTTGTTTAAAATATAATTTTCAACAGTTGAACAGAAAAGGATTTGGACGACTTTAAATGTGTACTGAATATGTTCAGCGTTATCAAAAAAATCACCCAGCTCAACTCAATGAAAAACGAGGTTTTCATTCATTTGATATCTCATAGCAAGTTTACTTAGAATAAACCAACAATCGGTTATTTGGTGGTACCAAATGAAAATATTTCAATTCGAACCAGAAAGTTTTCTTAAAGTAAATAAAGAATCAATTAGAAAAAAAAATAAGTTACGCAAAAAACTTACATAGTTTTGAATATAAAATTTCTGGACTTAAATAATTTATAAACTTGAGTAAAATTCCTGGTACAGTTAAAATTTTAAAGATCTTACTTTAAAATCAACTCCCATCACATTTTTTATTTTGTTTGTCCGATGAATTAAAAACTTTGTCTTAAGAAAGCAAAATTAGTTTTATTGGTTTTTTCAACGGCATATGCCTGTGAAGTAAGATTTTCGACTAACGCAGCCACCAAAACAAAATACAGAAATCTTTTAAATGCAGAACCAAACATTCACCTACAATTAGTATTACAGTACCCGAATATAGACATTTGTGGGAAACAATCCAATCACATTAAGCGTTTATGAGTTATTGCTCGACACTCTAATAACAACAACAAAAAAAAAAAATATTGTAAGGCAAATGTTACGATTTCTTCAGTGTTGGAGGTTTTTTAAGTATGTAAATTTTTGACATTTCAATCTGTATTGACGGCGGTTGAAAATAAATGGCGTACTTCGGTAAAAGTTTCAAAATATAATTTTATTTCTGGGAGAGAACACAATTAATTAAATTACTATTCATTCCCTCTTCTCGTGCTCGGTAGCAAGGAACGTAACAAACATTACTTAGTAACAGAATAATCTAGGGCAGGATCCAGGGACTCCGTCATAGAAATTCATTCTAAAAAGGGCTCCGCGAGTCAAAAGGTTTGGGAACCACTGCTGTACAATATTAGAGCTTAAATACTTTTTTTGTTAGAAATTAAGCCCTGCTAGTCAGTAGAGTTGTTATTAATATTAACAAGTGAAAAGGAATAAAGAAAGAAATATATCACCAACTCTTCAGACTGAGACGGAAGAACTAATTTTATTTGTATATTTATTTATTTTTAGGTGAAGATTGAACGTGGCCAATATCCCAGGCGCAATTTTCTTTTATTCACAAGATTCATCTACAAGATTTCCACTTTATAGATATTACCTTTTTTAAAAAGAAAATCACAGAACTTATTTTAAACATGTGTGCTATTTTCAAATACATTCACCTACATCACAATAAGAAATCTTTTTTTTTTTCGCTTTCCAAAAAAAAAAAAAATAAATAAATAAAATAAATAAATAAATAAATATATACATTAAGGGGTACTATGACAAAAGCGCTGTGATATGTTTCTACCTTTGCTCTAAACTTAAACTATAAAATATTTTTTTAAGATTTTTATCTGTAATACAAAATTTTAATGATCTTCAAAATTATCAATATTTAAAACAGGATATGATAGTGCTGTTTTTCTTCAATAGTAAATTATTGCCTTGAAATGCATTAAAATTGTCTCAATAAAGCTAACAAAGCTAATTTTGTAAAGCCACATAATTTGAAGAATAATTCAATTTTCACTTACCTGTTTTTACTATACACTTCCATCTAGTATACATAAATCATGCTACACGATTGTAAATCTGCAATATTTTTGTATTGTCTTTTATATTTCTAATTACGCCTTCAGAAATGTTTTAATTTAAATGGTTATTTTTGAAACAATATATATTAGTATGAAACGTATATAATACTAGAAAGGTAGCCCGTCAAAAATGACGGAAATTTAGATATAAAGATATATATAACTCATGTGCAAGAATATGAGTTTTCTCGTTTGTTCCGCAGTGATAGATGAAAATAACACATTTTAAGAACGAAACACATTTATGAAAAACTGTGTACAGTAGAAGACCACTAATCTGCACAGTTTGGTTCCAAGTGTTATGCAGATTTGAGGCTCTTTGCGGCCATGTCTATTCAATCTTTGTTTAATTTTTTTTTAATTCATATATTGGAGAATTTAGATTGTTAAACCTTAAAAATAAATAAATTACACACTTGAAGTAAATTAAAAAATATTAAATTATCGTATACGATTTCATGAAATGGTATTATATGGTATTATATGCGTGTGCTTCACGATCTTGGTTACGACTTTGGCGAAATTGGCTGCAACTTGTCATAATTCTAATAATGTGGGCCTCTATAACAAAAAAGTAGCCAGTTTTTAGTAAAATTTGTGATATAAAGTAGTTTTCAAAAACTTGTGTAAAATTGCAGGCCGTTCTCATGTTATGCCAGTCCTAGGAATAATATTTCTAACACTGAAGAGTTTCCATTTATATGTGGAATTTAGAAAAGCTTCTCCAAAAGAAAGGTCCTGAAATGACATTGTAATTCCTCTAACTTCAAAGTTTAATCGGACCCTGATGTTGTTTACTGAAATCTAATAACTACAGTTATTTTGAATATTACAACAGAATTAAACAGCTAAACTTATTTAACTTAAACTCGCTGTTACATCCCGATGTTATTTTTCAATTCCTACTATTAGCTCACACTCTCCCTATGTTTATTTATTTATTTATATATTTATCTTGTTCAAATTTTCAATCGTTAATAAAATTACTCATTATTCATCCTATCAAGTTGAAATAATTTTTTTTTAACTTGTACCGGATGACAATTGATGTTAATACAATTTTTTCAAATATTAATTAATTAATTAATTTTAGTTTTGCATGGGAAACAAAATGGCGGCCATTGATTATTGAAGGTCAGTGAAAGTATTTTCATTAAGGGGTTACCATAGCGGGGAGCCTGTTCTGTCGCCAAATACCGCCAAGTTTGTCGCCAACTTGGTGATATATCGCCAAATTTGGCGACCAAAATGAGTCGCCAAAAGTGATGCCAACTTGGCGATATCGCTAATATTTCGCCAAATTCCCATAGAGTTCCATTGTAAACCCACTTGCTTATAGAAAATCAACAAATTGAGATATTTTAATGCAACAAAAACTAATATTAGCTTAAGGGATTATAATAAATTTTTCTTTGATGGCCTAAGTAGGAATTGACTTTAAAAACAAAATTTTTATATTACTTGTTTAGTAATAAGATAGAAAATTATTTAAATTTTTCAAATCATGCACATTTATAATTTTTTTCCGTCTTTAATAACTAAATAATGAAAAAATATGCTTTTGTTATGATCTCATAAATATGACAATAAAATAATGTAACTAAGAGACATTTCAAAATTAAATCTTTGTGAATTCAAACCATAAACAAATGATACCGCCTCCATTTAACTACTATGACGTCATTAGAATATTGTCCATTGATTGTTGGAGAACTTACTTTGTGAATGATTACCTCAATGATTTAATATTTTTTTACGGTTCACGATGAATGAATCACTTGTGTTTGTTTAGGTTTATGGAATGATATATTAAGCCGTGAACATAATTTCAACTAAAATTATCCAAGGATATATGTATTTTTAATCGAAATTAAAAACAATTCTTTGATCTCGAAATAAAAAGGGTACAGATATCATATTCGCCCCATATTGGCGCGATTTTTTTTTTTGTCGCCAATATCATATAGGCAACGGGTACTTAACTTGCGTCCAAGGGCTTGATGTAGTAACCCGAATTATGTTGTTTATGCTGTTGATGTTTTCGCCAAATTGGCAACCGAAAAAAATCGGGCACAGATGTCATATTCGCCCCATATTGGCGCGATTTTTTTTCGGTTGTCAATTTGGCGAAAACATCAACAGCATAAACAACATAATCCGGGTTACCACATCAAGAAAAATAACGATACTTTGGCGCCAGTTAAGTGGCCGTTGCGTATATGACATTGGCGTCAGAAAAAAATCGCGCCAATATGGGGCGAATATGACATCTGTACCAAAAATTGCGCCAATATGGGGCGAATATGACATCTGTTCCATAAAAAGTTTTAGTTTGTATAATTGGTTATTTCTGTTAATTATTTATTTAGGTACTTTTCCATTATAGCGCATTTTTAAAAAAAAAGCTTGGCGTAATTCGGTCATCAGAAAGTGAGATATGTTGCCAAAATATATAAAGAGCTATGAAAACAAATCTAATGAACTTTTATTTTTGTTTACATATGCACTTATATACATAAAAAAATCGTTTCTAAATATATATAATATTTTTTTATATACAAATTACGGCACAGATTTCAGATATGAACCGGGATACCTAACTGGCGCTAAAATGGTGTTATTTTGCATGCTATAGTAACCCGGCTATTGTTTTTTATTTATTAATAAATTGTTTATTTACTTTTATTTTCTGTTTTCAAATTATATAAACTATTTTGTTCTATAGTTATTATTCAAACTTTTATTTATTTATAGTTATTTCCTTTTCAAAATGATAGCAAATAATTTAAAAATATATAAATAACTGGTATTCGAAAGCGAGATTTCTGCCGAATTGGCGTCAGAGAAAAATCACGCCAACCCCGATGCGTATATAACATCTGTGCAAAAATTACTTCTGTTTCTTTATAAAAATGGGTAAATAGCTTTTTTTAAATTAAATAAATTGTATACATATGCAAAAAATTGCTTGTGAGTATTAAGCAGTAAATAGGTTGACAAAAAATACGTTGGCAAACTTCTTTCTCGCCAAGAAATTTTTCTCCGAAGTATTGTACATAAGCAATGATTGCTAGAAATGCATTTTTAATTATGATATGCGCTTTTATGTTTCACAACATTTATGCATACTATACCGTGTGTATAAATGCTACAGTTCATATGCAGGGCTACACAAAAGAATTCGTAAGGGTTACTGAGTATGAGAATAAATTGCTTAAAGGTGGTTTTTAAAGGAGTTATGCAGTTTTACGCTGAACTGCATTTAGTTTACTAAGAAATGTTTGTAGGATATAGATAAAATGATATACAGGGTCACGCAAAGAATTGGATACATATCCGTCTATGGATGATAATATCTGGAAATATGATTTCAGCAGTTTTAAGAGTAGTTTAAATTAAATTTTAGCTAAATAGTGGCATGTAATAACGGTACTATTGGCTATGGACGATAACTGCTGAAATCAATTTTTAAAATTTTTTATGCGTTTTCTAAAATGTTTACTTAGTTATCTTATTTACCTTATTTCCCTAAATAACGAAATTTTGTTAAAGCATTCAGGATGTGTTGGAAACTGTTTCATATTCAGTGCTTAATGCATGATTTTTCTTTCTTCTTTAGTCTTATTTTGCATTTATGTTATTCTTAATTTTTTAGTCTTATACTGCTTTATAAAAACTTTGGCACAGTTGTCATATATGCCCCATATTGAAGCGATATTTTTTCGACGCCAAAATGGCGAAAACATCAACAGCATAAACAACAACATCCGGGTTACCATATCAAGCAAAATAACGACACTTTGGCGACAGTTAAGTACCCGTTGTGTATATGACATTGACGTCTAAAAAAAATCGTGCTAACATGCGTATATGACATCTGTGCCGAAACTTTAATATTTAATGTTTCAACTCTTCGCTCCACTCACCTTGCATATAGTATAAACTATAACACAGATAGCGCAAATAATAGACAGTTTTACACTTTTCCACTGTGGGGATGTAGGGTCTTCGGCGTTTTTTTAAAAAAAGCTTGGTGTAATTTGGGCATCAAAAAGTGAGATTTGGGTAATTTTTCGTTATACGGATACCATTGCCGCCAAGCGTAATAGTTGGCGCAAAATGAAAATCACGTGAATTGAGGAACTTGAAAAATAAAAGAAAAAATATTGTCGATACTAAAGTGAGCATTTAAAAAATATAACATTTGAAAATTCCAGACTTTTACGAACTATTTTATTAAATCACAAATATATACTTAAAATAATTGAACAAATAACTATTATAAAATAAAGCAATAAAATAAAACTCATATTAAACTGCTGGCATAAAATTACAAATATCTTTTAGCATTTTGAAATAATTGGCGCATTAGCATACATTTTGGCATGGTGTCCGTATAACGGAAAAATATTGAGATTTGTTGTCAAATCATATAAACAGCTATGAAAACAAACTCGATGAGCGTTTTTTTTTTTTTTTAATGTTTATTTTACATGTATATTATTCATGTTTTTATGTACAAATTACATCTGTTTCTGTATAAAATTAGAGAAACAGTTTTTTTATGTTAAATAAATCGTTTAAATATCGAAAAAAAATGCGTGTGTAAAAATAAAACAGTGGATAGGTTCCCGGAAAATATATTGCCAAATTTCCTTTTTCGCCAAGGCACCTATAAAGGAAAATTATCAAAAGCACATTAAAATCGCGCAGTTAGGAGCTCATACAGTACAGCGTCGTCTATTGGCGGTTATTTTATTAGTAGCATCGGGAGGAAGATGTAAAGATGTACTTTAAATTCTCACTCATAGATTTTGAAAAAATATCTTAAAAGAGCGGAGTTTAAATTAAATTTTGATGACCTCCTTTATGAAAGATTAATGTTTTTAAATGGGAATTTCACCAAATCAGTCAGCCATCGCCAAGTTGGCCAACATTTGGCGCTACTGTGGTAACCCTGCATTAGTATTTTTCAACAATTACTCATTTCAATGAGGCGGTCCTACCGGAATCGTGAGGGACACACAGAGACTTGGATTTTATATAAATAGATGGCATTTTGATCAATAAGGGACTTTTGCTACATTATATTCATCTATACAAAACGAACTAAAATCTCAAGGGATTATTATAAAATCATTTAAAAGCACTTCATTATTTCTACTTGGGGAAATGATCTTACACGAACTCCTTTGTAACTAAGAAAACCGCCTACAAACAGCATTTCGGATAATGCCTCTAAAATACTTTAAAAATTATATTAACTTAATGTAGAAGATAAGCGGGAGTTTATTTTTAAACATCCATTTGATACAAGTTTTCGATATATGTCGAAATAATTTGAAATAGATATAAAAATCAAAAAGTAAGTTAATTTTAAATGAAAAACAAATCAGATACATAGTTAAAATTTGTATACAATTAATTTTGTTACAGAACGGTAATAATAATATAAATTGAAGGAAAGACGCTTTTAATTTTAACAGCATGCCAAAGTGTTCAGGCCAGGAGTCGAACCGAGGATCTTTATTCAAAAAGTGAGCTGTACTGCACAGCTCTGACTAAAATAATTCACTCATACAGACAGCTGACATTATCATCTCATCAGAGATCTGCAGCTCTACAGATGAAACGTTAAGACATGAAAGTCTATTAACCTTCGAATAATATGCGTAATTACGAAATTATTACATTTCAATCCTGTTGACAACAGAAAAATTGGAACGAAACTGTCGAAAGAAGCTCGTGGACCCATGAAATAAGAGTCCTTCATCGGGCCGGGTTACCCGCTTTTATCCGTACTTGACCCCATCAGGGGTTCGGATCGGGTCGGATTGGCAATACATTTTTCGGATCTGGATCGAATCGAACTTCTACTCTTTTGCTGCAGATCAGGTTCCGGTCAGGTTGACTTCCATTGTTACGGGGTGGTCAGTTTTGGGTTAGGATTTCACTCTTCGCTTCGGGTTCGGATCTAAAGAATGTCCAAAATATTTTTCCACGTTAAAAATCTATATACAATGGCCGGCAAGCTCAGAAAGCGGACACATCTATTTACCAAACACTTTTCAATTCGTAGCACACTGATATATTGAACGTTTTTACGTCTGAATAGTGGACACCTCACAATATACGCATATAGTATGTGCATGTGTGCATAAATTATCACAAATACGATATATGCGTTTTTGTTTGTATCAGAAACGAAATGTTGATAATATTTTTCATATTCCGAGAGAAGGAAAAATGATTCATAACTGTACCGTAAGAAAAGAATAATCTATTATTACATTTCTTATATACGTATTATTTTTCCAGCTGTAAAGTATTATGTAGTATAAACTCATTCATATTCAAATACATATTTATTTTCATCTGAAACATAACTCTGCTCAAATGTATTGTGAAAATCCCAATAACCTGACTTGCATAAAACCTAAATCTGACCCACAAGAATTACTCCAGGGTGAACCCAACACACAGAAAGAAAATTAGTATCACTCCGATCCGAAAAAAGATAATTACGAACAACCCGATTCGATGCAGGACTCTATACAACGATCCCGATATATCCGCTATTGACAGGTTTTACTGTAATTGTATATTAATATATATATATATGTTGATTTTTCTATATAAAAGATTTAATTGGTCTTAGAAATGTAGATTACTCTACATGACTGTTTTAAAACATGAATTACTTTTCTTTCATTTCGGATTCGGGTCATGTAATCATCCCATGCAGGACTTTACGACCAACTAGACGCGTTTCACTTACAAGGAGAGGGTCCGAGGTTGGTCTCACGGAATCCAGCGCCCTTTGTACATTGATAGAGTATAGTCAATACATAAACATATCAACAGCATAAAGTGCAATATTCAGGGGGGACCGTAAAAAACGAGTCCCAAAGTTGTCCCATTATTGACTCTTCAGTATCTATATAATCGGATAAATTACACTCTATTGTGAGATCCTTGATGGTACTGTTGGCAGCGCGCCAGTCTTTAAATTTTCTCTGTGATCTCTGCGGGTTCTATACTCGACGGGGTACTTTTTTTTTCAAGGCAAAATAATGATCAGTTATTTTCGAACCACAATTAAAAAATATATATCTAATTATTTAAATGTAAGACAAATATTCATAAAAACATGCTTCTGCACGCGCGCACACACATATATATGCTTATTTATTTACAGAGAGACTTCCGTTTTATGGATCTAACGGGAGGGAAAAGTAAAAGAAAACTGAATTATTCAGTCGACAAAATTTTAATTTTATTCACATTTATTTATAGACTTTCCTATGAATAGATCCCTGTTGTTCTCAGCGAAGTAAATTAAAATACGATATATAAAATTAAGATATGCTATTTTATTTTTATCTTGTTAATTTAAAGGTTATAATTTTTCAATTTTTTTTCTTTTTTTAATTTTTAAAACATAATTATTTTCTTATCATGGGATCTCATGTTTGGAATTAGAACAACTGTTTTCGATTAAAAATCTTCTCAGGGGCATTTTATTACGTAGATTTGCAGGTGGTTTTAAAGCAAAACAAGTACACTATAGAAAATAAACAGGGTGGGTTTTGATTGTTTTCTCTTCTTATATGGAAGTTTCAGCAGCCATCTGCTGCAAAGCGAATGAGGACGGCATTTTATTTTTAAAGTTTTGCGGTGATTAGACGTTGTTCTTTATTATAGTGTCATAATTAAAATGAAAAATGTTATTTTGTAAAAAATGTCTAGTGAAGAAGCTTCTAAATTTACAAATATTGAAGAGCGAATTTCAGAAGACTCAATTCATAGCGAATCATCAAAATTGAGATTAAAAGATGCAGTCGTGTATTACGAAAAGTAGGACTGGGCGATGTAGAAATTTCTTAAATCGATTTATCATCCATCCAACATCGCGATTTAGTGCTAAATCGCGATTTAACACCGATTTTACATGTTAGAATATGGAAGCCTATTTTTTAAGTTTTAGTAACAAAATACGATCTTTACGTGCCCCCCCCCTCCCCCCCCCTGTATTATTTAGTATACTTAGCTTTTAATTTGTCAAATAATTTTGAAAAGAGGTATATTTTACACATAAAAAAGCTTTGAATGTCCCAAAACACTAGTTTTTTTTTTTTCCATTTTAAAAATTAGTGACCTATTGTAATACATTTTATAAACTCATTCTATAAGAAGTAATATAAAAGAAAATGATTTTTTTTTGTCTGACTTGTTATGCATGCTACAATTTAAATTCCTTAAGGGGGGGGGAAGGGGGTGCTTCCCCTAGCCCACTCAAATAGCACTTCATTGCTAACAGCCTACATACACTTTTTTTTTACAGACACAGATTTAAAAAGTTACTGATGTAAAACAGAAGCATATTAAAAGACTTCAATGATGAATTTAACTATTCATTTACCATGATGAGAAAAGTAGTAAAAAAAGGGGGGGGGGGTGAGATATGAGAAATAAGGTGCAATTTTATATCTTTTTAACTTTTAGATTAAAATAAGATTTGTTTAACATAAATGCTGACATTTATATAGCGGATGGAGAAGGATTGAAAGTGTGACCCTTGGAGCACATCACTGAAATTGCTGATTTTTTTTCATGGTTGTTGCCATCCTTTAAGATTAGTAATAAAATATAATCTTAAAATATATCTCCTTTTAATTATAACAAAATGTCAAAAAAGCAAAAATTCGCAGATCTGCAGAAAAATCTAATGAATGCCTCCTCCAGCCCTCCCTCATTCTGCTGTAAAAATAAAGTTACTTGACTCATTACAGAACTTTATTAAAGTATTTTTAATTAATTACAAAATAATAATAAATTAAAACTAAAATATTCCCATAATACCTAAAGATATGAAAATTAATTTTTCATGAAAATAATGCATAAAAATATAAACTAAAAATGGATGAATTTGGATATAAATAGTGAATCAATTTCAGCAAGATACTCAATCCATGTGACTGGCATTGAAATCGGATGTCAAATCTGATGCATGACTATTTTAAAATATTTTAATTAATCACAGAATAATAGAAAATAAAGAATATGTATTAAAATATTACCCAAACATGTGAAAAATGAATGTTTCATTAAAATAATGCATAAAAATAAAAAATTAAATTCGATGAATTTGGATTTTAAATATGAAACTTTATTCTTTTTTTTCCAACCATAAATACTCAATCAATTTCAGGAAAAAAATATTATTAGTAAAAGAAAAATATTTAATGTGGATCACGGGCAAATAGTGATACACAAAACAATGCATGATTATACCTTTAAAATAATTTCATTAATTACAAAATAATAGAAAATAAAAAATAAATGTTAAAATATTACTAAAACATGTAAAAAATGAATTTTTTATCATAAGAATGCATAAAAGTATAAACTGCAAGTCGATGAGTTTGGATTTTAAATATAAAACTTTATTATTATTATTTTTAATCATATAAATGCTGAATGAATTTCAGGAAAACAATCTTTTGAAACAATGCAGGATTCTACTTTAAAACATTTTAATTAATTACAGAATATTGGAAAATAAAAAATACATGTTGCAATATTACTCAAATATGTGAAAACTTAATTTATCATCAAAAGATTGCATTAGCATATAAATTGAAATTCGATGAATTTGGATTTTAAGATTTAAACATTACTTTTTCCTTTCAACTTTCCACTATATAAGTTCTTAATTTCTGAAAAATACACATTCCAATCTCGTAAACTCTGAATCTTGTTTACAAAATAAATAAATAAATACCAATTCTTACTTAAATCGTTTTCTTAAATCGCCTTTTTCTTAAATTGGATCCTGCTAAATCGATTTAACACCAGCTTGCCTTGTTTTCATTAAATCGTCTTTTTCTTAAATCGGAAAGCATGGAGGCTTGCGATGTTTGCTTAAATCGGATCGTCCTAAATCGATTTAACACCAGCTTGCCTTGTTTGTCTTAAATCGGAAAGCATTGAGGCTTGCGATGTTTGCTTAAATCGGATCCTCCTAAATCGATTTAACACCAGCTTGGCATGTAAGTGGTAGATACATCAAAGTAGATAAATCGATTTTCCGATGTTAGCTCTGAATCAGTATTTTGTTTTAAATCGATTTAAAGCCAATGGCTAAATCGCGATTTAAGAAATGGCTAAATCGCGATTTCAGATAATGGCTAAATCGCGATTTAAGAGATTGGCTAAATCGCGATTTGACATTAGCTAAATCGCGATTTCCGATTTTAGCTTAAATCGATTTAAGACCAATGGTTAAATCGGATTTCCGATGTAAGCTTTAAATCGATTTAAGAGTTAAATCGATTTAAGGCCCAGGCCTAACGAAAAGTTACTCTCTGAAAATAATTTAATTACATCAGTGTCTCCAGACACTATTTCTTATGAAGCCAAGCTTATCAGGAATGAACTTTTTCACAATACTCTAGAACTGTTTTGTGATAGAAAACCTATAGTTGAAGATGACTTACCTCACATTTATACAGTGAATTTCTTAACAATTGTTTAAAAAATTACGTTGGGCAAGAAAATGTTTTGTTCATTATCGACTCCTGGGCAGGACAAACACGACCAGAAATATATGACGAAACCTTCCAGGATAAAGATAAACAAACTACTTGTACAATTAAAGTCATTCCTCCAAAATGCACAGCTTTGGTTCAACCATGCGACGTTTATTTTTATAGGCAGGTGAAAAATATGATTAAGCGGTTACAAAATTGTAATTGTTTAATTGAACAGAAAAGAGAAATTAATTCTCGCGAGGATTGTATAAAAATACATTCAATTGTGCACCATCAACTCTCTTCATTTATATTTTGTAACATGATAAAATACGCCTGGCATGAGCCGAAACTTTCACAAAAAAGAACCATATTTATGAATGTCAATGAAGTGTGTTTTCCAAACGAACTTCGTAAAACGCCTTGTTCCTGTAAAAAATACTTCTTTTATTATTTATGCACGCTGTCGCAAAAGTTTCTGTTTCATATGTTTTTATGATAATTATCACCCCGGTTCCTGCCCGTAATCAGAACCTCAATTTTAATAGCACACATTTAATTTTTAAGTACATAGTATAGACATAAATGTAAAATAAATGTAAATAAGTGTAAAATAAGTGTACGTAATTGTGAAATAGATGTAAGTAATTCTAAAATAAATATAATAATTCTAAATAAAACTAAATATAAGATTTACAAAAATGTTTAATGTAAAAAAAATACGTATCTACTGCATAAGATTTATGTTTTATTTTTTACTTTTCATTATATCCATAATTTGCAATAAAACTCTCACTCTCTCTGTAAATAAATAAATATGTGTGAATGCGCCTATATTTATATTTGTCTTACATTTAAATAATTAGATATATATTTTTAATAGTGGTTCAAAAATAACTGATCATTATTTTGTCTGAAAAAAAAAAAAAAAAAAAAAAAAAAGCCTCATCGGAGCATCGAACCCGCAGGGGTCCGCGAAGCAGAAAATTAAAAGACTGGCGCGCTGCCAACTGTACTATCCAGGTTCTCGCGATTGAGTGTAATTTATCCGATTATATACTAAAGAGTCAATAATGGGTCAATTTTGGGGCTCGTTTTTTATGACCCCCCTGAATATTGCACTTTATCCTGTTGATACGTTTATCTATTGACTATACTCTATCAATGCACAAAGGGTAGCTGAATTCCACGAGACTAACCTCGGACCCTCTCCTTGTTAGTTGTAAATAAAATTTCTTTGCGCTATTTCATTCCCATTTATCAATGGTCAATGTCGTTGATGTATAACAAATCAGTAATGACGGATAAAAAAAAAATAATTTTTCCTAAAAATTCAGGATAAGTGAAACGAAAACGGAAAATTATGTGTCAAGGAGGATAAATACAACATATCATCGTTATTACGATATGAATTTATTCAACATGACACGAGTATTCTTTTTACACAATTCTTATTCAAGGTATGGCATCTACGCGAATTGTATCATTATAATACTTCATTTGAATTTTACAGAAATGTTCTTAGAATTTATTTCTTTAATTAGACTTGCTCATTTTATACCAATGAACACCGCATTTCTGAAACTAATAATTATAAAAAAAATTGTATTCCGACTAGATTTTGGTATTCACTTCGTTAGTTTTCCATCGTATCTTTCTGCAATTGTTATCAGATACTTTTCAGATTTTTTTTTTTTTTTTTGAATGGATAAATAATGTGAATCTCAGTCAAATAAAGTAATGTATCTGTCACGGCAAATGTAACAAACCTGTGATTATGTATATTTACCTATGATTATTCATACTCACCACTAAACTGGTAAATGTAATAAATTATTGAATACTTATCAAATTTAACAGTTAGTTTTTAAAATCACCAACTCGTAATGGGGAGTATAATAAAAGTCCATAACTTTACCTAAATTCTAAGATATCTAATGAAAGTAAAATACAAAAGCGGAACTGTTTTGTATAAGTTCTAATAATAAAATTGTTTTCTTTATTCAGGTCTTTTATTTGATAAGGCGTAAAAGTTATCTAGAAATACTAGCTATTAATTAATTCAAAGTTATGTATTGTTTAGATAAAAACGAAGCATTTACTGAAATAACAAGTTATTACAAGTTCAATATTTTATTTTTAGCAGTTTTGATCATTTTGTATTTTTCAATACATTTTACGACACAAATTATATAACTTATGCTACCTTCTAATATATCTGCTCAAAGATATCTAATGAAAGTAAACTACCAAAGCTCCGCTTTTATTTAATTTTTTTAATTGAAATATTATTTTAAGTTTTAATAGCCATCATGACTTTCTTCTAATTCTTAACAACGAAATTTTTAGTGTTATCTGAAAGTATTCATTTTTCGGAATTAAGACCTCGTTACTCCAAAAAATAATCCGAATTTATTACATTTCCCATTACGAGTTGGGTATTTTATAAACTAACCTGTAAATTTAATGAATTTAATAAATATTCAATAATTCATCACATTTATTAAGTTTAGTGGTTATAATGAATAATCACCGGTAATTATACATAATCACCAGATTAATCACATTTACGGCAACATATCTATCAGAAAGAATATTATGATACGTAAAACACGCTTTTTAATAAAAAATAAACTGTGAAGTCAGGGCAGAATGCCTGAAAGAAGACAGAGACATTATTTTACAAGTCTCCATAATTACCACTTAAATAAATTTTATTTTTAAACTCTGAAAACCTAAAAATACTAAAACTGGGAACAAAGTAGCGAGAAAATTCTTTTAACTTAATATTCGAAGTACAAGATGCACATAATTAAAACAGAGATTTCTAGACGTCAATTGTAAAATCTCCATTTGAATAAAATGCAACATAAGTGGTTCCAAACACTATGAAACATATAATTTTACTTAGACTAAACACTATATCTAGACTATGGGAAATACAACTGATACTTAAAAAAATCCCCATTTTCGCCATCAGTAGTACAGACTGATTTTATGCAGTCAAATAGACACAGGAAATGAATGGGTATAAACATTTTTAAAAGAATGTTTCACATGATTGACTAACATTTTGTACAATCTTAAGTTTCTGTGCCTATTTCAGTAGCGAAAAATAACAGAACAAACGTTTCAAGAGATTGTAGAACATTTTAAGCGACTTCAGAGCACTCCCTCACCTGTTAAAGGGAAACGAATAATAAGTCGATTATGGAAGATCGTCGCTGACCGTGGTGATATCTCGGAATCTTTCTAGGCAATCTTTCTAAAACAGAGAAAATTAGTGTGTTTTTACAGCCTGCGGAGTGTAGACGAGGATTGACGAGGATAGCTCGTAAGGGGCAGAGCCTCCTAAGATACATAAAATTTTGCTGTTTTCGGTTATGGGATTTTTTACAATTAAGTCGGCACCCCTGATTTAATTATGGCAAATTTGTATACTTCAAAAGAATAGAGTTTTCAAATTGCGGATGCTGTAGAAAAAAATATTTAGGTAAAAATGTCTCTTCTTTGCTAGGTAATTTGTTTCAAAGTATTGTATACTTGCTACGTTTATAACGCATAATTATTTTTCGGAAGTGATTTTATCACAAAATTTTTATATGAGGATGCACAATATTCTCCAATAAACACTGTATACTTGAAGGTATTTCTTTAAAAAATTGCCAATTTTCTGAGAAAAACTAGGCAGTGAAAGCAACTGAATTTGCCATTTTGAAAGAAGTCTACAATCCAAGAATTGTCTTTGAAATCGGGTTTGTTACGTCTTCTTTGCATGTCTCTTTCTTGAATTATTATCACGTAGCTATTCAGATTTTTTTAAAAAATAGAGTCGTATGCTAGCTTCAGTCAAATAATGCAACATCTCTTTCAAAAAGGAAGACCTGATTCACAAAAATTCACTCGAAGAGAAAAATGTAAAATAGCACGGTAGAAAAATGTAAGATAGATTCATGTATAACATAAGACTGGATACTTATTACAAGGGGGGAAAAGGCAGGGTTATATATTTTATTTATGAAGCTCTTTCAAGAATTCTATACTAGAGAACAATGTAAAGTGAAAATGTCTTTAAGTAATTTAATTTCTAATATACTTTTTCGAAATTTCCTTTATGCTTCTAAAGGCTCAATAAAAAAATTATTCAATACTAAAAACAATAGTAATGTACAGTAATCAATAGTAATTCAATAGTAGTACTTTTTTGTTAGATTTTTTGGTTTTACAATAAAAATTTATTTTTAGTATACTTTATGTAGCCATGTTTTTATTATTATTCTGCATGTAGCACATTAATAAGGAATTATTTCATTAGATGTAAAATAGCATGGTAGAAAAATGTAAGATAGATTCATGTATAACATAAGACAGGATACTTATTACAAGGGGGGAAAAGGCAGAGTTATATATTTTATTTATGAAGCGCTTTCAGAATTCTAAACTAGAGAACAATGTAAAGTGAAAATGTCTTTTAGTAAATTAATTTCTAATATACCTTTCGAAAATTCCTTTATGCTTCTAAAGGCTCAATAGAAAAATTATTCAATATTAAAATCAATAGTAATGTATAGTAATCAATAGTAATTCAATAGTAGTGCTTTTTTGTTATATTTTTTGGTTTTACAATAAAAATTCATTTTTAGTATACTTTATGTAGCCATATTTCAATTATTATTCTGCATGTAGCACATTAATAATGAATTATTCCATTAGATGCAAAATAACATCGTGCCAATATTGTTTGTATTGGTTGTATCTTGATCAATCTTGTCGATAATAGCAAGAAATATCTTGCACTATTTGGAAGTTAAGATTTCGCAGCATTGAAGATTCGAATAAAAAAATCGATAGAATTGGTTCCCACTTTCATTTTGAATATTTCCAGTGCTTTTGCAAATTGATATTCAGATTTCCTTATCAAATGTGTAATGTACATCCAATATTACTCCAATAGTGGCATTTCATAGCAAATATTTAAAATGTTCTGGATGTATAGCTAAAATTTATTCAATATAAGTATATGATTTGATGTAATTTCAATTAATGCAACAATTGCACAATATTGTGTCTTAATGCAACGTGTGTTTAAAATTATAACATAACTTTAAGAGGTGATGATACATGCTAAAACAAATACTTTTTATATGGGAAAACAGAGTCTCAATCGACTTCTTCAACTAAAAATATTAGGTGTCTTCACCAACCCTAATCCGGATTTTCGTTCATAACTGTAATACTAAAGATATTTCATCAAAACTTACAACAGACTAACTTTGCTTTTTGTAAAATGTAATGGCACCTACAGAAATACTGGAATTCTGATGTGAATCGGCCAGGGATTTCCGTATGCGGCTGGTTCTGACATTAAGGGGAACTTTCAGTTTAGTAATTAAAAAATAATAATAATACTTCAAATTGTTGTATTTAAGTTGAATTTCCAACATTTTTAACACTTTCCAACAAAGTTGAAAAGTGCTATTGAGTTGGGTTTGTCTGGCCGTCTGTCCCTCTGTTCGCGCTCTAACTTTCGTAAATAAACTCGGATTGCCCTGAATTTTTTGGATGTTATTGACGTTTACCATAGCACGTTTCCTATTTCAAATGAAGTTTGTAGCATTTTTAATTCATTTACAGGAACGGTCAAAAGTACTCCGTTACATAACGGCCAATGTGAAAAAATTGTTTCAAATTATTTTTAATGATGTTATACTCTTTCAAACATAATAAAACTTATATGCATTTATGAAGTGCACTAAAATATGCATCCTGTGGAATATGCGGTGCAAAGAATAGTTATTATTCATTTACAGGGCCACACAAAATAATTCCGTTACATAATGATAAAGGGGTGGAAGAAATTGATTGCGGTGTGTGTTAAACTATTTCATACATAATGAAATTTATATACGCCGCTCAGGTTTACTATAACTTATTTCATGTATAATACAAAATGCATAGCATTTAGAGGCACACACAAAAGATTTCAGATACTATAGTGTATCCGAAATACTGTACGTACATTAGCGATGATTGCTGGAAATGCATATTTAATTATGATATGCGCTTTTATGTTTCACGATATTTATGCATACTGTATGGTGTGTATAAATGCTATATTTCATATACAGGGCTATACAAAAGAATTCGTAAGGATTACTGCGTATGACAGTAAATTGCTTAAAGGTGGTTTTTAAGTGACTTATGCATTTTTACGCTGAACTGCATTTAGTTTACTAAGAAACGTTTGCAGAATTTAGATAAAATGATATGCATGGCCTGCAAAGGATTGGATACATGGCCGTCTATAAATCATAATTTCTGGAAATGGGATTACAGTAGTTTTGAGAGTGTTTTAGTTTGAATTAAATTTTAGTTAAATAGTGACGTGTAATAAGGGATATACAAAAGTATTCAAGTATGTTTCCATCTATTAGTATAAATTGCTGAAAGAGAAATTTATACCTGTTAAGCGTTTTCTTGCTAAAGTAAATTTTTCCATTATATAGTATATATATATCAACCTACAGATCAAATAGAGGGCTATTCAAAAGAATTGGAATACATATTTGGCTATGGAAGGTAACTGCTGAAATCAGTTTTTGAAATGTTTTATGCGTTTTCTAAAATGTTTACTTAGTTATCTTATTTACATTATTTCCCTAAATAACGAAATTTTGTTAAAATATTCAGGAAGTGTTGCAAAGTGTTTCATAATCTATGCTTAATACATGGTTTTTCTTTCTTGTTTAAGTTTTAACGATGGAAAAATTATGATCCGAGGTCATGGTCTGAAATTTTTTATTTAAAATTTCTTTTCCATATAACCATATGTAGGTGACACATTATACAGTATATAATTATTAATTTAAAATTACTCTAAAGTAGACTTACAGCTTCTATAATTGATAAAAAATATTTTAACCACCCTTAACACGTTATTTAAATTAATAAATGGCGCACCCAATTATCAGTGCCAGTTTCCATGATACAACAATGCCATGGAGGTGACATATTATAAATTGTGCATAATATTTTCTAAACTACGAACAGCATTCACATATGCTACTTGAATATAAAAAAATAAATAGAGCAATTTAAAGACACTTAGGAACGGAGTTCTGCTACTTTTAAAACTGACATAATTAATGAGGCCACGAAGTTGACATTCTATAAAAGTAAACTATTGTAATTAAAGTTTTAAACTAAAACCACATTAAATAATAACTTAGTTTATCTGTATTCCAAGTTCTAGGTTATGCTTCCACGGTAGATTTTCAAACTAATACTGAAATTCTGTGAACTGGCTATAATTCTAAGGTGTCTATGTCTGTAATTTTTTATTAAACATAATTTTTCAAAGCTTTCTTTTAAAAAGTAAACAAAGTGCATTCATTTTTTAACTTCATATATTTTGTACGGTACTTTTCCTTTATCTTATGGGACATAGTTACATTGTAAAGTAAAAACAGGCATGGACAAACATGCCATAGGGGTGACATTTAGTATGGTTTAATTCAATTAAAATAGTTTTAAATCTCAATTTTATGCTAAAGTGTTTTTAAATGTAGGTTTTAGATGTGCCTTCATAAATCATCCAATTAATTGAACCAGTGGCGCCCAACTTAACACATACAATTTTTTACCCTTAGTGTGTATGTGTAGAGGGAGAGGGGGGGAGCGAATGACTAAATATAATTCGAAATTAAATTATGTTTTTTCTAAGCAAATTTTTAAATTATTATAATATAAATATAATTTTGTAAATAATTTTATTAAATTATATTCTTATGAGTTCTTCCTTATAAATACATTAATATATATTTTAAATAACATTGGAATCGCTAACTGTATTGAAAGTGCACAAAACTAAATGTCAAAAAAGCATACATTTTAGTCACCTAAGTGCTTTATTAATTCAAAACATCAAAACAGATGGCAAAATCTGCAGGAAATTTGTTTTCGTGCGAAATATAACTATACATCCGCTGAAGGGGTTTTCAGTGCTTCTGTAAGTGTAATTGATGTCCTTACCATTTTTCGAAAAAAATTATTTTGAGAACGTTAATAAAAACAAATTTCAAATCAGCGATTAAATAAATAAAAAAATGAATTACGAATTAAATCAACTGGAATTTAGTGGGCGGACAGATCAAATTATTGGGTGAGCTCGCACCCCATGGGGCCATATATGTTGGTGCCACTGAAATGAACAAATAATTGCATAAAAGTGCAAAACATTGATGGGGATTTCCACTTAATTTCAGAACAAATCGTGCACTGTTATTTACCTTCTGAATTTTAAAGCGTCTATTTCAGTGCTGTTTGGATCTGAATGACATTTCTAGCACTAATGATTTCATCACTTTTCACAAATAGAAAAATAAGTAAGACTTTTTTAAATTTCGCTAAAATATCAATATTACAGTTATGAACGAAAGCCTGCTTCAAGTGAAGCACATAGTAGTTTTCGCTAAATAAGTAGATTGTAGCCCTGATTTTTAATACAAAAGTTGATTGATTCGATATACATTAGAAGTTATTACAATTCTGACCATAGATAAACAGTATATAACCGGTATTAATTTACTAGTACGATGGCGCTATAGCAGAAAAATTTTACAATTTATGTATATAAAAATCAAAATTTGTGTGCATGTTCTTTATACAAATGTAATTTTTACCGAGCTACATATGTTTTAGAACTCGGCAAAAAATATTGGCTACTTTGGAATATTTTCAGACAAACATTTAGCACCTTTTTCCACCATCTTCCAAAATTTAGCTTTACACAAATCCATTTGTTTGTCAAATGCACTTTTTCTTTTCTATTAATGTAAAAAGAAAATGCGTGGTGTAATATTCAAACAAATGTCCTTTAGGATTGATTTATTTAAATTCGAAGTGAAATTTCAGTAAACATGTTTAAACAGGTATTTATTGTTTTTAATTAGTCAATGAAAATTCAGACTCAGTAGCTATATTTTCTCTTCCGAAATTGACAACATTGTGAGATGACAATGCGCATTTTTCGTACATAAAATAAAAAATCTTTATTTTATTTTTATTATAACTCTTTATTAATCTTTATTATACTTTACTTTTCAGTAAAGTGATCTTCAATTTTTCGCTATTTTGCAGAACCCTACTGTTTTAAAATATTTTTAATTTTTCCACTAAAAACACGATGCTTATCAAATGCTTAATCATGATTTCAAATTTTCTTCCGCTATTGCTGAAAAACGGATATTAATGCAACCATTATTTATGGAACGACATGAAAAGCTATATTTAATTTTAATTTTTTATTCCCGTATATATTGTATTTTGTGAATGTGAGCAAAATAGATTTCATATGTTTTATAGGAAAAGATTGATCTAGGAAATAGAAAAAAATAAATGTATATAAGGAAAAGAAATGACTGCATATGTACTATTTTAATTATTTGAAAAACACATTTAATGCAAAAAGTAGTTATTTGTCTCTTTAAAATGTATTCAATCTTATATTATATAAGTGATACTATGAACACTTAAAAAAGCAGTTTTATCTATAATCTTCCTATCAGGCATAAAATAACACTTTACGCCTGACACTTTATGCTTAAATATCATGTTTTATTTTTTAGTGCCAATAGCTACATGCATCATAAACGTAGAAAATGAGTTTACAATCGAAGAAAATTTAATAACTGATTCAGAATGTCTATAATTATATGTTTTGATTAAAATCAAACTACAGGAAAATGCTTACATGCAATTAATATATATATATATACCAATTGGAAAAACACTAAAAATAATAATTAGTATTTTATAATTGTATTATTAAACAACAACAATAATTACGATAAATACTGTAAGTGTTTATAATCAGAAAACAGAAAAAAAAAATCAAACAGCACATTATCTCAACAGATTTTCAGCAAATCTCAATGGAAAACAATTCCAGCTCAATCTTTTTCTATATAACATAAAACTATTTAACTCTTAACCATAACATACAAACTCAACAGGAATAAAATATTAAAATTAAATAGCACTTAACTTTACGTTCCATAAATAATCACTTTAATAATATCCGTATATATTAATCCTAAAATGGCGGACGCCTTTCTCTTTTCTTAAAAAAAGTGTCGTAGACTTGTTGTTCTGATTAGCTGATGAGTAATACGAATGCATAGAATTAGAGATAGACTGAAAATTCGATTTCGTTTTCGTCTCAAAATCTGAGTTGCGCCGAAAGTTCGTTTTCGGCAAAAATGCTGCCAAAAATTTTGCTGGACCGAAACTCGACCGAAACTATATATGTTTCAGAAATCTCATTTCTTCCTTCGGAAATTTTCAATATTACCCATTGATTTGAGTTGTATCAGCGCAAATAAGGCACTATTTATTTATTACTATGATCATCACAAACAATGCTCATCAACTGACATCATTTTTAATAAGTTAAGTTTCATCTGAATATTAAGAATGTGTAAGTTTTTTTTAATATATGTGTTGTGATTTGTCATTGTTTTATTAAATATGAACATGGAGTCTAGAATTTAATATTCTCTGGATTATGTATATATTTTTTTAAAACAACTTTCTTCTTTCAAAATTCAACAAATTTCTTTTTAAACTGGCATCTCGGCTGCCAACACGATTGCTGTAAAATTTACAAGCTACTATCTTTAGGAGTACTGTAAAATTTCTCAAATCTGGGTAAATTCGCGTTGCTATTGTTTGTTGGACATTCGCGTTGCTATTGGCTGTTGCACGTGGCAGAAAGAATTCTATTTTTACTTCACTTGTTGCTTAAATTCGATTTCACAGCATCGGTGGTTAAAAAATTACAAAAGAAAGCGCAGGAAAAAGCGCAACATTTTTTACAGCGAAATTTAAAAGGGTGCAGGAGCAAAAAAGTTCTAAAATAGCGATTTTTGTGAAATTGTTAGGATTATAAGCTTAAAATTATTCATGGTGGTTACTTTTAAGATGTAAATACTCGTTAAGAACACTAGCAGGGATGACCAAGCTAAGATCGGTCAAAATTAGCCTTGTGTTCCATTCGATATTTTATTCTCACTGTACCATTCATGCTGTTTAGATACAATTGGCATGATCCTGAGACATAGTGACACAAAAAGATCCACTATTCGAAATTTTTCGAACATGCGATCTAACCAATGCTCTTCTCGAACCCGATAGAATACAAAATTTAGCCAAAATCGTTAAAGTCGTTTTATAGATAAAATTAGCTTGACCCACGGTAACCCAAAAAGCAGCCACTAACCTAAATGTATCGAACATGTGATTTATCCTAATGGTCTTCTCGTGCTGGGAAATGATGTAATAAAAAATTTTGTTAAAATCGTTTGAACCGTTTTTTAGATACAATTAGCTTGACCCACAGTAGCGCAAAAATTACCCACTAATCGAATTTTCTCGAAACTGTGACATAGCCCATTCGTCTTCTCATGCTCAGAAACGATGTAATACAACATTGTCAAAATTTTTTGAGCCTTTTTTTTAGATACAATCAGCTTGACTCACAGTGACACAAAAATGGCCTACTAATCGAATTTTTTCGAACATGAGACTTAGCCCAATGGTCTTCTCATCCCCAAAAATGGTTTAATACAAAATTTTGCCAAAATGTTTTGAGCCGCTTTATACACTGACGGGAAAAAAATCCCAACCCCAAGAAAGACTTGTGTTAGATAAACGAAATTTGGTAGGCGTGTTTATACATCTGAAAGATGACATCGATTCAAATTTCGCGCTTCGCGCATAAGTGTGGCGCTAGTGGCGTCACTCAGAACTTGCAGATCAGGTTTACTTTAAATGCGTGCTGTAAAGTTCGTGGGCGTCATTTAGCTACGAAACGTGACGTATTGAGTTGATGTTAGCCAAGAATGCCTTTAACAAGACGAAGAAGCCACTGTCAACAGCTCCCCGAGTTGGAACGAGGTCGCATATTCGGGCTACGAGAAGGTGGATTTTCTTTCTGCGATATTGCATAAACACTTGGCTGGAATGTATCCACTGTGCATGATTGTTGGAAACAGTGATCAATGGATGGTGCTGCATCAAGAAGACCGGGTTCCAGGCGGCCACGTGCACTCCTGAGAGGGAAGATCGCCGTATTCGGCGTACGACTGTGGCGCATCGTACTGCGTCTGCGGCAGAAATTCGAGCTGTAGTTGGTACCACAGTTACACAACGAACTGTTAGAAATCGGCTACTTCAAGAACAGCTCCTAACTAGGCGCCCTGTAGCGTGCATTCTACTGACTCCAAGCCATTGCCGTTTGCGACTCCATTCGTGTCAAGCCAGAGCTCATTGGTGGGCGGAGTGGAGATCTGTTGTGTTTCTTTTTCATCAGAAAACACAACAGATCTCCACTCCGTCCTCCAATGAGCTCTGGATTGACACCAATGACGTCGCAAACGGCAATGGTTTGGAGTCAGTAGAATGCACGTTACAGGGCGCCTGGATCGGAGCTGTCCTTGAAGTAACCGATTTCTAACAGTTCGTTGTGTCACTGTGGTACCAACTACAGCTCGAATTTCTGCCGCAGACGCAGTACGATGCGCCACAGTCGTACGCCAAATATGGTGATCTTCCCTCTCAGGAGTGCACGTGGCCGCCTGGAACCCGGTCTTCTTGAGGCAGCACCATCCCTTGACCACTGTTTCTAACAATCATGCACAGTGGATACATTCCAGCCAAGTGTTTCTGCAATATCGCGGAAAGAAAATCCACCTTCTCGTAGCCCGAATATGCGACCTCGTTCCAACACGGGGAGCTATTGACAGTGGCTTCTTCGTCTTGTTAAAGGCATTCTTGGCTAACATCAACTCAATACGTCACGTTTCGTAGCTAAATAACGCCCACGAACTTTACAGCACGCATTTAAATTAAACCTGTTCTGCAGGTTCTGAGTGGCGCCACTAGCGCCACACTTATGCGCGAAGCGCGAAATTTCAATCGATGTCATCTTTCAGATGTATAAACATGCCTACCAAATTTCGTTTATCTAACGCAAGTCTTTCTTGGTGTTGGGATTTTTTTTTCCGCCAGTGTAGATGCATTTAGCTTGACCCACAGTGACCCAAAAATTACCCACTAATGGATTTTTCTCGTGACTTAGCCCAATGGTTATCTCATGCCCAGAAGCGGTATATTACAAAATTTTGTCAAAATGTTTTGAGCCTTTTTCTAGATTCGATTAGCTTGACACATGACCCATTGTGACCCAAAATGACCCACTAATCGAATTTTCTTGAACATGCGATCAAGCCCAATGGTATTCTCGTGCCCGAAAATGATAGAAAGTGAAATTTCGTCAAAATCGTTAGAGCAGTTTTCTAGATAAACTTAGCTTGACACACAGTGACCCGAAATGACCACCTAATCGAATTTTCTCAAACATGTGACTTAGCCCATTGGTCTTCTCGTAATCCAAAACAGTAGATTACAAAATTGTCAAAATCCTTAGAGCTGTTTTTTAGATAAAATTAGTTTGACCCGAAGTAACCCAAAAATGACACATTAATCGAACTTTCTCGAACATGTGACATAGCCCAATGGTTTTCTCGTGCCCTAAAACGGTTGGATATAAAATTTAATCAAAATGAATTGAGCCGTTTTATAGATATATTTAGCCCTGACCCATTATGACCCAAAATGACTCACCAATCGAATTTTCTCGAGCACATGACCTAGCCCAATGGTCTTCCCGTGTCCGAAAATAGTAAAATACAAAATTTGGTCAAAATCGTTAGAGCCGTTTTTAAGATAAAATTTACATACACACACATACAATTTTTGCTCGTATTATAAGAATATCTAAAAAATTCGAAATTTAAATGGCTGAAATGAGCGGAAAACTTTCTAAATTACTGTTTCTGAAAAAGTTGAAATTTAAAATTGTGAAATGAGTGCAAAACTTTCTAAATTGATATTTATTTAGAGTATATTAATAGAAATTTGAGATCTGACATGGCTGTTACTTTTAAGACGTAATTTCCTGCACAGAACTGTTTTATTTTATCGAAATTTAAAAGAGTGTAGAAGCAAAAATCTTTCTAAAACCGTTTTAAATTACGATTTATTTGGAAATGTTTGGGATAGAAACTTCAAATTTAACAGGGTTGCTACTTTTAAAATGTAAATGATCGCATAGAATACTTTCTAAGAAAGAAATCTAAATTTAAAAGGATGCAGGAACAAAATAATTCTAAAATTGCTATTTCTGCTAAATTTTTCGGGTTATAAGCTTCGAAATATGCATGGTGGTTACTTTTAAGGTGTTACTTTTAAATACTCTTTACGAACATTATCTAAAAAATTCGAAATTTAAAGGTGTGAAAATGAGCAGAAAACTTTCCTAAATTACGGTTTCTAAAAAACCTTGAAATTTAAAAAGTATGAAATGAGCGCAAAACCTTCTAAATTACGATTTATTTGGATTAGTTAAGAATAGAAATTTGAGATTTGGCACGACTGTTATTTTTAAGACGTAATTTCTTGCACAGAATACTTTATTTTTTTCAAATTGAAATTTTAAAAGAGTGCAGGAGCAAAAAACTTTTTAAAACCGTATTAAATTATGATTTATTTGGAAATGTTAGCGATAGAAAAGTCAAATTTAACATGGCTGCACTTTAAAAATGTAAATGCTTGCACAGAACAGTTACGAAAAAAAAACGAAATTTAAAAGAGTGCAGGATTAAAAATGTTTTCTAAAATTGAGATTTTTGAGAAATTGTTATGATTATAAGCTTTAAATTATGCATGGTGGTTATTTTTAAGGTGTAAATACTCGTTAAAAAAAAATTATCTAAAAAATTCGAAGTTTAAATGGGTGAAATGAGATGAAAACTTTCTAAATTACGAAATATTTTTAATTGTTGAGATTTGAAGCTTGATATATGAAATAGCTGCTACTTTTAAGACAGAGCAGTTTTTAAATAATCAAATTTTAAAAGGGGGAAATGAGCGGAAAATGTTCTAAAAATCATTATTACTTTCGAATCATTTAACCGACCGACGTTAAAACTTCTTTCAGAATAATACTGGTGACTGCCACACGTGTTTGGTTCACGTCTCTGCTTTAAACTGGGATACTTTTTTCTCTGTACGTCTGTCGATGCAGTGCAAGGAATACAAACATTTCAAAATTACGATATCTTTGAATATTTTAATGTTATAAACATGAAATTTTACGTGATGGTTAGCTTTAAAATGTTATGGCTTGCTACGGTCTTTCTAAAAACATCAAAATTTAAAACTCTAAAATGAACGAAAAATGTTCTAAAAATGCTCTAACTTACAATTTTTCTGAAATTATACCCAAAATTATATGACTACAGACATACAAAGTTAAAAATACTAAAAACAATTAAAAGTAAAATGTTTTGGCAACATTCCATAGCCCTCATCACTATTCGAACATAGTCACACAACATGCAAGAACAATGGAGTTATGAATAAATAGGAGGAGACATATAGTGTACTGTCTACCAGTTGCGAGTGAAGTAACTGAGGAGGTTGTCACAAGATGGCGGCTGCTTTTTTAAAATCGGATCTTCAGTTTCCGATTACCGCCAGAGCAAACGTTCCACCAGTAAAATTGAACAGAAAATTTCGTCTTATTTAAGTGCCTTATTCATGGAAATTTTTCTCAAAAATGTCCTAAAAATTTCTATTTGTTTTTACTGGTGTCAGTATGCCTTGTAAAACTGTCAGTTTGTTTCCCTGGTTGTCACAATATGGCAGAAACGCAGAGCCTAATTACCGCCAAAGTGAACTCCTACCAGTAAAAATGAAAATCTGTTTCTACGATTATTTATGACTGAAATGTTTTAATAATAAGGCGTTTAAATTAGTTCAAAATTTCTATATAAATCTACTGGTGGAAGTTTCCACCAGCGATAAGCAGCTTCTGCGATAGCGGTTACAGTTGAAGCTTCACTATTTTAAGGATATGTCAGTTCCTTTTTATTAATAGTTCCATGGCAAGAACCAGAACAAATGAAAACAGTTAAAATTACGGTTTAACCATGATAGTATTTTCCGCAGGAACCTGGGTAGCTTCGTTAATTGGGGATTCAGCCAAAACTGTCATCCAACCCTCAAGGAAGACACGACTAATGTATACGGAGTAATTACAGTTCACAATCTGCGCGTTCTCAAAATCGGGAACACGATCAAACTCAAGTGCATGAGCGAGCAACCAATCTTGAGAATTTGAGAATTAGCAAATTGTGAAATCTAATTGGTCAGTATACAGTAGTCATGTCTTCCTTGTGCGTTAGACTGTTGTTGACTGTTTTGGCTAAACCACCAATGGAGGATATTCCAAAAAAGGTTCGAGTCTGAAAAAAGTCACGTGATACCAGTAATTTACCCAAGGAACATCTAACTGATAAGAAGGGAAGCTACTACTGCTTTGCCTCATGAACTGTTTCATTGGCTAGCAGGGATTCACATTACGCGTCAACGGAGCCTTCCCTTCTTTACGCTAGAAGTTTTTACCTTGACCAAGTGATCAAAACGGAGATAGAATATCCTCCATTAAAGAAGCTACCCGCACTGTTAAAAATATTGTGAAGAATTACCTCTGTTTTTAAAGGCTGTCTATTCTCTGAGCAATGAGAACGCACCGAAGGTTTTTATGTAGCGTTCTCATTGGTCAGAAAATAGATAGCCTTTAAAAACAGAGGTAATTTTTCACGATATTTTTAACAGTGCAGGTTCCTGTGGAATATACTATCCTAGTTAAACCGTAATTTTAACTGTTTTCATTTATTCTGGTTCTTGCATGTTGTGTGACTCTGTCCGAGTACTGATGAAAGCTGTTAAATGTAGCCAAAACGTTTATTTTTAATTATTTTTAACTGTTTTTAGCATTTTTATCTATGTATTAGAGATGGGAAAAACAGTTACTTTTGTTAACAGGTTCCATCATTACACCACTAGCTTGATAACATGTTACAATAACCTAATAATTTTTTAACACCTTACCAGAGGCTAAACATTTGTTGAAATTTGCACTTTTAGGGTCTTTCTTTAAATTTAGGTCTTTTTTATAGATTTTGGTTAAGTATTTGTAGGTAAAGAACATTTTTTGAACTTTTGGGTAATATTTTGTTTCTTTGAAATATTAATGTCTGAAAAATGATCTAAGCTCACATTTAAAACGTAGAGGTAAAATTTACAAAAAGTCAAAACAGGTTTTCGAACTTCAGCAGTGTACATAAAGACACACTAAACAGAATTATAGATTTATTTAAAAAGTTTAACATTAGAGTCTATATCCAACATGATTCTTCTTTTATAATTACAGCATCCTACTTTCTTAGTCCACCTAACATAAGTCTGAAGATATCTGTACATAAAGGAATAGTACAAAAAAAAAAAAAAAGAATTTCTTTTTAATAGCTTTTAGCATTCAAAACTCTCTAGGATTTAAGATGTCCCTAATTCAAATGTCATTCAATGTCTAGAATAATTCTCAATTTTTTAAGGTGAAAATTCATATATTCAAGCAAATGTATTCCTTATAAATTCATCTGCCTAATAATTAGACTATTCGATAGATATCTCACACGTATTCCTAAAATGCACAACTCTCTCTCCCTCCCTCTCTGTATATATATTTTGAGCGTTCCTTAATATGAGTGGTTACAAACATACCCCATTTGACATTAAAAAAGGATGTTTAAATATCTATAAAAAAGACCAAATTAGAGTTCTTATATATATATATATATATATATTGCGTACAATATTTAGTCTCACTGTTTACATATCGCTGCGACCCGTAAGAAAAGAGGCGTGTCTTGCAAATATTCATTTTGCGTTTTTTCCCCACTAGCAGGTCTGTTATAAGTGCGTCTTGCTACACAAACAGTTTCATAAGTGTATCTATGCGGAAAATCACTTTATTACGTCATATGTCCATTTGTGACCACAGAAGAGGGGTAGATTGTGTGAGGAGGTAAAATTACCCAATCCTCTAAACCTCATCCTACGTCTTCATTTTTAAGGGTTTTATTCTTTTATGCAAGTTTTTATTCCAGTATGCAGAGCTAAGTGCCATAATTTCATGTTACAGTAAAATCATGGAAATTGTCCTTTTGCCTCTCCTGTGAAATTTACTTTTGTCGAGATGTGTCACTTTTCTTGTGGGTGAGCGATATATTAAATTAACAAAATTCCTCATGCTAAAATAAATATTTACTCTATGTATTCCCAAGCATTTTTTTTCTACATTTAAAAGTATTTTTTGTTTTTTCTGAAACACTTCACTATTTCATATGTGTCACTTATCGAATAATGGTGCGATGCAATCAACTGTGTATTTTGACCTATCTGATAACAACATCCAATAACATTATGGGACATAAAAAAATATAATAAAATCTTTTAAACTTAATTAGGTTTAAGGCAAAATTTGTTAATTAAAACTTAACACTTTCACGATATTTCCACTTATATGAACAAATAGCTTTTAACATATTTGACAACAGTGATTATTATTTTTTCCAAATTGATTAAAGCATTTTTAAAATTTTTACAAATGTTCTTATAAACTAAGAATCTTATTGCTTTAGTAAAATTAATTCCAAGAAAAAAGTTTTTTAGCAGTCATAGTTATGACAAAAAGTGCGATAAATAAATAAATAAATAGCTTTACCGCATCCGTACCTAACATCAACAGCACATCTAATTCAACAACAATCGAAAAATACTTTACCTGACCTTAAACTATCCTCAAACCACAAAAGCAAAAGCGCGATACTAGCTTACAAATTACCTCAAAATATCCCCAGCCACGCGAATCTAACTTACAACCTTGGGAAACTTTTCCTCCCCTCTCGATAACGTAAAATTCTCAGATTCTAATACTACCAGTCTAGATAAACAATAAATTCAAAGCAATAATATATTTTTTAAAATAATATAACTGCTTCATAGCTGTGTATTACAAAGTAACTATATTCTCTCAGAGACAAGATTAATTTTTTTTTACACATTCTACATTGAAATAACCACAAATTCATGCTGAAGCGAACATAATATTTGAATATTTAACAGTTGCTATAGAATATTTGAAGCTGACAAATAATTATTACTGATAGATACTTTTTATTCCTAACAACAGAATGAGGAGAAAAGTTCCCAGCAGATGCATTTTGATTGGACGTTGCACGTCTCTATTTTTGTTAGCGGGTGTGAAAAGTGATCGAGTAATAAATGAAATGAAAATAGGTGTTCGCTTTTCTTTTCATACGTAGGACGGTATTTAGCGATACGAGTTGACTTTTATTTTTCATACATAGGACGGGGTTGACGTTTGTGTTTTGTTTTTTAAGCTGTAAAATTTACTTGATTCTTTTGTAATAGTGGATTTTTTTTCACTTTTCCTTAGAATGTTATTAAGAGCTAGGAAAAAAGATTTTGCGATTTTATTTTCATCGCAATATAAAATTAAAATAAAGCTAAAATATTTTTTTTTGTCTTATTTTCAGTTTTTCGCAAGGGAAATTGATAAATAGTTATAAAATTAATAGGCAGTTTCTGATATTCTGTTACTAAAAAACAAACTTTAAAGCAATAACAGTGTTTTTTTAACTGTTATGTTAAATAATGCCCACCTCTATTATGCATGTCTGTAGTCATATAATTTATGTATAATTAATAGTTATCCAGACGTAATTATGTATGTATTTTTAAGTTTTCTAAAATTGCTAGAACTAGAAACGTAAAATTCGATATTGTAATTTCCTTTAAAAACGTACATTCATGTTTAGAAAGTTTCTAAAATTTTTAAATTTGAAAGGATGAGATGAGTGAAAAACATATGAAATTAGGATTTATTTGGAATTGTAAAGTACAGAAACTTGAAATTTAACGTGATTGTTGCCTTTAAGGCGCAAATATTAGCACAGAACAGTTTTATAAAATCTCGATATTTAAAAGGGCGAAAAACGCTTTAAAACTTCGATTTTTGTGATACTGTTGGAGTTAGAAGCTCATTCTATAATTCAGTCACATATTAAAAGAACATGCTCGTTCAGGACACTTTCTAAAATCCAAAAATGTAAAAGGGTGAAATCAGCAGAAAACGTTCTAAAATAACGATTACTTTAGAACTAATGAGTTTCTCTTTAAAAATAGACTATGTTTTACTTCTTTATGAACAACTCTCCATGGGTGTAAGAGTGCAACATGTTCCAAAATTCGAATTTCTATGATTATCTTAAATTTTATATGCTCGTTACTTTTAAGACGTAGCTGCTCGATAAGAATGTTTGTTATAATATTCGAGATTTAAAAGGTGAAATGATTGGAAAATGCTCTATAATCATGATTGACTCAGAAACTATGGGGCTAGAAATTTTAAATTTGACATATATGTGTTTCTACTAGATTGTGATTCCCAAAGAAAAGTTTTTAAAAGAATTCGAATTTTAAAATATGTGGAATTGAAGGAAAACGTTCCGTAGTAATATTTTTACGTGACTTTCCTGAAATTATCAATCAAGTTTTACATTTGGTATAGTTATAATGTCCAGCGCAGGAACAATATGTTATTTTTTTTAATTGAGATTTTTAAAGAATTGAAAACAGGAAAAAAACAATCATTTGTCATGCCAGTGTTAGATACAACTTTTCTGAGCAATAAGATAATACACAAGTACGATTAACTGCTGTAATTAATTAAAATTATAGTAATCGAAATATGTTATATTAGTTATAGAAATATGATTGCCGACTACGAAAGGAATTACGTTATATTTAGACTTTAACCACACAAAAAGCAGTATAATTTATGCTATGTAAAAACACACTTAAATGCCACTTGGCATATTATTATCAACCATGCATGCAAAGCCGCGGGATTTGCTAGCATATAGTAATATTGTTTTCATATTATTCACCTAATTTATATATAGATTTTAAATCTATTCAAGTGGATTTAAATATTTCCAATAATTTATATAAATAAAAAATAAAAATGTAGTATAAATTTAGTACATGGAGAAGAATTTTAAATGTAATATCACTTTATACAGATATGAAGTTAGTAAATAATTTAAATGTTACTGACGACTTAAAAAAAAGTTTATGCTAAATGTTTTTCATCTATGTGCTCGAGTTGTTTAGATTATTGAATTTAGAATATCTCATAAATATGCATGTATATTTTAGAAGCTGTGGTTATCTTTCAGTAAAATGAGTTTTTTTATTTGCACTCAAATTGAAATACAAAATTTTTTCCCGCTTTAAAAGCTTCAAAATAAATACACCTTACAAAGCAATTCTGAATCCTCAGTTTATTGCATTTATTATTCTCAGTTTTATTTATGCAAAATATCTCCTTCGTTTTTAACATATATTATTGCAAAGTATAAACTGATATTTTCACAATTAAGGCTGCTCCTTACACCGTTTCCGAATTCCTCTCGGTAATGTTAGTTTGGCGCCTTCTTATATTTAAAATATCTCTTCAGGATATTAATATTTTTTATTTGTGTTTTATGTGTGCTCTTCAGGATGTCTCTTTTTTCCTTAGTTCTCAAAGTATTTCTAAAATCTATGCTTAATTTAATATTATATGTATTATATAAGCGGGCGAAATTTGAGTAAAATTTTAACGCGCCATATAAAATTAAGTATAGATTTTTAAAATATTTTGAGAACTAAAAAAAAGGAGACATCCTTTAAGAAGAGTACACAGAAAAAAAAGTTTAAAATATTAATTTCCCGAGGAGATATTTTAAATACAAGAATGCATCTAATGCCCACAAGTGCTCTACCATTTAAGCTACGAGGACGATACTCAGCTTAGCATATCTCGCTCATATATGTTGGTAAGGCTGAAATTGCAGCAAGGGATGGAACAGTCTTCATGAGAACACAATCCTGCGGCGAAACATGAGACACAAATAAACCCAGCAATTCAAGCGTAATTTCACTGCTGAAATATAATTGAAAAATTAATTAAATTATGTATATTGTATTATGTTTTGTTTTTAAAATGTTTTATAAAAATTCAGATAAATGGTTAACATGTTCAAGTTTTTTGTGCAGCTGAATTTATACTAGTTAATTTATTATTTACACTAAAATTTGGAGGAGTGAAAAGTTCACTTTTTGAAAGAGTGACAGGCATTTTCACTCTTTTTGGAGTGAATTTTAAAAAAAATATGCTCCTTAAAGAGTGGTATTTTCCACTCCCTAGAAAAGAATGAAATATTTCACTCCATTCTCAAGAGTGAAATATATCACTCCACTGACGAGACTCAAAGACTAGCATTATATACTTTAAAATTTTTCCGATCAAATTTGAACCAATATTTATGGAGTAAAATAATGAAAATCAGCAAAATATGTCACTTCTTAGTTTTCAAAAACTTAATTTCATAAAAATTACGCTGATTTGGTACTAAAACGCACTCCTTTTAACTAGTGAATAGTCATTCCTTCTTAGAGTAACTATTCACTCCTGCTTAGAGTGAACAGTCACTGTAAGAAGGAGTGAGTATTGATATTACCCATCAGCCAATCAGAAGAGCAAGTCTACAACGCCTTTTTAAAGATTAAAAAAAGGGCGTCCGCCATTTTAGGACTAAAATACACGGATATTATTAAAGTGATTATTTATAGAGCGTAAAGATAAGCCTTATTGAATTTTAATGTTTTATTCCTGTAATTTTGTATGTTATGATCATGAGCTAAATAGTTTTATGTTATCTAGAAAAAGACTGATCTGATTTTGTTTTCAGAAGCGACTTTTTCCTATTCAATACTGTGATTTAAAATGTCTTAATCTGCCATCGCTCTAAAACAAAATGTGACGCAGAGCCTGATTCATGCCTACATTCATAGTAGAATGTAAACATTAATTTGCAGGTACTTGAGATTGAAAATGTATTGAGACAGTGATTTGGATTTTTTTTCGGTTTTTTACTGTTTTCTGATTACTAACACTTACAGTATTTATCATCAATATTATTTTGGAGTTAAATATGATATTCAATCGTTATGATATTACGAAACTGTTTCAAATTAGAAATTAGCATTGTACTGGGAAAATGCCTTTTTTATGTTACAGTAGTGAAACTTTTGAAGCAGTTTTTTTTTATTACTAATAATATTCAAAATTATTATTTAAAATTTTAAAATCTTAAATCTTCGTACCACTGTTTTCAGATTTAACATTTGCCAAATTTATGAAATAATAGGAATTTCTTATAACATATGGCAAGATTTTTAAAAAATTGTTAAATCTAATAATGCATTTAATTCATCTACTGCAGTTTGTCGTTGTTTAATAATGCAATTATTAAATACTAAATATTTTTTGTGTTTTTCAAGTTGGTATGTTTATTTTTTTAAATTGTATGTAAGAATTTTTTTTGTTTGCAATTTTAATCAAACATTTAATTATAGACATTCTGAATCTGTTATTAAATTTCTTTCTATTGTAAACGCATTTTCTACGTTTTTGATACACGTAATTACTGGCACTAAAAAATTAAACATGATATTTAAGCATTGAAATAAAGTGATTTTTGTGCCCGAAGTTTATAGATAAAACTGCTTTTAGAGCTCGTATGGATCCTTGAATTTTTAAACTAAAAAATTCTTCGGTACCAGTACTTATAGGAAATCTCTTCTTAAATAAGGCGAAATTTCGCGCGTTTAAACTAGATTTATTTTTCTGTAAAAATATACTGATATAAGGCCTTGAAAACAACGGTACTCGTAAGAAACCCTGGCTTTAGTATATATTTTTTAAAAGTTCATAGTATCATATAATATAAGATTGAATATATTTTAAAGCGATAAATAACTACTTTTACATTAAAAATGTTTTTCAAACAATAAGAACAGTACATTTGTAGCCATTTCTTTTATTTTTATATTTCCTTCTTTTTTCTAATTTCCCATATCAATCTTTTCCTATAAAACATACTAAATCTATTTAGTTTATATTCACAAATACAATATATACGGGAATAAAAAATTTAAATAAAATAGGCTTATCATGTCATAATATAAATAAGCGTTGTATGAATATCCGTTTTTCAGCAATAGCGGAAGAAAGTTCGAATAAATGATTAAGTTAAGAAATATGTTTAAAAGAAAAATATTTACATATTCCAGAGAATATAAAATTCTGAACTCCATGTTCACATTTAATAGAACAATAACAAATCACATACATAAAAAAAATTACACATTCTTAATATTTATATCAAGCTTAGAACTTATTAAAAAAAGATGTCAGTTAATAAGCATTGTTTTTTAAGTGGAAAAAATTAAAAATATTTTAGAAGAATAGGACTCCAAAATAGCGATATTTTGGTAAAAAGTATGGTAAAAAGATAAGATTTTATATTTAAAATAAAACTTAAAATGAAAGTGCACATTGTTAATCATATAACATTACCTATTATACAGTTATTAATAAAACTTAAAAAGTAACTAAAATTAAGTAAACAATAACGTTTGATTACATTTAAATTCAATAGCAATGAATTCTGAAATCTAAATATTTCAAATTTGAATTACACATAAAAAAAGAACATAATTAACGCACGTCACGGGAATTATTCAAATATGAAATGAAAAAAAAAATACTAATAACTGATTAAGATTTCGGTTAATTACTTGCCCTTATGGGCATTTTTAAATTGTCATATATTTATGGGGCATGCAATGACAGCAAACACAAGGGGTAAGATTATAATAAAAAAAAAATTCTGTCAGTAATCTAATTTAATTCACATGAAACTTAAATTCAGTTTTTCTTTAAAAGCTCAATTAATGTTACAAACTATGAATTAAATATTGTCAATAAAGCATTTTATTCCTATCTTTACCAATTTACCACGCTTGTATTTATTTTCATTGCGTGCTCTAAAAGAAGTGATTCTTTTAAAATGTCCATAAAAGAACAATTCAAAGCATTAAAAATTGAACATTCACTCCTATGAAAGAGTGACTATTCACTCTTACCAGGCGTGAAAAAACGCGCTCCTTTAGCAAGAATGAATAGTTACTCCATTGAAAAAGTTATTATCCTCCCCTGTTTAGAGTGAATATTCGCTTTCACGGAGTGAGTGTTCACTCTTTCAGAGAGTCAAAAATTCCCCTTTTGCTCAGAGTGAATAGTTACTCTAAACAGGTTGGGCATATTTTGACTCTGCAATAAAGTGAATGGTCACTCCTTTTTATTTAGAGTGTAAGAATGAAGTAACACTGTTATGCGTTCAGAAGCATCTTGAATATAATATTATATTCTACAGATGGAAAACTTACGCATAATTTATATGTTGCTCACAAATGAAATAATCTAAATAATTTATACAAAATTCCCTTCATATAAGGGCTTTCATCTAAATATTCAGTTTTAAACATTTATTTTGCTAATAAGTTGGACCATGCCATCATGGTTGTTAAGGGCCGTCTTAATTTAATCAAGACATTAAAATATATATTTTTTTAATGTTATTATATCATGTGCTGCTTAATATCTTATACACATTCACATAAATTGATTCCATGTTCACGCTATTTTACAGCTGGATGTATTATTTCTTATAAAAAGGGGAACCGTTATACTAACTACGTAGTAAAGATGTGCTGTGTATATTTCATTCTGTATAAGTTCTATATTCTATATCTAAAGGACATTTAAAATAGTTCCTATAATTATTTAAAAAGCAATTTCCCAGAATTTAAACTTTTGGAATGAAATCTCACTTTTATAGTCTCTTTTATAGTTTCTTTTATATTCTCTTTTATATTTTCTCTTCTATGCCTATGCTTATGCTTTAACTGCGATAGATAAATTAGATATTTCGAACTGCAGTTTAAGTATTTCCTTAGTGAAAAAGTTTCTCTAAAAATAACAACAATAACAATAATAGTAGAAATAATAATAATAATAATAAGGATAATGATAATGATAATAATGATAATAACAATAACGATAATAATAATAATAATAATAATAATAATAATAATAATAATAATAATGTAGTCATTTTCTATCAGAAATGTATTTTCATATTTGAATGTAATGAGAATGCATGAAAAAACACTGTATGCCTGTTTTTTCATGCTCTCTAATTTAATTTAACTCGGTTCATGTATCTAACGATTCATTGTTGAAATTGAATTGTTTCTCACTTCTCGATATACTAGAATTATGAAAAGTGTGTTCACAGGTGTGTTTTCGACGACAAAACGATACAAGGTTAACCTAAATGATTCATCGAATTTCAAAACACTATGTATTGAGAGGTATATGACCTACAAAGACGGTGATACATGTCAACATATATACACTCGCCAAGTTCAAAAGGCCGCCTTGTGTCTGGCGTGCAGGAACGCTTCACTGCTGCTGTGATGGACATTGACAAAAACATGCTATTGAACGTGTGGACGGAACTGGATTACCATTGGGTTTTGTGCCGGGTGACTAAGGGCGCACACATTGAACGTTTGTAGTATGTACCAGGAATTCGGTGAGTGTATGTATCTTTTATGTATAACCCGTGTTTGTACGTCATATACTTGTAAGTAAACAGTGTTTCGAAACCCGATGAATCATTTAGGCTGACTCTGTATTTTAATTATATTTTAACTTAGTTATGAATTAATATATTAATTTTAAAGCATATTCACGTAAGCTTGTTGCAGGTGATCAATCGCGAAATATTTTTTCATGGTTAAAACTACGTACGAGTTACAACGTAACAACAATGGAGTTAATTATGCCTCAGACCACGCTCGCCAAATATATTCAAATGGCACTGAAATAGTAACAATGGAGTATTTTAAACACTAAATATATATATATATATATATGTGTGTGTAAATAAAAAATAAAGAGTAATAATTTTTATACTTGTATAACTACACTTTAATTCTCTTTTGTTATGATATAAACTTTGTCTAGGTGTATCTCAAAATAAACAGACGGTGGAACGAACAAACAAAAATCTTTTTTATCCTTAAGCTCTTTTTCATCCATTCTCGACGAAGATTTTTCTACTTTTGTGCGACCTGTTAAGTGGCAATGGGTAGCTTACGTCATGCAAATATATATAAAGAAATCTGTTGCAATCAATAAAATATGTTTTCCGCTTCTTTTATAGTATCTGCCGACGTTAGAAGAACTTTTTTTGAAAAACTTTGAAAAGAAACATTATATTCACATTTTTTTTATTTAGTTTTAATAAAAACTAATAATTTAATTTTAAAATTATATATATATATGTGTGTGTATCAATATGAATTTACAAAAATGTTAAATATGCATGGAAATTTTAAGAAATTTTTCAAAAACTTGTGTAATGATTAATGGAAAACAACTAAATTTACTAAAAAAATTACTATTAAAGTAAACTTTAAACTTTTATCTAGTGAATATACTAAAAGTTAAGTGATATCTTAGTGAATAAAAATTTTAGAGATGATCGAAGAGTCAATTACAAGATTTTCAACAATTTTACCACGTTTTTGTTCAAATAACAAGCCATAATTTTGAAATTATTCATGCAATTAAAATTCTCTTAGTAGATGCACTATATAACAATATATAGACAAAGCTCACAAAGTTTTATGGAAGAATCATAATAATATCTTTAGTTAGCCTTTTTGAAGGGAGTTAATTTTGTGTAAAAATGAAATTTGTGAAAAATGGATTTACACGTTAAATTTGTATATTTTTTTCCATAAATTGACTATAACGTCTGTTCTGAAATATGGCAGGAACAAAAACAAAGTACTTTTAGAATCGTAAAAAGTTGTACTTGTTATATATTTTTTGAAAATTAATGATAACATTCATATCATTGTATAAAGAAATTAAATTTCTACAAACGAAAATCAAATTTCAAGTAATCTGTTTAAGGCATTTTGACTGGAGCCAATTTAACTATTTTTACACACCTTTAAAATTTCACAATTACCAATAATATATATATATATATATATACATATGAATTTGAATTTGAAAATAAATGCTTTAAATTTTCTTCCACCAAAATGTATGAACATTGCTCATATTTAAAATGTAGTGTTTCAAACTTAAGTGATTGATTGCCGTATAAGTAGTAATGTTTTATAATAGTAATTTATATAGTAATAAATGTCAAGTAGTAATGTTTTTGTACACTATTTTTAAAAAATACTTATCAAATTTAAATATCATACTGTTTAGTGATTTAGGTTTGCGCATTTTTATTACTATCATCTTGAAACATTTTCAAGACTATGAATCATGAATATTTATTTGTTTTTAGCTTTAAAACCCAGCGTGTTTGAACGAACAAATTTATTTCGTAAACCGAAATTATTATTTAACAATATTCTAGAAATTCAGTACTCAAACTAGGGTCGAGAAATAAATTTATGGCATTTCTAATGCAGTAAATCCAGTACTATGTAAGCATTTATCTGACCCCCTACTCTTAACAATTTTCAAAGGCTACACATTTTTTTTCAATACTTTTTTATCGTTTCTGTGCTGATGTAAGCATTGCTCAGATCACCAGACAATTTTTCAGCAAAAATAACAAAATCTTGAACCCCTCCTTGAATGCTACGTAATACTTGAGCGCTAAGACTTTGATAAAAGTTTAAAATCTTTTTCATTGCTATGTTTTGTTTGTGTTAGTCTAGTTTACTCTAGAGATGAGTGAATAGCACTTTTATCTAATTTCAATATTAACTAGCTAATACGTTTGACAAACAACGTGCTAATATATGGGTCGTCCAAATGAAAGTTGCATTGCTGTAATCACTCCGCCATTTAAAGAGAAAGATGACGGCGCATGCTCCTATACAGGGAACAGGGTGCTGGGAATGCATGCCATATCGTCAGATCCCGTCTGATGCGTGTGTGATAGCGTGGGAGCACGTTAAAAGGCATCGTTCGCATCATGGATGCCTCCAAACGGTGTTAACAGGCGGTCGTGCAAATTTTAACAGCGAAAAATATGAGTGCTAGTGAAATCTATCGTTGAATGTAAAATATGTGCGGCACGGAGTGTATGTCACGCAGATCGGTATTCCGATGATGTAGGGATTTTCGTAGTGGAAGAAGCAGTACTGACAACAGGTCACGACCTGGTCAAGGGCATGTGGTCTTCTTCCGCTACGAAAATCCCTAGACCATTGGAATACCAATCTGTGTGACATACAGTCCGTGCCATACACATTTAGCTTTCGACAATAGATTTCAATAGGACTCACATTTAACGCTGTTGAAAATTGCACGACCGCATGTTGACACTGTTTCGAGGCATCCATGATGCGAGCGATGCCTTTTAACGTACTCCCACACTATCACACACGCACCTGGCGGGATCTGATGATATCGCATGCATTCCCAGAACGCTGCGCCCTCTATAGGAGCATGCTCAGTCATCTTTCTCTTCAAATGGTGGAGTTATTACAGCAATGCCACTTTCTTTTGGGAGACGCTTATATAATACATTTCGAATGGGCATTAAAATGTAAACAGCATTCAAATTCTTGATGAATCAAACTCATAACTTCACGCTCAGCTACTTAGCAAAGCTTAATTCACAATATCAGTGCGTAATCCATAATATACATATTAAAATTAATATATAATACGCAAAATATAAGAAATGAAAATCCAAACACATATCCACATATTACTCAACTAGTCCTAATATAAACGGAGACGTTGTAAAATTACATTTTATCTACATCACACAGAAATGAAATATAATTAAGGATTAATAAGGAAGTACACTTTATTCACAAATTATATTTAAGAAATATAAATGAATCCTTCTATATCGTTAAGATTAAATGAAACAAAATAAAAACACCTTATGATCGCTTTTATCCTACACGTACACGGCAGATTCAATAGCGGACAATCTGTGATTGGCTGCAATGTTTTACCATAGGATGGTAAAAGGTTGAACCATACTCCAGGATTCACGAAAAACTGATTTTTTGAAATAGAGATTGAACCATCTTTTGTACTTTTGCTTTATATGATGGTTCAAGATTGAACGGAAAATTTTAACAATGTAGTATATGCCGTATAACTCGTGGAATTAAAAAAAATCTCCGCAAGTCCTATGTTGTCAAGTAAGACTGAATATAAAATTTGCTATTCCGAAAGCAATGATTCACAGGATGGAAGTAAAGCTTTCTAGGAAAACATGCATTACAAGTTTGCATCTTTCGAATCTATAGATACCAAGTATAAAACTGTCATGGAATATCATTCCGGTTTACCACTTGAAGGGGAGGAGGTGGTGGTCTACCTATGACCTCCTCATAAAAGATTAAAGAGATCCTCTGTTCAAAAGATTATCGAAAAAACAGATTCCCTTTATCCCGAAACATTGACACATTAGGAATATCTTTCATATTATAAATTTATCATACTAGAAACTTCTATTTAATAATTTAAAACTAGGAAGATTTTTTTTTATTATTTTAAACATTTGTAGTTCCATCGATTTGAAAAATTTCGATATTCCAGGAAGGAGAGACTCCATTGCCCTACCCATTCGAATATTTTTATTACTTCACTACTTCACTACCTATAGGCTATGTCCCCCAGTTTTCTTACGACTGTTTATACAAGTTAAATATTGTCTAAAACTTAAAAGAAAATTGCTTTAAAGGAGAATTTAATGCATCCGCGTTTCAGCAGCTGTTTTGGAATTTTCACATAGTTAAGAAGATTCTTAAAAAATCAGGACAAATAATAAAAATCTTGAAAAAAATGAAAAGAAAGAAAGAAAATATGTAACACTTCTTTAAAAGATACTGATGCATGAAATATCTTTTGAAGAGAAGGAAACATGTTTAAAATCTGCATCTAAAGTAGGATAAAGGATAGATGCATGCATGAGATGGCACTGTAGAAAGCGAAGGCTTTTCTTTACCTTTTAAATAATGAAATTGCGTACTGAGAAAATTCCTATAATTTAATTCTATAAATACATTTTTACAAAGAAAATCTAATTTCAAAACTAGATCTTAAAACTATATTAAAGTAAAAAACAAATTAATAAGAAATTTTAGTTCAAACGCAAACAGTTAAAACACTGCATTTCGATCTCTGGAAATCTATTTTATCACATACACTTTTTTAAATGCACATTTATGTTATAGACATATAAGCAAAACTTGTCTAAATTTAAAAAAAAATAGGTACTTTTCGGTTAGCCGGGCGCCAGTGTTATATATACATATATATGCATTATGCATACATATATGTATATATACATATATATTTACATACATATATGTGTATATATATACAATATATGTATAATAAATTTGAAATCTCAAATATATGAAGAAATTGATAAAGTTCTAAAGATTATATATATGCATATATACATACATGTATATATACATATAACACTGGCGCCCGGCTAACCGAAGAGTACCAAAAAATTATTAATCCATATGAAGGAACACTAAATTGTGAAAACAAAAATTTACATGTTTTAATCCTAGTACATTGGAAACATCTTATGAGGTTTTATTGAACAGCAATTTCCAGCGAAATGTGTATATTTTATTTTTATCACTATATCATATATGAACTTCATATGAAGTTCAAAATTTAATGATTTTGAAATGCAGCAATAGGTAGTAGAAACATTACAGTTATTCTTGTATTCTGCACGCGAAGAGACTTTATCGGATTTTTCAAAAATATGGGCAATTGTATTTATTTTTTACTTTTTACTTCTTTGTAGGGTGTCTAAAGTTGAAATTATCACAACTACTTAACAGCACTAATAATAAGTTTAGTGCTTATAAAAGTTATATGAAAATATTTTGGTAATTTTGCTATAGGGGAGACTAGGGAGGGTTGACCCACCCTTCAGTTTTCATATTTAAAAGACTTTCAGAGATTTGCCAATAGGTGGCAACCAAAGCTACTAAAATGCTCAAATAATAGCTTATGTTTCATGAAGATAATTCAAACAGGTGTGGAAAAGTCAATTGGGGAGAGTTTTCATCTTAAAAGGAATATTTTTTAGAAACATTTTGTAACATTTTCTCAGATAAAATATATCATAATTTAATTAAGTAGGTTTTAAGTGATGTAGAAATATTGAGCTTTCATTCCAGGCATAAAGATTGTACAGTAAATTAGGCTAAACATAAACATATGCTATACTTTAGAAAAGTGGCTTGACCCAATCAATGTGGGGAGGGTTGACCAGATGGTCAAAGCTCCTTAATTAAGTGTTTTTGGAAATCTTTTTACTCCACACTGTACACAATGAAGAGTTAATGGTTATATATTTCTTAAATAATGTAAATTTATTCTGTAAAGCTACAATAAAACGGGATGTTAGAAAAAAATACATTTAAAACTGATTAAATGCAGGTGTGAAAAACTGCTATAGAAGCAAGAAAAAATTTAATAAAATATAAATTGGAAAGTTGATAGCAACTTTTATTTCATTTAAATAGTACCCATAGCAGTAAAATAGAAAGAATGAAAAAAACTAATAAAGGATGAAAGCAGCAGCCTTAAGAAATGTTAGGTATTCATTCTTCTGCAGAAGAATTTACAATTGAACAAAACACTTTAGGAAAGTATGTAGAGAAATTTCACCAAGATGAACAGTGTGAGATACAGCCAAACTATGTAGCAACTAACGTTTCCAGTTCGAGTGTCACAAAAGGTGGAGGTTTAAAAGGGAATTTTTCTCCTGTACCTTGAATTCCGTCTAAGCAGGTTAGTTTACGCATCACATTTTCCCAAATATTTTTTAATAATATTTAAATCATGCAGCATAAATTTATTCTGTCTTTTTTAAAACTTATTTTATTTCCCTTAATAAATATTTCAATATCAAATAAAGTGGGTCAAGCCTCCCATAGGTTAAGAGGCTTGACCCATTATTTTCTCATGTTTAAAATCAATGATTTTCCAAGTTTTTGATATAGTACAGTTATGTCGCAATTTTATTTTGATAACTGATTATATAACTAATAAAATGATATATGAAACTTTATTCTAGGTTCAGTATTTAAAAAATAAAAAATCATTTTGTAAAAAGTGGGTCAATCCTCCCCAGTCTCCCCTAAATATAAAATTTTAAAACTTCAACAAATTTCTTATTAATTCATTTAAAATGTTTTTGAAGGAAAATTAGTTTTTATCCTTTTAAAAATAATTCATACACGAGAGGGTTAAAGGAAGTTTACAAGTCAAAATATTTGATTGGAAAAGTTACAACTTAAAAATTCTCTCTTCTTGGAATAATTATCACGCAGTTGAGTAAATTTGAAGAATAAATAATTAATTTTTATTTATTATTAAATTAAATTTTTATTACGCGTTCACTTTCCCGTCGACCATGATAATCCGGCCCCAGAAAAATTATTTATCGCCAAATAGTGTGACTTACCGACAATAATAAATAACACGTGACGTTAGAACTTATCCATAAGCTGCTCCTTTTGTTTCATGTAATCCAGATTAATTTTCGAAAAAGCAATTTTTAAAAGTTCCAGATAGAAGTGAGAGAATTATACAGAATCTGCCACCAAACAGTTTGATTTAATTTAAACAATGACATAAGCTTGAAAGACAAGTATAGAAATTTCTTTCTACGCCAAAATTTTATTCCGCGTTTGCAGGATAACATTTCATGTATGTTCGTTGAAATAGCCAATAATTCTTTACTTGGTTTTAAAACTTAACAGTGTTTATTTCGTTAAACAATATTAACAGGAAGGCTCCTTCTAAATGCGCCATTTGCGCAATGTTATCACAGCTTCGTTTTGAAGCCGTCACACATGGTGCTTCGGTAATGACAACTCATGTTACATTTCTTCATTTCACTAGAGGGAGAGCAAGACATCTAGCGACACCTGGTTTTATTTGACAATTTCAATCATATTTCTCGACAATAAGTAACAGATATACCAAACATAGTCTTTTCCCCCCATTTAATCAGTGTCAGTTCTTTTGACCAGCTATAAATAATGTAGTTACAAATCCATTTTTGGATCCGTCTATGTTCGATTGAAAGGATAACAATTTTTATCGATCACATTTATCATCACAATTTTTTACATTGCATTGCCATTGATTATACGTTTTTATATAAAGAATATTGGACCTTTAATGCATTGGCGAAATGTGACAAATCTTTATTATTTCTATTTCAAAATGCGATAAAAAACAGGGAAAAAGTTATTAACTTATACAATGTAAAAACAACTTCTGTATTTTACAACAAATGGTGCTGGCACCATAACTACCAAAACAGTTGCTGTTAAATTTACAAGTTGCTGTCTTTAAGAATGCTGAAAAATTTCTCAAATCTGGGTAAAGTCGCATTGCTATTGCACCGCCTCCTGAATACTAGGCCTGAGCGCTGGACCAAAAATGGCGGCTGCCGAAGGCGGATTATTTTCAGCGTGTGTAACGGTCCGTTAAATATTCCTACCAATAATTTTTTGAAGTTTTTTCCGCTTCATTTTTTTTAGAATAAACAAGGTAGAGAAATCTTTTATAAAATACTGGTGTCTACATTTAAGGGAACGTACCTACGGTAAAAAAAATTCGCCTTTGGCAGCCGCCATTTTTGTGTCATTTTTGTGTGAGCGCTGAGGCCTAGTATTCAGGGGGCGGTGGCTATTGGCTGTATGGTGCACGTGATAGATGGAATTTGATTTTTACTTCACTTGTTGCTTGAATTCGATTACACAGCTTCGGTGCTTGAAACATTACAATAGAAAGTGCAGGGAAAATCACAAAATGTTTTTACTGTGTATCCTTTATCACAAAAGCTAAATTTTTATGCACAAAATAAATAAAAATGAAATAGTCATCACGTGTGACATGCAGTGTTGTTCTCATCAATAACAACGAATGCAACATTATGTATGTATGATTGGAATTAAATGACATTGTTTGGTGACAAAGTTCGTTACTGTGAGTGGTCAACAAGTAATAAATAAGTAAAAAATTTTCCGTATTAAAAATTTCAATCAAATAAAGTAAAGTTTATTTTAAAGTAAAAAACAATGTTTAAAATCATAGCGCAGAAATCTAAAAATATGTAAATGACGCATGCATTGAAGAAAACTGTATATTTCTTATTAAAAAAAGAAACCAAAATCTTTTCTTTTATGCTTGAATATTGAAAAATCAAGCATTCAATAAAAGACACAGTGGAATGGAAAACCTCTTTAGCTAATATAATTTACGAATATATTTTTAACGATATAGTTGATCTCCAAATTAAGTATGCTATTAAAGACAACTTTTCTTTGTGATTTAAAATTTCAAAGTATCGATTTGTTCTAACGAATAAAAGAAATTCAACGCTACACGAGAGAAATCAACTACAAAAAGAAAATCCTTTGAAAAAACTAAATAAAAATTACTATAAGTAAATATTTTTTTCCTGTTTAGTTATAATAATTGATAGCAGTTTTTAAATTTTAACTTCCACCATGTGGCGCTGTTTTAGAATACGTAACATCATATCACAAAACTAGACATTGTGCAAACACTCTCCTTCATACTAGGATCGGAAAGAAATTCTAAGTTAATTTAACCCTTAAATGCATGAACTTTTAGAATTGTGCTTTTTATTATTTTATTAAGGATTAGACACCAGAAATTTTAAGATAGATTTTTAAGTTTATTTAGTAGCATAGTTTTGTAATTTTTACAGGATTAATATTTCTGTATAAATATTGTGTTTGTTAAGAACTTAATTTATTTATTCAAAGTTAAATAAAAAGTGATGCAGATATGCATCACTATACCTTTAAGTGTTATAGAAGCCATTTATGTATTTAACCAAAAATCTCTAAGATAGTGGGAGTTTTATTAAAGAAGAATTCTCTTCTTAATGAAAGAGGAAGTAAATTTATGGTGCGGTATTTACTTTAATTTTAGTTGTGCATTAAATAAATACAAATTGTATATATTATAAAGAACACACCAGCCATATTAACCAAACATCCTTTCTAAACACGTATGATTTTATTAGAGAATAAACATCTACTTAAAAACAAAAAATCTGGCGTAAAGATCAAGATTCGGTATTTAATTTTAGCAGTGCATTAAATAATTATAAATTATGTACATTCTGAAGATCACATCAGTCATTTTAACTAGGCATTTTTCATTAATTAAGGATTCGTTTCAAATTATTTTATGTAATTTTTACTTTGCAATTACCGTAAATATTGCCTAATTAGTACTGCAAATATTTTTACCACTCGACAATATACCCAACTTTAAAAAAAATTACTAAACTGTAATTCAATCTCAGTATCAGGATATAACAGATTCAGAACTAAATGACTCTATACACTCCCAGGGAAATGCGTTGTAAAGCTGTAATTAAGAATAAAGGTTACACAACGAAGTATTAACTGGCATTGTGATAATTTTCGTGCATCTCAGTTTTTCGTATGTTTCAATTTTCGTCTTTGTAACTGCTGTTTTAATAAATATTCATTCATGAAATTTGTTGCATTATATTCTTGATTAAATTGTCTTACCATTGATACATAATTTTATGATATTATATAAAGAGAAAGTGGTGTTGTAAACCATCAAACTTAAAAGGTACACCTTATATATATGGGGCATTCTCACAATCTTTTGACTTTCATGTTCCTGAATTATAATTTTTATTTTAGTACATATTTTTAAGGGGGTTTTTATTTCTTATACTAGAAAACATCTCATTGCATGACTGCATAACAATATTAAAGAGATAAATAAGTTTTGGATGATGTTGGGAGTCCAAATATACCACGAAATCCTATACCGTCTCGTGTCCCTGATGCTGATTTTTAAGTTCGGAGCTGTCTGTATAAAATTGTTTCAATAAAAGTAATTCGGTGTAATTTTTTTCCGAAACTGATACACTTGTTTTATATAAATATGCAGCAAAAAACTAACCTGCACACATTTTTATGGTTGATATTATTTTTTGAACTCTGTCCCTGGGTTTTTCATCTTTACCGTCCCTCTTGCTAAACTTATACAGAAAATCACTTCAGATGCAGCCACAGAATTTTTTTTCAAGTTTTTTCTCATGCAGAAGTACGCTAGAGAAAGAATGTCTAAAATTCTTTGACATGAAATTTACTGCAGAATTTAAATCAGCATTTAAATATCAATTTCAAGATCGTGGCTTTATTGGTAGTCTTACCGTCCCCAAGGTTTATTCCTGCACTTTTCGAGGTAAATTTAAAAAATAATAATAATTTAATCCAATGTTAACAACTGTTTCTAAAAATCAATGAACATTGTGGCTATCACTTAGTCGTAACATTATTTGCCTAAAAATAGGTGGTAATTTTCTTTACCGTTCCATCCTTACCGTCCCTTTCTTTCACGTTTCGTCCATTTTTTCCTATACCGTCCCTTTTTTTACCTTACTGTCCCTTCTTTAACACCCGTTTAAGACGATGTTATACAAAAATTCTGTATTAAAAGTATTACATTTTTAGTATTTCTTCTTTGAATGTCCTGTGGGTACTATGCAAATTCATTATAAGTAAAAATTTAGAAGAAAATAAAAAGTTATAGAGGTAAAATGGTAAGGAAAATTAAACTCGCAAGTTTAACTTAAACCTCAGTTAAATAAAATATTTTCCGCTGCTGTCCATTTTTTCTTTATTTTGAATCATTAAGGCATTCGTCTATCAGATTAAAATGTTATTTAAGCAAGTTTAATTTCACCAAATTTTTTTCCCAAAAGTTAAAAGATTGTGAGAATGCCCCATATATGGGACGTTCAAAAGGTACAGTCGTGGAAAAAAAAAAGTAAACACCCCCTACTAACTCCTCAACAAATTATCGTAGAAGAAAGTTACTGGTACCGAATGATTGGAAATAAAGTGTACTTTTAAATTATGTATATAGAATTTGCTTTGGGGGTCATCTACATATTAAAACCAATCCAAACTTCATTTTTTTCAGTGACAATACCCAATTTTAACGAGATATTTCAAATCTTCAGTTCAAACTATGCCTAGACACCGAATTTCAAGTCATTTGAATGATAAGTTTTTGAGTTATAAACATTCAAAATTTAGTGCTTCTAATGTTAAATTACATTTTCATATTTTTATTTATATCTCCAGAAATTATGCTCGTAATGTGATAATTATTTGTGTAGCAATAATACTAATATACACAAACATAAATACGCTGAATTTGCAATTTTTATAACTTTATCATATGAATTATGATTTATGAAATTAATACTCGAAAAAATTATGAATTGCAACCTACAATTTTTTTGAGGGAATTAGATTTATTAAGTCCTGCTTTATGGAAATCCAAAATTTCACATTTTTCTTCCAAGTAGTTTTCAAATTATGCTTAAAAAACGGCAAAATGATGGTTTAAGGGGCCGTCTATAAAGGAGTGACTAGATATTTTGAAAGTTCTTTTTCTGTCGTATAATCTAGCAGGCTTCATTGATTTCTTAACCTCTTCACCGGCGATAGGTATGGGGAAACACTGCTTTTAGCCCCGAGTTATCTCGGTGCTGACGGTGAAGTGGTTAAGGTGCCTTGATGAAGATGAGGGCTCTTTCGGTTAATAATCGAGTTCCGAACTTCAATTTGGATACAGCCCTTAAAATACGCTCGTTTTAAAATAATTAATTTCTCAGAAACTTATGATACGAATTGCATAAAAATTTGTTTTTAGGCTAATTGAAGGGTGTAGAGTTCATTTATGCTGTCAGAATTGTGTACTGCTATTGAAAAAAACAAAGTTACGTTTCGTTTTAATATGTAGATGCCCCCCTAAGCAAATTATATCTATATCATTTAAAAGTAGACTTTATTTCCTATCGTTCGGTACCAGTAACTTTCTTCTATGATAATTTGTTATGGAGTTAGTAGGTGGTGTTTACTTTTTTTTTTCCACGACTGTACGTTACACTCGAACAATGTAGGTCAAAACACACTTTATTGTTAAGTGCGCTACAATACAATATCACACACATACACCACACTATTTCTCTACATAATCTCTCAGTTTGTGCAGACATTTGTCGGAACGTTGCACTAATCGTTTCATGCCCCTGACGATTGAGAATGGCTCCTTTGTCCTGGAGCCAGCGAAGAACAGCTGTCTGAACCCGATCATCGTTGGAGAATTGTCTTCTACCCAAATGCTCTTTGGGCTTGCCGAACACGTTTTCCACACGCTGCACCATATATCATGTGCTCACCTTTGTTGGACTTCCATGCTTTTCCGCATCGGTTAAATCTGTACGACCGTCGTCGAACTGCTGGCACCATTTCACTATGACCCGATGTGACACTGCATGTGGCCCATACACTGCCGATATTTCACGATGAATCGCCATACTCTTGAAATGTTTTGTCCATAAAAAACGTACTGTTCCGTGTACTTCAACGTTTGAATAAGTTTTCAGCTGACGAGCCAATTTTTTCTCGTACTATGCAACAATGATTGCTGCTATTCGAATTAATTTGCTACCGTTGAAAGCCGTGGAACTCAATTATCGTCTGCGCAAGCTTTTCTCTTAATTAGCAATGTTACCATGTTTGGACACTGCAAAAAAGATCTGTAATTTTTACAAAAAAAATTTGTATTTTTACAGAGAAAAACTGTTTTAAAGAAAAACAATTTTTTTTCTGAAAAAAAAAACAGTTGAATTTTGTAATTTTTACGGAAAAAGGCTATATTTTTAACTCTTTCAGGGGCAAGGTACTTGTATTCGCAAAATGTTACAATAATTGAATGACACCAGTATTTACAAGAAAATTTATTTGTAAACAAGTAAAAGTATATTTTCGCGTACTTAATAAAAGCGAAATTTTCATTAAAAAATTCGGGTTCCAATGTGGCAATTAGGATTTAAAATTATGTGATGCCATAGCGGCAACACTGCTCTTCAATGTGTTATCAGAAAAAAGCTGTTCTAATGAAAAATTACACATATTTTTTATAAATTAAACGGGTTTTCACTGGCACCAAAATTGACAGTTTTCTTTCTGTCTAAAAGATTATTATTATTATTATTATTTTTTTTTTTTTTTTTTTTTTTTTTTTTTTTTTTTTACAGTGAAAGAAACTAGCGTAACTTTCTTTTTGAACGCCCATTGTATGTTTATATCAGAATTTGGACTGAGTGAAGTTTTGAGGTCTGTTGATCATGATCGGTGAAAATATGAGGGTAATTTAATAATTATTTCCCCGGGTGTGTATAAAATATTGTTACTGCGACGGTTGATGTGAAATATTGAAGCCTTAATGTCTTAGATGCCTATATGCTCAATTTCAGAACTGTAGCTGCTATATTAACATATTTCTTTTCGTTTTTGGTGTGAGAGGTCGCACCTCGCTTGAAAGGGCGGGTTGGGGGGGGGGGTGGCAGTGAATGAAACTTCGTTACTCTCGTTTGGACTCCAGATCATAGTGATGTAGTCTCATCCACTGTCACGAATCTATCACCGAACTACTTCAGGTCAGCCCCCATAAGCTCCAAACCAGCCTCTCCCCCCACCCCCCACCCCCCTTTCAAGCTAGGTGCCACCTCTCACACCTAAAACAAAAACAAATATGTTAATATAGCAGCTATGGTTCTGAAATTGAGCATTTAGACATCTAAGATATTAGGCTTCAATATTCCGTATCAACCATCGCAGTATAAATATTTTATACTCACGTGGGTCAATAATTACTGAACCACCCTGGTATTCCAAAAAATTCCGGAATTACTTCTGTCCGAAAGGCTGCAGTAGCAGTAGGTAGCGTTTTATTTTTTATAATGTAAGCTACCTACTAATCACCACGCCATAGGAAAGGGTGCGGCAAGTTGGGACACCTTATGTTTCAGGAATTTAAGTGAAAATAAACAGTAAAACTCATAGGTAGTGATAGAAGGAAGAGAAAAATATCCCTAAAGGTGATATGAAATTCAAGCGATGAGCACATTAAACGTTATATCATATTTTTCATTTTGACAACTTTAAAGAAATTTTATTGTAAGTATATTTTTAGTATAAACAGAAATTTTTTTTTAAATGCACATATTTGTCATGCTATTAAGAGTTTAAAATATTATTGCCCATCTGAAGATAATCAAGTAAAAATTCTGAAACCAGAGCACAGGAAATCAGGTAGGTTTGGAAACAATTAATGGAGCAAATTTTACCTAGCGTAAGGTTCTAAAAAAAAAGGATTTTTTTTATATCTAAAAAACTAAGAATTATAAATAAATAATATGACAACAAGTAACAATTTAATAGCAAATAACTACGATTACCAATGACTTCGTAAATAATTTTAAATAATAATATCTCCCTTAAAAATTCTAATTTATTATTTAACTAGCTGACCCGCCCGCCGTTGCCCAGGCCCTTGATAATACTCTTAAAAGAACCTGAAATTTGTATGATTTTGTATCTTTAACTCGATTTTGTCCGAAATAAGTGCTCGATGACTGTGTAAAACGTCCGTTAAAAAAACCCTGATATTTGGCGGTAAAAAGGCTCAAAATAATTGCCACGAGAAACGAAAGGGATGTGATATCTTTTCGAGGGCTCCGTAATTTTCGTAATGGTATCGATAATTAACTGTAGAGATCACTGACATACGCGTAAATATTTTTTACACCGAAATCCTGTCAGAAAGTACATCATTTCCAAACTGATTATTACCGAAAAATCTTGTATTTCCACCTTCCACCGCCAGGAGGCACAATGTATTCTAAATGAACCTCCTCCGACACGTGTCACCGGCGCCTGCGGCACCGTATAGAAAGCGTGCTGTGCACGCGCTGCGAAATCTGTTAGTTCCAATTTCCATCCCAGGTAGCTCACTCTGTTCTAAACAATCCACCTTCCGAATGAAACTACAAAACGTGTCACCGCTTCCCCCCGGCACCGTATAGCAGGCGTGTTGCGCATGCGTTGCAAAATCTTTTAGTTCCACCTTCCATCGCCAGGGGACATGATATGTTCTACACAAACGTCCGACACGGGTCTTATTATTAGAAAATTAAAATTCTCAGTTTCGCGTTCACCAGGAGATGCCTTCGATTACCCTCACAAAAATTGTCAGCCTCGTACGTGACGTAGATTTTCCTAAACATCGCGAACAGACAAACCTAAACTTTCTTTAATTATTACAGATGATTGGAGAATTTTATTATCAGAAGTCGATCAAATATTTCTTTGCAGAATAATGCATTTTATTAGTGAAAATAACGCGTAAAAAAGCGAGTCCTAACCTACCCACCAGGCCCTGAAGTTTAAGACACTTTAAGGGATCTACATTTCTTTTAGTTCAACTTTTTCTAAAGCACCTGTTTCTGTCTTTTTTCCTTTTCTTTCTTTTTTTTTTTGTAAGGTGTAGAAAAAAGCAATAGGTAGCATTCATAGCGTAACAATTGAGCAAAAAGGAAAAAAAAATCATTGATCAAAATATGTGCCAAGGTGTCCACCCTACAACAACAATACGAACTTATTTAAATATGCATACAAAGGAAGAAATTTAAAAAATATGTCTACTTACATTATATATAGCGTAGATGAAAGGATTGTAACAGGAGTTGCTCATTGCAAGCCAGTGTGCAGAGAACCAGATGACGTTGATGTACTTATATCTGTAAAATTATCAACATATGTATCACTTATAATATTCGATTATTAAACATGTTATATCTAAAATGTTTTATTAACAATTTGAAAGGTATTTTTTATAATGTAAAAAAAAAAATAAAGTTAATTTCCAGCAGAGCGAGTTATATTTTGTTTCAAAATAATTTAAATTCCACATTAACATGCTAATTATACATACTAATTATAGGAGCTTACACAAAAATATTTCTTTTTCGGTTTGTAGTATTTATTTTTTGAAAGAATATCTATATTTTTTAATTATAAGTTTGACATAGTATAACATATCACAATTATACAGAGTTAGCCTAAATCAGGAACGGCGAACCTTTTCACATCCGCGTGCCAAATTTTTCCGAAAATATATTTTCCGTGATCATGACGTGCCAATAATAAAAAAAAAAAACTTGACCTTCCAACAATAAAAAGAAATAATCGATCAATTAATAATGAATCAAAATTACTTAAAATTTTGTTTTTAGCTTAGATGAAATATGATTAAAATTTGAGATTATACTTTAGAAATTTATTTTTAAAATATTATTTCTGTTGTCTCATCTTACATGCCAAATAATTTATATCAGTTTCGTTCTTAGTTATTTTTAAGAGAATGCAAGTTGAATTGAACTCCTTTGATAAAATGTTTTTACTTGAATTTTTCACATTACTTAATTCCGAAAAGAATGTCTCGCAGGAAAAATTGTGAAAATAGCAAGTGCAAGAATCTACAGCTTTTAGTGACAGGAATTGAACTCCTCGATGTTATAATTTTACCATCGGTATTTTTGCTTATAATCTTTCCGTTTAATCTTTCTTTTGCGAAAATCTCCTAATTCTCTCTTATTCTTAAAATTTTGGGAACCAGTATTGAGCTAGATTTGGATACATTGAGATATACAGTAGAACCTCTTTTATCCGAAACTCTCGATTAACCGAAATCCATTTTGAAAGCTTTTTATTTTTTTAACTATCACATCCATTTTGAAAGCTTTTTTTTTTTTTTTAATTACCGTAATTCTTGTGTGCGAGCGGTCCTTTCCGAACTACGAGTACATAGAAATATTTTCTGTCCCCTTTCTTGGAGTTCCTTTGAATTTAACTTTAGCTTCCGTAAACTGTGGAGTAGAACGAAGAAAACGAACAAATTAGAAATTCTGAAGCTTTTGAATGTTTTGCAAAAGGTTTCGTATGTCTGGAGCAGCAGAAAGACTGTGATACTGGTGAACTAATAATATTAAAAAACTCCGTGATAGAGCTTCAAAGCAAAGGCAATCGAAACTGCGATAAACAAAACATTTTTTCAAACCCTTGTGATATGTGTAAAAGATACTTAATTTCAAAATTAAAATTCAGCTAATTTATTCTTGTTTCTATTTTGCTATTGCTTTATTTTTATTAAGCACTTGTTACCATAATACGAAATATCGCATATATTCTTGCTTATTGCATATATTTGCTTAATCTTAAAATTGAAGCATTCTCGACTATAAGAAAATTCCGATTTTCCGAAAGATGGTCGGTCCCAATTACTTCGGAAAGTCGAGGTTCGTATTTAAGTTTCTTCAATCTGTAAGACAATGACAACCAACCGAACTAATCAAATTCAGATAAACATGGACAGGATATAGATTAATCATTGCATTTTGTGAAATTCTACTATTTTAATGTAGAAACTGAATCTATATCTGAATTTATCACTGAAAATAATCTGTAGCGTACCACTTATAGCACGTGTGCCATAGGTTCGCCGTCCCTGGCCTAAATGATTCGTCGTATTTCAAAACACTGTGTATTGAGAGGTATACGACCTACAAAGACGAGTGATACATGAAAAAATACATATACTCAACAAGTTTAAAAACCCGCCATGTGGCTCGCGTGCAGGAACGCACCACTGCTGCTGTGACGTACATTGACAAAACATACTTTTGAAAGTATGAACGGATTCAAATTACCATTGGGATGTGTGCCGGGTGACTAAGATCGCACGCATTAAACCTTTATCTACTGACAGTACTTAAAAGTACCATTAAAATAACTTGCTATAAAATTCATTTAATGCGTCGATTAGTAGTAATAAAGTTTAGAATGAGTTATAAATGCAGTACTTTATCTTGTTCCAAAAGCATTATTGGTTACACAAAACAAAAATATTTTCACAAGGATGGTTTTTTTTTTTGCCTTTTCATCTTTTCAGCTTTCTTGGTGTTGGGGGGGGGGGGGCAACGGAAATATTTCTATATTTCTATTGTAAGAACATTATATTTGTACATTTCCTAATTCTACAAAATTCTTAAGAAAAATATTTAAAATAAAAGATTTGAGTGGGGGTTGTTATAAATATTGCACAAAATCCCTATAAATTCAAATTTAATTAATCCTTCTAAATCCTTCAGTCCTTCTGAAATCCTTCTAAAATTTCTTAAATGATCATGTAAATCTTCAGATGTAGTTTCAAAAATTCACGAAAAATGCTTTAGAAGATAAAAATTTCATGAATTCATAATTCAGTACATAATGGGTTAAGCATTTATAGTATATATCGGAAACTTGATGAGTGTATGCGTCTCTTCATGTATCACCCGTCTTTGTAAGTCATATATACTTGTAAATAAACAGTCTTTTGAATCCCGGTGAATCATTTGGGCTAACTCTGTATATTTTATGATAATTGAGGATTTTACTTTTTTTTGTTAAATGAACGGATGAATACGCGAACACTTCCGTTACATATTACCACTCATTCATTCTTCCAACATTTTCAGTTATTTTGTGAATAGTCTCTTATGTGCTGTATTACTAGCTTTGAAATACTTTTGAATTACTATCTAAGAATTTCTTGTACTTTCCAATACAATGACATTCTCTGCAGTTCCAAAATATAGTAGCATTTGTCAACTAATAAAAATATTCAGTGGCGAGAGGCATTCGTGTATAATTTAAGTTTTTAACCGTAAATAAAACACATTGACATAATTTTGTTCTCTTTTAACTTGAAATATCTCTATGTATATTCGCCGTTCTTTATTTTAAAGGTGAGGTTAATTTCTTTAATAAAAATCAGCTTTTACTTCTTATAGATAATATTCTTTTTTCAGATATTTACTTAATGTATGATATGCTACACTAAAAAAGCCTGACATTATGAACATGGATGCCAACAATACTAAGTTATTCCGGAGTCTGATCCAAGAGAAACGCCTTTAAAACCGGAAAACATGTATAAAGAAATTTGCCTTTTGTCCCGTAATGTAGTCAGCGTTGTCAGTGGACTACATTTTTGTATCCGGATTTCTTTGTGGCACCACTTTTTTGAAATAGTAAAATTCGCATTATTTAATGACATATTAATCAACCCGAAAACAAGGGGGATTTTACCATTTTAAACAAGTTGGAAATTGCTCGTCAAACGTGGCAAATGAGGTGCGTTCGTACTATAACTAGTTTTAAAATTATTTTTTGCACCCCATATTGTACTGAATGTATAATTTTTTGCACTTCATAACGTGCATAGTCTGATACATCATTAAAATGCACTTCCAATAATTTTTTCGGAACACTTTTGACTGTCCCTGTAATTAAACTATACATCCGATTTTCCTAAAATTTGAAATAGCTCAACAAAATTTTGCAACAATTATATCTTTAAAATTTCAGACCATTCGGAAGGCTGTAATATCATTAAAATGCACTTGCAATAATTTTTCCCATTGGCCGTAATGTAAAGAAAAACTTTTGGCTGTCCCTGTAATTAAACTATACATCCGATTTTCCTAAAATTTGAAATGGCTCGACAAAATTTTGCAACAATTATATCTTTAAAATTTCAGATCATTCGGAAGGCTCTAATACCATTAAAATCCACTTGCAATAATTTTTCTCATTGGCCGTAATGTAAAGAAAAACTTTTGACTGCCCCTGTAATTAAACTATCCGTCCGATTTTCCTAAAATTTGAAATGGCTCGACAAAATTTTGCAACAATTATATCTTTAAAATTTCAGATCATTCGGAAGGCTCTAATATCATTAAAATCCACTTGCAATAATTTTTCCCATTGGCGTAATGTAAAGAAAAACTTTTGACTGTCCCTGCAATTAAACTATACATCCGATTTTCATAAAATTTGAAATGGCTCGACAAAATTTTGCAACAATCACATATTTGAAATTTCAGACTATTCGGTTGGGTAGTTTTTGCTCTGTTACATGCGGACAGACGGACGGACTGAACGACGACTATAGGTGCTACGTATTTATATAATTACGAACGCACCTAAAAAGTGATGCCAATCAAGAAATCAGAATTTTTAAAAAGTAACCCATTGGCAACAGTGAACAGTGCTGAACAGTAGAGCAGCGGCGAGGGGTTTCCTAGCTGTTAACAGCTTCACACCCAGACGGAAGATATGATGTTTTACAAATTAATGAGCCATTGGAAAAAAGTAAAGGTGTAGTTGTTAAAAACTACATAAAAAATGAGAAAATATATTTAGGATAGCTTAATTATAAGAGATAAGAAAATAAAGTTGAGTCTTTGTCTTCTAACACAGATAAAGAAATAAAAATTATATTAAATATATGAATAACTGAGTTGCATGGCAACAGTGAATATAGTTATTACATTTCACTTTAAAATACACTGCTCAAAACAATTAGGGGAGCACATGATTTTAACGAAATTACGCAAATATTTACGCCAATAAGTAATGTAAAATAAAATATCCATAATTTAAAGTGTTGTAGAAAACAGATAATGAAAACTTCACATGTAAATTAAAGTTTATGACGTCAAAAACTAGAAAAAGAAGATAAGTGCTGAAATCGGGATTTTGCAGAAACATCTGTTTCACTGCCTTTGTTGTAAAATTCAATTGCTCAGCTTGTGTTTTGAGAAAGGGTGGCTTGAAAATGTCCCAACAACATGATTTACCGCAATATATGGCTTGGCGTGCTAACGGGACAGTTGAATTTCGGGAAACACAACGAAGTGTTGTGGACGCTGTTTGAGTCGCAAGAAGTGTCCATGAAAGGCTGTGGAATCGATTCCAAGACACATGGAATGGTAGTCATTAGCAAGTGCAAGGTCGAAAATGTGATAACACAGAATCTGATGACCGAAACACTGTTAACAGTTCGTCGAGACGGAACGGGCAATGCTACTCAGCTGCAAACACAGTTGTTCTTGACCACAGGACGAAGGGTGTCCAGCCAAACAGTCCGAAATAGCCTTCAACAGGGTCGTCTCTATGCACGTAAGCCAATGATCTGTATTCCGTTGACCTCAAGCCACTGTGCGGCCCAAAGAAGGTGGGGAACTGAACATCGAGTTTGGAGGCAACGTTGTTGGAGTCAAATTCTATTTACAGACGAAATCCGAATCAGTCTGGATGTGACGTCTAATGTGTTTTGGCATGGAGAGAAATAGGCACTCAAAATAATGCCATATTCGTTCGTGAAAGATCGCATTACAGACGAGGTGGGTTGATGCTATTGGTTGGAATCAGCATAGGTGGACGTACGGGCCTGCATATCATTTAGAATGGCACTTTGACGGTCCGAAGTTATACAGACGAGATACTGAGACCTCATGTCGCATTTTATGTTGCAGCAGTTAGTGATTTCTTTTTCTCCATCCATGAAAATGTCAGACTTCATACAGTTTGTCTTGTGGAAAACATGCTTGAAGCTAAAACAATACAGCGTATGGAATGACCAGCATGCTCTCCTGACCTAAATCCGATCGAGCATATTTGGGACATACTCAAACGACGCATTGCTGCGAGACCGAGGCCTTCTTTTACTGTCCGGAACTTGGAGATTGCAATTCATGAGCAGTGGAACAGTATTCCCCAAAATCTTATCGATAACCTCATCGCATCCATGGAAAACAGGTGTGCAGCACTCTTAGCTGTTCGAGGAGACCACACGCCATATTAAAAATCTTGCATCATTTCTAAACAATACTTCTTTTTATCATTTACATGAAACCAAATTGTTGCCCTAAACCATCTTATCATATTCTTATCATCTACTTAAAGAATAAAAGCTCCCTTACAATTTTTTGCATCTTTTTTTCTGTTTTGCGCATTGATACACGTGTACTACCCATTTTATACCCATACATGGTTGTCTTGCACTGTTCTCTTCACTTTTTTGCTTGCTCCCTTAATTTTTTTGAGCAGTGTATTATTTTATGTTTGAATTATTTTATAAATCCGTAGAAGGTTATTTCTTTAAAAATGTTCTAACGGAGAATACAACTATGGAGGATATAAATACACAATGTTTTGTATCATACAGTGCGCAGCAAAAGTTTAGACAATGATCGATTATGCTTCTGTGCTGAGAAGTATGTAACCAATTGTTGTAACTCAACTGTCATATATTACTGGGGACTTATCCTTTATTCACAAATAAGAAATTTTAAATTATACACTTTACATGATGTATCATGACAAAAAAAATACTAATAACATTGTGGCAAAAGTATAGACAATCTGTTTAACTTCAGAAAAATAACCATAAATTAAAATCGAACTGCACCTATATTGTCGCATTTAGTGCAAAAATGTGATTTTCCATCGAATAAAATAAATCCTGCATCACTTGGGGGTCTATATCGTACCAAACATGTTTAACAGCAGCTTGAAGCTGCTGTTCAGAGGAGTATTGGCAAAAAATTGCGTAAACCTTATGAGATATGATACCACAAAAGTTTTCGATTGGGTTCAGATCAGAACTACACGCGGGCCAGTCGAGAACAGTAATATTTGAGAGTTAAACCAATTTTTTGTTTTGTATGCAACATGAATGGGCGGATTATTTTTCTCAAATACATAGTTTGGAACTGAAAAACGTTCGCCAAACGGTTGTAAATTCTTTTCCGATGTATGTATGTAGTCTTACGCTGCTTGGCGACCATTGAGGAACTCCAGAGATAGTTGAGCATTAAAATAAAGTGAGGACCAAAGAATTAAAAAGTCACCTCCTTGTTGTCGACTAAAGAAAGTCCAAGGCTCTTTACGCAAGTCGTGCCAGTAGTATGCCCACCTATCTGGGTCATCCAAATTCCACTTTTTTTTCGTCACTGAATATCACAGTACACCATTTGGGTCCAAATGACATATGTTTGCGAGCCCACTGCATTCTCGTCAATTTCTTGTGAGATTTCAAGGGTGGTTATTTTCTCATTTTCATGTAAACTAATTTACATCTTTCTTTAATTCATCTATGAATCGCATCCGCTATACAGAAAGCTCTCACTCACTTTTAATGCGACTAGCAATCATCATTTGTCTAGATGCCAGTTTATGGATCCTTCTACCATCGCGTTTTTTGGCTACACGAGGCCTTCCAGATCTATGTTTTGCTTTGAAAGAATCACTCTTAGACAGTACTTGCTAGACAGACTTCTTTGAACGTTTCAATGTAGCTTAAATTTCTGCAACAGTCTTCCCTTTAGATTTCAGCTTCCATACTTCAATTACTTCATCTGACTGAAAATTTCTAGCTATCGGCATCTTCACTAACCGATGCTATTGCGTGGTGTACTTAAGTACTTCATGCGAAGATAACGAAAAAGACAGACTACCGCGGTACATTCCACATATCTTTTTTTACAGACCGAGTCACGTCTGTTTAGAGTCATGTGATCCTCGAATGCATCAATGCAGATGTACGAAAAGAGCATCACGTCACTCTAGCGGTCTGTAAAAAAAGACACTTGAGATGCACCGCGGTAGCCTGTCTTTATCGTTAGCCTCGTACTTCATGCATGTGACGTCATAAGTTTGAAATTTGCGTTTTCCCCTGAACATTTGACAAAAATCAAGAAAGTGTCTAATCATTTGCAATATGCAAATTTCACTTTTTCAGTTAAATTAAATAATATCCTACATTAAAACCGTTATTTACATCCTAAAATGTTTAAAATATATTTAAAAATAAGTACAGCTATTTGTATAACCCATGCGTTCGCAATTTTTTTTAAATGCTAAATATTATCAGTGTCTAAACTTTTGCTGAGCACTGTAACATAGATGCGAACATCACTTAATAATTCCGGAGTTTGATCTAAGACAAAAATGTTCCCAACCGGAAATTTTATATCGGCAACAATGAGTGTAGTTATTAGATTTCATTTTAAAATGTTCGATATAAAATTTCCGGTTGGGAACATTTTTGTCTTAGATCGAACTCCAAAATAATTAAGTGATGTTGGCATCTATGTTATGAAACGAAACATTGTGTATTTATATCCTCCATAGTTGTATTCTCCGTTAGAACATTTTTAAAGAAATAATCTTCTACGTCTTTATAAAATAATTCAAGCATAAAATAATGAAAATACTATACGACCACCTGCATAAATCTGAAAAGAGGCTATTATAAGATTTGTTTAAATTTTGTTCTTGAAATGTTAACACTCAATATGACGCAGTAATATTATGCCCAATTTATTAAATTATTAACTAGTATTACATAAAAATAATTTTAATTATACTAAATAAAATACATAAATAACTGAAATTTCATTTTGCGCAAAAAAATCAATTATTTATTTAAATAACTATTATTGTATGAAGTTATTCCATATCGCAGCTTTAACACTTCCAAGTAGCGGTAAATGGGTGTAGCAGACGGTGCATCGTCACGTCACGCAGTCATGCGGATGAACATTCGATTGCGGTCAAAAGAGCGGCAGAAGATTGAGAGAGGTTGAAATAAGAGGTGATGTAAGACTATTTAGATATTGCCTATATCCAATATTGGGCATCGCAGGATTGGTAACCGATTCCGGGTGCTGCGATAGAACCTAAATCAAGACACTGGGAAGTAACGGAGCAGGTACAGTCAACTAGCTACAGCGTCTGGAAGATATAGTGTGGAAACCGATTATTCCAGTAATGCTTTAAAAAGTGCTAAAAATTGTATCCCATAAATGTTAAACGATGCTGAAGGGCAAATATCGATCACAGCGACATCTGCCAGTTCTTCGCTGGCCGTAACGTTTTCTCATTGAATCCTTATACAATGCTTACGTTTGAACTACCAGATGACGCTGCATTCGCCATTTTTCGTTCTACATCGTTCAACATTTATGGGATACAATTATTTAGCACTTTTTGGTTGGCGGATTTCCACACGACATCTTCTAAACACTATACCCTAGCTACAGCGTCTAGAATACCTAGTGTGGAAATATGCTATCCAAACAGTGCTAAAAATTTGTATCCCTTAAATGGGCGACGATACTGCTAAAATCTCAAGTGTCGATCGCAGCGACATCTGCGGGATTTTCGTATTACATTGTATAGACTAGCAAAATCTTGCAGTTGTATAAAATATCCTGCAGATATCGCTGCGATCTTCATATTTCAGCAGCATCGTTGCGCATTTAAAAGATAGAATATTTTAGCGTTTTTTTAAGTATTACAGGGATAGCCGATTTCCACACTATATATTCTAGGCGCTATACCCTAGCTAAGCCGTTACATCATTGTTCAAATGAATCCGTGTAGCTGTCCATAGGAATGAACCATACATTGGAGACTAGCGTAGAACCCCCTTTAGGAAATTACTCTAATGTCAGCTATGAATGAGAATCCCCATACAAAAGGCTACGTCTGTGATCCAAGCAAGTGGACAAAATAAAACAAAACATAAAACATTAATAAAAATAGGTAACAAATTAGTCCCCCGCATCCTGCGTACCCCTGGATGACTAGACCGGAAACGTCAGAACTAAAGAGTAGAGAATAATAGCAAAAGTATTGGTCCGGCCGGACTGGGTCAACACCTCTAGATATATACTTCGAGACGGTACTGACTGGATGGTGCCGCCTGTTTTCCGTTCGCTCATCCGCCACAGAGAAGCTACTAGCTTCTCATCCACGTGAAAAAATGACATCAGTGCCTTCACGCATGAGTGGATAGTGGTGTCCACACGATGCTACCGTGGAGACGGAATTCCGAGACACACGTGATCTCGAAATGTCGCCTCCAGACCGAACGTGGAGATCCATCGACACCGGACCTCGTCAGGGATTCCGCTTAAGTAATCCTCCGAAAATGGTTGGTGCCGCCACGGCGTCCCCGACGAGCTCTTGGTCTTGTTTGTTTGTTTGTTTTATTGGACACATACATCAGACTTGTGTGCTTGACAACAAGGCCCGCTTATAAGTCATCGTCGATATACAGGGACGAGATAGCACAATGAAATTTACAACACAAAGAATTTTTACATCCGGGAGCTCCACAAAGAGTGTGCAAGGGAGCCAGTGGGAGTCGAACCCGACAAGCCTCCTACGATCTAAAGCGATTAGCAGCGTGGTGTCTTAACCACTCGGCCACGGAGGCCCCTGGCTCTTGGTCATTCCCTGCTCCGAACCAAGGTTGATTCGAGACTAATCAACCTGTAGATTGGCACTACAGATGATGTTTAATATTTTGAGATTTCCCTCCCTCACTATGTAAATAACTAATGCCTTGTAAATAAGTTAGTATGTAATATAATTCTTTTTCCGTTCATCAGTTTCGAGTGTTGTTTGAGTTGTGTTTCGTTTATTCGGAGGGTATACCATAAATCTGGTAATCAGAAAATGTAATAGAATTCCACGTTCATGTAAAGAATAAGTTGTGAACGAATATGTTCAAGTTTGGGTCCGTGTTATTAAATTACTTCTCTTGGAATAATTAATTTAAAAAAAATGATGCTTCATCCTGAAAGTCTACGTCAAGTGGAGATTAATAGTAAAGTCGTGATCGACATTTATTTATTTGCCTATGAAGATGGGATCAGCTTGCGATGCAATGGGGATCTCTGTTGATGACAAGACAGATACCTTTTAAAAAGGGAGCGTTTTTATTTACTTGTTGTTAATCATGTCTAGAATAGTCGAGATCAAGGAATTAGAAGCAGCTCTAAAAGCGGAGACATCATTAAATGTCAAAACACTTCACAGATTAAATTTTGATAATGACGGCGACAGAAAGAACCGCCAGAAGGTCCCTGAATTTACTATGTTCTCGTTTGAAACTAAAAATGAAGAGTGTGAAGGAAAAAAAATTGCAAAATTAAAAAGGACTTTTCAGTTAATGAGTTGATTAGAATTTGTAATGTTCTGCGTATGGATAATTCGGGTTCTTTTTATGTAATAGCTAGAATAATTTCTTGTTTGTCTGATTTAAATGTTTTGAAAGCAAATATATTGCATAAAAAAGTGCTAATAGAGATAATAAAACAGAGTTGTTATATGAAATTACCGAGAACAATCCCAGAAATAAAATTATTTACATTCAAAGTATTTCTGAAAATAGTGCCAGAAATGATTATGGTAGCACCAAAAAAGAAATCTGGTTTTTTTTCCGAGTTCTTATTACTTTAGTGAAAACTTTGATTAATTTCAATGACATTGAGAACATGATTGCTCCATTTGAAAGTAATTCCCTTAAAATATAGAAAAATGGATTAACGATTTTGGAGACGTTATTTCATTATTTAATTTAAGTGACTTACATAAATTAATTTTGGCAAAACGATCCCTGACAGACAAAGCAAAATTATTTATCCAAAGAGAATTTAAAGGATTCGAAAACGCTAATATTAATTTCTGAATTTTGTCCAACATGTAATTCAGCAGAGCTTCACTAATTGATATCAAAAAGGAAACTGAGGGAAAATGAATTGCTGGGTGAATATTTTTTAATCATGAAGCAGTTGTGTTCTCGGGATAAAATTGGAGATGCCGCATTGATTCTGTATGTTATAAATGGATATAAATGATTCTGTATTTACAAAATATTTACTACATGGATGTTCTAATATTTATGAATTGAAACAAACATTTATAAGAAGTTAAGGTCTTGTTATAATAATAATAAACCATAACCTGACGCTAGACCAAAGTTTGAACCTGAAGTAGAATTTAAAAACAAATCTATAGCCGTACAGTCAATATTCGCTGTTTCAATTGCAGCGATAAAAATCGTAAGAGTATTAATTGTAGAAATAAGGAAAAAGAGCCTCTCTGTTTTCACTACAGTTTACCAAGCCACAAATCATTCGAATGTAGTAAAGCAAAAGATGTTAAATTTTCTAATAGTCATTCTCAATTAAATATTGCAACCACCTTTCAAAATTTAATTCTTAACGCAAAAGCTGCATTCATTAAATTTCATTTCATTAGTCAATACAGGTAGCCATCGTATAATTTTGAAAAAAACTAATTTTAGTAAAATTAAAGATTACTAGCAGGAATGACCAAGCCTGCTTTGTCCCTGCGGTCAAAATTAGCTTTGTGTTTATTGCGATATTCCCACTGAATCAATCTTCCTGTTTTATATCCAATTAGCTTGACTACCCCCACTATGACCCACTAATCGAATTTTTTCGAACATGCAAGCTAACCCAATGCTCTTCTGGAGCCTGAAAACGGTGGAATCGAAATTTAGTGAAAATCGTTAGTCGTTTTCTTGATAAAATAAGCTTGACCTACGTTGATCAAAAAATGACCCACTAACCGAAATTTATCAAACATGTGACCTATTCCAATGATCTTCTCGTACTGGAAACCTGATAATTAAAAAAAAATGTCAAAATCGTTTGAACCTTTTTGAGATACAGTTAGCTTAACACTGACCCATTATCACCAAAAGGAACCATTAATAGAATTTTCTGCATGCGGCCTAACCCAATGGTCTTACCATGCCCGGAAACGGTATAATACAAAGTTTTGTCAAAATGTTTTGAACCGTTTTTTAGATACAATTAGCTTAACCCTGAAGGGTTTGTGACCCAAAATGACCCACTAATCGAATTTTCTTGAACATGCGACCTAGCCCAATGGTCTTCTCGAGCTCGATAACGATAGAATACAAAATTTAGTCAAAATCATTGGAACCGTTTTCTAGATAAAATTAGCTTGATCCACAGTGACCCAAAAACGACCCACTAATCGAATTTTCTCGAACATGTGACTTAGCCCAATGGTCTTCTCGTAATACATAACTGTAAAATATGGAGTTTAGTGAAAATCGTTAGAGCCGTTTTTTAGATAAAATTAGCTTGACCCGTAGTGACCCAAAAATGACTCACTAATTGAAATTCCTTGAACATGTGACCTAGCCCAATAGTTTTCTCTTGCCCAAACACGATTGGATATAAAATTTATTTAAAATCGATTTGACCGTTTTTTAGATATAATTAGTCCCTGACCCATTATGACCCAAAATGACCCACTAAACCAATTTTCTCGGCCTAGCCCAATGTGATCTAGCACAATAGTCTTCTCGTGCCCGAAAATTGTAAAATACAAAATTTAGTCAAAATCGTTAGAGCCGTTCTTAAGATAAAATTTACATACGCACACAAGCAACATACGCAAATTTACATACGCAACAGCGATTCCAAAACTTCTTTATTACGCGACCCACCTTCAAGTTGATACAGGGTGTCCAGCGAATAAGACCCTGATTTCAGAATTAAATATGTCAACAAAAAAAAAAAAAAAAAAAAAAAAAAAAAAAAAAAAAATCAATAGAATTATGCGGTAAACGGTTTGTTTATTGGCTAAGCTGTAAAAATGTTATACAAAAGTTTCAAAATTTTGTTGCAAAAACCATTAAGAGATGGTGCTGTAATCGCAATGCCTATAAATTGTGCTTGGAAGTCCAGAGCACTAGCGTCTCATTGCTAGACGGTTCCCAATGGAAGGACGGAAAGTGGGAAGTCCGCTTCTTAGTTGGGGGTGATGTGCAGAAGCGGAGCCATGTGTTGATAGAATTGAGATTTGCTTCAAATTTTGCTATAAGCTATTTCGGTCGGTATACCAGTATCTCTGTGGTTATGTCTTTTCTCTCCTAATTGGTAGATCGTGAAATCGAATCCAAGCCGAAAAGGATTTGAAAAAATTGGAAATCTTTACTTTAATATTTATTTAAATTGTGAAAAAAAAAGTTTGAATAAAAAAAAATCCAAAGTTCCTAGTTTTAAAATTTAATTAAGCTTAAAGAAATCCTTTTTTAAAAATCATTGAACATTTATAATAAAAATTCATAAATCATTTTTTTAAATTGTAGAAAATAGTTTGAATGAAAAAAATACAAGGTTTCTATTTTTAAAAACTTAATTAAGTTAAAAAAATAATTTTAACTTTAAATACTCATTTTCATTTTTTTTTATCATTGAGCACAGAAGTATGGTGCAGCTTCTACCGATATGATCCGAAGTTTTGGAAAGGAGTGCAGCCTCCAAAATACATTTGCTTCGACGTTGGTGATATGATTTATCATCAATTCCTTTTAAAAAGGAAATAATTTAATGCATATTTTCTGTCCGTAAAACTTCGTTTACATAGAAAAGAAATATATGTGCTGTGCTAAAACCAAAATATTATGCCGTGATTTAAAAATATAAATGAAAAGTGCAAAATTACTTTTTTATTTATAATAATTCAGGAATAAACAATAATACCAAAATATTATACCGTGATTTAAAAATATAAAAAATAAATAAAAAGTACAGAATTATTTTTCTAAATATACGAATTTTGATTTAAATAATTATATGGCATTAAAAATTGAATTTAATAAAATATTTTAATAAGTTCTTATGTAATGATTTCTAAACTTTTTATTGAAAATTCTATTAATTGAAATAATTCTCTAAAATTAAAGCTGTAGTAATAATTCTGTGACCAGATGTCTCCACTTCTCCACTTCACCCCAAAGAAAAAGTGGACTTTCCCAATTTGCGTTCTTCCACAGGGAACCATCTAGGAATGAGACGCTAGTGGTCTGGACTTCGAAGCACAATTTATAGGCATTGCGATTACAGCGCCATCTCTTAACGGTTTTTGCAACTAAATTTTGAAACTTCTGTATAAAATTTTTACATCTTAACTAATAAACAAACCGTTTACCGCATAATTCTATTAATCTTTGATTTTGAGATATTTAATTTTGAAACCAGGGTCTTATTCGCTGGACACCCTGTAATTTTTTTCACTATTTACCTAATGTGTAGATATAAAGAAGCTTTTGCATATATGCTATATAAAATTTATATATTTTTAGTATATATTGTATAGAGTTTAACCTGCCTAAAGAAAGGTAGGAACAGATGTCATAAGTTCCCACGGCCGTCATCTTGAAATTTTTCTTGTCGTGAAAACCCTTTTTCCGCCAAGTAGTAAATGTCGCCAAGCACCGGTTTATACGCATGTTTCGCTTAACGAAAATAAAGTATAAATAAACAAAATTCGCTAAAGTGGCACTCAGTAATCTTGTATGAGCGCTTCGCGCACATTAACCGAAAAAAATAATCACTGCATTCAGCATTTCTCCCGGTATAGCATTCTCAAAATTCCGCAGTTCTCGCTTTCTAGCAATCTCAAAATGTAAAAAAACTCTTAAAGCAGCAAAATATACATAAAAAATGAAACTCGCTAAAGTGGCAATCAGTAATCTTGTATGAGTGCTTCGCGCATATTAACCGAAAAAAAAATCACTGCATTCAGCAGTTCTTCCGGTGTAGCATTCTTAAAATTCAGCAGTTCTCGCTTTCTAGCGATCTCAAAATGTAAAAAACTCTTAAAGCAGCAAAATATACATAAAATTATCAACATACCTTAACTGGTATCTGCTTTCTTGAAAGGTCCAGCACAAAATCTCTCTCATAACATACGGCCATTTTCCAAAATAGGCTTATGAATACGCATTGAGACACAATAAACAGACCTACTTTTCTTCTCAAAATTTCCTCATATTTCTTAATTACTTCAGCAAAAGCGTTTAAACGGATTACAGAAACCATAGTCAGTCAAATACATCCAATAAATTTAACATAAAAATAAAAAGACAGGTCGATACAACACGATATCAAAATGCATCCACAAAATCCACCACTTCTCAGGGGTTGCCAGAACACAACACGTCAGAATACACACGTCACATGGGGTTCCACATATCGAGGTTGCCATACCTACTAACACCGCCAACACGCCATCAAAAAATCACCAAACAATTCAAAACAACGGTTGAGGGAACATAAGGCATCTAAGCCGAAAGGTATCTTTGGTACAAAGTGTACACCCGAGAATAGTAATAGGCAATACTAAAGTGAAAATTGAGTTATCAAAACATTTTACTATGCAAAAAAATACGCTTATTAACACGTTGAGTGCCACGGTGACTGAAGCTGAAAAATGTACAATGTTTTAAGTAATTTTTAAGACAGTATAATCCTGTCTTAAATAAAAGGTAAGTAAATTTTAAATTATTGTCAGTAATTACTTAAAACAAGATATATATTTTTAGTTTTATATCATATTTTAGACCGTCAGTCATCGGTGAATGACGTGTTCTAAATGGAAAGTTCAGTGTCAGTCACCGGTGACTGACGTGGCGTTTAACGCGTTAATGAATATAATAAAATATTACAGTTTAAAAGTCAAAGTGATTTATGGTATTATTTTCGACCAATGGCAGAATTTGTGTCGGAATTCAATCTTTTTTTTTTTTTTTAATTTAGCCTAAAGTCACTCTTTTAGTTTTAACTTGTTGCTATATTTTGCTTTATATTTGTAACACATTGATTTCGTTATAATTATATTATTGCAACAGATAAAAATTATTTTTTGATGATCCGATCAATCGTCGCCCGGCTCACCAGAGGATCGCAACTCATGGTTTGGGAACCACTGTTCTAAAAATATACTTCTTTTATTAATGTATCCGCACACCTTCGGAAGTGATTTTTTGAAATTTTCTCTTGTTATCCATTTTTTATAATAACATTTACTTTAAAAAATATATAAAAATTTTAGCAATTATCCAGAAACAATTTTTTTAAGAGAACAGTATTCAAAATTATGCCAAAAATTGACATTTCCGCAAAACGTGATAACTCAAAATTGAAGCAATGTATTGACATTTTGTAAATTGCATAATAAACAGAATAACTTTCGTTATGACTTAGACTAAACACATTATAATCGCATTTCTATCTCAGATGATATGGCAGTTAAAGTACTAATGTAATGAAAAAATCGCAAAATTTGTCTCAAGTTTGTCATTTATACCAGTGTAAATATAAAACTATTTAATATATTATCATGAGTGTAGTCTATTCCCTCAAAAGACATCTGTAAAAGAAGTACAGAAAATTCCGTGGCATTTCATGCATAATTTTTTGTTTTAGGATGACTTGCGTATAGTAAAAATCTGAAAAACTTCACTTTGAGAAAAAGTTAAAATTACTTTTAAACACAATTCAAAAGTGTAATAGCTGTAACTCGAGTTCTATTTTAGATACAGAAGAAATTTAAGCAGATTTCGATAGATAAAATATTTTATTTTAATATCATTGCAAAAATGAAAAATCGATATTTTGATCAAAAGTTACGTTTTAAAGGTGTTCGGATACCAAATATACGAAATTACATGTAAAACAGCTGACATTCATTTACCTTTTTCTCGAGAACTACTGAAGCGATTTCAATAGTTTTCTTAGAAGTTTTGACAGTCGCTAAATTATAAATTGATCGTTCAGCAAAATATAAATATAAAAAATGCGATAGTTACGTAATTTTGTAACCAAAAAGAACCTAGCTTTTGTTTAAATTACCACAACTATTGCATTTTTTATTTTTATTTTGTGCCCAACTATCAATTTATATTTGAGTTATTGCGAAAACTATTTAAAAAAAATAAATCACTTCACATTTCTCCAAAAAAGGTGCATTAATGTCATCTGTTTTGTAGGCTTTTAATTTTTTATTGTTGTTTTCAAAATTACGTGACTATTGTAATTTTTTTTATTGTTTACCTGACAATCTATTTTTAGTTTGGTTACTGCCAAAACTATTAAATAATATCGTTGATATCACTGCAGACGTTCTCTAGAAAAAGTACATTAATATGTCACTTCTTTTATAAGTATTTTATTTTCTATCGCAGTTTGCAAAAATGAGTAACTATTGTATTTATTTTATTTATTTATTTATTTATTTATTTTGCCGAACGATTAATTTATAGTTTGGCTACTGCCAAAACTATTAAAAAATATTATAATCGATTTAGACATTCTCTCCGAAAAAGTAAATTGTTGTAGGCTGCTTTACAAGTATTTTGTTGTCTATTGCTGTTTGCAAAATTGCGTGACTATTATATTTTTTTATTTTTTTGTTTTACTGAACGATTAGTTGATAGTTTGGTTACTATCGAAACTATTATAAATGTATTAAAATCACTTATGACATTCGCTAGAAAAAAGTACATTAATATCAGCGGTTTTAGAGGTATTTAGTTGTTGTTTCTGGAATCGTTTGACAATTGCACTTGGTTATTTTTATTTTTTACCGAATGATCAATTAAGTTTGCCTACTGCCAAACTATTTTTTTTTAAGTATCCAAATCGCTTCAGTACCCGAGAAAAAAGTTTAAAAAATGTCAGCTATTAAAATAACTAAACATTCTTCAACGTCTGATATACAAAATTTAAAAATTTAAAAATATATTACAATTCATCAGACATACCAGTAAAAAATTACATAAATACATATAGAATCAAAAACGCAAACGTTTCGGGATAAATTTTAGCCGCTCATCAGTACAATAACATTCAAATGAACAGAAAACTACATATCATATTTAGAGATAATAATTACTAACAGTTGAAACCAAAGAAAATATAAAGAATCATATCAAAGCAAAACTGTGTATCCAGGTGGAACTGCACAGGATTCATTAATCGGCGAAATTTGCTTACGAGTAAACACGCCTTCAAGTACAGTACTTTTCAAAACTTTTTAGTACTACTTTAGTACTTTTCAGTACTTACTTCGAAACTGTACTTTTAACGTTGTTGCAATTGGATCTGATAACTGTCATATTTGCGAAATCTGGGCTATATAGTCGGTATCCAAATAATGCTGCACATAAGTGTGTCTACAAATCTGGAAGCCTGCAGTCTAAACTTGTACAACATTCTTAATAATTTTAGTTCTGTTGCTAACAGTGACGTTGCTGTTAGTGTTTTTAAAGAGTTTTAGTCATTAAAATATTCAATTACTAGTCCAGGCAATAGAGACCATATAGGGGCTCTACCTAGCAAAATTCGTAGTAGTTCTGTAAAAAGGTTTATATGTTTTTTTTTGGGTCGCGGAATCCGAATTTTTAACTTCCCACCAAAATTTCCCACGGCAACCACCTAAATTTTGGTAAAATGCCCCACAAAAAAGGTTTTTATTAAAAAAATCGATATAGTAAAATAGTTCTTTTTAAATTAAATCCTTTATTGTTTTAGGGGAAATGTATGTAGAAATTCAGAAAGTAGACAAAATTTGCAACAAATAGGATACATGACATTATGACGTAGGACGAACGGGGAGTGAGAGGGCTGCCTCTGAACATGCACTGCGGCGCTACATGCACTAAGTTGTGCAAGTCTAGGCAATAGGGGATTTTACCTGGCAAAATTAATACTAGTTCTGGATTTCGACTCACTTTATGTTTTTGGGTCGCTGAATCCGAATTTTTAACTTCCCACCAAAATTTAACCCGGCAATCCCCCCAAAAATTGATCTTTTGAAAAAATTTGGTTTTTGAGAACAGCGCGCGGGGAATGTTCCGAGACAGCCCCCACTCTCCCCGTTTATCCTACGTGATAATGTCATGTATTCTATTTGTTGCAAATTTTGTCTACTTTCTGAATTTCTACATAATTTCCCCTAAAAAAATAAAAAACTTAATTTAAAAACAACTATTTTGTGGGGAAGTTAAAAATTTAGATTCAGCGACCGAAAAAACTTAAAGTAAACCTTATAGGGAAAGTTCGGAGGGGAGACGGGAGGGCGAATGTAAACGATGTGAGTGGTTAAGTGAATTGCACAACATAGTCCACGCAGCACCGCGGCGCATGTTCCGAGGCAGATCCTCCCCCATCCCCATTCATCCTACGTCATAATGTCATGCAAGGTTATTTGTTGCAAATTTTGTCTACTTTCTGAATTTCTAGATACTTTTCCCCTAAAACAATAAAAAAATTGATTTTTTTAATAAAAACCTTTTTTGGGGGGCATTTTACCAAAATTTTTTTTTTTTTTTTTTGGGGGGGGGGGTTGCCGGGGAAGATTTTGGTGGGAAGTTACAAATTCGGATTCAGCTACCCAAAAAACATAAAGTAAGCCGATTTCCAGAACTATTAATTTTTACATTAATTTTGCCAGCTAAAATCCCCTATTGCCTGGACTATAAGGATTTTTTGAAAAACACGCGTTTTCTTTTATTACGCTAAGGGTAACTTTTATGTAGCAAATAAAACTATACTTGGGGCAGACCTTAGTTGTCAATGGAGATTATACTAGAGAGGAGTGTAAGTCCGCGACAATAAATAGTTCTGTACAGAATCTGAAAGAAATGGCATATTAAATCTCTTTTTTTCCACATTTTTATATGAAAAATGATTGACTCATTAATCAAAATCGATTGAGCGTAACATATATTCATTTTTATGTTAAATATCTAATAATAATCAAGGAAATGTATTTATTCGCAAGGAAGGATTCTGGCGAGAATTTGGCGCGGTGCAAGCAAATGGCTAGTAACCTTAGACCCCCAACTGAGATCTGCGGGGTGATGGTCAATAGATAAAGTCTCCTCTTATTATTAGATATAGTAGATTTTTGATGTCCAATCAAAAGTTTCTTTTTTTAAACTATTAAATATAGAGAAAAATGTTCGGTGGATTCGAATTTTTCGGAAAATTTCACCCCAAGTACATACCCAATATATGGCTGAGACATTTAAAATAACAAAGAAATTTTTTTTTTTTTTTTTTTTTTGCAAATTAAAACGAATAAAAGAAGCTCTTTATTTTAAGACTGTTCTCATAAAACTATTTTCCCCCGCCCAAGAACCGGAAACTTTCTATTTTAGGGCTTGTTTTTAAACGTAAAAATAGGATACTTGCAGGCATGATATTTGAAGGGATTTGAAATCGAACAGTTTTTCTTAGTTTCCGGTAAATTAATTACAAGCAATTGTTATCTAAGAATGTATTTTTATTTCTTTAATTTACAGGACAATCGCGTTGGATAGAAAATTTTAGTGGATTAGACAATTTCATCTCAAGTAAATATGAAGCACCTGGAAAGAATATGTAAAATAACAAGAATTTTCTTTTTTGTGTAAATTAAAACTAATCTTTTTTTTTTTTTTTTTCATGCGGCTTTTCTTAAGTACATTCACGATATAATTTCTATCTTTCCGCAAACAGAAGTTTAAACTATTCTTATTTCGCTTAGAAAGAATTGATCAGCAGTTAAATTAATTTGTCTTTTAAACAATAGTATAAATTCAATATTTTAACAGTATTTTAGACACAAAAAAACAAGAAAAACTTCACCAGTTATTCATAATGCATGCTACAGTTTTATGCATAAGTGTAAGTTAATTTGATTTGATAAGTAAAATTATAATTTAACTTGACATAAATCAATCAGGCCCGTACGAAATGGGGAGAGCGAAGGGGGGGGGGCAGTCGTCCCAGGCGAGGAGATTGAGGGACGCGACTACCAACACAAACATCTTATTTTGATTGTTACAAGAAATTATAGATTTACATATCGAGAATGTTTTTACTTTCTTCTATCTTCAATAGAAGAAAGTATTGTAATCGAAATTTTTTTCGACTTCCGGTTTTCGACGGATTTGCATGTTTTAGGGGTCAGAGATTCCAAAAAACATGTTTATAGAAAATGTCTGTCTGTCTGTGTGTCCGTCTGTCCGTCCGCCCGTCTGTCCGTCTGTCCGTCCGTCCGTCTGTCCGTCTGTCCGTCTGTCTGTCGCCATTGTACCATCAAAAAGTGTATGAATTTATGTATAGAATTAAACCAAAATTTTATTATAAGTTTTTGGCTATGGCAAGCTGGTCCTCCTGGAATTTGGAAAAAATTCGCCGGTAGGGGGCGCTGATATAACAATTTTTGTGCGATTTTGAATATTGTACCATCCAAAAGTGTATGGAGTTATGCATAGAATTGAACCAAATTTTTAGTTTAAGTTTTTGGATATGACAAGCAGGTCCTCCCTGAATTTGGAAAAAATTCGCCGGTAGGGGGTGCTGTAAATGCGTTTTTTGTGCGATTTTGAATATTTTACCATCGAAAAGTGTATGAAGTTATGCATAGAATTGAACCAAATTTTTAGTTTAAGTTTTTGGCTATGGCAAGCAGGTCCTCCCTGAATTTAGAAAAAATCGCCGGTAGGGGGCACTGTAATAGCGATTTTTGTGCGATTTTGAATACTGTACCGTCCAAAAGTGTATGAAGTTATGCATAGAATTAAACCAAATTATTATTTTAAGTTTTTGGCTATGGAAAGCAGGTCCTCCCTGAATTTGGAAAAAATTCGCCGGTAGAGGGCGCTGTAATAGCGATTTTTGTGCGATTTTGAATATTGTACCGTCCAAAAGTGTATGAAGTTATGCATAGAATTAAACCAAATTTTTATTTTAAGTTTTTGAATATGGCAAGCAGGTCCTCCATGAATTTAAAAAAATCGCCGTTAGGGGGCGCTGTAATAGCGATTTTTGTGCGATTTTGAATATTGCACCATCGAAAAGTGTATGAAGTTATGCATAGAATTGAACCAGAAAAAATTTTAAGTTCTTGGCTATGGCAAGGAGGTCCTCCCTTAATTTGTAAAAAAAAATGCTCGTAGAGGGCGCTGTAATAGCAATTTTTGTACAATTTTTGTGCCATTTTGAATATTGTACCGCCGAAAAGTGTATGAAGTTATGCATAGAATTGAACCAAATTTTATGTGTTTATTTTTGGTCATGTCACGAAGGTCCTCCCTGAATTTGGAAAAATTCTGCCGGAAGGGGGCACTATAATTGCGATGTCTGTACCATTTTCATTATTGTACCATCGAAAAGTGTATGAAGTTATCCATATAATTGAACCAAATTTTTTGTGCATGTTTCTGGCTATGGCAAACAAGTCCTCCCTGAACTTGAAAAAATTCCGAAAGAATGGGGCGCTATAATTCCGATCTCTGTGCCATTTTCATTATTGTACCATCGAACAGCGTATAAAATTATCCATACAATTGAACCAAAATGTTTTTGCTTGTTTTTGGCTTTGGCCAACAAGTTCTCCTTGAATTTGGAAATATTGCGCGGTAAAGGGGCTCCGTGCTAGCGATTTTTGTATACTTTTCTTGATTTTTCGTAGTACTATTGTGCATCGGCGGGAACTCGCTTCCTACTATGCCGGCTATTCGCAAGCAGATGATAACGACAGAATAAGAAAAAATTAATAATTTTAACAAATATCATGATATAGATTAACTCGTTTTTAGTCCGTTTAATTGACTTGAGCAGAAATTTAAGATGAAAATCAAAGTTGGTATAGTATTGAACTAATAATATTGAAGTATTAACATGTGTAACTAGGTTTTGAAATATTAAGTTGTATAAGATAGAAGAAAGTTTTGGGATTGGCACATCCAACTAGTTTCAAAATGAAAATACATACATTTTTCGTTTCAAAGTTTCACCGTTCCTCAATCCATACCCGAATACAAATTTCTGATTAAGGACTTCTTCCTTTTAAAAACTTGTTTCGACATTTTTAATTAATTAATTAATTAATTAATTTCTTTTCTTTTCTTTTTTTTTTTGCATTGGATAGCTGAGGTTTATTTCTACATCTCTCTTTTTTTTTACTTTTTCGATTTTGGTTGCAGATTATTAGAAGAAAATTAAGAAAAATCGTATCACAATAATATATATTCGAAACGGAAAGGTAAAAAACATATTAAAATATTTATTTGCTTCAAAGACGTTACTTTACTAAAAATACATTAAAAATATATTAAAAATAAGAGTAATAAGTCTTAACTACGTCTACTAATAACCATATCACAATAATATATATTCCAAACGAAAAAGTAAAAAACATACATTAAAATATTTATTTGCTTAAAAGACGTTACTTTACTAAAAACGAGTTAATAATATATTAAAAATATATTTTTTTATAAGTTTTTACTGAATGTGATTCAGCAAAGAGTATTTTGTATGAAAAGTACCATATACTTTTAATACCATATGCTATTTAATATCATATAAGTACCATGTATTTTTTTCCGCACATATCCTTGCACAATAATTTCACTATAATTTGTTTAGCACATTTTTAATTACAGCTGCCTTTCTACCAAAAGTAAAATCATCTGATTTGCCCCACAAGTCGGGTAAGATCAAATAGACATGTTAATCTTACAGGAAATGATAATTTTTTTTGAAAATGGCTTTCTAAAGAAAGGGTTCAGGCTTTCTTTTGAAAAGGAACAAAATATTTTGATTTACAATTTTAGCTAAGGAACATAACTAAGGCTGCATTCAGACTATCCGGTTTACAAGTTTTCTAGAAAAAGACATACATTTTATCTTTGAAGAAAGCGGCAGCTAGGACTCTTTAACTGAGTGGAATAAAAGATTGCTAGTTTGGCATTTAATCGCCAGTGTGATGAATATTCCCTTTTTACCAAAAACACAAGTACCAAAACAGAAACAATATACAATTATTATCTTTATTCCAATTCTGCCTAAAGTATATATTTTTAACTACATTATCCAGAAAAATAAATGTAGTATGTACCTAATTCATATTTAAATTTTAAATTTAAAAATTCATCTCACTAAGGCGTGATTAAGTGCTGGGTGCATGATAAAACTCTAAATTATGCATATAGAAAACAATTTTTGAACAAAATAGTATCATAGCACACCTACTTCTAAAAACAAAATGTACACAAAATGTTTTGTCTGAAATTTATTTTTAGCACAAAATAAACAAAAAAGTTCAAAAATTAAAAAAAAAAAATCAAGATTTTTAAGTGAAATAAAAATAACCAAAATATGTAATTTTTTTTTTTTTTGTTTTAGCGTGTGGGCTACACTGTAAAAAATTTTCGTCAAATTTATGTAGATGTACCGCAAATTTTACGGTACTTGTACCGTTTTCACTCTTTACGGTATGAGTACAGTATTTCTAAGGTATATTAAGTGTAAAAAAAAAAAAAAAAAAAAAAAAAAAGCAGCATATGGGCCATTTCGATTATAAACGGTAATTATACCGTAAAATGATTGTTTTTTAATAAAAACTCGGTATTTATACAGTAAAATAATTATTTTTCAGTAAGGAAAAAGCTGGTAGCCCCACCTCGGTATGCGGCAACCCTGAAGTGATGCTCTTGTTACGTAATGCGTGCAGGCTTGGGGAGAGATGGGGAGGGGGTTCAGCTGGTATATTATTTATAAAGAAAGGCATATTTGGCTAACATCTTTTAAGCTGTAGCTTACATACTTTAAAAGTAAAAGCGCGCAAAATCCAAATTTACTAATCTGAGAAAACGTTTTTTAAAGTTTCAATATATATGGACCTTCAATTATACTCACCGTCTATAAATGATTGTAACTCAAGAAATAATGCAAATTTTTGAATGGAGTTTTTTTGCATATTGTTGAGAAATATTAAAATCTTCGGGATAAAACAAAAACCGGAGACTGATTTTGTGAAAATTTAAAGGTCCTATGCCCCCTTAAAAAGTGAAAACGAAACCATTATAAGATCACTCCCGTGTCTATTTGTCTGTTACACCCATGTTACTCGAAAATTATGGAACGTGGAAAGTTCAAATTGGCTGAAGTAATAAAGACTATTGACCCACATATTTATAGATTATTAACCATTCACAATATTTCAGTTATAACTTTTATGACTTGATATTTAAACATAAAAGGATAATTATCATCATTACAGTTTGAGAAATAGCACAAAATAAATTCACCTCTTATCAACTCTAGAAAATTCCTAATCTCTTTTGTATTTGTTGTTTTGTCTATCTCAGTGATTCCCAAGCTTTTATTGGCCGCGGCCCACTAAAACATCTGTAAAGCCACTATGTCCACCACCCGCACACACACACGCCTTAATCTATAAATTATGTCTCGTATTATTTAAAAAGTGAACTCTATTCACACGGTAGCCTTAACAATAATTATTCATTTCACATTTTTTAACTTATCAAATGTGTGGCTCTTCTGTCAAAAATGTGTTCTTAACATAGATGGGGTTACATATGTAACCATGTTACAATGGGGTTATATATGTTCGACTTTGCGCTAAAAAGAGTTTTGTTGTACTTTTCCAACTTATCTCAATGTTAAAGAACAGTTTTATACGGTCTGCATTTTTATCTTCGCAAAATATCTTGAACAGAGACTTACATTTAACTACATTTAAAAAATCCAAAAATGTATTTTTAATTAGTATTTAGTCTTTTTATTTGTTTCGTTTTACTATTTAAAATTAGATATTTAAGTTATTTTGCTTAAACGTTGATTTAACCCTTTATGTCCCAAATTATGAATTCATGAAAATTTTAGCTTGTAAAGAATTTTTCGTGAATTGTTTAAACTACATTAGAAGATTTACGCAATCATTTAATAAATTTTAGAAGAATTTTGTCATTCAAAATTAATTAATTAAATTTGAATTTATAGGGATTTTTTGCAATATATATAACGCCACTCAAATGTTTTAGTTAAAATAATGTTTTTAAGTATTTTATGGAATTGGGAAATGTATAAATATAATGCCCTTACAGTATAAATATAGAGTTATTTCCCAACGGAAACTTCCCCCCACAATCTTTCAACGTCAAGAAAGCTGAAAAGATGTAGATCAAAAGAAACCATTCTTTTCAAAATATTTTTATTTTGTGCAGCTAATAATGTTTTTGGAACAAGATAAAGTAATGTATCTATAACTCATTCTAAACTGCATTACAACTAATATCTGTATTAGATGAATTTTATAACAAGTTATTTTAATGGTACTTTAAAGCACCGTCGGGGCATAAAAGGCTAATTCGTCTACTAATAAAAGTATATGGTATTTTTCTTACAAAATACTTTGCTGGATCACATTCAGTAAGCACAGCGAAACAGTCGAAGGTAAATACACTGCTGGCCATTAAAATTACAACACCATGAAAGATTGAAAATACAAAAAAGATATTTATTATACATAAACAGTATGGCATGAAAACAAAATTAAATTTGTAAACAGTTTTGGGGTTTACAAGGGTGCGAAATCGGTAGAAACAGCTGCTCCTCCGGGCAGATAAAACGGCCCTTATCCGGTTAGGCATGGAGTCGAGCTGGAATTGGAAGACAGAAAAGGGCTAAACATACCATTCTGCTTCAAGTCTATGCCACACTTCATCACCCGTATTAGCTGGAGAAGGGTGGCGGCCTAGTCTCTAAGCAATTCATGACCAGATGTTTTCAATGGGTGACAGATCTGAAGACCGTGCAGGCCAGGGTTGCAATCGAATACCCTGTGTGTCGAGGAAGGTCAGAACACGACGTGCAACAAGTGGTCTTGCGTTATCTTGTTGGAAGATGGCGTTTGGCAGGCCTCGAAGACAGGGCACAACCACTGGACGTAAGATGTCAAAAGTGTACCGGTCTGCGTTCAAATTACCGTCGATCCGAACTAGAGATGTGTATGTCGTGTACCCAATGGCTGCACAAACCATCACACCAGGTGTAGGGCCCCTCTGCCGATTTCGAATGCAAGTAGGCGACGGGCGTTTTCCTCGCAGCCTCCAGACAAGTATACGGCCATCAGAATACAGCACGTACAACTGGCACTCGTCTGAAAAGACGACATTGAGCCAGTCATGCATCCAGCTTTGTCGTTCGGCGCACCAGAGTCGCCGACCCTCTCTATGCTGCATTGTCAAGAGAAGCCGCAGTACTGGTCGCCGTTCTGACAGTCCACACTGCTGCAAACGTCGTCGTACCGTACGAGCGGATACTGGGCGCGCTTCAAACTTGCCCATTTCCTGACGTTCGTGATGTGGTTGTACGGTTTTGCAGGATCGATCTCACAATATGTCTGTCCTCTCCTGCATTAGTCACGGGAGAGTGTCGAGATCCTGCGTGTTGTTCAGTATGACCCTCAGCAATCCATTGATTCCATATTTGCATGACAGTGGTTGGATTTCGACGAATGCAATGGCCGATATCACGGAACGATAACCCACACTCTCGATAGGCAACGATACTGCCTTTATCGAATATCGACACTTGGTGGTAAGCATTTCTTCTTATTATTCGAGGCGATATTCTGAGCAAAGACCAACCTTACAAAGCGAGTTCCGAATGAGAAATCCACTTCGCATTTTTTCTTTTAGGCAGTGCTTCAGATGTTGTTTCTCCCACCTGCTTCGTCTAAATGCGCTGAAATACTAATCATTTGCACATTCCAACCTCTTCTTCCTTTCATGTGATTTTGACGTTCGTCAGAACATTCCTTCCTGGTGTTGCAATTTTAATGGCCAGCAGTGTATTTTTAATGTGGTTATTTTCTCAACCATTTACAGAAATTTAGCTTTTCTCCTATGAAAAAATATTTTACAAAACATTTCTCAGTTTCAGATAGGACCACAATACATTGTTTTGCATTGTTCTTGTAAGGATTGTGAGGCTTCATAACAGTATTTTTTATTAATTAATTTAATTATTCTTGTAAATATTTTACAAAAAGCGCTAATTACCGATTTATTAAATCCGTTTGTAACAAAATGACTGCCTTCCCTTATTTTTATAGCATATAGATGGCGCTGTTGCCACTGTCGGCAAAATATCCTGAGATATTTTGCCAAACATGAAGTGATGAAGTGAAGTGAAGGTATGTATTCATGATTGCGCGGGTTTGGTAGAGTTTCGGCGAGTGTACGAAATGTATCTCATCTAGAGATGTTTTTTTTTTATGGAAATATGTATGTTTCAAAGTTATTTTGCGCTTTTCGCGAATCTGTATATAGTTTGTGTGTTATCCTTATTAAAAAATGTGATTGTTTAAGTGTCGAAAGAGTTTATCCAAACCCACATCGACACAAAATGACGCCCAACGTGAAAAAATCTCCTTCTTCAAAAACGAAATAAAAAGGAACCGCTATACCAAGTTCAAAATATTGTCATCCGGACAATAATGACAGTGGATAATTGTGTATTTGTCATCCTGACAAAGTAAGTGATTAAAAAGAATCTCCAAATTCTAAAGTTTGAGAAACCAAGAAAAGCGTTTTCCTTCTATTATGTATTCCTTCTATGTGTATTGCCGCCCTGGCAAATGAGTAAAAAGAATCAGCTAGATTCGTAATTGTGTGAAATCATCATTTCAAGAATATGGTAAAAGGAAAAAAGAACCACTTCGGTTCTAATGTGTGCATTCTTTTTTATATTAAATCAAGTAATTAGTGCCATCCTTATGGAATAATTATTTGTGGGGTATGCTTCAATCTTCAAAGTTCTCAAGGCGAAAGTGTGCTGTTAAAAGTGAAAAAAAAAATCTTTCAGTTTATTTCATAATTGTTGTTTGCGATCATCGAAAAGCCTTTAGACAGATCTAAAATGTTTTCGAAATAACTTTCAGTGTTCTACTATCGCCGATATTCTGTGTGTTTAAAAGAAATCTGAAACCGCCATATGAATCAGCGAAAAGTGATTAGCTAAAGAAAGATAAATCTTATTTTATTTGTTTTGTTACCGGTAAAAAGTTGAAATTTTTTTTTCTGTTTATTGCTGGCCAGTGGTGGTTTATTTATTTTTAAATGCTGTTTTATGTATGTGTTTTTTTTTTTTTTTTTTTTTTTTTTTTGTTCTTTTGAGTATTATGAAAGATTAATTTTCTGAAAAGAGATTTATATAATTTCTTTTGGTAATATTTTTTTCTTTCAATCAATATTATTTGATTAAGTCAATTTTATGATTATTTGTTCTAACTGTGCACAGCGTAGTATATTAGAAAAGAAAAGTGATTTCAGTAATCGTCAATAATTATTTAGAATGTTGTTTATTTTAAAGAAGTAAGTAAGTACTTTATTTTGATATTTTTGTTGCTTTCATATTTATTTTTGAATGAAAAATTTTTTCACATTAAATTATCGATGGTATTTCATATACTTAAAATTTTATGATTTAAATATTTCTGACAGTTTTATATGGTAAGTTATATTAGAAAAAAAAAGTTGCATATTACTGATTATAATATTTTTGCATTAATATTTACATGAGCTCATGTTTAATTAGAGATAGATTTTAGTATGGTATTAAATTATTTTTGTATGTTTCATCAATTGTTTATGAAAGTTTATGCATATTTACCTGTAAGGGGAAGGTAGTTATTTTGTTATTTGATTATTTAATGGGTCAAGTATTGCATATAATTTTGTAATTTAAGCATAAATTTAACTGATTTTAGGAAAAATGGCGTTTCTTTCTAAAGGGAAAAAAATCGATTTATATAATTTGGCTACCGAATTAGAACTTCAGGTAGATGCAGATGATAAAATAGTAGTCTTGCGTGAAAAAATTATGAAGTGCGCCCTTTTTAAAGACGATGAACAATTTGTAAAAGAGGCATTGATTGCTATCGTGGAAGATAGAAAAAAACAAGAGAGCATAGAAGAACAAAATAGGAAAAAACAAGATAGCATAGAAGAACAAAGGGTTGAGGACAAACGTATCGCAGAGGAAAGAGCTTATGAGTTAGAAAAACTTAAGCTGCAAGCTCAAAACCATACCGCGACAACTGTCCCACAAAAGCAAATGGACCAGATGCGTATAGATATTAAAAACATCCTACCACCATTTAATCTGGAAAAAGATAATATGTCGTTGTTCTTGACAATGTTTGAACGTCAAATGAAAATGTTAAATGTCTCCAAAGATTTTTGGGTCTCACAATTAGTCGCCGTACTTCCGAATGACATTGCTAAACTTATAGCAAGAGAGCCTGAAGAAATGTTCAAAAACTATGCACATATTCGTGACATTTTGTTAAAAAGATTTAAATTAACAGCGGAGAAGTTTAGGGTATTATTTAGCCGACATCAAAAAAGAGAGAATTCTACTTGGAAAGATTTTTACTTTGAAATTAGAAATTATTTTGAAGGTTGGTTATCCGAATTAGAAGTTAATTCATTTGAAAAGCTCTCAGAACTAATAATCGCTGATCAGATTAAAAAAAAGTGCCCACCAGAATATAAAAATCATTATTTAGATGGTTGGGACAAACTAAATGACCCTGTCTTGTTGGCCGAAAAGCTTGACATATATGAAAATATTAGACCCCCTTTTCAAAAATCAGCAAGTAATTCAAAATCGCGTGAAACACACAAACATGTTTTGTCAAAAAATTCAAATGGTCAGGAATTCTGGAAAAATCAGGTAACCAAAAATGAAGCTAGCGAACATTTTGGAAATTTCAAAAATACTTCTACCTCAAAATATACGAATTCACGCTTTGTAAACGATGATAAGCGTCCAGTTATAAGCTGCTATGGCTGTGGGAAACAAGGTTTTGTAAAAGCAAAATGTCCTAATTGTTCCCCATCTACGCAAGTAAAATCAGCAAATTTTAGTTCCCTACATCTCCAATCTTGTTATATTAATACACAGGCAACACCTATGTTGTATATAAAGGTAAATGGTATTACAGGGGTAGCTTGCGCAGATACCGGAGCTACACATTCCATTGCTGGGGAAATGTTGTTCAAGCTTCTCCGTGACCAAGGAACTTCGTTCGAAGAGACCAGTGTAAACATAACGCTCGCTGATGGCATACGAAAAGAAACTAACGTTCTTCAAGCAACAATCACTGTTGAAATAGAAGGTCGTAGAACTAATACAACGATTTTTGCGTTACCCGGAGCCACCGGAAATAGAACATTGTTAGGCATAGATTTTTTGAATAAAATGGGGATTGTGTTGGATATGCGAAGCCAAAGTTGGTATTTCCAGAACAATCCAAGATATAAATTTCCTTTTGTTGATGATCCTTTCAAAACGACACCTGAAATCTCAACACCAAATGTCAAAGCTAACACAGTTATGTTAAGAGAAAATGAAGGTCAAAACCTATCTGCAATACAACGAAAGAGACTTAATGACTTGCTTGAAAAATTTTCCAATACCTTTCAACCAGGGGGAGAAGCAACACCCGTCGTCGAACATCACATAAACACTAGAGAACATCGTCCTATATCATTACCACCTTACAGATTATCACCGGCAAAGAAAGAGTTGTTGAAAACAGAAATTGATGATCTTTTTGCCAAAGGAATTATTGAGCAATGCGAATCTCCATATTCTGCATCAATCGTGCTCATCCCTAAGCCAAATGGTAGTGTACGTCTATGTGTAGACTACAGGAAGCTCAATGAGGTGACTATACCGGATACCTATCCACTCCCTCGTATGGACGATCTTCTACATCAGGCAAAGACTGCCCAGTTCATGACCACTCTGGATCTGAATGCTGGCTACCATCAGGTGAGTGTCTATGGGCCTGATCGTGATAAAACTGCTTTTGTATGTCCTCTTGGAACATACCGCTTTCGAAGAATGCCTTTTGGACTCCGTAACGCTCCTGCAACGTTTCAGAGGACGATGGATAACTTTCGCAACGGACTCCCAGATGTAAATATTCTCTCTTACCTTGATGACCTCATTATTTTATCATCAAGTTTTGAACAACATCTATCTGATCTTGAAGCTGTTTTTCAAAGATTAGACAAATGGAAACTTTCTGCAAATCGAGAAAAATGCAACTTTGCATGTTCCAGAGTAAAGTACTTAGGACACTGGATAACTCCAAATGGCCTAGAAGTTGATCCTGGGAAAATTGATGCTATTGTGAGGATCCCGCCTCCCAAGAATATAAAACAACTGCAATCGTTTCTGCAGACATGTTCATGGTATCGCCGTTTTATACAAGATTTTGCAGAAATATCCAGACCGCTTAGTAACCTCACTAAGAAGAATGTGCAATGGCATTGGGGTGCCAATGAAGAAAATGCATTTCAAGCCTTGAAGTAATGCCTGGTTTCATCACCAATATTGAAACAGGCTGATGAAACAAAACCCTTCATCATTCGAACCGATGCAAGCAATTATGCTCTTGGAGCAGTACTTCTCCAGGGTAAAGGTGCGGAAGAGCATCCGATTGAGTACGCCAGTAGATTACTGACTCCTGCAGAACGCAACTATCACACCACGGAACGGGAAGCTCTTGCTGTTGTCTGGGCTCTTAATAAATTCAGAGGATACATTGACGGAACAGAAGTTACTGTGGCATCCGACCACCAGCCTCTCCGATGGCTCATGAGCTTAAAGTCCCCTTCTGGAAGACTTGCCAGATGGGCTTTACAGTTGCAAGAGTTTAATGTGAAAATAGAATACATTCCAGGTAAAGCGAATGTCATAGCTGACATGCTTTCTCGTCCTGCGTGTGATCATATCAGTAAAGAGGATTGTGATATTTGCACCATAATGATTGATATCCCTGCTAAAATGCCTAGTGATCTACGGGCTGAACAAATGAAAGATGAAGAATTAAAGAAAATTATTAAAAGTTTCGAAGATGAAGAAAAAACTCTAGACTACACTAACTGGACTGAACGTGGTTATGTTATGAACCAAGGAGTTTTATACAGGTATTCCCCAACTTCGGAATCTGAAGAAGCACAACTAGTAGTCCCCTCACATGAAAGGGAGAAAATTTTAAAAGAACACCATGACTCACCTACGGCTGGTCACTACGGTGCTGAAGGTACATTTAATAGAATATCCAAAAGATATTATTGGACTGGAATGCGTTCATACATTGCAGATTACGTCAAACATTGTGCTGAATGTAATAGGTATAAACCTTCTAATCAAAAACCATCCGGTTTGTTACAAACACCAGTGTATTCACAACGATTTGAAGTTCTATCAATTGATCTTTTTGGCCCTTTACCAAAAAGTAAGAATGGTAAAAGATGGATATTCATAGTAGAAGACTGTGCAACAAGATGGGTTGAACTATTTGCCCTTACAGAAGCTACTGCAGCACAGTGTGCAACTACGTTGCTCGAAGAAGCTATCCTTAGATATGGTCTACCCAGACGTATAATATGTGATAACGGACCACAATTTGTTAGTAGTGTAATGCAACAACTTTGTTTTCTTTTAGGTATCAAACAAAACCCAACTCCCACATATCATCCTCAGGCAAACCCTGTGGAGAGAAAAAATAGAGATCTCAAGCCGAGATTGGCTATATTAGTAGATAATGACCACTGTTCATGGGAAGAGAAACTTCCAACAATACGTTTTGCAATGAATACTGCTAAGTGTGACACCACTGGAGAAACAGCAGCATTTTTACAATTTGGAAGAGAATTAAGAACAACAGACGATGTTCAACACGACATTCGTGCTGTAATTCATAATGACAACTTTGTACTTGAAATTACACCATACCTCAAGAAATTTGCAAACTTCACCAAAGACATTAAGGACAAAGTTGAAGCCAAGCAAGATCAAAGAAAGAAATACGCTGACCGTAAAAGAAAATCAGGACATTGTTTTGCTCCAGGAGACAAGGTTTGGGTTGACTTACATCCAGTAAGTAAAGCCTCTAGCAATAAAACTGCAAAGTTCATGCCTAAACGTGACGGACCATACATTATTTTAACTCAAAAATCACCCACCACATTTGTTATAGCAAGCATGAACAATCCTAATGAACCGCTTGCTACATGTCATACGTCAGCTTTGAAACTGTGTAATGACTCTGATATTGTGCCTATTGCACCTATTAGGAAACGTGGCAGACCACCTAAAAAAGTTACTGGTTCCTCACCGGGACGTCCGCGGAACCAGAGGGGGAGGTTGTAACAAAATGACTGCCTTCCCTTATTTTAATAGCATATAGATGGCGCTTTTGCCACTGTCGGCAAAATATCCTGAGATATTTTGCCAAACATGAAGTGATGAAGTGAAGTAAAGGTATGTATTCATGATTGCGCGGGTTTGGTAGAGTTTCGGCGAGTGTACGAAATGTATCTCATCTAGAGATTTTTTTTTAATGGAAATATGTATGTTTCAAAGTTATTTTGCGCTTTTCGCGAGTCTGTATATAGTTTGTGTGTTATCCTTATTAAAAAATGTGATTGTTTAAGTGTCGAAAGAGTTTATCCAAACCCACATCGACACACGTTTTATTTAAAAAGCTATCTAAAAATCAAATTGTTAACATATAAGTAGTTTTGGATATGTTCAGACATTAACGAAGATAATTATTGAAGAAGGGCAAATTTCTGATTTATAATTTGGAATATAAAGGGTTATATTCATAGTAGAAAACACTAAGTGGATCAATAAAAAACTGATATCTACTTTGTGACCATGGAGATGGGACCAGAGGTAACCGAAAAGTACAAAAGAGAAATCACTATCCGGTAAAAGATTTAAAATTATTTCACTATTGAAATTAAATTGATTTTATTCCCTATTGATTTATTGCATAATATACAAAAACACAAAGCAATAAAATACACTGTAAAAAAAAAGAGCAGATAATTTCCCTGACAAAAGAAACGTTTGCAAAAATTAAGTGCTACCCCGAACATACTTACCATTCCAAAAATTTTTCTCTTATTTTTAGAAACCACTTATAAAATGGTCAACCAGAAATATATATATAAAAAAAAAATAGATTTCTAAGATTTCAGGAAACTTTTTTGAAATAAAAAGACCCTTTTGTTGTCTTAAACTCGGAAAATTCGATTGATTTCTCAATCGAACTGTTGTTTTTTTTTTTCACATTTTCAGTTGTGTCATCTTCTAAATAGCAATGAAGATAATTTTACAAAGTCATGGAAAACTATTTTACACTGAATCATCGTAAACGTTTTTTCTGCTTCAGAAAACATTTTTTTGCAGTGTAATATAATCCATGCTTAGATATTTTGGTACCAAGAAAATGAAACTGGACAAAATATACCAAAAAAAAAAAAAGCTTCAACAAACCATTTTCTGTGCTATTTTACAATTGAAGATTAAGGTTTTTTTTACTTACTCATTGATTTTTGGTATGAGCTCTTGCAGGACATTGTACGTTTGAAATGGCAGCCAGCAAATCGCAAACAGTGCAACGATGATTGACAGCATTTTAATCACCTGTAAAATGTAAAACACATTTTATTCATATTAATATTTTTTATTATTAAGTTAATAACAACATTATCATGGAAATACTAAATTTAACATCGAATCAAAATTCCTTATGCATCAATGTATATTATTTTAAACTTAAGATAAAATAGTCGTTTTATAACACATTTTTCATTATATGCACTGTAAAAAAAAAAAAAAATCTCAGTTTTCAGGTAGGAATCGGAAAAATAGTTGCCCCTATCGTACCGGAATAATTTCCAACCCAGCTCAGAATAAAATCCGTAAAATAGCGTTTTACTGAGTATTTCCTAATTTTTACGGATTTTATTCTGAGCTGGGTCGGAAATTATTCCGGTACTATAAGGGCAACTATTTTTCCGATACCTAGCGGAAAACTGGCAGTATTTTTTTTACAGTGTGGTCGTAAACTAATTCATAATACTAGTACTTTACACTGCAATAAAAAGGGCTAAAATACGGAAATACTATTGGCAATCGAGACGCCATTACTGTTTCGGTATTTTAATGGAACTTTTTCCCGGTAAATTACAGAAAATTTTCCTTTATTTTGGCATTTACGGGGCAAAACTTCCGTTAAAATACATAAATAGTACTAGCGTCTCGATTTCCAGTAGTATTTCTGTATTTTAGTCCGTTTTTATTTTACAGTGTAATATGTATGGATAATATTAAGTGGTTAGGTAAACATTTAAGTCAAAAACTCAAGTTAACCCTTTGTATCACCGCGCTGCATATCTGCAACATACCCCAAAATCAATGTTACTTGTACAGTATGTTTTAAAACACGATTTTATTTATTGCTATCCCCCAAAACAGCAGTTAATATAAATTGTTCATAAAATTCTCAGCAGAGACGATGCTAAATTAATTTTTCATGCCATAGTTTTATTTATCATTTGAGCAATTTTGCATCGTTATTGCTAAAATGAACATCGTAAATTGTGTCAAATTAACAAGGCTGGAGACGTCCAGAAATAGATTTTTGGAAAGCTAATTTCGTGTACTTTGTAACTTTCTATAAGAAAATTGACAACGTATGTGAGAAGTGTATAATTTTTTGTAAGTCAGCTGTGAAAAGGTACCTTTTAGTCAATATTTTTTTTTAATGTTCTATTTTTTATGTTTAAAATTATGTATCCTAATGTCCGAGTATATATTTTTGAAATCAGAGTTGTTAAGTCACAAAGGTTTAAGGGATCTCAGATCTCTTAAAGCTTCAAAATTTTCGAAATTTTTTTTTCTGGATGTTAAACTCCTATCTTTTCTGAACATTTTGATATAATGTTTTCCTTGAAATTCCCATTAGAACTGAACTTATGGCTTTTAGAATTATACCCGCTCAATAGCTCAAGCGGCATTTCCGAAACTTTGAAGTCATTTTTCTCCAAATGACGTTTTTGGGCATAATACCCACGATATCTCAAAAACCTCTGAATATGTTTTCATGAAATTTTCAAAACATATGTTTCATGTTTGTCAGTATGAAATGAACCTAAAATTTCCTTTTTATTGTTCAAAAAATATTTTTTTAGGTGATCATACTGTTGAAATTTTCAAAATTTTGTATTAACTAAATACAACTTTGTATTAAAAATATAAAAATGTTTTAAATACAGATTTATTTAGGGTCAGGGTAATTATTACAATCTTAAGTATAAGAAGGCACCAAAACTTCATTCTAGTTGCAAAATTTATTTTTAATCCTGCGCGTAAACTGTAATAACAATTTTATGCTCGTCAAATGTCTAACAGTTTGTAGCCCCCTATAAAGGCTAATTCTGCATCTTGCCATTTTTTTAAATACATGAAATGAAAGAACATGCTTATTTCTTTCATCCCAATAAATTAAAAAAAATTAAATCATATACATTTTAAGATATTAAATGTTGAAAATGGTCTTTTTTTTTTACATTTTTTCCAATTTTAAGAGTCCTGAGACCCCTTATTGTTATAAAACCTCAACAACAGAAAGAATCACACATAGGCTCATATTTGCTTTCCAGCACATTTCATCTAAAAATTATTTCGTTAAAGTTTGGAAAAATAATCTCTTATAGTGCGTTTTTTTATATAAATATTTCTTCTTCAGTGTAACTTATTTTGACATTAATACATTATTTATTATAGTTAGCTTAAGATCAATTTTTTTTGTTGCTAGATGCACAGCAATACGCTTTCATGAACCTTTGCAAAATTTCGCATCAAGCTGTACATCGCCAAATCGGCATTTACATTTTTACATGTACTAATCATGACCTGATTGTTTAATCTCACAAATTTTACGACATATGTTATATTTATTAAGTTTTTGTTTGACATTCGGTCATTAAATATGAAACGTCCTAATATAAAAGGGCCAAACGAAACAAACTTCCACCAGTAAAAAAGAATAGAAAATTTCCCCTTTTAATAACAGTCCTTTTTCATGAATACGGCGTTTATATAAGACTAAAATTTGTACTAAAATTTACAGTGGAAGTTTACCCCGATGGTAATCTGACAATTTTTGTAATCGGGCGTATCATATTTAATGACCGCATATATGGAACCAAAATTAAAATTTCACTACTGATTTATATATATAATCATTCGTATAAATTCTAATTATTATTAAAAAAGCTAGATTTTTAAGAATGCAACTAATTTGCTTAAAAAGAATGCGGGAACTCCGCATATAGTTATTCCTGTAAATTATTCATACTTCTTATTATCATAATTAATCTTTATTATCATATAATATTTTACAGAATTTTTATAATTCTCCGTATAGATGTGAAAGAGTAAAAATAAACTTGGCGGAAAAATCGAAATATATATATATATATATACACAAAATACAAAATGTTGGTGCTCTCAGGGGAAGTTAGAAATAATTGCAAAATTTATTCCCGGCAAAAAAAAACTTTCCGTATTAATAATAAATAAATAAATAAATCTAGTTAGTTATTAAAAGCATATATAAAAACAGCTTCATCTACTTTGCTTTCATATCCATCTAACTGCATTAATAACATTATCATAAAAAAAACTGTTTGATTCTGGAATTCAAACTCTATAGTAATTTTTAAATTAGATAATGATATATAATTTGAATTAGATTTTGGTACCCACTTTCAGCTACATTACGGGTAAGTAAGTTTAATATATTCAAAAACAATAGTTGACTACATTTAAATTCAATAAAATTCATTTAAAATCATTTAAATTCAATAACACAAATTGTGTAAATAATATCTCAAATTTTATTAGTATAATCGCATTTAATGCAGATTCTTGCTTATGTTCAGAAATAATACTCCAATAATTTTGACTTATATTTTTGAAATATTTCACACCTATAATTGGGATAAAGTATAGAAATGTATTTGGCATTTAAAGTATGATTGAGATGTATATACGTTTCTATGTAATCCACGTAAAAGCATCGAACTAATATATATTTTTAAATGGATGTATTTTTCATAATCACGGTATTGGAAACATATCATAATTGGGTTTGATAGGTTACCGCGGGGCGAATTTCCGGGAAAACGTCCGCGAATTGTTTTTTTTTTTTCGTTTTTTTTGTTTTTGGCGAATTTTGAAAATTGATGCTATGAACTGTTTCAAATTATTTTTGTGGCCACTGAAGATTATAAACTGAAAGCGAACAGTTTTCAAAATTAGAGCTGAAATAAAATGGGGCACTTTTTTAGAATGTGGAGCACAGTGTCCATGTCCGGAATACCCAGCCATAAATCAAGTCCTCACCCTCAACTTCCGTACAGATGATTCTGTAAACAACAAATTGACTCTTACTCTCATTAAAAATAATTCTTTTATTTTATCACGGAAATTCATGAGTCATGTTTGTTTCATGTGATTTAAAATTTGAATCTGGCTGGATGAGAGAAATATTTATTGTTTAATTCCTTTTGTTTATTTTAAAATTTACTTTAAAAATATTAACATCATCACGTTATATCACAATTGATAAAAAATAGTGGGAGAGCATATTTTGAAGAATTCACAATACGTTTTATATCATCTTAAAGTCATCACTGAAAGTTTTACGCTTGTATTGATCAATGTAAATGAGCACAAAAATTAAAACTTTGCTAATTGTATTTTTACACATTTAAATATTTACAGATTATTTACAGCGAAACATTTGGTTAATACTTGAATATCATTTGTTCCTCTCTGGGAACCCACATATACAATTAAAATTTCAGCAACTATTTTCTTCTATTATGAAGCCATGTAAACAATAGCATGATTTCATATTCGATTTCATGCTCGAGATAAATTTCCTTTTTAACAGACCAAGAGAAAAAATGCAGTCTACTTACTGCGTTCAAATTTTACATTACTACTACAAAACTAAATTAACAAGAATTTTCTTTTAAATATCTATTCTCTAGTCAGATCATGTGGTCATTGGCGCCATTTCAGTCTGGCTGAGAGAGGGCCGCTCAAAGGGTATGCGAAATATACCACATCATACAGCCTTTACCAAAAGTATTGGGCACCCCCTACAAAACACTTGAATCGTAAAGAATGCTATACACAATAACAAACGATTTATACATTATACAATGGCGTAAGCGGTGTTGCCAAACGTCAATCAAAACATAGATAATCCATTTGGAACGACTGGCGACATCGGTGGCTAAAACAAAGGAGATGCAATTTTTTGAAAAAATACTTGGAATGTTTTTTCAGTCTTTATTTGACATTCCCAGTGCAAGATAACTTCCGTGTGTGATCTAGCGGCGAATTTCACACCATTTAATTCTAAAATGCCTAAAAAAAGTGAACTGTCTATTGAATAAAATTTGAGAATTCAGATCTTTCATGAACAAGAATGCAGATCTCCAATAAATATAAACAAGTTCTTGAAATGTTCTCGATGTGCAGTGAAATCCGCTATTAACCCTCCGTCTACCAGACGGGTCCATTGGACCCGACAGGTACATACAAAATATTCATTCAAACCAGAAATTTCTTTAAAATAAACTAAGTATATAAACCAGACAAAAATAAGGTAAATAAATAAGTTAAATAGTTTTAAATAAAAATTCTGGTGTAGAACGTTTTATTAAAACTTGAATAAAATTCCCGGTAGATCTAGGGTTAAAAGGTTCACGGAGATTCGGTCAAACGTAAACAAGAAAAGAAAAAGCAGAAAACGCATGACAACGAAACGCCAAGACAGAAAACTAATACGATAGTCTGTTAGATATAGCAGAAAAAATTTTTCCGAGCTCGCGCAGCTCTAACAGAAGACCTTAGACCGACTACAAGTGCTTGAACGGTAAGAAGAAGACTGGCAGAAGCTGGTTTAAAAGGGCGCATAGCGAGGAAGAAGCCCTCACTTTCAGAAAACAGCAAAAAGAATCACTTGGAGTCGGCTGGTCAACATTAACATTTTACGAAAGAGCATTTGTCAAATGATCTGTGGACCGATGAACTCTTAGGTAAGCATTTTAACCCTTATTTATAATGAAAAATACCCAGCATTCAGTCAGAGTCCGCTTTTTTAATGAAAATGAGAATATTTTAAAGATGTGTCATTTTAATTTTATTTCTTGGTAATTAGATCACCTGGTGTGACCTTCGTGATATGACGTATCGGCTAAGTATATCACCCAGATTGCGTGGTGCCTAATGTAGAATACGGAAGCGGCAGTATTATGATCTGGGACTGCATGGCTGCTGATGTCTGGTCAAATGTTCGTTTGCGAAGTCCGCTTGTACAGCCAAAAATACATAAATGTGCTCGAAACTGTGCTGATGTCTTCTTTCATGCGCATTTTTGGTGACACGAGTTTACGTGGCTTCAAGTTAAAACAACACAATGGTTCTTGTCATAAATCAGCCATTACGATGCGCTGATTTAAAGATAGTAACATTGTATTGTTGGACCGGCCAGCGCAGCACCCAGATTTTAATCTAATCGAGCACCTTTGGGGTATATTTAAGCGTAAAATCAGAGTACACAGCATAACATTTAAAACAGCTTTGAAAAATGCTCTTATTTAAGAGTGGGATGCCATAAGTGCAAAAGAATTTTCAAGCCTTGTACCCCAAAGGATTGCTGTGTTATTAAAGCCAAAGGTGGAGCCACTGAATATTGAAATGTTTTGCAATTTTACGTTAATCTAATCATTTATAACACAATAATATTTTTATTTTGTACTTTAAAACCAAAAATGTATTAAAAGTCAGGGTGCCTGATACTTTGGCCAAGGCTGTATATTCATTTTGATGAACCATTTAATCCCTAATCACACATAAGTAAGTTTTCATTATAATAATTTTGTATTTTTAGATAAGAAGATAAAAATAATAATAAAAATACAAAACAAGAAAGAAAAATCCTTCGTGAAACATTGAATAAGAGACACTTTCCAACACATTCAAAATTCTGTAACAAAATCCTTTAATAATGTGAAAGAATTTATCCCTAAATAAACAATTTGGAAAACGCAAAACACATTTGAAAAAGAAAAAAAATCTGCAACTTCCAAACGGACTAAAAAACGGAAATACTACTGGCAATCTAGACGCCAGTATTATTTCCGTTTTTTTACGGGAATTTTTACCCATAAATTATAGAAAATTTCCCGTTTTTCTGATTAAAAACGGAAATTTTTCTGTAATTTATGGGTAAAAATTCCCGTAAAAAAACTGAAATAGTACTGGCGTCTAGATTGCCAGTAGTATTTGCGGTTTTTTGTCCGTTTTTTTTACAGTGAATGGTAAGAGTATCAGAATTCTTTTGTGCTTTCCTGTATATGATCAATAGATGTGCACATACTAGTATATATAGGGTGTTTATAAAGTCCCGGACCCATTTTGATGTTTAATAACTCATAAAATAATAAAGATAGATTAAAATTAATAACATAAATGGTTAGATAGACTCAAACAGTTTCATGACCCTTGTCAATGAACTTCCATGTGTGACCCCTTCGTCGCACGGAGAATATCAAGTCAATAGTCAATTTCACGCCAGGTAGCGGCAAGCATGTCGGCATCCACAGAGGCTAATGCGGTTGTAATTCTGGCTTTTAAGTCATCAATGTTCGACACTCTCCTCCTATAAACATTGTCCTTTACAAATCCCCAAAGGAAAAAGTCCAGCGGCGTTATATCAGGTGATTTGGGTGGCCAAGGAATTGGACCTCCTCGCCCAATCCGTCTTCCTGGAAACGAACCGCAATAGCCTCTGTAGTTGCCGACATGCTTGCCGCTACCTGGCGTGAAATTGACTATCGACTTGATGTTCTCCGTGCGACGAGGGGGGCACACGTGGAAGTTCATTGACAAGGGTCATGAAACTTTTTGAGTCTATCTAACTATTTATATTATTAATGTTAATCTATCTTTATTATTTTATGAGTTATTAAACATCAAAATGGGTCCGGGACTTTATAAACACCCTGTATTGTACATAGTATGCTTAAATGCAGTTCAGTTAGGTACCCTGGAAAATTACCCTTCAGCAATGTTTGTCAATAAATGGAAACGTACTCGAATTCCTTTGTGCATAGCTCTATATACGACAAATACAATTTATACACACCAAGAAATGAGCAAAAAATTAGTTACATTTCAAAACCATAATAAAACTGAACTCGCACTTTCAACAATTATCGATATAGACAGTACTGTAATCGATTTCATTGGTGTGTCCCTATCTGTAAATAAACTAAAAATGATACGCAAGCCATAATCTTCAATAATCATCTTGTAGTGATGTTCTCAGTGATACATATCTTTGAAATATTCTAACACCAATAAAATGAACTGCAAACGATTTTTCTCCGCAGACCATAAATTAATCTAAAAAACATACGAGGTGTGGTAATTAAATAACGAGATTAATACTGTAAAATATTTTATTTTAAATTTATACATTAGTTATTATCACCTTCAATATACACCTCTCCTTTATCCCTACAACGCTCCATGCGAATTTTCCATTGTTTGAAACAGTGCTGGAAGTATTCTGTGAGCTCTTTCATGACGCGTGCCGCTTTTTCTTTCACAGCTTCAACGGTCTGAAATCTGGTTCCTTTTAATGCAGATTTGATCTTGGAGAACAGATAAAAGTCACATCGTGTCAGGTCAGATGAATAAGGCGTATGGTCCAAACACTGAGATGTTATACTTGGCAAGAAACATCTTGGCAATGCAGTGTGAGCCGGTGCGTTATCCTGGTGAAGCACCCATGTCTTGTTTTTACACAATCCGGGTCAATTTTTTTTTAAATTTTTTCCACGAAGTTGAGCAAGGACCTCAAATTAGTAACGTTGATCAATAGTTTGACCGGGAGATCAGATGAGATTACGATTTTTTTTAATATTTTTCTCCGTTGTTGACGCGCAAGGGCGACCCGTGCAAACATCGTCTTCAATGCCTGTTCGGCCATCTTGGAAATGCTTAAATCACTCAAAAACACCACGCACGTGATACAAATTCATTGCCGTATACTTCCCTTAACAAATGAGGAGTTTCAGTAGGGAATTTTCCAATTTTAAAAAGAAATTTCCCATTAATTCGTTGCTCTTTTTAAAAACTCAATGTTTTTTTCCGGCAAAACACTATAACAGAACAAATGAAGGTCACCTCCAGACTAACTTAAATAAAGACAATTTAGAGGCGGTAATCAATACAGGAGGGCTTGCGCTACACAACTATTAGTCGTACGAATTTGACTCATTCGCAATTCTTCTGTAGAAGCATTAGTCTCGTTATTAAATAGCCACACCTCGTATATCAATTTCGTGGTATATTTACGCGAGTACTAAAGTACGCGAGATTAAAGTACGGGCAGATGACCAGACAGACGGCTGGATAGACCGGAATCATAAACACTTTTCAAAATTTAAGTACATAACATGCCCCCTCCCCTTTTTGTATATCAATAATACCCTTGTTTTATTCAAAATTATTCAATATACAATTCCTATATTTATAAGATTTAAGCTTATTAAAGTCAGATGTGTAAATTTGACTAAAATAAAATAAAATTAAATAACTAAATAAAGACCCTCTCCTTTTTTATTAATTTCTCTTATTAATCATTTGGAAAAATGGTTATTGTCCTCATCAGGGTAGAAATCAAAAGCATATCTAAGGCGTTTTATTGGTTGAATCCGCATTTTATTCGTTTTCTGATTGGTCTATACAGTAATGTGTATTTTCCCTTTACTTTCAACAAAGATGGATACTTCTGTTGCCACTACGAGAAAAAATTAATAAAATCTACAAAAAAAAATAATAACTCAGAAACAAATTGAGATACAGCTTTCAAACAAATTGAATTTAAAAGTACATTTTTTTTTCTCTATACGACGGTGTAAAAAGTAATATTGTGGGATGTTTAGAAGTTTAAGAATGAAATTTCAATTAAAATTGGTCGTGAGATTTCTACGATAGAAAAGCCTTTTCCCAAACAGCCAATGAAATGCTTGGATAATACGTAAGTTTCAGGTGGATAATACGTAAGTTTCAGGAAATCTGACGAGTCGCAGGCGATTTTTGTCGCTTGCAATTTTTACGTGTAATAACACCATTAATGTTTAATTCATGGCGTACGTAATGTATGATCAACTCTGTGCGATTTTTTGTGTCTTAAATTTTAGTCTTTGAAAAAATCATTTTCCAAATGGTCGTTGTAATTTGTTAAATTGCTTTTTTTTAATTTATTGATATTGTTAATAGTATTTTTTAAATTGTTTTGCAACATTTAAATTTAATTATTTAAAAGGTTGGGGTATTTATTTAGTTACTCAATTTAATTTTATTTTTGTCGAATGTACACGTCTGAATTTAATAAGCTTAAATCTTATAAATAAAGGAATTGCATATAGAATAATTTTGAATTTGCAGGCTATTATTGATATACAAAAAGGATTGGGGGGGGGGGGGGGCATGTTATGTACATAAAATTTAATTTAAGGAAAAACTGCTAAAAAATAAGTAAAGCATGCCTAACATCCTTTAGAAAGTATTAAAAATGAGGCTAAAATTAATAGCATTTTAGAAATCAATAAATAAATGCTGTTTAAAACTGTTCCATACAGCAATCTAATTTTTCTTTTTTTTTTTTGTTTCCAATAAGTAGCGCGGTCATTTAAAATTCACTTTCAAATGATAAAAATGTGGCATTTAATGAAGAGATATTCATAAATACCAATAATTGAACCAAACATAAAATTTATATTAAATCAAACATTAATTTTACATTCTATGCTCTTAAAAATTATTGTAAAAACGTGAAATAATTAGATATACAGATATTACAGATTTTTTTATTTGCATGTGTAGTATTTTCATTTTTTGCTGGCTTACAATAAGCAAAATAGAAGGTTATATTTGTCAAAATGAAAGTTATTAGCTTTTTTCTATCACTAGAGGGCTCTGCTCCCTATGAGTTATGCTCGCCAATCCCCGTGCAAACACCGCAGGCTCAAAAAGCACACTAATTTTTTTGGCTTTAAAAAGATTTCGGAAGATTGAATTGTAATTTAAAAAACAGTGGCGATCTCCCTATAAAAGGGTTTATATTCATTTCTCTTTGATTGCTGAATTTTAAGGCCAAATCAGCTGCTGTTAAAAAATACAATGGCTATTTTCGTCTTTGATTAAATAAAATCAGTTAAACATTTCAAAATAATCTAATATAAAATGAATTAAGTAAACAGAGTCTTTGTCTCACGGTATTTTTTAACAAAGCGAAAATAAAGTTCTTTTAAATAAGACATTTTAAATGTATTTTTTTTAGTTTGACGTAATTTTCACCAAGCTTTTCTTTCTATTTTTAATATTCACGTGAAAATACTTTTGTTGGAAATTAAATATTATTTGCGCTGTCCTAAACAAAATAGTTGAAAAGATCATCTCAAAATTTCTCAATATAAAATAAATGTCTCGCGTAATTTTTAAATTTAAATTGTTTTGCAATATTATTTTTTGTTCATTTTGCATAATAAGTGTGATGTGAAGTAAATGTGACGTAATTTCTCCTATTTAAGACATCTAACGCATGTTAATGAATTTATTATTTAACGATATCCTTTCTCTTTTGTAATTCACGTGTAAATATAATTTTTATGACGTAATTTTCAATAATAATCTTAAATAAGTTCCTGCTTTTTATACTTATTTATCTATTTCTAATTTGAAAGTTTTTCTCTGTTTATAATGGTCACGTGTAAATAAATTTTTCATTTGAAGCAAACATTATTGTTTGCGCTGTTTATACAGTTGGCAACAGTTTAAATTAATACCATTTTCTAAAATATGTAAAACGTATCTCTCAAAATGCTGAAAATTTGAATTTAAAATAGAAATAAAACCTCAAAAAATGATTAAGTTTATATGATAAATGTTCAAAATAATTGTGCAGAAATAAAAAAAAAAATCTCACATCCCTTGCTATTGGTAGCAAAATAAAATCAATAAAAGACTATAAAATAAAAGCAGCAAGAGGAGCATCTAAACTTCATTTTCAAATGTGGAAAACGGCTGTTGCGGAATTTCTGAAATCTCTTATCAGAGCAAGCTCAAAAGCATTAAATACAACTCCATGAATTTCCTGTGTTTGTATTTGGGAGCACGGCAGTGCGTCCGCCAAGTTCGCACAAGCCGTAAGATACCTTTTCCTGAACCATTACGGCATACTTTTCACCCCCTCATAACGTCGTTTTAGGGAGAGATATAGAAATTTTTCTTTTATACACGTGTTCGTATGGTCAAACTGAACTAAGGTTCCACGATTTTATGTTTCTATATTTAGTAGTTATCGAAATATTAAATTCCGAAAAAGCGCTTTTTTGTCACTGACTCACTTCGCATCATCAAATAACTAAGGTACTTCTAAAAGTCGTAGAATCATGAAATTTCACAAGTAAGTCGGGTTTGTAGCACAATTAACCAGAAAAATCTGAAAACACAGAATTTCCGCCTCTAAACCCTTCAAACTGGGGGTGTTCATTTGGCCGCAAACAGTTCCTTAACACATTCAATTGTGCCAATGTTCGCCAAAACTCGATTACAGAGTTTTGAAGGGGGTCACGTGATTTCAAGCACAATAACATTTAATATATATGCTTTTCCAAAGATGCTTGTTAAATAGAGAAAATGAATATACCTAAAAATTTTAATCAGTATAGATTATGATATATTTACGATATTAAAACAATAAAACATTAAAAAATATATAACCGCAATTCTGTACGTTTCCGATATAGTAGCCTTGGCGAAATACAGAAAATAGCCTTGACGAGAAAAGAAATTTGATAATAACGTATTTTCTGGCAACCTATTTACTGTGTGATATACACAAGCAATTTTTCCCATATGTATACAATTTATTTGATGTAAGGAACCCATTTATTTATTTTTATATACCAACATAAATAATTTGTATATAAAAAATAATATTTTATACATGTATAAATAAAATGTTTATATGCATGTAAAAAACATAAAAGTTCATCAGGTTTGTTTTCATAGTTGTTTATATCATTTGGCAACATATCTCAGTTTCTGAAGTCCGAATTGCACCAAGAATTTAAAAACATGCCAAGGTCCCTATAGTGGAAAAATATCCTAATTCCATATGAAAGTTTAAAAATCTCCTTTTAATTAAATGAAATGTGTAACTAATAAACTGTCTTTAACGATGTGTGACAGATACGGCGTCCGAAGTTCGCTGCTACTGTTATTATATTGTATTATTAGCCTACTTACTGTTAATTTATTGTTAATTTTAAATCTGTAAAAGAAAGACTATAGTTAAAGATAAGATATGTTGGTCACCAAAACCCGATTACAGAAAATTAGCCTGAGTTATAAAGGTGTTACATGATTTCAAGCTGAATGAATTTTTATATGCTTTTACAAAAATCTTAATAAGGCAAATCTTTCAGTTTATCTGTCCATCTTTCCATCTTTTACTTCCTTAAAACAAATTTTATTAAAGACCGGGAGGCGTCTGCACAGATCATCACCTCATCGAGTTGACGGCTGAAATTTTAGGATTAGTTAAATATCGATTAGCGTATTGAAATGTATCTGGTCTGCCAAGTCATATCTTTGTGGAAACCACATTTTACGGGTTAATTGGTGGATTTTCCATTGTGTTTTCCTGCACCCATTCCTCCATGTTTCCAAACTTTTGGATGTAGGAAAATACAATAGTAAACCTATCAGTTAACCACTAAAATTAGGTCTTCATTTGGTTTCTACCAAGATATGACTTAACAGACCAGTTGCATTTAAATATGCTAATGTAGTTTTAACTAATCCTAAAATTTCAGCTGTAAACTCGATGAGGTGATGGTGTGTGCAGACGCCTCCCGGTCTATTATAAATGTCGGAATTCTAATCTCAATAGCACTCTGGTCAATCTGGCAATTATCCCTACTATTTATGGAACACTATTCCTTTAAGTGCGTTTTAGTGATGTTAATGAGCTTATGCATATGCATCATACATATTATACATATGCATATAATACGTAATACATTTACATAATACATATTATAGGTATGTGTATAATACATAATACATATGCATCATTATGATGTCAGAATAAACAAAACATTTTTTGTCGCCAAATTTGAGAATTGACATGATATATTACCAAATTTGGCGATACTTGCTAAATGTCGCCAAGCTTGGCGAATATTTGATGCTAGTGGCTATTTTTCAATGAGTTAATTATTAATGCGAGCCATCTATTTTTATTTTTCCGCATATAATCTGAATAGATAAGTGATATAACGTACTAATATTTCCAAAGTGCTAATAGTTTCGTCACTGCCCAAAACCTCTGCTATTGTTATTATATTGTACTGTTAGTATACTTACTGTGACTATGTTGTTAATCTTTACACCGCTAAAACTCCTGTATTATATAAAGAGAATTTACGGAAACTATTAAAGCATTGAAACTGCCAGTTCTTCTTATGATTATTATAATTCTATAATATGTAACCTGTTAATCGATATGTACGTTAGAATGAATCTTCTATAATCCGGTTCCTCGCATTTTAGTTTTCAGGTTTCGAATAAAATAAGCTAAAATCTTAAAACGATGGCACACTGACTAATTCTTCAACACGATCAGGTGAGAAGAATGATAGATTTTCAAATGGATCATGGCAGTGAGCCGGTAGACCTTCTATTCTTCCGTAATCGAGTCTATTGAAAAGGTTAACGTGAAACAAAAAGATATTAGCATCAATATGGTTTAATGCAAATGCAGATATTGTCAAAGGATTTCATAAGACCATTTCACTTGTACCCAGTCGTATCAGTTAAAATGCAACAATTGGCAGCGAGCCCAATTAGAAAAGATTACTTAATAGGTTTAAAAATTTCCGCATTAGAGAACGAATAGTAACTGCTAAGGAAACATGCATAAGTGAGTTAAGAGATATTTGTCACGAAAGATGAAATACATAACAACACAAAATATATGATGTGCTTCCATGATCGTAAAGAGTTCTTGATTTCTCTATCAAAAGCTTCCCACTTGGCGAAAGAATGAGCAAGTAAATTAAATTATGAATAACAGTAACATGATGCAACGTTTAACATGGAATTAATACGGTAAATACTGCTTGCTAGAGACGGCTAGTACTTTAATATGAAAAGAAATAAAGTATAAATTTGTAAAGCTCAATAAAATAAATTTAGGTATTTTTATGTTAGCCGGGCGCAAGTGGCAAATCGCCAAATACTGTTCCCAACTCCCATTGTTCATATTGCATTCATTTCATTTAAAGATATATACTTTTCAGACATCTCATTTAAAATAGATGCATTTCCCTCATTTTATTTAATAGAATATTTAACATAGAAATAAATAAATAAATAAATAAGAAATAATAACATAAACCAAAATATTTTATTTGAAAACCAAAGCATTGTTTCTAATTTACACATGTGAAAAATGAAAACTGCTATTGGCGAAAAAACTAAAGGCTAATGAGGAGATTTGCTCCCGGCTAACATAAAAGTACCGAAATTTAAGTTTTTTCATATTAATATAGTTTAGAATAACAAACTTGAAAAAACATACAAAAAGTAGTGATATCCCAACAAAAAGTTTTCGGTAAAAAAAAAGCGCCAAGTTCTCCTTAATGTTTCGGCCATAAAAAGTAGTGATATCTGAAGTTCGCACAAGTTAAAAGCCAAACATCCCAAATCTTTCATTGAAAATGGCTTCCTGCGACTTGGCCGTTAATGCCTTCGGGAAAGTTTTTCAAATTTTCAAATATGTACAAATGAGTTACATGCCAACTACATTTTTTGATTATTTTAGGCATTTTGTGGCACAGAGTACAGAAATAAAATACACATTTGAAAAAAGCATTTAAACAACTTCAGTCTATTTAAATGCTTAGAAGTTAAATAACAAAATACTTGTATTCAGGAGATAATATCCCTATTGCTAAAACATGATTAGTATCAGCTTTTAACAGTTTATAAATCGAATACCTCTTAATGTATGCAAACAAACTATAATAAATGTTCAAACGAAAAAAATCTCTTTCGTCAATACACAAGATTTCAATGTTATACAATAAAATATAATGTAACATATTGTGAGATTTGAAGTAAATAAATTTGTTTTATTTCTTGCGTTTTACGTTAATAACTTTAGCTTTAGACCGTACAAAATGGCAATTAAACCACAAGTGGACTAAATCAGGGGTGTCCAACTGTGGCCCGCCGATACCACTAAAATTTTAAAGAAATAGTCGACAAGTTGAATCGCAGCAATTCGACGATTAGATAAGGCAAAGATAACTGTAAAATTTTAGTGGTATCCAGCGGGCCACAGTTGGACACCCCTGGACTAAATGATCTGTAATCAAAACTAATGTTTGTTGAAACTGAATGGTAGTTATCAGAAATCTTTTACTTATAATGTCTTTATGTGAATTTGCCACTTTGCATTCTAATATTACTTTTAATATTTAAATAATTCATAAATGCGTAATTTCCAATCATTAATTTTGAAATGCTGTAGAAGGCATTAACGGCCAAGTCGCAGGAAGCCATTTTCAATGAAAGATTTGGGATGTTTGGCTTTTAACTTGTGCGAACTTCAGATATCATTACTTTTTATGGCCGAAACATTAAGGAGAACTTGGCGCTTTTTTTTTACCGAAAACTTTTTGTTGGGATTTATTGATTTTGAACTTTGCTTTTACTGATGAATGAGTTTTAGAAACTCATAGACAACTGTCTGCTCTCATTTTAAAATAATATGTACTGATTTGCACTCTGTTTGATTGTATTTTAAGATATCGGCACAAAGTCCCATGTATATATCTATCTATATTATAAAGAACAAACGTGTCTGTGCGCAACGCTGGCGTCATTTGCGAATTTATCTGTATTATAATCTGTCTACTACATTATAAAGGACAAATATATCCGTGCGCAACGCTGACGTCATTTTGCAGAATGGCAACAGCAGACGATCAAATTTCACTTTTACTACATTTTTTAATTTTTTTAAACTTCTAAACATCGTACATTTTCAATTTTGACAGCGTCGAATAAGGAAAAATATTTACTTTCAAATGCAATTTGTTTAAAAACTATATCACAACTTGTTTGAAAACAGTATTGCAATTTACTCGATTTTTATAGTTTATCAATAAATTTTGAAGGATGATTTTTTCTATCTATCTCTATCGCGTGCAGACGATTACGAAAGGTAAATCTGTTTGCACTTAAATTAATATGAACGGATCATAATTTGTTTCCAGCTTATATTCTATAACAAAATTAAAACATCGATTAGTCAATAGGTAAAACAATAAAATGCAAATAAAACACAAATTTAAGATATGCAATCAAATTTCGTGCTTAAACCACTGAAAAGAACAGAATCAAAAAGGCTAATTGTAAGTAGCGATCTGTGGAGATTTCTTTGGCTGTTAACTCCTGACGTGAGGCCAATATAAAATTACCGCTTTTAATATGTTTCAAAACTTTATTTGAACGCATTATTTGTATTTTTCATATAAATATGATTTTTAATATTGTTAATGGGCATTCTAACAAATATATATTAAATTAACAAAATCTATTAGAGTATTCAATACAAAAAATAAAAATAAAATCCCTGCCGGCTCGGCCTACAGGCGAAGTTAGATTTCGAAGTTGAGTATACTAATTTCACGAACAAAAACTAAATCATGATTAGAGATAAACCTACTTTAACAATTTTATCTGGCCGCTTTTGACGAGTTTTTATTTCATTTTTATATAATAGTTGGTTTTGTCAGAATCATGTTAAGGAGGTATTAAAAAAAATACTTTTCCATGCTCAACAACTCGAAATTTTCTGCCACATTTTCAGTTTCATTTTTAATAGAAAATATATGAAACTTGCTGACGGGATTTTTGAAGAGATTTATAAGCGGCCTGTGTTTTTATTTTTCGTTCAATTAATCGAAACTTGATTTATAAACAATTAATTTCTCAGTAGAACAATATTTTTCGTTTCTAAGACAATCGCTTCGGAAAATTCTGTTCAAAATGTCCACTTTGACATCATTTTTGAAAGATATTCTGCCTCTATCAAAAAATCGATCATTATGGTACATTATATAGTTTCTGAATAAGAGAATCTACCAATTGGATGCGTTTGAGAGCAAAAATGAATTTAAAAATGAGTAAGAAAATAAGCAATTTGGATCTAAATACACCCTTAATAAAATGATATTTTTCTTCAACCGCTATGTACTTTTTATTTGTTTTTGCTTTAAGAATTGGTCCTATCAAAAACTTGTCTGTATAAATGTTGTAGACAATATTAAGAAGATATATGATAAATCCATGAGGATTATATATCTTGTGAATTGACGGAGTTATGCATTTTTTTCTTCAACCCACACCCCCCCCATTTTTTGTTTTCGTTTTTAATTTTTTTTCAGTACGAATTGGTCCTATCAAAAACTTGTGAATATAAAAGTTGTAGATAATATTAAGAAGATTCATAATAAAATTTAATTGGATTTGATATCTTGAGAACTAACGAAGTTATGAATTTTTTTCTCCCCAAAACCCTATTTTTGCGCCCCTTGAGCCCATTTTTTATTTTATCAAAAATCTATGATACATAACTTTTGGCCCTATTTTTAGAAGTAATAAAAACTTTAAACTGATTTGATATGCACAAAAATTAAGAAGTTATGGGGTTTTTTCGGTTTTCACAAAACCCCTCCCTATTTCCATCTCCTTCGTCCAATTTTGCCCATTAACGAACTTGACCGAGATTTTATGCCCCTTGATTTTATGTATCAGTTTGGAAAAGATTTGTGCAGAATTGTGGAAGTTATTGTGTTCAGAAGAAAGTGATATAAATATATAAAGTTTTTTACTGAGTGTGGTTTTGGGTTCTAGTGGTCATGATCGGTGTAGATCTGCAAAAATTTTTCAGAAACTCCAACATATGGGAGAATGTAATAGGTAGTATTTCATACGAAATCTACCTAAAAACAGTAGACCCGTGCGAGGTTTTTTTCAGCGCAATCTTGAAGGGTATTTGCTGATACATTTTTTTTCATTAATTTTTGATTAACAGCAATTCTTTTTATTACCCGACTGCCAAGAAGGGTTATGTGTTTCACGCGTATCTGGGTATGTGGATTTCTTTATATCCTCGAAACATCCAAACGGCTGGATGGATTTTAATGAATGAGGTCTCTATCGATTTGTCTTAACCGTCTGATGGTTATAGGCTAGTTTTGTTTTTATAAATTCAAAATGGCGGCCTTAAAATACAAAATGGCGGTAGAGACGAAAAAAATTTTTCACGCATATTATCGAGTGCCATATCATTGGATAGGTCTTTCAAAATGACGATGCTTCATTAACTATTTTACAGTCAGAAGCTCCGTTTAAATATTACACAACCTGGAAGTTGTGTAGGTAGGATCTCTAGCTTTACTGTAACTCTAACCTTCATAGACATTTATAGGCCTCATCAAAACAGTGTTTATAGATAGGAATTAACAATTAAACACAACTTAAAAGTCATTCATACAAGTAAATAAAAAAAATAGGTAAGTAATATAAGAAATAGTTTCGCATTGATGAGAAATAATTAATGAGTTCGCTTTTTACGCAGTTGGGTTATTTGATATTTTAAATTTAATTTGTTGTTGTCTTCTAAGAATGTGTTTTAACTAATAAGTGGCGTCAAAAGTCGCTTGCAGAACCTTTCGAAAAATACCTCATTCATCGCTGTGCCGTAAGTATGTGAAGAAAAAAAGTGTTAACTTCAGATATAATATATTATATAATGGTTTTCACACATATTTTGTAACCCGAGAAGCCCGGGTTTTTCCCCTTGTTTACTTAAGGTTTGAATTTGCTTTAAAAGGCAGTAATTCGATACATTTTTCTGTGATTTCTACATTAAGGAAAATTCTTAATTTAAATTTAATAAATTGAAAAAAAAAGTTTATCGCATTACCTATGTTAATAGAATAAAATTGCTTGTGTGTTGGTGTGTCTGTTGGCGATGGTTAGGTAAATCTATCGCAACGAGAGGTCTGCAAATTTGAATAATGATAGATGAAGACAGGTTTCAATGCAACTGAGACTTGATTATTTATTTTTTGATAAATAGCCAAGATATCAAATAAAAGCCTTATTCAAACACTAGTAAACCAGCTTCAATTTTCCACGATTTGCCGATCGCTTCCACGAATGTTCGGGGGAAATGTTGTTTTCAAGTATATCGCTCGAAGACTGGGGGGGGGGGGGGGAAGAGATTTCATTTTCCGTAGTATTTCAAATCGCAGTAGCTCGTGCGTGGATATATATATAAAAAAAAAAAAAAAAAAAAAAAAAAAAAAAAAAAAGATACTTGCGAGTAGCTGTTTCCTTCTTAGTGCCGACGATAATTTTCATTAAAAAATATTAATATTTACTATTTAAAAAAATAATTTTCTGAAGGCCTTTTTTTCATACTTTCCGTTTTTGTGCAATATCGCAATAGCCGGGATCCTGTTAGAATTGTAAAATAATAATAATAATAAAGCTAAGATTAGATGGTAATTTTGTGGTACTAGGATAGCTTCCATAAAAAATATGAATATTTACTATTTCAAAGAATGTTTTTTGAAGGTCATTTTCATATTTTCCTTTTAGAGGGCATTCGCAATCGCTAATGCTTGAATGGAGTTATATATAAAAAAGAATACATGTGTGCTGTTGATGTTTTCCGGGTGTTAATATTTTCCGTTTTCTCAGCAGCTTTAAACTGCCATCACCGTAGCACTTTAAAAACAGAAAAATTACACGAAAACCCCAAAGATAGAAGGAACATTTTTTCTTTTAACGGTACATTTCACTAAAAAAAAAACTATTTACTATTCACTAAGAATATTTGCTATGTCAAAAATTTATTTTCTAAAGGTCATTTTCATTCATATTTTCTGGTTCTTCGCCGTATATTTTAACCCAAGTGGCTTCGGTGGATATACCAAAAAAAAAAAAAATAATAATAGTAATAATAATAATAATAATAAAAAGGGAGAGAGAATTCTCACTGCTATACGGTAAGGTTTCTGCGTGTCTGGGCAACGCTGAGCGGGTTTTTTAGCATTAAAAATATTGTATGATCTTAATAAACATGAATAAAATTATTCGTTTTCACCAAAGCTACCATTTCCTGAAACAAAAAGATACTAATTTAAATTAAACGAAGTACATTAATGTCTTTATACTTTTTCCCATAACATGTGATGGTAAAATCTTACTAAACGCAATAAAGCATATATTGTTTTACTGAATAAGTTATCCGAAAGTATGTATTCATTTTTACTTTTACTTACAGTTCACGCCAAATGACTGCCAGAATTGGAGAATTTTCATTTGCTTTTGTAATTTTTCCAGCACTCCTCCTAAGTGGAGATTAAGTCTCCTCTGTTATGCGAGGAGAACAATTTAGATATTACAATGGAAATTTTTTGAGGAAAACATACGGTAAATTACGACTCTCAAACAAAATTGTCTAAAGAACCAACAAAAACTCATTCCCATGTTAAATAAATGCCATTGTGACAAAAGTTCCGTCAATGCATTGCATTAATTAATATTTATTAAAAGTATAAAAAAGTTTTTAGATAAACGTTTCTATTTAACATATTGTGATTCTGGCTGATGAAGAGAACTCGGATTTTACTCTTCCCTTTCAACATTTTTGCTAATAACGAGAAATGAGCGTAATTGAACTTTTAATTAGTAATATTTATGCATAGAAAGCAGATATAAGAATTAAATTTAGTGCAAAGTATTGAGAATTATGAATATTCGGAGTATAAATTTCTCTAATGTTTGATTAATTATGTAGTAAGGTTCATTATTTAAATAATGTTCTGTGTGAGATTGTAATGTAAAGGGGAAATAATTTTTTTTCATCAGCGCCAGATTGTTGGGCTCTAGGTCTCAGGACACAATACTCTTGAGGTTTTTGTAGCCCTGGATTCATGCCAGAAGTCAAAGGTACAGAATCAAGGGAAGGGGGTGGGGGCAACTGTTTCGGCCAATTGAGGGACTGGTTTGCAAGATGATCAAACCCTTGGCATCGATGACATCTTAGGATTGTGACATAGTTCTTTACTGGGCATTCCCTCAGTCCCAGGCAAACCGTTCTCTCTCTGAGCATGTGATTTGCCAAGGGCTCGGGGAGCGATACCGGTATGTGCACTTTTCCCGCTGATGCCCGCAGATACCGTAGGGTTCGTATCTTTTCCAGATTATCTTTGGGGCTGATGCCTATCTTCCTGCATATCTTCGTTTTCACTGTTGTTTCATCTGTTTCCTCTGGTGCGTGGAAGATTATGATTCTCTTCATCTCCATGTTTGCTGTCTTGTCACACGTCCTCTCAATGCGTCCAGCATTGAGCATACCCTACGGTATCTGCGGGCATCAGCGGGAAAAGTGCACATACCGGTATCGCTCACCGAGCCCTTGGCAAATCACATGCTCAGAGAGAGAACGGTTTGCGTGGGACTGAGGGAATGCCCAGTAAAGAACTATGTCACAATCCTAAGATGTCATCGATGCCAAGGGTTTGATCATCTTGCAAACCAGTGTACCCAAAAAGAAGAATACTGTCCAATTTGCGCCGGCCACCATAGATACGAAGACTGCCCCAAACATACGAAGCGGTGTGTCATGTGCACAACCTTCAATGAATGGAACAAAGATCACCTCATAGCACATCTACCAGTTGACCACACGGCTCATGACGGGAGGTGCAGGGTCTACCGTAAACTACTGACAATAAGGCAGTTGGAACTAGAAAAAGGGAAAACAAAACTAACCACGGGTGAGGAAGTTTTAAAAGACTTAGTAACAGTAAATACATACGGGGGTATTCACGATTGTATAGGCGTACACAAGCAGAAATCAGAGAACGTGAACAAAGAGTACGTGAACTAAATAGAGTCAATTATGCACCACGCCGACATTAAAGATAGCGCGTGCCAAAAAGGCACCCAAGCGTTAAACATGCAAAAACAGAAAGATAAAAAAATACATATAGCAAGCTCCACCACAAAAGAAAACTCGCAAGATAAAGAAAATATTAAATTCATACAAATTAATCTACACAATAGCTTTCATGCCACTAACTCATTAAAGGGTTACATGAGTGAAAACAAGATTAACATAAGACTGCTTCAAGACTAGTATCAAAATAAAAGAACAGAAAAAATAACAGCCTTTAGCGATAAAAACAGCATCTGGAAAGTAACCAAAACAAAACATAATCGATCAGCCATAGTAACGAACATAGGCACAAACCCAATAACAATCGCAGAAAAAGAATGTACAACAGCAATAAAAGTAGAAAATAAAAAAGAAACTATAACAATAATAAACGTATATACTCCCCCCTCGGCAGATTTCGCAATAGTACTTCAGGAAGTGGAAGACACACTGAAATTAGCAAAGGGCGAGATTCTACTGGCGGGGGACTTCAACGCACACTCGCAACAATGGGGGTACGCAGATATAAATGACAGGGGTGAAAAACTTACAGATTTTCTACTCCTAAACTCGCTCTTTGTCCAAAACCCTCCAGGAGCACCAGCGTCTTTTAGTACAATAAGGGGACAAAAGAAACTAGAGGGATGGCCAGATTTAACAATAGCTACAACAAAACTACGGACTGAAATTACAGATTGGGAAGTGAGCGATGATGATTCGGGCAGCTACCACAAGTATATTAAATTTAAACTACAGTACGATAACACTAACTATCAAAGACACAGGTTAGAAACGAAATACGGAAAACACGCTAAATTTGAGAAAACAATAAAACAAATAAGAAATAGATATATTAAAGATCTTAAAAGAATAACAAACACAGACCAGTTAGATAAAATAACCTTAAGACTCCAAAACGAAATTAAAACAATAGCGTTTAAATGTTATAAACAAAGGAAAGCACCTGTCATAACAGCGCCGCAATGGTGGACGCAAGAGGTTAAGATAGCAAGAAACAGGGTCAGAGCGTTTAGGAGAAAATTTCAAAAACAAGAAGACGGGGAAAAAAAACAGAAATTACACATAGAATACAAAAAAGAAGGGGCAAAACTTAAAAAAATAGTACAAAAAGCTAAACGCGATTCATGGAAGAAATACTGTGAAGAAGTTAAAAATACATACGGACCACAATACAAGATAGCGTCGGGTAAGAAAGCATGCCCATCAAGGTTAGTCAATATCCTGCCAGACAACAAAGAAGTCACAATTAAAAATACACTAAACCACTTCATAAATAGCCTTTACTTAACAGACCCAAAAATAGAACATAAATTAACATCGGAAAAGCCAAGAGAAGAAGAAGAAAACCCCCCTGCAATCACGCGACAAGAGCTGAATAGGATAATTAAAAACATTAAACAAAACAAAGCCCCTGGTTTCGACTATATTGATTATAACCTAATAAAACGAATTCACAATGCAGCGCCACAACTTCTTTTAACATTATACAATACTTGCCTCCACTTTAACTATTTTCCAAAATCTTTCAAAATAGGTACAGTGGTTCTGTTCCACAAGAAAGGTAAAGACCCTAAAGACCCCAAATATTATAGACCAATCAGCCTATTACCGGCATTCAGTAAAATTTTAGAAAGAATAATATACGGCAGAATATCCCACCACCTAACAGTAAACAAATATTGGAGCGATAAACAATACGGATTTAAAAAAGGGATCTCGTGCGAACATGCACTTAATAATCTTATAAAAACAATTAAACAGGATAAAATAGAGGGTTACCAAACACTACTCATAGCAATGGATATAAAGGGAGCATTCGATAATATCAGATGGCCTGTTATATCTGAAAACCTTAAGCAGTCCCCCAATCCAACTTATTTAACAAACTGGATATTGAGCTTCCTAAAAGACAGGTACGTCACAATCGAAGAAAACGGCATTATTTTAACAAAGCAGACATTCGGGGGCTGCCCACAAGGCAGCTGTCTCGGGCCTTTGCTGTGGCTGCTCATAGCAGATACGGCTCTCAAGAAAAATTGGGGAATTAACGTAAGAATACAAGCATTCGCGGATGATTTTATAATAATACTTAGAGCAAAAACAAAAATCAAATTAGTTAAACTAGCTAACAAAATAATCAAAGAATTCAATGAATGGATTACAGGAAATAAACTAACGCTAAACTGGGATAAAACAGAACTGCTGTATCTAAACAGAACACACACAAGGAATCTTCCAACAGAGGACACATATAAAATAGAAGGCATAAAATTCAATGACAAAGAACTTGAAGGAAAAGAGCAAATAAAATACTTAGGAGTCATAATACACAAAAACCTCAACTGGCTAGCGCATTGCCAAACACAAGCAGCAAAAATAAGAAACACATTCAACATGTTGGGAGCAATGGCATCCAGGAACTGGGGCTTAAAACCAGAAATTATTAAAACTTGGTATAGGACAGTAGTTGAAACGACACTAACTTATGCCGCCCCTATTTGGGGCCACAACCTGAATACAAGGAGCAAGGAGGTATTATCCTCTTGCCAGAGACACTTCCTGCTGTCCATTGTTAAGGCATATAAAACTGCCCCTACCGCGGCCCTTCAGGTACTTGCAGGCCGGATTCCAATACACCTACAAGTAAAATACGAAGCAACATACGGTACAGTATCAAGACTGAGAGAAAATGTAAACCTCCATGGAACAACAATAAATCACACGGACTATACAAAAAAAATAAACGTATGGAACACACACCCCGCAGAAACAATCGAACCAAGAATAGGGCACAACGTCAAAGACATAAATATCTACACAGATGGCTCAAAATTGGAATCAGGAGCTACGGGTTCGGCATTCGTAGCCTTCAAAAATGAACAAAAAATTAAATCGTGGTCAGCACCTTTAAGGAAGTTTAATAGTGTCTTTCAAGCCGAACTACTGGCCATACTACAAGCAGCATATTGGGGCAACAACACAGGGATGGAATACAGCATCCGCTCGGACTGCATGTCAGCCATCCAAACATTAAGCAAACCATTTAACACCACACAACTAGTAAATGATATACAAGAAGCAATTAAACTCTCAAATAATAGGTTCAAAATTAGCTGGGTTAAAGCACATGTGGGCATCCAAGGAAACGAGGATGCCGACGAATTAGCCAAACAAGCAGCAGAAAATAAAATAAAAGAAACTCCATATAACTTAGAAAGGCCAATAACAAACCTTAAAAAAACAATTAAAGAACTAATTATTAAACAGTGGCAGTTCGAGTGGGATTGCGGGGACAAGAGCAGGACAACATATCAATACTTCCCAAAAGTAAGTACAAACAGACTAAGGAGTTGTAAATTACTCAGCCAGATATACACGGGACATGGAGCATTCCCAGAATACTTACACAGATTCAAGCGCAAAGATGAGCCAAACTGTGCATGCGGGCAATTGGGAACCCCAAAACACTTTCTAACAGCCTGCCCACTTACACAACCACACCATCTGATTCAAATCACAGCAAACAACGAGCAACTTTGGCATAATCAGCTAGCAAACAATAAACATGTACAAAACAAGGGCAAAGCAGTTATCAGATGGTTAATAGAAAACATAGACTCCATCTCTCAATAAAACATAAAAGAACAAAGCTAAACACATACCATCCCAGCGGACATCGCCACCCCAAACTAACTAACTGCCTTATTTCCAGGTTTAATATATATATATATATATATTAAAAAAAAAAAAAAAAAAAAAAAAAAAAAAAAAAAAAAAAAAAGGTCCGAGTCTAACTATTAAGTTGACCGCGGCCGCAGGTGAAGGAACCTTTTACTTGCAAAAAAAAAAAAAAAAAAAAAAAAAAAAAAATCGATTTATCGCACTTCTGAGAGGTGGAAGTCATTTATGATGAACTGATAGCTACGGCTCACTCACACAAACCCAACGAATCATCCGAAGATAGTTAAGTGGATAAGGAAAAGATGTGTTTTAAATATGAAACAGAGAAGCCAACTACATGCTAAACCAAGCCAACTACAACAAAGGAGAAATTATAACGATACATCTTGTGAAAACAGTCATCATAAAAAAATTGACGGACTAACGGCCATGGAACAAGCCCCACTCCAGTAGTGCACAAGCCTTTTCAAATAGCTCGCAACAATGTTGCATAAATCGTGATAACAGCCATTAGGTTCCTTTGGACTGATCGCTATGTGCGCATTCACGTATCAAGGTAACATACAAACAAAGGAAAATGAACCTGTTAAGTGATCAAAGCCAACTCAAAGGGTCACAATTAAAGACCACAAGTTGTCAAACCATCAGCGGCAAGTTCGCAAAGTGACAAAACCTCAAATTTAGACATCCACCATTAATAGTCATAAAGGAAAACAACCTACGATAGAGACAAGCATCTCACGGTATGTGAGAAGCATATATCTAATCAAGGATAAAGAAAAGACCCACAAGAATATGTCAAAATATTAAAAAGACAACCACCACGACAGTGACCAAATACCAAGACAAGGAAACCTCCTCAGAAGAACAAGTCCACTGGGTGAGATAAGTATATTATACTAGACAAATATAATGAATTATTAAATTAAATGTTAATTTAGGTCAAACCCAACACCCATAGCTTATGTCTAAGTTACAACCTCAAGCAGCTAGTTCAATTAGAAATTAGTATATTAATCTCACTAGGTCAGCTCGTTAGTCTCTTATCAATTCCCTCCTAGCTAAGTAATAGTATGCCAATTCATAGTTAACTTGTCATAAGATAATATAAAAATAATAATAATAATTAATAAATAAAATTCCGATTCTAATATTAGAAATGATTAAAATATAAATTCATTTTAAATAGCCAGGCAATATTTAAATAATCTAAAGTAAATTACTCTAGTTCGTTTAGTATCACCTAGTGCTATAGGATAATATTAAAACAATATATGTAATAAATGATAGTTAAGTAAATAGCTATAAGTAAGTTTTAAGTGTAATAACATGTACAAGCTAACCCCTTTCCCTTTCAGGTTTTTTTTTTCTTTTTCTTTTTGACTACCGCCTCTTTATTATTCTTAGTTGCACATAGGCTATAGCCTGCACAAGCTATCGGACCCTCTCCAGTGGGAAGTCTACGGAGTCAGTTTCTACGCGGTGGGGTACGGTAGATAGGCGGAGTCCCATCCCCCTGCATCGTTATGTTTGTCTAGCATTTCGGCCCAAAATTAACTTTTGGTGCAACTTTTCTATCTGCGGCGCTCCAATTTTTTTTTCTTTTTTTTTTAATTCTTTTTTATTTATTTATTTATTTATTTATTTATTTATTTATTTTATTTTATTTTTTTATTTTTTTTTTTTTTTTTTGCTTCCTCACCCCCTCCAATCCTTTTTCTTATGACAAGTCTGCACCAACAATTCGGCTTCTAAACCCCAGGTCATTCAGAAGTAGTTCGGGCAGCGGTGGCCCAGTTGGCAGAGCATCGAATCCGCAGCTAAGGCCGCGGGATCGAGGCATACTGCTGGCTATAATCCGCCATGTACGCTAATGGCGCCTGGTGCATGTAAAATCCGTCGTGGGTGCAAAGTCCTCCAAGTTACCTGTGAATTATACCTCTGGAGGTGCCTGGCCAGGTGAAGGTCTCGTCATCTGATCAAGGTTCTAAATTACGAGACCAACATGAGTAGCAATGTGCAGGTGCCGAACAACAGGTTATAACGTTAAGTAACCGGCAAAACATAGTATACACAAACGAGCAGTAGGCACTGCAAATAGGATGACGATCGAGGCAATGATGTCAGGTTTATTGCCGCTTCGCGGCGGTTAAGCGGTCTTTCGCCCCGATGCCAGGTACTAAACCCGTTAAGCTGGGGCATCCCGGCAGGTAGGGGCCTGGTCATCGGTTAGAAAGAAAGAAAGAGAGGACGTGTGAAGATCAGCAATAATCATTAGAGGAGATTTTTCACGCACTTTTGGAAAAAGTTCCAAATGGATTTGCAGCGTTAGTAGAAAGAGAGGAAGAAATGATACTATGAGATGATTTGTCTTGGCTGGTTATTCCGGCAGGGTTATAGTTTTTTATTTCATATTCAGTGGCCTAAGAAAACAATAATTTTCATTGATTTTCTAAAAAAGGAAGTTTGAGTTGTATTAGAGGCGATCCAACTCTTTACCGTGATGACTGAGGTTGTGCGCCCTCAGAAAGGCCAAATGTAGTATATTTAAATTTTGTTTAAATATACTGTTGAAACATATTTATTTTGTCAAAAGTTTAGGTACCTGCGTTGCGTGTTAAGATTCTTAGTTTTATTTTCTTGTTTTATTATTTCAATTAATCTAAATTATAATTAAAATTTTAATAGTACAGTGGAGCATCGTTTATACGACGCCGAAGGGACTACCAAAAAACGTCGTATAATCGATTTTCACTTCTAAAACTAGAATTTATTTTGTTTTCCCTTAATGTTTAACGTGTTGACTTACAAAATTTATAAATCAAACAAACGACTTACTGGAATGTTCAACGCACGACACTGATTGAAAAACTGGAGCAAAACTTTTTCCATTTCAAGAAATTTACTCTCTTGCACTCGCATTATTTTTATGCAGAAGATCCAGAGGTTTTTGTCTTTTCCTCAATTCTTTGGTGATCGTGAATAATCTTTAAAGTAGTCTGCATAGAATGTGCCGTGTAACAATAAATCAGGTCGGAAAAGCTGACTATCCCCGCAAAAAGAATGATTCCTCCTCAGAGTAAAGATAAGAAGATAATTATAATTATATGAGATTATATATATGAGATTATATTATGAGATTATATATATGAGATTATACTATGAGATTATATGAGATATATTAAAGATACTTATAGGAGAAGTCTATGGATTCCTCTCAGTGTAATCTGTTACGCGTAAACAGGTTTCACACCAGTCTACGTTGTTATCATGTGAGGTATATTTAAACACGTTCTTTGGTGTTGTTCATAACTGGCAAATCCCGCCCCTTTTTAAAATACACAAGAAAAATAAACGTGTACAAAATCAAAACCGACGTATAAACGATTTTGTGCGTCGCATAAAGGATATATTTTAACATTAAAACGAATAGGAATGAATTGGGACCATGCTAAAACGTCGTATAAACGATGCTTTACCGTACTAAAATTATGGTAAGAATAAATAAAATGGTCTTTAAGTATTATTTTAAGGAAGAAGTTCAATTTAATTATTTTTTATAGCAAAAATTTTAATACCGTATTCGCAGACTGAACAAATTTCCTTCGTTAATTACAATTGTGTATATTTCGTGAATATTTTTGAAAATAAACTGCTGTTATTTGTTAAGTTTAAATTTGATTAATTTATTATGCCTCACGTTTTAATTAATTTATCAAATAGGGTATTTTACTCTTTAGAAGGGTTGGCCCGAGTGTAGTGAATTTAGGCCCCGGACCGAACGCTTTTTTGCTACCACTAAAATTTAATAGAGATTTCCGCCTTGTTTAATCGTGCGAGATTTCGACGATTAAGTAAGACAATATTTACTATAAAATTTTAGTGGTAGGAAGAAAGCGTAAAAGTTGATATTTAATCTCCATAAGTTAAGGCTTTCTTCAAAAATTACACAAGGCTTTGTCTTTTAATTTTTAATTATTAATTATCACCAGATTATGGCTTTTAATTATCACCAGAGGATTTAACGACCACAAAATTGCAATAATCAAGTATATTGTAAATCTAAATGCTTGAGATAATAGTATATATATATGTAGAAATTTAATTAGGGGCTCAGTTAATAAAAAAAAAGCTTAAAATACACAAGTTAGAGCCCAGAGGGGTAAATATAAGACTTTTTCAGAATTTTATGATTTATTGTTTCATGTGAGGTGTTCAGCTATAAGAATCCAAAATTTCAAGTCTCCAGCATATATAGTTTTTGAGAATGGTCTCTGTAACGGACAGACAGACAGAGGAGTGAGACGAATAGGGTTTCGTCAGATGAACGAAACCCTAAAAAAATCAAAATAAAAATACAATTCCTTAGCACATTCTGTTACACTGTATCTATTAAACCAATTTAACTTACTTGATATTAATTTTATATTCAATATAAAATGAAAATATGACTTTTCGTGAACAGTTTAAAGTCACAGAACAGTATTTAATCGTTAGCCTGATCTTATGGTTAATTTGCTTTCTTTTTAATTTACTCAGGGCAGTGAATTTACAATTGTGGTAACTTTGCCATTGATTGCTTTACATCATTGTAGCAAGCAAATGTTCATTGTCAAGATAGATTTTTAAAACAATTCACGCCTGAAAATAATTCAAAAGTCAAAAAAGTCACAAATTTCATTCTCAAAGTAATTTCTTTCCTATTCAGAGGTAAAAAATCGAAATTATGCGACACTTTGAAGTGACATATGAGCGACGAAAATAGCAATCAATTTTTTGGCAGTAATCAAAATGTGTCCTACATATTCTAACAGTGCCAGAAAAGTCCCTATTGAAAAAATAGGACTATGTCACTAATAGTCCAAATGTCCAAAATTGCAAAAGGTCGGGTAGAAGATTTTTTTTCTGAATTGTTTATAATGATGCCAACATGGAAAAACCAAGTTTTCTAACAAAATTTCTTAAGATTAAATTTTCTGTGGCCAAAAAACAACAAAATTTTGGGACTTTTTTTTATTTATTTTTTAATTTCTCGAGACCCGTTGCCGTAGCATATTATTTGTCAATTGAAGAGCTAAGTGGAAGAACATATTAAGTAACAAAAATTACATTTCAAGAAATTTGAGGTGAAAGTTTTTGCTGTAAATTTTAATGATTTATTTTCTGTTTGATATCATGTGTTTAAAATATTAACAGGTATGGTTCTAAACGCTGTCAGAAAAACTTATTCATATTTAATTTTCAAATACTAAATACTAATAATATTATTGACGTTATTAAATATTAAAATATTAAATATTAATGAATAATATCTTAAACCTTCAAGACTAAATAGAATCTTAGTATTTTAGCTTCACCATGTGATAGGATACCTCATAACGCTTTCATCCAAAAGATTAAAAAAAATTTTAGAGAATGTAGCATAACATGTTCATCCACTCAGCTCTTCAATTACGATATTAAAGAACACAAAATTCTCTATAACTTTCATACCTACAAATTTTTTATACCCTCAATAGAAAGCGTAGTACGCCATTCCAAAAACGAGACAATTTTTTCAATGTTCTTAAAAACCGTGAAAAACGTAATTCTACCCCGATTATTCAAATGCTCTCCGCGGATTTAATCGTGTATGTCGACTTCTAAAAATTAGTAGAAGTAAATTATCTATTATTTGCACCCTCACGTCTTTATTTTCATCTCAACAGACATTCAATAAATTTATATAATTTTAAAAGTAGGGCAAAGTGTAGATGAATGAGACAATTTTCATATTTAGACAGTAAGTTTAAGTGTATATAATGTTAACTTCAAAGCATTGTTTAAAAGAATACTTCAATATTTAGTAACTTATTGCCACGATAGTTTCAATTAAGAAAGAATTGTTGTTTAATATTAACAATTTTATAATTTTAATAACTTTTATAATGCATACATATTTTTCCAGGTATCAATGGGATAGGTACAAAAATTTTATTCCACACTACAATGGTATATTTTATTTATCAATTATTGATAACATATCGCTCACCCGCAAGAAAAGTGACACATCTCGCAAAAAATCATTTTGCGTTTTATTACAGTAATAGGTCTGTCATAGGTGTGTCTTGCTACGCAAACAGTTTCATAAATGTAGTTACACAGAAAATCCCTTTATTACGCTATATGTCCATTTGTGGCCACAGAAGAGGGGTGAATTGAGTGGGGAGGTAAAATTACCCCCCCCCCCCCAAACCTATTTCACTAATTAATGTAATGCATTTATCTCTTGTAAAATTTAAATATTCTGTCAATAAAACATTTGAGATCACTAGTTTCGTAAAAATATTTAAAAGATTAGTTAAAAAAATATTGTCATTTTTTTTCCATTTATAACAATAAATATAACAAGAGATTATATCCTTTCAGCATGCTAAAATACATAAAACTTTAACATTATCTATTAATTGTTTAAAGCTCAAAAAATCCCTGCCGGCCCGGCCTACAGGCAGAGGTAGATTTCGAAGTCAAATATACTAATTTCACAAACAAAAACTAAATCATGATTAGAGATAAATCCACTTTAACAATTTTATCAGCCCGCTTTTGACGAGTTTTTATTTCATTTTTTCATTTCAATAGCTGGTTTTATCAGAATCGTGTTAGGGCGGTATTCAAATAAATACTTTTCCATGCTCAACAACTTGAAATTTTCTGGCATAATTCCAGATTCATTTTTAATAATAAAAAAAAAATGAAACTTGCTGACGTGATTTTTGAAGAGATTTATAAGTGACCTGTGTTTTTATTTTTTGTTCAATTAATTAAAACTTGATATATATATACAATTATTTTCTCAGAAGGACAATATTTTTTGTTTCTAACACAATCGCATCGGGAAATTCCGTTCAAATGCCCACTTTGACATCATTTTTTGAAATATATTCTGCCTCTATCAAAAAATCGACCATTACGGTACATTATATAGTTTCTGAGTAAGAAAACGTACCAATTGGAAGCCTTTGAGAGCAAAAATGAATTGTAAAATGAGTCCGAAAATAAGCAGTTTGGATTTGAATACACCCCTACTAAGATGACTTTTTTCTTCAACCGCTATGTATTTTTAATTTGTTTTTGCTGTAAGAATTGGTGCTATCCAAAACTTGTCTATATAGATGTTGTAGACAATATTAAGAAGATATATGATAAATTCATGGGGATTTTATATCTTTTGAATTGACGGAGTTATGGATTTTTTTCTTATTCAAACCCCCTTTTTGTTTTCGTATATATTTTTTTTTTTTTTGCGGTAAGAATTGGTCCTATCAAAAACTTGTGAATATAAAAGTTGTAGATAATGTTAAGGAGATTTATAATAAAATTAATTAGATTTGATATCTTGAGAATTGACGAAGTTATGAATTTTTTTCTCCCAAAAACCCTATTTTTTGCGCCCCTTGAGCCCATTTTTAACTTTATCAAAAATATGTGATACATAATTTTTGGCCCTATTTTTAGAAGTAATAAAAACTTTAAACTGATTTGATATGTACAAAAGTAAAGAAGTTATAGCGGTTTTTCTGTTTTCACAAAACCCCTCCCTATTTCCATCCCCTTGGTCCGATTTTGCCCATTAACGAACTTGACCGAGATTTTATGCCCATTGATTTTATGTATCAGTTTGGAAGAGATTGGTGCAGAATTACGAAAGTTATCGTGTCCAGAAGAAAGTGATATATATATATAGAGAGAGAGAGAGAGATATAGATATATAGATAGATAGATAGATAGATAGATAAAGTTTTTTACTGAGGGTGGCTTTGGGTTCTAGGGGTCATGATTGGTGTAGATCTGCAAAAAATTTTCAGAAATTCCAACATAGGAAGGATCCCAATAGGTAGTATTTCATACGAAATCTACCTAAAAGAAAAATTTAATTGGTTGTTGAAAACATGCTTTGTACAATATTCTAATCTTCTGTAATATGTACTGTTTTGAAACTATATCTGTTTAATGATCTCAGTGATACCATTTATCAAACGAAATACCTATTTATTTATATTTTATATAGGCCATATAAACATTTTTGTTTTTGCATTGATCCTCTGTCTCATTCAACTCCACTTTCCGTACACAATAAAGTAAGGTACGAAATATGACTGCATAAGCTAAATGAAAAAATGTATTTTATTAATAATAATTTCTACAGGCTATTTAACAATATTTTTTTTCTCTTTGATGGTACTATTGTAGGATTATTAGTATCCCGTTTCAAATTAATATCCTTATCCTGAATAAAACATATCTGGATTATCTAGACTCTAGAGGTATAAAGCTTAATACTTCCCATTTATCAGCATTTTCCTGCACTTTCTTCCAGTTTCTTCGCGTGACTAGTGTAGTCTCACGCGAAAACATTTGCACGCTAAAGTTAAACCTATGGGAGCATTCTTTTCGGAATTCTTTCTTGAATTTCAATATTTAATTTTTTTCATATGATAAATGAGGTCGATATCTAACGTTGTGCGTTTTTAATTTATCGAATTTGGTTGCATTTTTTTAAATGAAGATACTTTAAGTTTCAGAACGGGATCCAAACAGTTTTCGAAAAATGAAAGCGTCCGAACATTAAAAAAAAAAAAAAAAGCCGAAAAGTACAAAATCACAACAATAGATATTGATCTCAGGTGTTCCACGGAAAAAAAAAAATGTTTAAAAGTAATAAAATGCAAGCGAGATATTTGTCAAGAACGCTTCCATAGGTTTAATATTACCTTGCGAATGTCTTTGTGTGACTAATTTAGTTTCATAATACATATTATTGTGCCTTTAAACGCCTCAATAGTACAACTACTGTAAAATCTTTGAAAATGAAATCTGTATAAACGGAATCCGGTCTTTAAAGAAAAAAATATATATATTCAAGAGAAAGAATATGTACAATTACACATGCTAAGAAGGAAACCTGTTTAAAGCGGCATATATTTCGTTTTTTTTTTTTCGGTTTGGTTTTCAAGGTTTTAATGGATCGCTATTTTACAAAGCTGATTACGTAGTTCAGCATTGCGTATTTAATGATTACACACTTAAAATTTTCAAAATCCGGCTATTAGAGATTTATTAAAATTATCGTGGTAAATTTCCTTTTTAGAGGGGGGGGGGCGACAAAATCGATGTTTGCCACAGGTGCAAAAAAAGGCTAGTTTTGGTCCTGAAACACATAATTCACTGCTAGCAATATATAGAAGTTGACATACACGATAAATTTGTGGGAAACATTTGAAAATTCCGGGCAGAACTATGTATTTCACGGTTTTTAAGAAAATTGAAAAAAATTGTCTTATTTTTGAAATGGCGTACAGCTTATTTTTGAAATGGCGTACTATTGAGTGTATAAAAAAGTTGTAAATATAAAAGTTGTAGAGAATTTTATCTTCTGTAATATTGTAATTGACAAATAATATGCTACGGCAACGGGTCGCGATATATTTCAAAAAACTCAAAAAAGGTCCCAAACTTTTTTTGTTTTTTGGCCACAGAAAATTTAGCCTTAAGAAAATTTGTTAGAAAACTTGGTTTTTCCATGTTGGCATCATTATAAACAATTCAGAAAAAACAATCTTCTGCCCAACATTTTGCAAGGTAACACCCCCCCCCCCTTTTTTTTGGTACATTTCCTATGGACTATAATAAGTGATGGATGAAATTGTGTAATACTAATTATTTTTCTGTATTATTCATAAATTCTATTTTTTAAATTACATATAATGTGACCAATATTGAGAAAAAAGCTAAATTTTCAAATTAAAACTATAGAAAATTAATCTGTAAGAACGGTAAACCTCTTTATAAAATTAAATTAAAAATTAAGAAATTAATTATTAAAATTAAAATGTGAAATAAGTTATAAAAATAATATAAAAGGCTCCAACTGAAAATCTGCCCAGGAGCTTATTAAGCTAATGTGAAGGTATCTAAAAACCGATTTATCAATGTTTTGCAATAATATCTGCACTTGAACGGTGTTGAAGAGTGCAGCAGCAATGAGAGTCTTGCTATTATGTGAGCCATTGGGAAAAGTATAACTGTAGTTTTAAAACTACTTAAAAGGTTAAAATTAACGTTAAAGAAGTTTAAAATAGGAAAAGGAGAAAAAAGAGGGTAATTAAAAAAAAAATTGTATAACATTAAGTTTAAGAAGAAATGTGGTGTTGTATATATATGTTTCACTAAGAGAAAGTCAAGAACAAACTTTTTTAAATTTTATCTAATAATAAGACAAAAAAGAAAAGAGAGAAATAATGTAGGTGCGGTGAAATCAACTTGACAGGAGATCCATAATCATGGAGTATTTTGGCCTCAGACGGTGCAACGGGTTCGAAGGCGTCGTAGTCAGGTAACTACGCAACAATTTCGTTGGGCAAATCATAGATTTTTTTCTTAGAGTTTTTTTAGAAAGGTCAATTATGCCTTTTCTTAAAGTGGTGGTCTAAATAACTCTACGAATTGTAGAGTTACGGAGATAGCGGGAAGCGTTACGGGCAGTTCTGTGTTTTTATTATGAAAACGGCCAAGATTATCCATTGAAGTTTTACAAGTAAAACCCCAGACCGGACAAGGATAGGTGATAATTGGCAGAATGCTTGAGTTACAGAGAAAAAGTTTATTATACATAACAAGTGATTTACTGTTAACAAGAGGTTTAAGTGCAATTGATGCACCGGCGGCTTTCCCTCTCATGGAACGTATATGTTTATTCCAGGTTAATTTATGGTCAAGGATGGCCCCCAGGTTCTTTGCATTATTAGACAATGGTATAGCTGTATTATTGATGATGATTCTGTTAGGATAATTTAGATTTCTAGAGAAATAAACATTGATTAGAACTCGTCATTAGGGACACCAGTCCATGAAAGCGTCCTTGTGTGTCTGTAGGTACTTATCATAGAAACTCGACAGAGTTTCTCGCCAAGAAAAAGAAGCAACAGTGCAATGAAGCGTAAATGAAGGGAATTTCCGCAAATTAATGCCAAACGATATTTCAAAAATTTTTTAGTACTCTGTCAAGTTTATATTTTCCGGACTGACCAAAGCGGGATTTTGACCCCTCTATATCTAAGGGTTCTAATTATGATAGAAACAAAATTCTTGTGTCTATAGAATGGGGCGTGCCACGTGACTCAGAAAACAAAAATAAAGTTGAATCCGGCTAATAGGTTTTTAGTAAATGCGATTTTAAAAGTGCTATTTTTTGCACTTTTGAAATTCTTGTTCTGACCAAAACTGTTGACAGGGCTACAGCAATGTGTAATTATCGGATTTTTACGCGGTTTACGACATTAGAATTGTTTTTATGAGTAGTTCAAACCTTTGAAATTTCCATGTAAAAATATTAATTAGTTTTTGATTTATACCAGTTTAAAGTCTCTTTATTTTTGCAGCGTGGCGTGCGTAATATGTGGGACATTCTCACAATCTTTTGACTTTTAAGTCCCGGAATAATAATTTTTATTTTAGTAAAAGAATTGCCGTAATACCCGCTAGCTTCTTATTATTGCAGCGTGGCATACGTAATATGTGAGGCATTCTCACAAACTTTTGACTTAAGTCCCTGAATAATAATTTTTACTTTCTTCTATCTTTACAAGAAGAAAGTATTGAATTCGTGAAAAATCGATCCAAGCAAGACAAAATAATTTCTGTCGACACGCAACAGGAGCAGAACCTGATAACAAAAAACCGAAATCTCACACGAACCAAATATGAGAACCGACAAAAATATTCTAAAGTACCATAAGCCGTTCCGAGTAAGACAAAATAATTTCCGTGAACACGCAACCGGAACCGAACCTAAGAATTCCATTAGAAAAAACCCGAAATCTTACACGAGCCAAATTTGAGACCCGACAAAAATATTCAAAATAACCATACCCTGTCCGAGCAAGACAAAATAATTTCCGTGGACATGCAACTCGACCCGAACCTAATTTGTTTAAAAAAAAAAACGAAATATGACCCGAACCTAATTTGTTTTGAAAAAAAAACGAAATATGACCCGAACCTAACATGACAACCGACGAAAATAATCTAAAGAACCAAAACCCGATCCAAGAAACGCAAAATAATTTCCTTGGACGCAACACGACCCGAACCTAAAAATTCCATTAGAAAAAACCCGAAATCTGACAGGAACCAAATCTGAACCCGATAAAAATATTCCAAAGAACCATAACCCGATCCGAGCCCTACAAAATAATTTCCTTGGACACGCAACCCGAACCGAACCTAAAAATCCCATTAAAAGAACCTGAAATCTGGCCCGAACCAAATCTGAATCCGAGAAAAATATCCCCAAAAAACATAACCCGATACGATCAAGATAAAATAATTTCCGTAAACACGCAACCCGTTCCGAACCTAATTAAAAAAAAAAAAAAAACGAAATATGACCCGAAAAAAATTTGATAACCGACAAAAATATTCTAAAGAACCATAACCCGATCAGTGCAAGACAAAATAATTTCCTTGGACACGCAACCCGACTCGAACCTAAAAATTCCATTAGAAAACAGCCGAAATCTGAACCGAACCGAACCAAATCTGAATCCGACAGAAATGTTCCAAAGAATCGTAACCGGATCCGAGCAAGACAAAATTATTTCCGTTGTCATGCATCCCGATCGGAACCTGAAAGTTCTACTTGAAATTAACCCGAAACCCGAACAGTACCCGAAATAAAAATACATCAGGCCGTACCCCGATCCGAGCAATGCAAATTAATTTCTGTGTACACTCAATACGACCAGAATCTGAAAATTCCATTTGAAGTCAACCTGAAACTCGACCCCGAACCCGATCTGGAAAGGACGAAAATATTTCGTAGAGCCGTAACTCGATCCGAGCGAGACAAAATTTTTTCTGTCGACACACAACCAGAATCATTTGAAGTCAACCCGAAAACCGATCATAACCCGGTTTCGGATCGAGTTCAATTATAACTTTCTGGTTCGGATCGGGTTGCCTGTCGACGGTAATTATTTTGTCTTGCTCGGGTCGGGTTATAGCTCTTTGGAATATTTATCTCGGGTTAAGATTTAGTTCGGGTCTGGTTTCAAGTTAACTTCAAATGAAATTTTTAGATTCTGGTCGTGTTGCGTGATCACAGAAACTAATTTGCCTTGCTCGAATCCGGATATAGATCTTTTAAATATTTTTGTCGGGTTCAAATTTCGGGTTTCTTTCAAATGAAATTTGCAGATTCGGACCGGTTTGCGTGTCAACGGAAATTATTTTGTCTTGGTCGTATCGGATTATTGACCTTTGGAATATTTTTGTCGGGTTGAAATTTCGTTTTTTTTTTTTAATGAAATTTTTAGGTTCGGGTCAGGTTGCGTGTCCACGGAAATTATTTTGTTTTGCTCGGTTCGGGATATGGTTCAATGGAATGCATCTGTCGGGTTCAGATTTGGCTCGGGTCAGATTTCGGATTTTTATAATGGAATTTTTAGGTTCGGATCAGGTAACATGTCCATGGAAATTATTTTGTCTGTTGAAATCCGGTTATGGTTCTTTGGAGTTTTTTGTCGAGTTCAGATTTGGTTTGGATCAGATTTCGTTTTTTTTTTCAAAGGGAATTTATAGGTTCGGGTCGGGTAACATGTCCACGGAACTTGTTCTGTGTTGCTCGGATCCGATTATGGTTCTTTGGAATATTTTTGTTGGGTTAAGATTTGGTTTGGGTTAGATTTCTGGTTTTCTTCAAATTGGATTTTTAGGTTCGTGTTTGGTTGCGTGTGCGCGGAAATTATTTTGTCTCGATCGGATCGGGAAGGTTATTTTCAGCATTTTTGTCTGCTATCAGATTTGGTTCGGGTCAGATTTCGGGTTTTTTCAAATGGTACTTTCAGTTCGGGTCGGGTTGCGTGTAGACTGAAATTATTTTGGCTTGCTCGGATCGGCGTACAGTCTGTTGTAATTTATTTTTTGGGTTTGGTTCGGGTAATGGGTATGTAAGTATAAAAAAATCACCCTGATTGGGAAATAAATGGTTACTTGTCAATTAGCCTAACCGCTGTCTAGGCTCTATGCAATAGGCCTGAAAAATATTAGGCTAATTGGAAAATGAGAGATGATTCTCCAATTAACCTACGACATATAATCAGTAAACATTTGAAGCTGGTTAGAACTCGCGCGATTACGGGTTGAACATAAAAAAAGGCAAAAATTCTCCAAAAACGTAAAATAAAAAAAATTATTCAAAATTTTCGAATTTTTGGCCCCAATCGTTCATAAGCCCCCTACAAGACACCCGTGTGCTAAATTTCGCAGCCCTGCGCCCTGTGGTTTCCGAGTTTGTGAGGTTACATAGACAGATACATGAACGGATTTTAATAGGATAGATGTTATTGCATTCGACCCATTTAAGCTCTCTATTGTAAGGCGGCATTGAAACATTTTCGGTTCGTTTACAAGGTCACATTACAACCGATAGATAATTACTGAGTGGCATGTATTTTAATGAATTTGTACCTTTTCAATCTCTAGACAATTTTAGGTTACTTGAAAGTTCAATATGAATTCAATTTGTTCATCTAAAGGCTGAACGATCCAGGTTTCTACTTTATGAAAGATGTTTCTATTATCCACTTTATTAAAATGCTTCTAGATTTCAGCCCACACCCTTTTAAAATTCCAATACTATGGGTATTTTTGCACACAAAATTTAGATAACAATTAAATGAACTTTTATTTTGCACGAAATCGGAATGATTTTTGACGAAGGTACTGTGCACAATAATCATCACCGAATGTCCTGCTGATATTTGAGGAGAAACTGGATTATAGAAACGTACCAGTGGACCTCGATTATGGAAAAATTCCAGGTAAACACTGACTACGGAGAAACCACAAATCAGGCTCAGAAAGATAATGTAAGTACTTTAGTGAATCACAGAGTACATCATGGAAACAATTCGACAGAACTTAAGGATCACTGTTTATCATACAAAAATAAACGGGAAAGTCTTCAATTCTGTATTGCTTTTATACTAAAATGCACATACACTCAAATATTTTTTTCAGCATTCCAAATTTTGCAATTTATTTAATTTAAACCATTTTACAAAGGTAATACAGTGAGTCTGGTTTTTTATTACATAATTTTTTTTTCATTTTTTTAGAATCCTTTTATATCAAATAAATTTTTGGCAGTTTACTTGGAATTTTTCCTTTTCTTTTAATTTAAAAATATTAATAAGGGGATTTATTAAACTAATCGATTCTGTTATTTTGAACTTGGTAATTAAAGAATTTTATCAATATGCCATAAATAGCATTTAGTTAATTTTTAATCAGATAATAGAGCTACTTAAAAATTTACAAATATGTCTGAAATTAGGGAAAATCATTTCATAACGAAGAAATGTCGAATTCTGAACTTTTATTGAAACGAATTATAATTTATCTTATGAATGATCCGAAATATGTGAGAAAATACTTGGAAAGCATATGACTTAGTATGTCCTGCTAGTCACGTAAAAAACAATTATGAATTTAGAAAGTACATGCATTGAAAATTCAGAAAATCCAACAAGTGTTGGAGCTTATGCAAACATTTTCTAAAAAAAGAGTCTTAATCAGATAATCTGAGTTTCTGCCGCGCTTATCGGAGGGTCATTAGATTTCAAAATTATAAAATAACTAATTTTATTTAAAAATTACGCAAGCACGCCCGGTGATAAAACAAATGCTCATTATTCAGTCTGTTTTTAAGTCTTTACATATTTTGTGTAAAATGATGCGAATTTTGAAAATGTAATGGCAGTTTTTCAAAAGTTATTAAAATAAAATCCTTACTGAGTTAATTTATGAATCACCCTATAGCTTATAGAACAACAGCTAAAAATATTGCTGGTTAGTTCGACACGTTTTATCATTTCTAAAAAATAAATGATTTCTTCTGAGATTTGTAAGGATCGATAAAACGTATTTGGATTGTTTTTAAAAAATCCAACATTATGTTTTACTAGATATATTACACTTTTGAAAAGTTAATAGCCTCACTATTAAATTATTTTTTTTGCTTCTATCATCTTTCGTTTATCTTTTCTTTTCTGAATTAAAATGAAATTATGTATAATGCAAATGAAATATCTTACAAAAAGAAGTGATATCTAGTCAAAAACAACTCGTTGTAAATGATGCCGCCAAGCCACAAACTTAAAACGTCAGTCATAAAAGGAAGTGATATCACATAAAAATAAGCGATATAGAAGTGAATACTCCTAGTGCCGTGTAAAATTCTATCACTACTCATAATGTTTCCAAAGGACTCAAAGTGAGGTACAGTATGTGAAAATTGCTTGGCGACCTGCAGGCGTATATTTAATTTATGCAGTACCTATACCAATTTCGAAAAATTGTGAAAGTCGAAAAAATTAATTTTAATTTCTCACTATATCACTCTTATAAATATTTGTAAGAGGAAGATCTGTAATAAATCAGAAAGATATGTAAGACAAGCAGGAAATGGTATGTAATTGTGGTAATCATCTATTATTACAATTATACTTTTCATTATTTTAAACATAATTTTTAATTAAATACGTTTAATAATACACTGTATTAAAATTAAAGGGAAAACTTGTAAAATGGCTGATGTTTATGACAGATTTATTCCTTAAACGTAAATGTCGTGTTTCCAACATAAGGAATATTATATAATACTAGTAGCCTTACTAGAACAGATTTTTCCCCTGTCATGTGCAATTCCGTTTACGCAGACTTTACTGCAATATATCTTAGTTTAATTAACGTCTATTATTAGGTGCATTGTTAATAATATTCATATGATCATTATTTTTTATTATTATTTTACAAACAGAAAATGTTTATTACATGTTTACTTAGAAAATCATCCTCATAAAAGTAGTCTTTCTCGTTCAAATAATGGTAATCAACAAATCGATCCCATGATGTTAAATAAGAATGGGCATGTAAACACCATAAGCTTCGAATTTTCACAGTTTAATGGGAGAAGTAATAGAAGAAGAAAATTGTTAAACAAATAGTCATATGTAAGTGCAGGAAGAACAAACATTATAAAAGCCTGCAGGTCACCAAGCAGTTTTCACATACTCCACCTCACTCAGAGTCCTTTGGAAACATTATGAGTAGAGATAGATTTTTACACGGCACTCTGAGTATGCACTTCTATATCGCTTCTTTTTATGTGATATCACTTCTTTTTATGACTGACGTTTTAAGTTTGCGGCTTGGCGGCATCATTTACAACGAGTTGTTTTTGATTATATATAGTCTGTATGGATGTGTCGTCCACATATAGCGCAAGATAGGTGTACAATGAGCGTGGGATATCGTGAATGAACAGGTTAAATAAAATTGGGTCCAACTAGCTGCGTAAAAAAAATGCCCGCTAGGATAAGGAATATTGTAGAAAGAATGTTATTTATACGGGCGCGGAAAGTGGGGTTGTAAAGCTATATATTAAGTGTATCAGTCTAACAGGAAATTTAAGGTTAATTAGTTTATATATAATGCTTTCATGCCAGACTTTGTCGAATACCGTTGGAACCAGGGCTGCGGAGTCGGGGGGGAAATGGACGACTCCGACTCCGACTCCAGGAATTTTAACAGATCCGACTCCGACTCCAGGAATTTTAACAGATCCGACTCCGACTCCAGGAATTTTAACAGATCCGACTCCGACTCTTTCGCTCAAAAATGGGTCCGACTCTGACTCCGCAACCCTGGTTGCAACATCAAGAAAGATGGCAGCAGGTGAGATTTTTATGTTGAATTTCTCAGTGAGAAATTCTACAACACGAAGCAGCTAGTGTTGTGTTGGGTGTTTTGGGCCGAAGCCAAATTGCTCGGGCATAAGAAAATTGTTTCTTGAATCTAGTCCTGAAGTTGAGCCCTCATGACAAGTCTGTAGTTTGTCGGTTCAGAGAAATTAGTACCAGGTTTTGGAATTGGAGAAATTATGGAAGTTTTTCAGGCTCTAGTAATATAGAATATACAGTTAGGAATTAAAGATTTTTCACACCCAGGGCATTACGTTTTTTAAGTTTTTTCGTAAAGTTTTGAATTCCAATAGGCTGAATGAGAGGGGCATCATCAAGGGATGGGGGAGGTAAGAGTCTGCGAATCTACAATTTCTATATAATATGAATAAACCAAATCTCGCCAGCAAATATTGGTACAAGCAAATAAAAATAGCGTAAAAAAGAAAAGATATTGTATAGACATTACACAATTCCATAAAAAGAACTGTAAACTGGAAAAATCAAATTGTGGGAAATATTTTGCTGTGAATATGTACCGAAACAAGCCGTTTAAGCATTAATGAATATCGGACAATCGAAAGGAAACCTAGTATTTGGTGAACAACATATACTGTAGTACGCAGCAAAGAAAAATAACAAACATATAAATTAAGATACTTTTGTTACGAAATTATTTATTGTGACATTTACTGTGTATGCTTAAATTATTTTGTCCAATGAAAGCTTATTTATAAAGTATATAACCTTTTATTTTAAAATATTTTCATTTTTTGCCTCAATATGCTTTTGTAAACTTCTTTCACATCAATGAAAAGGGACTCCAAAGAAAATGAATGGATATCATACCATAAATTCTCAATAAAAACTTTCCATTCCATAATACTAATTGAATGTGCTTTAAAAAGAAATGTTTTAACGAAGAAGTCAATAAAATTTAACAGTACTAAAGTTTGGGAAGATTGGAGCCACTATACTGCTGAATTCCATGATCATTGAAGAATTTCACTGTATGGTACATTTAAGGGAAGCCATTTAAAGTAACCAGTAATTATTAATATTCTTCCAATAGTCCATCGAAAGACTGAAACATTATAGTTATATTTACAACCTTTCCAATAGATCTCATGCTTTATTTTTGATAAAAAGCTGCAATTTTTTCCATCACACATTGATAATTAGCGTGCAAAAGGATCTTTAATTGTTATTTAGCCTTTAACTCTTTATGATAAGTGGAATTTTTAAGTACCATTAAAGAAAATTTGATATAAAATTTGCTTAATACGCCTATTAATAAAAATATATTTTACTTTTCACGTAAAATGCAAATGATCTTTCATTGTTATTTAGAGTTTAACTGTTTAAGATAAGTGGAATTTTTAAGTACCATTAAAGAAAAGTTAACATAAAATTTGTTTAATCCGCCTATTAATAAAAATATATTTTACTTTTCACGTAAAATACTTTCTTCGAGCACATTTAAAAAGCACAGCAAAGCAGTAGAAGCTAAATACTTTTTAAAGCGGTTATTTTCGAAGCAGTAGGTGTAGCTTTTCTCTTATTAATAAATGCTGCTATATGAAAAATGTGCAAGCACAAAAACCTTTCCATTTACAGACAGGGTCACAATATGTTAATTTACATTTGTTTTTTATAAAGGTTATGAGATTTATATAACAATATCTTTTGTTAATTAATCTAATTATTCTTGTACATATTTTACAAAAGAACTATAGCTTCCGATTTATTAAATCAGCTTTAATGAAAATCATATCTTAATTTCCCATTATTATTATATAATTTTTCTAATATATCTTCAGACATTAAGGAAGATAATACATGAGGAAAAATTGTTTAATTCATAATTTGGGACATAAAGGGTTAACTAAATTATTTCGTCATATTAATTCCCGATTACTATCCATATATCTGTAAGATACTCAGTGATTTTTTTTTTATGACTGCAAATGCGTCTTTGGAGTTCGGGTATGTCCCTTATCTATTTCCCTAATGCATTGTTGGCTGAACATAAAGTTCATAAATATAGAAATTGCGTCGTTACTCACAGATACAACGACAACAATAACATAAATTGTTTTAGAATAGGAATCAAGCGCTAAAACCTTTTCTTCAACCAAGTCTAACTGGGGAAAGTCCCCAACTGCCAGATCGAGATTTTATCGAGAGTGCATTGTAAAAAAACTGTAAAGTTACTAAAATTTTTCTAGGAAACTGAGATTCCTAGATGGGTATCGTTGGAAAGCTCTTACCATGGAGATCAAGGAAATGTATACAAATAGCCGTTCGAATGCAACTGGTGAAGAGTTATAGGCCCATGTATTTCTGTCATTTATTGATTTTTCCATGTCGCTAGCTATGCAGGAGAGACACTCTGTGTGGAAAAAAGACAGCTTACAGTACAGTTATGTAACCCGTTGTTGCCAGTGTGAAGGTTCTATGTTCTTCTAGTAAGAAACAGAAGGATATGACCACATTTTCACAATCATATATAACTAATTGGAATGCACTGACTTGGAGTATACTTTAAAGAACATCAGGAACTAACTCCTCGCCACCTTCGATGGCATGCGTCGGTATGCCTTTCAAAAGGACTTTGTTAAGAGACACAGATCCCGTCTTTGATCAGTTAAACACGCATGCTTTAACCTTAACTAATAACACCTGGGATAACTGTGAAACATCCCTTTCATTTTGTGTACCTGGTGTTGGAAACACTCGCGCTTCAGCCATTTCTATTCCGAAATGCACTACACTGTAAAAAAAAAAATCTATAGCTCTACAGATGTAAAGTTACATGCTTACTAAACTTTCATCTGTAACTATAGAAAAAAAGCTGCAAAGCTACAAAACTAGTTTTTGTAAAGCTACAGAAATCTGTAACTTTAAATGACTCTGCTAAAATTACAGTAATCTTACTAAAATTTTATCTGTAACCCTGTTTGCGGTTACATGAAAAGTTCCAGGCATCCCAGTTTCCTAAAAAATTCTTAGTAACCTTGCACATTTTTTGATTTTCGGAGCAAAAGTGTGTCTATTACATTTATTTTTGTTATTGCCGTTACGTAAAAAGTTCTAGGAATCCTATAAAAACTTTAGTAACTTTACAGATTTTTTTTTTTTTACAGTATACGATTCGTGAAGTTACTTTTCCACCAAGCATAAACAGTCTTCTCTGTAATCCGACAACTCTCTTTTCTACCACACAGAGTGTCTTTCCTGTAAAGCTAGCGACCTGGAGAAATCAATAAATGACAGAAATACATCATCCTATAACTCTTTACCATTTGCATTCGGACGGGTAGTTGTATACATTTCCTTGATACCCACGATAATAGTTTTCCAATGATACCACTCTCGACAAAATCCCGATCTGGAAGTCGGGTCATTTCCTAGTAAGGATCATCCTATTGCACAACCAACCTCATTTTTCTGTTCCTGTTCTGTTCCTAATAAAGCGTTTCCTCAGAAATTAGAGTTTCATTCAAATTTCTATTTTCAAAACATTTTGGGTGAAATTAAATCCCTATAACAAAAACCCGATCTTTACGAAAATAAAACTACTGTAGGCTGTCGCTAATGTTCCTTATGTTTCTAATGTTTCAATTCTAAAAGCAAAGTGGTAATTGCAATATTTATTTAAAAATTTCGATTTTTCTGTGAAAAGATATTTTACATTTTTGTCGTCTCTACTATATAACTAAAAAGAATATATTGCAGCTAAAAAGTATTTTTCATAATAATAATAGTATAAGAAAAAATAAATGTTCTGTGAAATAAATAGTTATTTCGAAGAATATTGCACATAATGCCGCTGCATACATTGCAATGTACTCGGAATTTCAATATATTTGATGTACATGTTCTTTGACATTACCCGGTTTTAGACAGAGTGGAATTTATGCGTGGTTATATAATGAAACATTGTATTGATCTCTCTGGAAATTGTCTCTATAGTAGGAATATATTTATTCGATATTATGTTACAGTGTTTTATTTTAACATTTATAAATTTTTATTCGCGCAACAGAAATTAGACAGGTACTTAAGAGCAGTTTAATATTTCCATAAACAATGAAATTAATTAATTATATAACTTTTACATTATTACTGATTACGTAATTGCTGATTATGTGACATGCATAAAAAGTAGACGTTGAACTATATCTAGACGTTGGAATAACAACACATACATTTTAATACAATTCTATAAAGATAATGTTACACCACATTTTGATATCTTCTTTAAATACAGTACATTTCTCACTTAAAAACTGTAATATACTTCTTTCGAACAATTTCATTAGGCCTAACAGTGCCTTCCTTGGCATGTCATAAGCCGATGCTTCGTGAACTATGTAATATTATAGACTGACTCTTTTCTAATTTTGAATATATTCAAAGCTTGATCTCGTGATCGTGAATTTTCATAATTTGTGCTTTCAAATCATGGGTAATAAAAATACCAGAGCGTCAGTTTATTTGCTGATAATGCATGTCAAAAGAAAATAAAGTATGTTTAAATTCAAATCCTACATATATATGTAATTAAAAAAAAAATTCGCCCTTTTATCTTAGTTAAACTATTCCAAATTCTTATAATATCTATCTTTTTTTACCTATCTTTAATAATATCTTAAATATATTTTGGCTGTTTATTCCATGCCTTTAAACCAGCGTATTCTTTTATTTATTATTCTAAAATCCTTAATCCGTTCGTAACTACACTTTTTATAAAACCCACAAAATTATTTCTTTTATTTTATTCTGAGACTAAATTCTTTTTTACTTTCAAATGTATTTAATATCATTTGTTCTATTTTTCCCATATCCCATAATGCCTTGCAAGTTTGCCGCCAGCTTCCTGATAACATTATAAAGCTACCGCCGGTAATAATAAGTTCTAGCAGCACATCACGCGTTTCCCGCCCCCGCCACGGAGCTAATACTATCGCTAGGAGTTCTGCCGTCCCGTTCCTTCCTCTTTCTACGGAGTTGGTTCATTGCTATGTAATTTTATCACTCGTGTCCTTTTTTTTTTTTGTATTTATACCGTTACATTGACTGAGAGACCAGATTTTATATGTTTTTCGTTTGTATACTAACAACCCGTCACTTGGTGGTATGACTTTTAATTTGTGAGATTCTAATGCCTTTTAACATCATAGAGCTTAATATGATGTGGTACAGCTAATATCCGAGAGCCGATTGATTGTCTACTAGAATTGTTATGAGATGTGTTTGCCAATAACCACCGTTAAGATTATGATGCCTCTGTTATTTATTTGAATGGTAAATTCTTCCCAAATTTTCTAGAGTTCTGCCTTGTACTTACCACCACGACTGCACCCTTGTTGTTCTCATGAATGACGGAGGGTTGGTAAAGTTTATAGCATTGATTCGTATACTACTTTTACGTAGATATACAGGAGTGTCGCAGGGATTTCACGTATATTATTGCTGATCAAATACTATGCAATATTCCACCTTGATTCAATCACAAAGTACACAATAGGAGCTTTAAAAAGCTCACAGTTTTACTTAAAAGGAGATAAAAATATTAATAATATAGACGTTACAAGTTAAAATTGTACATTTTATTGAAAATGTCTCAGTAGGGGAGGTAGGGGAGGTTTGATACATAGGGAGGGTTGATACATTGACAATTTTTCTCAACAAATGGCATTAAGAGCCATTCTAACACATGTGAAGTCTTCTTTTATTTGCTGAAGCCATCATTAGCTGGACTAATCAGTGAAGAACTGACAACTTTTCCTTTCTTTTAATTTTGAAGGTTTTTGGAATGTCAATGTAAATTTTTTCATTGATTGCTTTTCTTTCATAACTCTTATTATTGTGAAGATAATATCTTGTAATTTTTTTTTATTTATAAAGCACATTGTTAGGATTAGTTTTACTAGAAAGTAGATTACCACTTTGCAACTGCATTTGTACAAAGTGATTGAAAATCCAATAAGGCATAATAGGGAAAAATGATACATTAGCACTGGGGAGAAATGATACACTTGTACATTTGAAATTTAATAGTTTTTTAAGTTTGCAAACTAATATAGGGCTGTAATATTCATTATTGTTTTACAGCAAGAGCTACTGAAATTGGTAAGGAAGAACAAAGAGACTATTCATAGACATTATGTAGGTTACATAGAAAAGCAGTGCGATGATAGATGGTTAGTTCGCTTTGCTCGTCATGTAGAAGGGGAAAAGTTTAAATGGCCTGAAAGAGAAAATGTTTCTATAATTTACGAAGGAAAAATTGAAAAACGTAAAATCTACCCGATTTTACTTATCAAAATGATAGAGTTATAAGTTTTTCTTTTAACCATTTCAGGGGTGGTGGTATGTTTATGAAACGACTTAATTTTAATTCCCAAACGCCACATTGGAAGCATTTTGGTAAAATATTTTCCTTTTAGTATGAAAGTGAAATATATTTCTTTTCTTATTTCTAATTAAATTTGTTGGTAAATTCCGGTGCCATTCATTTATTCAACACTTTAGCATTGAAAATGCTTTGCCCCTGAAAGGGTTAAAGGAGTCTTAAATGTACTAAATTTGAGTTAAATTGTTTGCAAATCAGCAATGTTCACTTCATTTTTCCTTGCAGCTAGATCTCTAGGGGTGTTTTTCATTATTTATTTTCTAAAAAGTGTGTTAATAGGATTGTTTAAATAATAGCAATTGTTTAAATATTTTTGTAAAAAACATTTCTGAAACAAAAATATGTCAATGTCATTTCGTTTCAGATTTTACTTAAATATTTCAAGATTTATCATAAAAAATTGTATGACGCATAAATTGAATTGTCTGCATTTATTTTTTTTTTTCAATTTACATAACACTGTATCAAACCTCCTTTGCTAGTGTATCAATCCTCCCCAGTAATGGGGAGATTTGTTACAGTAGTAGCCATACAAAATAATTGGGATATATTTTTTGAATGACTATTTTTTAAATTCACAATATTTTTAATAAATGAATAAAAGGTCACTTTATAAGAAAACGCGAAAAATTTGTTTAAAAATAGCTTTCTAAGGGTTGTAAAAAATTAGTGAAAAAAAAGTGTATCATACCTCCCCTACCTCCCCTACTTTCGACATACAATGCCCGCGGCCATTGTCAGAGAATATTTTTATTATTAATTGCTGTTCCATTCATAAAAATACGTCACTTTTTTTAAATAGAAGAGACTATAATTATTAGGTTAGCTGAAACAGGGACTTTGAGTTTGATGTTAAATTTTCACTGCATCAAAGAAGTAATGCTTTATTATTTCTCTAACCTAAAGATAACGTCCATTGTATTAATGTATATAACATTTAAATAAAATAAATGATGGAAGTGTCATTTTTAACAAAATCCAGCATAGTATAGTAGTGTGATACCTAAATCATATACTCTTATCATTAGAGAAAATTATCTATTAATGCATCAGACATAAATTTTTCTTTTTAATAATTCTGCTTTGTCTTTTACAAAAAAGTAAAATTATTAACAATTTCTGGTAACTGAAACATCAATATTTATAGTTCCTCAAATGTTTACTATCAATAGAGTACTTATTTTTTTCGTTTGTTGAATATATATATATATATTTAATCACAGAACAATCTAATTATAAAAAGTTCCCAATATTAGCTGCATATTTATTACATTTCAGCTGAATCGGGTTTTTAGTAAATTTCTCACTACCATCAGATTAGTCTTATTACTTTCTTCTATTGAAAGAATGTTGTTGCGTTTATTATGCGATGCTGTGTGCATCAAGTAAATGTTGTATGCATTTATGTAGTATATGAAGTGTTGCATGGAAGAAGTCTCTTTTTGTAGTTTTACCTCTGACGAATAGTTAATTCCTAAACCTTAAATTTGCGGTAATCATTTTTTGCCGTAAATAGAAAAATGTTTCAAATTTTATATTTTCCCTTTATATTAAAAGCAATTTTCGTCAATAAATTTTCTTTTTGTAAAAGTTACGAAATTTAAATTTTTATAAGATCGTGCGACATATTTAAAAAAACGTTATCCATGCTCTGGCATTCAAAACAAAAAGGAAACCAAAAAATACCGTGTTATGATACTTTTAATTTTATAGTAGGAGAGCTGTTAAACATTTTTGAGTAGGTATTTGAGACACCCTGAAAATTTTTGCAACACTTCTTTTGTAATGCCTGAATACAAAATCGAATGTCTGGCTGAAGGATCGTGGCCCAAAAACTGTGCCAGACAAAAAATGGCACTTGACACGTGTCTGGCACAGTTTTTGTGCCGACTAAAGTGTCTGTCATTTTCAAAATATTTTTTTCTAAGCATAAATATTATTCTGTCTCAATCTCAGCGTGTCTCAAATACCTTTTTGGGGTAGTCAAAAAATGGCACTTGACACGTGTCTGGCACAGTTTTTGGGCCGACTAAAATGTCTGTCATTTTCAAAATATTTTTTTCTAAGTATAAATATTATTCTGTCTCAATCTCAGCGTGCCTCAAATACCTTAAATACCTTTTTTGGGTAGTCAAAAAAAATGGCACTTGACACGTGTCTGGCACAGTTTTTGTGCCACGATCCTTCAGCCAGACATTCGATTTTGTATTCAGCCATTACAAAAGAAGTGTTTCACAAATTTTCAGGGTGCCTCAAATACCTTCCCTAAAATGTTTAACAGCTCTTGGACTATTATGATTTTTAAGCACTTTCCAGCAAAGAAAAAAAAAAAAAAAAAAAAAACGTTTTTAGTACCAATATAAAAATGTTAATTTTGCATTTTTTACAAATATAAATTTTCACTGAACTCATGTCGAGGTGTAGGATCTAAACTGCAATTTAATAAATTAGTAAGGTAAGGAGGGGGAATAGCAACAAGTTGAACGTTAAATCCACGAACCATTTTTCTTAACTTTTCAAAAATGACTGGCACATACCTGAATCGACAATAAGAAGGTTTCTGCTGGTTATTAGGTAAGCTGCGAGGAGGGAGACAATGTTGCTTGTGAATAATATTATAAATGTATTTAATGGGAAAACCATGATCTATGGCAATTTGCTTAATAAAATTCAGCTCCTGCTTTAATTGCTTGCCAGAACATATTAAAAAGGCCCTTTGTATAAATGATTTAAATGCTGCAATACGATAATTGAAGGATAAATTAGCATTGAAAGAGATAACAGTATTTTCTTTCATATAGGTTTTCTATAAACTGCATAATTCAACAACTGTCCATTGCGCTGTAAATGTACGTCCAGGAATGGCAAAGAAGAATTTTCCCCGATTTCTAAGGTGAATTTTATGTTGTGGTTCAGACTATTAACATTACTGAGAAAGTTTTCTAGATACAGGCGACTATGTTTCCTTAAGATCAAAATGTCATCCACGTAGCGTACCCAAAATGCTGGTTTTTTGTCAAAAGTATTAAATATAAATTTCTCCAAAGGTCTCAGTTTAAACGTAGATATTTTAACTTTATTTTAATGTTTGTATAAGTTTATTTTTGAATTTACAACAGTTTTGTAAACCGTGTAGTAAACTAATGATATTTTATCAAGTGTATATATATATATAAATACTAGCAAACCCCGCGGCTTTGCTCGCGTAATATTTGAAATATGCCAAGTAATATTTATCTGTCTAATTTTTATTAAAAGGTACTAACTAAATTTTTACTTATTACTTTTAAGAATGATTCAAAAATTACTATTTAAAACACAGTTTGATTAAACATCATTATTACACTGCATTAGGCAGAAATGAGACTTAAATTAGTAAAACTAAATAAATGACAATTTAGAAAATATTTTGAAATCTTGATGCTCATTTAATACGCTCATTTCAGTATTCATTTGAAGTTTTGAATTTTTTAGAAACCATCTTCTTACATCTTAAAATTAACTATCATTTTAAATTCCAAGTCCTACCATCTCTCTCAACAGAAAGGGCTATGTTGAATTAGGAACTATCACCATTAATTTGCCAACATTAATTTTGAAATCGGTTTGTTATTTTTAATATTTCACAGAAACGTAATTTAGAAAGCTTTTAAAGGCCTTTTATAGAACGTTTGTTGTTCCTGTAAACCCCAGGTGGTAGAATCATCGGCCTGTGTAGGATCAGAGACTGTTACCATTGATTCGCAACTATTACTTTTATAATCGGTTTATATTCCCTGAAATTGCATAGATATCGTAATTTAGGACTTTTTTAGAATGGTTTTCACACCTCCCCTTCGCTTCACCCCTTTTTAATTGGAATTTATTTTCGACAGTCCTTCGAGGGCATTTATATTTTATAAGTAACTACCACGCCATATTTAAAGTTTCTAGCCTTTTCAGTATCACAGAAATCGCAATTTAGGATGTTTTTAGCTCATGCAACTCTCTGGTGATAGTGGCACAGATATAAAATATAGCTTATGTTTGAGCAGGTTCTAACACCAACAATTTGTCAACATTATTTTTTTTAATTGGTTTAGTATTTGACAAGATTGCATAAAAATTGTAATTTATAACGCTTTTCGCTTACTTTATCTTTTTAAATTTGGAATTTTCTTTTGACTGTTCTTAGAAAGCAGTTGCATCTTGTAAGTAAATACCATGCCATACTTCAAAGTGTTAGACTCGTCAGTTGTGCGAAAAAGGCAAATTAGAACATGATTTGCTTTTGCAACCCTCAGATGGTAGCGACAGCAACATAAAATATAAAAAGTGGGGAAGGATTGTACTTTGTGCCAATATATTAAGAAAAAGAAACAACGTATAAAGGCACAAATAAAATGTGTTTAAAAGCATACAGCTGTTTCAAAACCTCTAAGGTTTCCTCATCAGTGCTTAAAATAAAAGTTAAATTAAAACTAAAACATTGTGTAAAAAGGCGGGGAGAGGTGGACAGAGAGTCAGAAAAGCGTATCCTTCAGCTCTACTGCCAACGGTGAAATGTGACATACGGCTGACAAACAGTTACGGAGTTGATCTCACGCGCATATTCAGGGAGACCAATCAAAATACCCAATTGCTCTGGAAGAGTCCAAACTTAGATGGAGAAAAAAGGGGGGGGGGAGTGGAGAGAATCATAGAAAATTAAACCATACCTTTGAAAAATTGGGCGTACTGGATAAATCATTAACTAAGCTGTTTGAATTTTTCCATATGTGGTAAGCCTCCCAGAAGTCCAGATCATAGATTGAAGTACATCTCTGTATTATGGAGGCTTCGGAAAATTTAAAATTATGGTTGTTGGACCAGCAGTGGTTGGCAATAGTGGAACGTTTAATATCACATTTTTTAACGCAAGTTTTATGCTCCCCCAAACGGATCTTAAAGGCACGCTTCGTTTGACCAATGTACATTTTGTTGCATTCGCAAGATATCCTGTAAATACCCCAATTTGAAAAACTGTCAATTGGATGTTTCAGATTTGTGAATTGAATTTTATTAAAAGGAGTATAAACTACTTTAAAGTCAAATTTTGACAAGATTTTAGAAATTTGATGGCTTATTTTCGGAAAATATGGGAGTATAATTAAATTTTCATTACCGACAGTATTAGCCCTGGATTTTGTACGTTTGCTTAGTTTGTTATGAATAGAATCGACGATTTCAGCTGTAAAACCTCGATCAATGGCAATAGATTTAATGTAGTCTAATTCTGTTTTTAGTAAACTGTCGGAAGAACAAATATTTAAAGCCCTGTAAACATAACTGTTAAAGGCAGCCAACTTTTGATTAGGTGGATGGGATGAAAGGCGATGTGGGGGTAAGGATACTGCGAATGGTTTACGGTAAACAGTAGTGTGAAACAAATTATTTTCGCAGAAAACCATAACATCAAGAAAGGGCAAACGACTGTTATTTTCGAGTTCGAAAGTGAACTGAATATGTTCATCTATAGAATTCATAATATCAAGAATATTAGTAAGATTAAGATAATCAGAGTTCAATAATGCAAAGCAGTCATCGACATAGCGGATGTAAAATGGAAAGGATAATATCTTGAAAAGGTTTGATTCGTAATAGTGCATGTAAATATCACTGAGGATGGGGCTGAGGGGGGAGCCCATGGACAAACCATCAGTCATGCAATAAAAATTACCATTAAAAATGAATGTGTTTTGCGATAAACAAATGCTAGTAAGATGTATAAGCTCATCAATTTTGTAATGTGAATAATGAAATTCTTGTAGGCGTAATTTAAGACAATTTAAAGCACCTTGAACCGGTACGTTAGTAAATAGTGATTTAACGTCGAATGAAACCATACTATTGTTTTGAGTACCACTGAAGCTACGAAGCTTATTAACAAACTCATAAGAGTTCCTGCAAGTGTAGATATTGTTAGAGAGCAGGGGGGAGAAAATAGAAGTCAAATATTTCGCTAATTTATAGGAAGAGGTACCAATGTTCGAAACTATTGGTCTGAAAGGAATGCCTTGTTTATGGACTTTTGGGAGCGTATAAAATCTTGCGCAGTGTGACACTGGAGGAATGAGGGATAATTTAACGTTGTTGGAAATGAGAGGAGAGTGCTCGATAGCCGATTTTATAGTTTTCAATTCTTTTTGAGAAGGATCAGATTTAATCTTTTTATAAGGACCCTCGTCTATCAAGTCTTGTGTTTTGGATAGGTAATCAGACTTGTCCATAACAACAATCTGGCCACCCTTATCAGCCTTGCTGATAACTATGTCAGTATTAGATTTTAGATTTTTTATGCAACTTGATGCAGCTTTGCTGATATTGGATTTAGGAAGGTTATTATTGAAATTCACATTATTGGTGATTAAGTGTCTAATTGAATCCTTCTGAGAAGGGTTTAAGGCACTGAACTTGAACGCTCTTTCGATGGGGGCAATCACATGAGGAAAAGACGGTTTAGTAGTAAGTGCAAAATTATTATTTAATTTAAGATAATGGATTTCATCCTGAGTAAGGTTAGCACTTGAAAGATTGATAACGGCATTCTGGTTAACCAACGGTAAGGTATTGGGTAAACTATTGTTATGTTTACTAGAGAGTAAATTAAATTTCGTTTTCAAAGTAGCTATATGTTTGGTAGACTTGCTTCTTGCACTAAACCAAGATTGGTTGTCAATGGAAGTGAAATCGTGATGCGAGTTGGATAGATTAAGATGTAGATCATACAATTCCTGTTCAATAAGGGCAATTTTTCGACGGGTCTCCTGTATTACAGATCTTAACAGTGCGAGTTTCGTACGGAAAATATTTTTTTCAATTTTGTTTGAATAAGTTAAATTACAATTGACAGAAATAAAATTCGGAATTACTCTATTGCGTTTACAGTTCAGAAGGAAAGCAAGGTGGTTGAGGTATCTGAATTTTTTCAAGCGTAGGGTGGTAAATCTATTGCAGTCCGACATGTCATAAAATCAAAAGATAAAATCAAAAGGATAAAACAAGTAATCCAATGGCCCGTTGAAGCCGAAATTCATAAAAAGTGGGGAAGGATTGTACTTTGTATTGTATTTTTTCTTAATATATTGGCACAAAGTACAATCCTTCCCCACTTTTTATGAATTTCGGCTTCAACGGGCCATTGGATTGCTTGTTTTATCCTTTTGATTTTATCTTTTGATTTTATGACATGTCGGACTGCAATAGATTTACCAACCTACGCTTGAAAAAATTCAGATACCTCAACCACCTTGCTTTCCTTCTGAACTGTAAACGCAATAGAGTAATTCCGAATTTTATTTCTGTCAATTGTAATTTAACTTATTCAAACAAAATTGAAAAAATTATTTTCCGTACGAAACTCGCACTGTTAAGATCTGTAATACAGGAGACCCGTCGAAAAATTGCCCTTATTGAACAGGAATTGTATGATCTACATCTTAATCTATCCAACTCGCATCACGATTTCACTTCCATTGACAACCAATCTTGGTTTAGTGCAAGAAGCAAGTCTACCAAACATATAGCTACTTTGAAAACGAAATTTAATTTAGGGGAGACCGGGGGAATGCCGCCACCCCACCTAGTTTAAAAACTAACGGCAGTTTGAGATAGTGAATGTGCCTGCACTATCACGGCCAACAATAGAAACAGTGCCTAAAGTGAGAGTGACTTTGCTGTACATCGTTCGTTTGTTCTAGTGAAAAATGTAGTTTTCATCTAGTTGCTTATTATTTTGGAGCTTCAAATGAGTAGAGATAAGCACCTTTTATTTTAACATTAGGTATTTAAGACAATATGACCCGTAATCTACATGCATTCGCCGATATTTTGATGCAATGTGTTGAACAAGTTCGGTTCTTCTTTCGGCTTTGCTTGGGGATTTTGGCCATATTGTCCTCTCGGGGTAATGCCGCCACCATGCAAATCGGGTGAGAAATGGCCTCATTTGAATGTAGTGGAGCCGATTCAGCAGAGTGACTTTTGCAATATGAAGTACATTGTAACCTTAACCATTATTCTGCTCAATTACATTGCTTTCTAACTATTTTCAGTAGGTTATGTATTTCCTAGTATCCATTTAATGCATGTACTAGGTCATTAAAGAGTGGCGGCATTACCCCGGTACAGTGGCGGAATTACCCTAGTATCCTGGGTAATCCCGTCACTGTGCAGAGGTTTAAAAAATATTTTTTTATGTATGCTTACTTTACAGTTATGATTACGGTTAAATTTATACAGATACTAAAGATCATGATTCAGCTTTAGAATTTTTACTATTAAAAAATAAACATTTTTTTGAGGTGAAAAAATTTAAATTCCCTTAAGGTGTCGCCATTCCCCCGGTCTCCCCTACTCTCTAGAAAACATAACAATAGTTTACCCAATACCTTACTGTTGGTTAACCAGAATGCCGTTATCAATCTTTCAAGTGCTAACCTTACTCGGGATGAAATCCATTATCTTAAATTAAATAATAATTTTGCACTTACTACTAAACCGTCTTTTCCTCATGTGATTGCCCCCATCGAAAGAGCGTTCAAGTTCAGTGCCTTAAACCCTTCTCAGAAGGATTCAATTAGACACTTAATCACCAATAATGTGAATTTCAATAATAACCTTCCTAAATCCAATATCAGCAAAGCTGCATCAAGTTGCATAAAAAATCTAAAATCTAATACTGACATATAGTTATCAGCAAGGCTGATAAGGGTGGCCAGATTGTTGTTATGGACAAGTCTGATTACCTATCCAAAACACAAGACTTGATAGACGAGGGTCCTTATAAAAAGATTAAATCTGATCCTTCTCAAAAAGAATTGAAAACTATAAAATCGGCTATCGATCACTCTCCTCTCATTTCCAACAACGTTAAATTATCCCTCATTCCTTCAGTGTCACACTGCGCAAGATTTTATACGCTCCCAAAAGTCCATAAACAAGGCATTCCTTTCAGACCAATAGTTTCGAACATTGGTACCTCTTCCTATAAATTAGCGAAATATTTGACCTCTATTTTCTCCCCCCTGCTCTCTAACAATATCTACACTTGCAGGAACTCTTATGAGTTTGTTAATAAGCTTCGTAGCTTCAGTGGTACTCAAAACAATAGTATGGTTTCATTCGACGTTAAATCACTATTTACTAACGTACCGGTTCAAGGTGCTTTAAATTGTCTTAAATTACGCCTACAAGAATTTCATTATTCATATTACGAAATTGATGAGCTTATACATCTTACTAGCATTTGTTTATCGCAAAACACATTCATTTTTAATGGTAATTTTTATTGCATGACTGATGGTTTGTCCATGGGCTCCCCCCTCAGCCCCATCCTCAGTGATATTTACATGCACTATTACGAATCAAACTTTTTCAAGATATTATCCTTTCCATTTTACATCCGCTATGTCGATGACTGCTTTGCATTATTGAACTGTGATGATCTTAATCTTACTAATATTCTTGATATTATGAATTCTATAGATGAACATATTCAGTTCACTTTCGAACTCGAAAATAACAGTCGTTTGCCCTTTCTTGATGTTATGGTTTTCCGCGAAAATAATTTGTTTCACACTACTGTTTACCGTAAACCATTCGCAGTATCCTTACCCCCACATCGCCTTTCATCCCATCCACCTAATCAAAAGTTGGCTGCCTTTAACAGTTATGTTTACAGGGCTTTAAATATTTGTTCTTGCGACAGTTTACTAAAAACAGAATTAGACTACATTAAATCTATTGCCATTGATCGAGGTTTTACAGCTGAAATCGTCGATTTCATTCATAACAAACTAAGTAAACGTACAAAATCCAGGGCTAATACTGTCGGTAATGAAAATTTAATTATACTCCCATATTTTCCGAAAATAAGCCATCAAATTTCTAAAATCTTGTCAAAATTTGACTTTAAAGTAGTTTATACTCCTTTTAATAAAATTCAATTCACAAATCTGAAACATCCAATTGACAGTTTTTCAAATTGGGGTATTTACAGGATATCTTGCGAATGCAACAAAATGTACATTGGTCAAACGAAGCGTGCCTTTAAGATCCGTTTGTGGGAGCATAAAACTTGCGTTAAAAATTGTGATATTAAACGTTCCACTATTGCCAACCACTGCTGGTCCAACAACCATAATTTTAAATTTTCCGAAGCCTCCATAATACAGAGATGTACTTCAATCTATGATCTGGACTTCTGGGAGGCTTACCACATATGGAAAAATTCAAACGGTTTAGTTAATGATTTATCCAGTACGCCCAATTTTTCAAAGGTATGGTTTAATTTTCTATGATTCTCTCCACTCCCTCCCCCCCCCTTTTTCTCCTTCTAAGTTTGGACTCTTCCAGAGCAATTGGGTATTTTGATTGGTCTCCCTGAATATGCGCGTGAGATCAACTCCGTAACTGTTTGTCAGCCGTATGTCACATTTCACCGTTGGCAGTAGAGCTGAAGGGTACGCTTTTCTGACTCTCTGTCCACCTCCCCCCCCCCTTTTTACACAATGTTTTAGTTTTAATTTAACTTTTATTTTAAGCACTGATGAGGAAACCTTAGAGGTTTTGAAACAGCTGTATGCTTTTAAACACATTTTATTTGTGCCTTTATACGTTGTTTCTTTTTCTTAACATAAAATATAACCTATGTTATAGGGACTATCACCATTGATTCGAAACCATTACTTTTGAAATAGTTTTGGTATTTCCTGAGATTGAGTATAAATCGCAATTTAGAACGTTTTTAGAACGCTTTTCGCGCATTTTCACCCCTTTTTAAATTTCTAATTTTTTCAAAACTGTTCTAAAAGATCATTTATATCTAATAAATATGTACCTTGCCTAATTTTAAGTTGCTAGCCCGTACCGATCACAAAAAATCGAAATTTAGAACGCTTTTTTGCTCCTGCAACGTCTAGGTGATAGTGATACCGACATAAAATAGCGTCTATGTTAGAGAAGAGTCTGTCAGCATCAATTTCCTACCACTTGTTTTGAAATCAGTTTGATTCTTCCTGAGATATAGCTGAAAAATCGGCATTTAGAACGTTTTTAGAACGCTTTTCGCGCATTTTGCTCCTGCATCTCCTCTGGGGTAGTGGAAACACATATTAAATATAGCCTAACTGGGAGCGAGATCTGTCAGCATAATTTTTACACCATTATATTTGAAATCGGTTCAGTACTTCCTAAGATTGCATAGAAATCGCAATTTAGAACGTTTTTTACAACGCTTTTTGCGAATTTCGACTCCCTTTTAAATTTCGAATTTTTTAGGAAAGGATCTTAGAGATCATTGATATCTTATAAGTAACTACCATTCCAAATTTCACGATTCTAGGCCCTTCCGTAACGCAAAAATCGCAATTTAGAACGTTTTTCCCCTGCACCCCATTTGGGGTAGTGTCACCGACATAAAACATAGCCTATGTTGGAGCAAGGGTTGTCACCGTCATTTTGACACCATTATTTTTTAAATCGGTTTAGTATTTCCTGAGATTGTGTAGAAACCACCATTTAGAACGTTTTTTAGAACACTTTTCGCGCATTTTCACCCCTTTTAAATTTCGAATCGTTTAAGAACTGTTCATAGAAATCCTTTATACCTAATAAGTAGCTTATATTTCAAATTTCATATTTCTAGGCCTTCAGTAACACATAAATCGCATTTTTAGATTGTTTTTTGATCCTGCACCCCCTTTGGGGTAGTGGCACCGACATAAAACATACCCTATCTTGGAGCAAGCGTTGTCACCATCATTTTGACACCAATATTTTTTTAATCGGTTTGGTATTTCCTGATATTATGTAGAAACTACCATTTAGAACACTTTTTGTGCTTTTTCACCCCTTTTAAATTTCGAATTGTTTAAGAACTATTCTTAGACATCACTTACAGGGTGTCCAGTGAATAAGACCCTGATTTCAAAATTAAATATCTCAAAAACAAAGATCAATAGAATTATGCGGTAAACGATTTATTTATTAGCTAAGCTGTAAAAATGTTGTACAGAAGTTGCAAAAATTATTTGCAAAAACCGCTAACAGATGGCGCTGTAATCGCAATGCCTATAAATTGTGTTTTGAAGTCGAGAGCCCTAGCGTCTCATTCCTAGATGGCTTTCTATGGAAGAACGAAAATTGGGAAAGACCGCTTTTTCGTTGGTGTGATTTGCAGAAGTGGAGGCATCTGGTCACAGAATTATTGCATCAGCTTCAATTTTAGAGAGTTTCAATTAATAGAATTTTCAATAAAAAGTTTAGCAATCATTATATAAGAACTAAAAAAATATTTTATTTGGGTAATGTGCAGAAGCGGAGCCATGTGTTGACAGAATTGAGATTTGTTTCAAATTTTGTTATAAGCTACTTCGGTCCGGTTACCAATATCTTTGTGGTATGTCTTTTCTCTCCTTATTGGTAGATCGTGGAATCGAATCCAAGTAGAGGAGGATTTGAAAAAAATTGAAATCTTTACTTTTTAATATTTATTTAAACTCTGAAAAATTTTGAATAAAAAAATCTAAAGTTTCTGGTTTTAACATTTAATTAAGGTAAAAGAAAACCCTTTTTTAAAAATCACTGAGCATTTATAATAATGATTCATAAATCATTTTTTTAATTGTAGAGAATAGTTTGAATGAAAAAATACCAAGTTTCTATTTTTTTAAATTTCATTAAGTTAAAAAATAGATTTAATTTTAAAAACTCGTTTTCATTTTTTTTATCATTGAGCACAGAAATATGGCGCAGCTTCTAGCGATAGGATCCGAAGTGTTCGAAAGGAATGCAACATCCAAAATACCTTTGCTTTGACGTTGATCATATGACTTATCATCAATTCCTTTTAAAAAAGATATAATTTTGATGCATAATTTCTGTCTCTAAAACTTTGTTTACAAAGAAAATAAATATATGTGTTGTGCTAAAACCAAAGTATTATGTCGTGATTTAAAAATAAACTAAAAGTGAAAAATTACTTTTTTATTTATAATAATTCAGGTATAAACAATAATACCAAAGCATTATGCCGTGATTTAAAAATATAAAAAATAAATAAAAAGTACAAAATTATTTTTCTAAATATATGCATTTTTATTTAAATAATTATATGGCATTAAAGATTGAATTTAATAAAATATTTAAAAAATTCTTATAATGATTTCGAAACTTTTTATTGAAAATTCTATTAATTGAAAATTTCTAAAATTAAAGATGATGCAATAATTCTGTGACCAGATGTCTCCACTTCTGTACATCACCCCAATGAAAAAACGGACTTTCCCAATATTCGTTTTTACGCAGGGAGCCATCTAGGAATGAGACGCCATTGCTCTGGACTTCGAAGCAGTTTACAAGTATTGCGATTACAGCGCCATCTGTTAACGATTTTTGCAACTAAATTTCGAAACTTCTGTATAACATTTTTACAGCTTAGCTAATAAACAAACCGTTTACCGCATAATTCTATTGATCTTTGTTTTTGAGATATTTAATTTTGAAATCAGGGTCTTATTCGCTGGGCACCCTGTATGTCAATTGATGTGTAGTTTAAAATTTTAACAAATCTGCATTCGTATAGAATTTACAATACAGTTTCAAAATTGGAGATCTGGCTGTTTCTTCCGCTTATAAACATCCAAGCAGTATATTGCGCTAAATTTAAGCAAGTAAGTACTTTAAACCTCCTTAAACTAGTATTCTATATTGTTTATGGAATTAAATATGCACTTTTTAAAGGTCAAGGTAATTTTTAATCATATTCAAAAATTTCTCGAAGTATACACCACACAAAAAATGGAGATATTTTCTTAATAATATAAAAAATGAAATTCATTTACTTATTTTAATCCATATTTATTGAATCTACTTTACAATTGCTTATGAAAAACTTAAAAGTACTTACGTATTGCAAATTGTACATTTTTGTAACTTATACGAGGTTTATAATTAGTTTTGCAGATTTTACATTTTGATTTTTTTCCAGGTTGTGAAATAAAACGATCCACGCCATGAAAAAGAATACATGTATTCATTTGTACCTGTGGTCCTAAGCAAATTGTCTGTTTCTATACATGTTTTTACATTTTTTATCAACGCAATCGTAAAATGACGTAAAATATTAAAGTGGGACTGCCGTTTCATTTCTGTATGGATTTTCTGTAAGTGTTGGTATAAAAGAACCACCAATATTTTTCACTTTTTATTCTTGCCCTATAACTGCTAAAAATATCTATCAAGGATGTCTAAACTCTAAAAAATAAATGTGTAAATTAGTCACTTTTACATACTATATGTGTATATTTGTAAAATTACACACTTGTCATAAAATTTACACACTTGTCGTTAAAATTTACTTGTATTTATGTGAGTTTATTGGCTTAATGGAAGTCTGTAATTTGTTATCCCTTCAAAAACTCAAACAAGTATGTAAATAGCAGAAAATATTACGGATTTACTCGAATTGGCGTATAAACGTAATTTACAAATTTTTCATAATACACAATAATCTGTGTATTTTGCATATTACATCGAAATATGTGTAAGAATATTACACAGATATATACGTAAGAACAAAATATTACACAGAAGTATGTGTACAAATTTTACACAGCTATATATATAAGGACAGAATATTACACAGGATTTTGTTTAACAATACTACGCAATAATATGAATAAGAACATAATATTACACAGAAATATGTGTACCTATGTGAACACAATAAATAGCGTACTTGAAAATTTGACTTGTGTAATAGTAGTAGAGTGGTCATGTTAATGGCTTAGAAAGTCGGAGATCGTGAGTTCAAATCCCGTTTCGGTAAGTATTGCTTGTTTAATGTACACTGCTCAAAAAAATTAGGGGAGCAAGCAAAAAAGTAAAGAGAACAGTGCAAGACAGCCATGCATGGGAATAAAATGAATAGTAAACGTGTATCAATGCGCCATAGAGAAAAAAAGATGCAAAATAATTGTAAGGGAGCTTTTATTCTTTGAAAAGATGTAAAGGACGTGAAAAGATGGTTTAGGGCAACAATTTGTTTTCATGTAAATGATTAAAAAAAAAGTATTGTTTAGAAATGATGCAAGATTTTTAATATGGCGTGTGGTCTCCTCGAACAGCTAAGACTGCTGCACACCTGTTTTCCATGGATGCGATGAAGTTATCGATAAGACTTTGGGGAATACTGTTCCTCTGCTCCAGAATTGCAATCTCAAAGTCCCAGACAGTAAAAGGAGGTCTCGGTGTCGCAGCTATGTGTTGTCTGATTATGTCCCAAACATGCTCGATCGGATTTAGGTCAGGAGAGCATGCTGGTCATTCCATACGCTCTATTGTTTTAGCTTTAAGCATGTTTTCCACAAGACGAACTGTGTGAAGTCTGGCATTATCATGCATGGAAAAAAAGAAATCACTAATTGCTGCAACATAAAATACGACTTGAGGTCTCAGTATCTCGTCTGCATTACTTCGGACTGCCAAAGTGCCATTCCGAATGATATGCAGGCCCACACGTCCACCTATGCTGATTCTAGCCAATAGCATCAAACCACCTCGTCTGTAATGTGATCTTTCACAAACGAATGTAGGATTATTTTTAGTGCCTTTTTCTCTCCATGCCAAAACACATCAGATGTCACATCCAGACTGAATCGGGGCTCGTCTGTAAACAGAATTTGATTCCAACAACGTGGCCCCCAAACTCCATGTTCAGTTCCCCACCTTCTTTGGGCCGCACAGTGGCTTGAGGTCAACGAAATACAGACCATTGGCTTGCGTGCATAGAGACCACCCTGATGAAGTTTATTTCAGGCTGTTTGGCTGGACACCCTTCGTCCTGTGGCCAAGAACAACTATGTTTGCACCTGAGTAGCATTGCCTGTTCCGTCTTGATGAGCTGTTAACAGGATATATCTGTCATCAGTTTCTGTGTTAGCACATTTTCGACCTTGCACTTGTCGATGACTACCATTCCATGCGTCTTGGGATCGATTCCACATCCTTTCATGGACACTTCTTGCGACTCCAACAGCATCCACTACACTTCGTTGTGTTTCCCCAAATTGAACTGTCCCGATAACACGCCAGCGGTAAATCATGTTGTTGCGACATTTTCAAGCCACCTTTTCTCAAAACACAAGCTGAGCAATTGAATTTTACAACTGAGACAGTGAAACAGACGTGTCTGCAAAATCCCGACTTCTGCATCTATCTCCTTTTTCTAGTTTTTGACGTCATAAACTTTAATTTACATGTGAAGTTTTTTTTATCTGTTTTCTAAAGCACTTTAAATTATGGATGTTTTATTTTACGTTACTTATCGGTGTAAATATTTGCGTAATTTCGTTTAAACCATGTGCTCCCCTAGTTGTTTTGAGCAGTGTATATTGAATGAAATAGGGTATTTCTCCTCTTACTGTAGATGTATCTTTCAAAACTTGTGACTGAAACTGGTGTGAAAAAATTTCGGAAATATCCGTTTCACGATTTTTTTTTTTTTTTTTTTTTTTTTTTTTTTTACAGTGTATTTATTCAGATTATACAGATTCTATTCATATATTATGACTACACTATTCTAAGACTTCAAAACAACTTTAACCGATAAAGGAATGCAGTAAATATAATTTCAGATGATCCCGTTTTTTATAAATAAGGGTTAAACTATTTTGTAGTCTAAAAACAAACTTCTGCTGGAAAGTAAACAAACACGCCAAGCACACATGTTTATGTTCTGATCCAAATTTGTTATGCGACCATAAAAATATTTAGTTTAAAATTTGAATTCCAAAATATAAGGCTATGTATTATGTGCACAAAATCCATCTTTTTTATATTATATAAATGTACAGAAACGCCAACTTATATGGGCCATATGGGGCGCCAGCCCACCTAATAAATTGCAAACCCAATTTTAATTGATTTAATTCGTAATTAATTTTTTTTAATTATTTAATCGGTGAAAGAAAATTTGGTTTTATTAACATTCTCAGATAGTTAAAAAAATAGTAAGGACATAATTAAACTTACAGGAGAACTGAAAACAGCTTCAGTGGACATATTTTTAAATTTCTCACGAAAATAAATTTTCTGCCTAAATGGCCATCTGTTTTGATGTCTTGAATTGATAAAGTATTTAGGCGACTAAAACGTATGCTTTTCTTGACATTCCGTTTTTTGTACTTTAAATAGTTAGCAATTCCAATGTTTAAAATAAATATTAATGTATTTATACGGAAGAGTTTATAAGAATATAATTTAATGAAATTATTTATAAAGTCATCAATAAATTATAATAAATTAAAAATTTGCATGGAAAAAAAGTAATTCAATTTCGAATTATCTTCTTTAGTCATTTGCTCCTTCCCGCTTTCTCTCCACACACATACACACTAGGGGCGCGGGAGGGGGGGGTGAATTATGTGTGTTATTTTACTCAAAAAATTTCCACCCCACCCAAAATTTTGAAAAGTTGGCGCTCCTGCAGATATATGTGCAGTGCACTCATGTGCAATTTACACGTTAAATTGTGTATTTCTGAATTACCTGATAGCATTATACACACTTAAGCCGCTTAATGCGCTACACAAGAAAATGTGTGTTTGTTTTTTTTATAACTGACACACCAGGCCGTGTATCTGGCAATTTACAGGCCTTTTTACACATATAGACAAATCGTTTTTGCATCATCAGTATACCTGTTTTAATGTTTAAATTTGCTTATTTATTTCTTAGAGTGTATTTATTGTATGTGTCAACTACAGCAGAATGTGGACCATAGATTTTTTTTCTCCTAAAGACCAGTGGTTTGCTTGTCCCATAGACTGAATTTCTTCAAAATTGATTTCAAGCACACCACTATAGTATCTTCCCACTGAACTATGGTAAAACTGTTTCAATAAATTTCAAGAACCCAACCCGCTCTCTCTTTTTCCCCAAAAAACTTTGCTATTAGCCATGGTACTTTTTTGTAGCCTACTTTCTCTTATAGTTCCTGTTATCTGATATACTCTTGATCACATTTAGTTCAGAAATTTGGCAACATCAACTTTGTGTTTGCTAGTATTTTCAACGCAATCAATAAAATCTAGAATAACTCTGATTCTAAGGGGCGTAATATTTACAGGGCTTCTTTTTTTCTTTTCCCAAATAAATTTGCAACTGAAATGGATGTCCTTGTGAAGAAGCAAGGACCTGTAATTTATAACCAAATTTTATAGGATTTCCTCTCATATAAATATTTGCAGAATGTCTGCCTGTGTAAGGAATCATTCCTTGATAATAGTTTGACTCGTAGAAAATAGTCCAAATATTTGCAGCTTTTTTTAGGGGGGTGGGGAGCTTATAAAACTCCTGACTTTTCCTAATCTATCCAATTTATCCGTTAAAATATTGTCACACAAATGAAGAAACTGTATTTATGTCTATGAATCGCTGTATTTATTTATTTCCGAATGAAAGAAAGATTCTAGCCTTCAGAATTGCCGCAATACAAATCTTGAGTAAAAAAACGAGCTGACTGTCTAGTTAGAAGACCCACTCTGGGGCCTTTCAAAATAAGTGCTGAGTAAGTTGCTTAGCTTAATAAGTGTATTAATTCCGCTTGAAATGAAATATTTGCAGTGTTGTTGGTATTTATTTTCGTAAATAGCAAGTCAGACACACAATTTTTATTCTGATTTTTTTTTTTTTTTTTTAACTTTTTTTTTACTTTTTTCGATTTTTACAAGAAGAAAGTATTGGATTCGTGAAAATTTTCGACTTCTGGTTTTTGATGGATTTACACGTTTTAGGGGTCAGAGATGCCAAAATGTTTTTACAAAGTATCTGTCTATGAGTCTGTGAGTCTGTCTGTCTGTTTGTCCGTCTGTCTGTATGTGACACGCATTTTGTGGGCGCTTTAGCTCAAAAACTAATGCACGGAATTTAATAAAAATTTATATTCAGGTAGACCCTGGTATAAATTGGTGCTGATTAGTTTTTGGTGTAAATCGCCCAACAGGTGGCACTGCTATGCTGCATTTTGCAGGATTTCCGCAATAGTTCTATCTCAAGAACTAATGCACGGATTTTTATAAAACTTCAGATTCAGTTATTCCTTTATATTAGTTGGTGCTGTTTACATTTTGGTGTAAATCGCCCAACAGGTTGCGCTGCTATGCTATATTTTGCAGGACTTACACGATTTCCGCAGTAGATCTATCTCAAGAACTAATGCACACATTTTCATCAAAATTCAGATTCAGTTAGTCCTTGATATGAAATGATGCTGACTACGTGCTGATGTAAATCGCCCAGTAGGTGGTGCTACTGGGCTGCATTTTGCATGATTTCCTCAATAGCTCTATCTCGAGAACTAATGCACGAATTTTCATCAAACTTCAGATTCAAGTATATCTTGATTAATATTGCTGCTGATTATGTGTTGGCTGTAAATCGCTCAACAGGTGGCGCTGCTATGCTGCATTTGTCATCATTTGCGCAATAGCTCTATCTAAAGAACTGATGCACGAATTTTCCCCAAACTTCATATTCAGTTAGACGTCCACATAAGTTGAGGATGATTTGATTCTAGTGTAAATCACCCTATAGGTGCCGCTTCTATGCTGTACCTTGCTGGATTTATACAATTTCAGCGATAGTCATATCTCAAGAATTAATGCACGGAATTTCATCTTTTTAGAATCCTCATTATGATCATAGATTGCCATTTAATTTTGGCACAGTGCTAACGAATTTTGAGGTATTGACATGTATGAAATAGAAGAAAGTTTTGGGATTGGTACATCTGACTAATTTTTATTTGATTTGTCAATTTTGGACAAATTTATATGACTGTAAAAAAAATGAAATTTTAAAGTTGTCTTTATGAAAACTATTCACAGTATACTTAGTACTTTTAAGATACAAATAAAATAAACAATTTGTATATATCTTAATACCTTCTTGAGAAAAAAATTATAAATTTTGCACATGTTTATATGACTGTAAAAAAAAAAAAAAAAAATCACTTTTAAAGTTGTCCTTCTGAAAACTATTCACAATATACTTTGTAATTTTAAGATACAAATAAAATAAACAATTTGTATATATTTGAATATCTTGTTCAGAAAAAGTAAATGAGAGACTTGGCGCTTAATGAGTTAAATGGTTTATATTATTTATTTTCAAAATATAAAAACAAAAATCTTCTTTTTAGATCAGGTTTCTCGTTGATGTTTACGTTTGGCGTCAAATGATGCTCCGAAAAGTAACAATATTTTGTATTATCATTAACAATGAAATGATGCAAATATGTTAATCAACACTTTAGAATAATAATCTAAATTTATAATATTACTCTTCTATTTTTCTTTATTTCTGTTTAAACTTTTCATCGATATGAACACTGTAAGGAAACACTTACCTCAAAATAATATTTCACTAACATAAAGTGTTATACATTTAAACTGCTATAAAACAGTAATAACTACATGTTGATTCCCCACGATGAAATACACCTTTGCATATATGGTCCATTCTATAATAATAACAATGACAATAATAAAATAATGATCGCACATATCTAACTCAATTAGTATTTTATTTATATAGCCTCATCAAATATTTTAAAGTTATTTGATTTAAATTTATTTACCAAATTACTAATGTTTGACAATTCATTAATGTATTTGGTATCTAATTAAAAGGCAGGATGATTTATCATTTACAACAAACAGCGTTTGAAAAACGTTCATTTCCCCTATTCTTAATTAAAAGCTACCAAATAAGGTCATAAACTGCAAAATTGGGCAGAAAATTATTCATGAAGGTTCAGGATTTAATTATTTAGCAGATGCTTGATGCATTGATTTCAGCGCAATGGTTCAGAAATACTAGATTCAAAATTAAATACAGTCCGTCTCATAAATATAAAGACACAGATGTTTTTGAAATTACATTTTATTAATTCAGTTAAAAGAAATTAAATTTTATACCTCATATTAAGAGCACTAAAATGAATCTTTTATAGGTGTTTTAATTTAAATAAAATAATTTCGTCTCGAATAATAAAAAAAAATAAAAAATTACGCTGTCTCATAAATATAAAGACAAACTTGAAACTGCTTCATATGCAATTTTTTTTCGAATGCACGCGTACAGAATTAATGCGCACACGCATAAATACACTTTAACTTACCCAAACGACCAAAGTTGTTTGATTTCTTTCAATTTCTAAGATACCGTGGAACATTCAAATTTCTAAAGATGAAAATTGTAAAATAAGTGAATTTAAAGCTAATGGCTTAACAGTTTGTCAAATATGTAAAAAAACTGGGAGAATCAGAGCTGCACTTTATAAAATTTTATCAAAAACTTACAACTTATATTCGAGGAAACGATCTGGCAGACCGAGAAAAACTAGTGAAAGACTCGATCGCAAGATCGTGCGACTTGTTTCGTCTCAAAAAATGTCACTCCGATAAGTTTCTCAACAAGTTTATGGTATGGTCCCAAAGGATACAGTACATCTTCGTATAAAAGAAAGAAAAAACATTGTATGCCGACATACGTGCAGATTTTCTTTACTGAAAAAAGAACACAAAGAACGGAGGTTAATTAGGGTTAAAGATCATATGCACTGGAAGGACGAATGGATGCAAGACATTTTTTTCAGATGAAAAGATATTTAACTTGGATGGCCCAGATGGTTGGAATTCTTACTCGCACGATTTAAGACGTTAATCTCGAACCTTCTTCAGTAGGAAGAAAGGGGGAGGTTCTGTTATGGTGTGGGGTGCCTTCTCTTTTAATGGAACTACGAATATTGATTTTCTGGAAGGTAAACAGACATCTAAAGAATATATCGAACCGCTTGATAGTCAGTTGTTGCCAATTTCTGAAACTCTTGGTGGTCGGAATTACTTGTACCATCAGGATAATGCATCGATTCACACATCAAGACTCATAAAAAAATGGTTTGCCGATAGCAATATTCATATCACGGTGTGGCCCGCTCGAACCCTGATTTAAATCCAGTTAAGAATCTTTGTGGTACTCTCGCTCGCAGTGTATATGCATCTGGAAGACAATTTTCAAACGTCCTTGAGTTGAAAAAAGAAATCGAACGAAATTGGTTTGATATAAAGCCAAAATAGTTATACAACTTAATAAAAAGCATGACAGCTAGAATATTTTCTGTCATTAATAAGAATGGATTATTTATTGGACAGTAATTCAAAAGTATGTAAAATGTCTTTATATTTATGAAACAGCAAATTTATTTACATTTAACAATTTTCGAGTTGAAATTATTTAATTCTAATTTAATTTACTGTAAAATGTTTTCTTGGCACATACTTTTCGTTATATGCATAAATATAATTTTGAATACTGAATTATTAAAATATTATTTCGAAAATATCAGTGTCTTTATATTTATGAGACGCACTGTAAATGTATTAGTCGGCAAAAATAAAAGGGAACACTAATACATATTCTATAAAATATGCAGAAAGGAATTTTCTAATACTATCATTCAATTAGAAGTTAAAACTTTACTATTAATTTAAAAAATAAACGCAATTAACGATTTTAATTTTCCAAACAATACCCAGTTCTGTCTCTAAGTTTGAAATTAAAATCAAAATGTATCTGTTAAAAGACTAAATAAAACAAGACAGACTAGAATACAGTTTAAAAATAAATTTATAGAATGTGTAAAATACTAAAAACATTAAAAATACAGACTTTTCGTCAAGCAACCTCAAGGCTTAATCAGTACAATTTAACCTTTGTAAATTATACAACAGAACAAATTTGAATGACGCCTGTTCCATTACTGCTGAATATTGTTTATTTCTGAAAAAATAACTTTAACTTTAACTGTATTTGATTTGTTCTGTTGTTTCTTTTACAATGATTAAATTGTACTGATGAGGCCTCGCGGTTGTTTGGCGAAACGTCTACTAAATGTATTTTTAATGTTTTTAGTATTCTAAACTTTTTATAAATTTATTTTAAACTGTATTCAAGTCTGTCTTACTTCATTTATTTTTTTAGACTTTTAAAAATTTCAAATTCAGATGCTAAATGTATGTATATTACGAAATGTATCTTTTAAACCAGATTCCAAATCATTTAGAGAAACTGATTTAGAAAAATAACTATCTGCAGCTTGAAGTTTCTGGTATCAAAATAATTTTCGCATTTTTATTAATATCGCTCAAAGATTTTCTTTTTTAAAATTTTTGTGTATTCCAAATTTAAATCGAACAGTTAAATCTACAAAAAACTATGTCAATTATTAAAAAAATAATAAATATGTGATATAATGTCACATACTCACGTTTTATGGTATACGCTTTTCTTTCCACAATAGATAAGTTCTAATGGTTTTAAATGTATTAATATGTAGCAGGTGATACAAAAATGGCAAAAGAAGTAAAAATTCAAGCAGATCTGAAAACATGGCCTACAAACAAGATACGTTTTTTACAGAAATTCATTAAAAAACATGAGATTTATTCAATAGGAAAATTTTGTTTAAAGACAATTTACATAGCCCACCACCAAGTGACGCTATATTGAGTCAGTTCTTTTTACAGCGGTGTCCCACACTCTGCAATGAAACTTTCATGACAAATATCTCTTGCGCAACTATCATTAATTAGAAGACCGTGAGACGTGGCATGACACTCTTTTTAGGATCGATGAAGATTTCTGCTTAAATTTCTGCCACATAAGAGTTTAAATAGCGGCAAAAGTTTTCATTAAAATACATATCCAAAATAGCCTGATTTTGCTTACAAATTGTCGACTGATAACATAGCCCAAGAAAAGTTTGGAAATAGGCAGTGTACATGAAAGATGGCCGTTTCAGCCCTTTCTTCGTTTAGAGAAAGAGGCGGCTGCAGGATCAGCACCTCATCGAGTTGATAGCTAAAATTTCAGGATTAGACAGAACACTATTATCATATTAAAATGCAACTGGTCTGCTAAGTCATATCTTAGTGGAAACCATCTGCAGACCTGATTTTAGTGGTTTATCGGTTGGTTTACCATTGTGTTTTCCTGCAACCAAAGGTATGAAAACATGGAGTACTGGGATCAGGAAAACACAATGCTAAACACACCAATCAACCACTAAAATCGGGTTTGCAGGTGTTTTCCACCAAGATATGACTTGGCAGACAAGTTGCATTTTGATATGCAAATCGAGTTTTAACTAATTTCAGCCGTCATCTCGATAAGGTGATGGTTTGTGCAGCCGCCTGTCAGTCTATTTACAATCATTGAAAATAGAGAAAGAAAAATATGCTTTCTTGACAGGTTTGTTGACATTATAAGAAAATTTAATTTTTGCTAAATATAAACACATATTTTTTGTATATTTAACATTACGTCGTTGATAGTGCTTTCCAAATCACTTGAAATAGTGATACTCTCGCTAAAAACCTTAGTCGTTATATTGGACCTTCATTGTAATTATTCTGACAATTATTTATTATTATTATTATTACTAGCGAACTTGCCCGGCGTTGCCTGGATACGTCAAAAAACAGCAGGAATTACGAAAAAGCTCTGAAAATCACAATAAGATATCGCGAAAAAATTTTAAATTGCTTCTCAAATTTTGGAAAAAAATATATCTTATAATATAATGCGAGCAAGAATTGTGTGTGTATGTATGCGTGTGTGCGTGTGTGTGTATGTAAATTTTATCTGAAAACGGCTCTAACGATTTTGACGAAATTTTGTATTTTACCATTTTCGGGCATGATAAGACCATTGGGCTAGGTCACGTTTTCGAGAAAATTCGATTAGGGGGTCATTTTGGGTCGTAATGGGTCAAGGTCAAGCTAATTATATCTAAAAAACGGCTCAATCTATTTTGACCAAATTTCATATCCAACCGTTTTTCGACACGAAGAAACTATTGAGATAGGTCACATGTTCGAGAAACTTCGATTAGTGGGTCATTTTTGAGTCACAGTGGGTCAAGCCAATTCTATCTAAACAACGGCTCTAACGATTTTCACTAAACTGTATATTCTACAGTTTTGGATTACGAGAAAACTATTGGGCTAAGTCACATGTTCGAGAAAATTCGATTAGTGGGTCATTTTTGGGTCACCATGGGCCAAGCTAAGTTTATCTAGATAACGGCTTTAACGATTTCGGTGAAATTTGCACCCTACTGTTTTCGGGCATGAAAAGACCATTGGGATGGGTCTCGTGTTCGAGAAAATTCCATTAGGGGTTCATTTTGGGTCATAATGGGTCAAGGTAAAATTAATTATAGCTAGAGAACGGCTCAATCAATTTTGACTAAATTTTGTATCCAGCCATTTTCGGGCACGAAAAGATCATTGGGATGGGTTTCGTGTTCGAGAAAATTCGCTTAAAGGGTTATTTTGGGTCATTATGGGTCAGGGTCAAACTAATTATATCTAGAGAACGGCTCAATCGATTTTGATTAAATTTTGTATCTAACCATTTTCGGGCACGAAAAGACCATTGGGATGGGTCACGTGTTCGAGAAAATTAGTGGGTCATTTTTAGGTCACTGTGGCTCAAGCTATTTTTATCTAAAAAACGGCTCTAAAGATTTTCTCTAAACTCTATATTCTACAGTTTTGGATTACGAGAAGACCATTGAGCTAAGTTACATGTTCGAGGAAATTCGATTAATGGGTCATTTCTGAGTCACCGTGGGTCAAGCCAAGTTTATCTAGATAACGGCTCTAACGATTTTGACGAAATTTTGCACCTTATTGTTTTCGGGCACGAAAAGACCATTGATATGGGTAACGTGTTCAAGAAAATTCGATTAGTGGATCATTTTTGGGTCACCGTGGGTCCAGCTAAGTTTATCTAGATAACAGCACTACGATTTGACGAAATTCTGTAATCTTATCGTTTTCGGGCACGAAAAGACCAGTGGGATGGGTCACGTGTTCGAGAAAATTCGATTAGTGGGTCATTATGGGTCAGGGTCAAGCTAATTATATCTAAAAAACGGCTCAAGACATTTTCACAAAATTTTTTAATATACGGCCGTTCCTGGTCATGAGAGGACCATTGGGATAAGTCACATGTTCGAGAAAATTCAATTAGTGGGTCATTTTGGGTCACAATTGGCCAGGGTCAAGCTAATTGAATCTAAAAACATACTCAAAACATTTTGACCAAATTTTATATTATGTATACCGTTTCTGGGCATGAGAAGAGAATTGGGCTAAGTCACATGTTCGAGAAAATTCGATTAATGGGTCATTTTGGGTCACACTGGGTCAGGGTCCAGCTAATTGTATCTAAAAAACGGCTTAAACGATTTTGACTAAATTTTGTATTCTATCGTTTTCGGGCTCGAGAAGACCATTGGCCTAGGTCGCATGTTCAAGAAAATTCGATTAGTGGGTCATTTTGGGTCACAATAGATCAGGGTCAAGCTAATTGTATTTAAAAAGCGCTTCAAAACATTTTGACATAATTTTGTATAATACTGCTTCCGGCCATGATAAGAGCATTGGGCAGGGTCGCACGTTCAAGAAAAATTCAATCAATGGGTCATTTTGGGTCCTAATGGATCAGGAGCAAGCCCACTGTATCTGAAAAACCGCTCAAAAGATTTTGACAAAACTTTGCACTACACCGTTTCTGGGCAAGATAAAACCATTGGGATGGGTCGCATGCTCAAGAAAATTCTATTAGTGGGTCATTTTCGTGATAATGGATCGGGGTCAAGCTAACGGCATCTCAAAAAAGTTCAAACAATTTTGGCAATTTTTTTTGTTTTACCGTTTCACAGTACAAAAAAGACCATTGAAATAGCTCACATCTGTCGATGAATTTCGGTTAGTGGTTTTTTGAATGAACGTGGATCAAGCTCATTGTATCTAGAAAACGACTAACAATTTTCACTAAATTTTGTATTATTCCATCGTTTTCAGGCTCGAGAAGAGCATTGTGTTAGGTCGCATGCTCGACAAAATTCGATTAGTGAGTCGTTTTGGGTCACTATGTTTTACGGTCAAGCTAATTGCATCTAAAACAGGAAGAATGATTTAGTGGGAAGAATATATCGAGATAAACAGAAAGCTAATTTTGACCGAGCTTAGTTCGGTCATTCCTGCTAGTATATATATATATATATATATATATATATTGTGTTCGAAGATTGAAAGTTGATTCCTTTCACTAATATGGAAAAATAGTAGCAAATCGCTAAAATACACTAAAAATCTCATACAAAATTCCCGAAAAATTCGAAAATTGCTATACGAAATCCGAATAAAATTTATTGAAATGAGGGAAGAATGTACTTTAGGTCAAAAATGGAATGTCAAAAAATTGTAGCAGATCGCGAAGAAACGTAAAAATCGCATTAAAAATCACAAAAAGTTCAAAAATCACGAAAGTCAAAATTTACTATAATTGGATAAAAGTTTCAAATCTAATTCCTTTGACCTGTGGGCTCTCTTAAAATTTATGTTTTGGAAATCATGGTATAAGCATTAGATCCAGTGGTGGGATTCAGCCGGTTCGCACCGGTTCGGCAGAACCGGTTATTAATTTGCGTTGAGTTCGGCGAACCGGTTGTTAAAATGATACTTCAATTGCCGAAAATCACATTTACATTAATTTACTTTCTTTAAATGTTTATCTTCACAACAGTGGGGGTTTTTTTATGTAACACTGCCACATTTTCTGATTTGTTTCATTTAATAAAACAATCTTTCATTTGCAAAAAGTATTGTTCTTCATCAGTCCAAAAGAAGCAAATTTAACTTTTAAAAAAATTTGAAATCTTGAAGAATTTTGAGATGCGAATCGGCAGCCTAGAATAACCCTGCTTACATAGCATGCTTATTCAACATTACAATAACTACTTATATTCGAATAAAAGGTTACTTTGCTTTGGCTACTTTTTTGTAAATATATGGAATGTTCCCTGTTATTGCTGAGCAATAGCCAGTATAGTTAAATCGTTAGATTTAGTAATGTGCTTCCAACTGCATTTTTTTTAAATATTGTTCTTCATAGAAAACATTTAAATCAAAGTATTTATTTTCGTCCCTGAGTTCTGTAAGTTATATTTAGCAAATAATTTTCCATGCTCTGACGAACGAAAACACATTGTATAGTTTAAAATTGCCGAGTCATGATGCTTTGTACGAATTTCCAGCACTGTCTGGCTCGATTTTTGTGCCAAGATATGGTAAAAATTCTAAATATCATAACTCGAGAAGTTTTGGTCGTGCAAAACTTTTCTCACTTGTTGTAGCATGGATAATGTTTTTCTAAATTATGTAATAGAACACAAAGGACCTAATAAAATTTAATTTTTGTAATTTTTTTTCTGAAGTAAAAACGGTCTCTAAGGTGACGAAGAACATTATTTGAAATGTTTTTGAAATTAGAATTATTCTAAATTAAACCATTTAGGAATTAGCTTATGGTCAGCGGTAAGAAAGGGAGCAATACATATTTCATAACTGATATTGCCTTGATGACTGTATATTTTAAATAAACTTGCACGTCTGTCAAAACACTACGAACAAGAAGTATAAGCATAATAAAGTATGGAAAATTATGATAAAAGGTATTAAAACATTTCAAATGCTTCGGAAGTAAAAAGCACATACAAAAGAAAGACGATGAGGGTTTTATTACTTCAGAAACTTGAAAGAAATATTAAATTTATAGAACATAATAAATATTTTAGTGAGCTCCGGAACAGGTTTTTTTTAAAAACAACGTAATGAATTAAAAAAAAAATGGTAGGCTACTGAATTCTGAACATTTAAAACCAAATTGTAGTCAATTTGAATGTAGGAATAAACTACAGTTTTTTCTTCTTCACATTAATGGAATATTGCAGAAACAATTCTTTCATGGAAAACAGCTGATGAATTATTATTTATATTTAGTGACACTTACAATTAATATTAATGATTATCGAGGGTTTTTTACTATATCTTAAATATTTTTCTAAAACTATAAAGTTTTTTAAAGCATTAAAAAGGCTAAAAATACTATCAGAACAATTGCTGCAAGTTTTACAGAAATGGAGCAAGGGATTTTCAAAGATAAACAGAATATGGTCAAAAATGAGAAGTCGACTATTTCTAATATATCAAACATAATGACGGTTAGTCTAAATAGCCTAAAAACCTCTAAAAGAATAGGTTCCTACTTTTATAATGAATGCATGTTAAGAAAGACGCCGAGTAAAGACAAAATAAAATTGAAAGTGAAGACGCTTATCATGAAACTAAATTAAAATATCCTAAATAACACAAGTTATTTAATATTTTAAAATTATTTTCTACTCTATAATCTAGTTTTTTTAACCCTTTATTATTTTATTTAAGTATTAGCTATCTAAAATAATATAATAATTTTTTAATACCTTTTAAAATTTTAAAGTTATTTTCAGTACAGGATACCCAAAATAATTCGAATTTATTTTTGATGGCTTCAATCCGAAAATTTATAGTATGCTGATGCATTTCATCGGCAATTGTTATCCATGGAAGTTATTGTATGAAAGGTTTTTAAAAGATGTTGCAAGTTTTTAAACTGAGCTAAATTTTATTATTGATGCAAAATTTTCAGACATATCTTCGTCGTGTGCGCATTGTTGTTACTACAAAAATGATTTTAGAATCACTTGGAACATATTATAGAAGACTACATTGACAAATATCTCTGTGAAATTTGCGACTTTGATCACAAAACCTAACATAAAACATGCATTTAAAAAAAATTCAGAAATCAAGCACCTAAAACTTACAAGAGTCAATTTTTCGAGATTAACTTATGTAATGCTCAGTGGCGCATCAAGGATTGCGAATTGTAGAGGACTAGCATATTTTAGAGGTAGTGTTGTAGTCGTAAAAAAATGCAGAGATTATAAGCTATAGGCAGAGGGTATACACTAGAGCCCTAAACGTTCATGGTTAGGGTATACGTTATACCTTTATTTGAGAAACAGAGGGTATACGGAGCTTCTTAAAAAAAATTCAGAAAGTATACGGCGTATACCTGCGTATACCCTCCACTACATCCCTGTTTAGAGTATATTGTTATACCTATATTATATAGAGTTTATATAGAGTATAATGTTATACCTTATTGTGTCCCTGTTATACCTATATGTGCTCAGATCTGGCTCGGCCCGCTGCCGAGATCTTTTTTTCTTTCATTTGATTTGATGAGACGTGCCGGATCAGGTCCTGACTTTTATTTTTTCTGCTGACTTGAGCAGAGTCCTAACCAGCCAGAGAAGCCAGAGGAAGCTCTGAAAGTTTTGGTGGGTATAATTCTGTATGCTTTTAAGATGTTAAATAATGAAATACTGTACTAAAATATATCTTAGTTTTTGCGATTTTTTTTTTTTTTTTTTTTTTTCGCGTGTTTCTGTATTTGGATAATTTAAAAGTGTATTTGCAATCAAACAATTTAAAATTTTATTTTTAAATTATCAAAATGTTATGAAGTTTAAAGTGAGCAAGAGGTTACACTGGGTCTTAAATTTATAATTAAGTAAATTTTAAACATGCTATAATTTCGAATTTCATAATAAAATTTATAAAAGAGAAAAAAATTGTGTGATAAAATTAATATCTTTTCAAAAATTCTGATTTTTTAAGGACCTATTAAAAAAATAATAATATTCTTTCATAATTAAAAAAATTAATATCTAGTCTAGCCTGGGAGGGGCTTCAGCTCCCTTAGCTCACCCCGTGGGTGCGCCAATGGTAATGCTTGATATTCATTGAGTTAGTATTCTCACGAGATTACAGACTTCAGCAATACTTCTTACACAATCTTCCCACATCACATGCGAGTTCCTACAACACATGTAGTATTTTTAATATCTAACTGATTGTAACTTTAGATCACGGAAGTGGGTTGGTTCTTAAGCTTAAATTTCTGCTATTTTTGTATTGTCCTTATTGTATTATACTGTTTTTGATAGAAAGTTTGGTCAGGATTTCATGATTGCCTAATATTTATTAAATAAATTACGTACTTTTATAGGGAAGCGTGTTTCAGGAATTTTTTTCCGCTCTACCAAAAGATCAAAGTTTTTAGCGATGTTCTTATAATAATGGAAAGTGTTTCATAATCAGTGAGTGATGCTTCATTTCGCCCCTCATATTAATACATCAAAAATCATTCGGGCAGCGAACCGGTTGTTATATTATTTGAATCCCACTACTGATTAGATCATGTTACTTTTATTCGTAATTAATTTATTTGGACTCCCTTAGACATAATTAATATAATCCCTTAAGTTAATATTAGTTTTTGTTACATTAAAATATCTCAAATTGTTGATTTTCTGTAAGCAAGTAAACCCTATTGTTTTACAGTGGAAGTCTATGGGAATTCGGCGAAATATTAGAGATATCGCCTAGTTGGTGTCACTTTTGGCGACTAATTTTTGTCGCCAAATTTGGCGATATATCACCAAGTTGGCGAAAAATTGGCGTTATTTGGCGACAGAACTGGATCCCCCCTACGGTAACTCCCTTATAGGTATGGAGATGCATTACATGCTGTTCAATATCCGTATAAAAAATTTGCTAAAAATTCAAAAATCGCTGCACGAATTCCGGATAAACTTTTTTTGAAAAGAAAACAAAATTTACTATATTGGGTTAAAAGAAAGAAACCGTATTCTTTCTCCTAATGTGGAAAAATCGAATTAATATAATCCCTTAAATTAATATTAGTTTTTGTTGCATTAAAATATCTCAATTTCTTGATTTTCTGTGAGCAAGTAATCCATATTGGTTTACAATGGAAGCCTATGGGAATGTGGCGAAATATTAGAGATATCGCCAAGTTGGCGTCACTTTTGGTGACTAATTTTGGTCGCCAAATTTGGCGATATACCGCCAAGTAGGCGACAAACTTGGCAGTATTTGGCGACAGAACTGTGTCCCTCTACGGCAACCTCCTTATAGGTATGAAAATGCATTAAATGCTGTTCAATAATTGCATAAAAAATTCGCTAAAAATTCAAAAATCGCTGCACGAATTCCGAATAAACTTTTTGGAAAAGAGAACAAAATTTACTATATTGTGTTAAAAGAAAGAAACCCTATTCTTCTCACTTATATGGAAAAATCGCCTCAAAACTTGGAAAAGCGCTAAAAATCGCATAAAAAATTAAATAAAAAAAATCTAATCAAAAAATCGAAAATCGGGCTTCGAGGTGCAAAACTTCATATATAGACGTACCTTTTCCCCAAATTTTGTAGCTCTACGTGCAGTGGTCTCTTCGGAACACCGTCGACACACTCACTCACTCACACACAAACTTCTTTCTTTATTATTATAGATTAACCATTTGGAAAAATGGTTATTGTCCTCGTCAGGGTAGGAAATCAAAAGCATATCTGAAGCTTTTTATTGGCTGAATCTGCATTTTATTCGTTTTCTGGTTGGTTTATACAGTAATCTGTATTTCCCTTTACTTTCAACAGAGATGGATACTTCTGTTACCACTATGACAAAAAAGTAATAAAATCTACAAAAAAAATATTAATAATTCAGAAACAAATTGAGATACATCTTTCAAACAAATTGCATGTAAAAGTATATTTTTTTCTCTATACGAAGAACTTAAATATACAAATGAGGACGTGAGTTTCAAAATTCGCCTTATGCAGAAAACCAAATTTTGGGAAATCGCAGGAAACCTCTGACTGCGTCCTTTGGTTTTCCTTATAAACCAAGATTTTACAATGCCAGAAATACACGATGAAATTAGTTTTTTTTTTCAGATTGTAGGGGTTTTTTCTATGCGGGTTCACCAATAGAATAAACTGATAGAATAAACTCAATTTTTTAAAATATTGGATAAGGCTAATTTTGAAACTTACGTCCTCAAATAAGTCATAGGAACACTTTGTCACATATGATTTTCAACGTTCCTTTTCAGATAGCTCTATCTAAGATATAATCTATCTGTAATTCTAAAATGTGTCACTTATAAAATCTATTAATGATATCAAAATTTATGTTAAATGTGAGTGCCTCTTCAAGAAAATTTCTGAAAATACAAATGTGGATGTTATAAGAATTTCACTTCACGCTGAGATAAATTGGAGAGAAAAAATAAAACTCTTCATGAGTTAAAGTAGAATATATGCTCTATGGACAAAACATTTTTAAGACACTTTTAAGATGTTTAGACGAATATCTGGAGAAATAATTTCCGAATTCTTCTTATACTTCAGGAATATAAAGAATATGTTTGACCTCATATTTGTCAGCGAATTTTTTTAACACTAGGGCAATTGAGGCCTAACAACAAACAGATTAAAACATACTTGCGATCATTCTGAAAAATAAAATATTCCGGGTAATCTGTTGCTGTAGCGTAGGACTATGTGGATCTGGTACAACAAGGCAATTAGGGACGAACAACAAAGTGAATAAAACATACTTGCGATCGCGTCTGTAAAATAAAATATTCAGGATGATCTGTAGCAGTAGCATACGACTTATGTGGATCTAGTATAACATGTGTGTTCATTTAAGTAAGAATAGCGCATCTATGGATGTGAATATAAAGGTTTCTTTAAAAAACTCAAGAAATTTCTGCATCTTTTTTTGTTTATAGCTTGCAAGCTTTTCAACCAAATTTAAGTTTCTAAAAACTCGACAAAGCACAAAAGAAAGTATATCCTGTAATTAAAATATAAATGTATTAAATATAAAATATGAGCATTTATATGAAATAATTAACTACGCATGCTCAAAAGGAAATTCCTTTTTTTTTGAATGATTTAGTAGCCAACAATATAGGGCAATTCATATAAAAAGGCCTGCCGAATATCGCAGAAATTAAAAAAGCTATCTGCAATATAACGAGCTGAATTTCAGTTACTTTTTAAATGCAGCTGTTTAAAATAAGGATTTTTTCATTCCAGGAAACGCGATAGTATTTAACGGAAATCCATTCATGGTTTTGGAACGGATATTTCAGTTTTGATGTTTGATTTTTTATTCGAATGGGTTCGTTCTGACTTTTCTTCCAAAATTAAAGCATCAGTAAAAAATGAAGAAATAAAAATAAAAAGAAAAAAATGGCAATTGTAGAAAATCTCTTATAATTAACCTATTTTTATAAAGTAACTAAAAATAAGCTCACTATCTCGCCGATAGCTTTCTGATTGTCACAATTTTCGACAGAGTATTTTATATGAGTTGCCCTATATAATAAATTACTAAATTATGCAAAAAAAAATCTTTTGTACTTGCACAGTTAAAAAATATTTCATAGAAACGCTCAGATTTTATATTTAACATATAGTCTTATTCTAATTGTAGTACATTGTTTCTGTTGTACTTTGTCACGTTTCCAAAAAGTAGAATTAAATTCAGTTGAAAACCTTGCACACAATAAACAAAAAAACATATATCAATTTCTTGACTTTTTTTTTTTTTAAAGAAAACTTCATAACTGCATGTATATGATCAAACCATCACTGAAAAATATGAGTTCGAACATGTTCTTATTATTCCCGAAGTTTTAGAAGATTTCGTCAAGTATTCCGGCAGAAGTCTAAAATCAAAAGTGTCCTGTGATATTTGGCCATATAGTGTAGATGTATTTTTTTCGTTTATAGAATTATGCCAGAAACATGTTTGTGACAAAAATGTTTACTCATATCATAGTTTAAAAAATTTTTAAAGACTTTTTATTGCCCTTTTTGACATTGTCAATGTAATGTTTAAGTGGAGCATGATCAATACAAAATTTGGAACAACGATGCTATAGATAGTCCCGATACTAAATAATTCCAAAATCTTTCATAGCTTCAGCGAACGTTTATATGCCAGTCTCATTCATTGCAGTTTAATTTTATAATCTTGATGATATGACTAATTGAATGATCACCAATTTAAATCCCATTCTTTAATATTTAATTCTTTATTTAATTAAACATCTTCACATCTAAAAATGAAATGGATTTTATTTTCATCTTTCAGATTTCTGTAGATATGTCCTATTTACCCGCATATATTTACTTTTTAGGTACATTCGTAATTATATAAATACGTAGCCCCTATAGTTGTCGTTCAGTCCGTCTGTCCGCATAAACAGCGCAGAAACTACCCAACCGAATCGTTTGGAATTTAAAATATATAATTGTTGCAAAATTTTGTTGAGTCATTTCACATTTTATGAAAATCGGATGTATAGTTTAATTACAGGGACAGTCAAAAGTTTTCCGTTATTCCATTACGGCCAATGAGAAAAAATTATTTCAAGTGCATTTTAATGATGTTACAGCCTTTCGAACAGAGTGAAATTGATATGCACTTATGAAGTGCACAAAAACATACATTCAGTACAATATGCAGCGCAAAAAATATTTATAAAACTAGTTATGGTACAAATCCACCTCATTTGCCAGGTTTGACATGCAGTTTCCAACTTGTTTATAGATATTTACAATTTTCTTTGCTGATATTGCATAATTGATTGTTATTTATACAGGGTGTCCCCACATCCAGATTTCTCCCGCTGAGTACATAGAAAATGCCTAAAGAACTATATCGCTAAGACCCATTAGGTTTCGAGAAAAATGCGAAAGAAAAGTAGACGTCATATCCGTGCAAGAATAAAAACTATATTGGAAACATGAACATCGGTGCTTGCATATGTTTGAAGGCGGTATGCAAAATATCCATTGCGCATATCGAAGCCTATGGGTCCATCAGAAGGAATTGGTATATCGAGAGCCAGTTGGTACAGAAAGGGACTTAGTTACTCCTGTTCATGCAGCGCGTACTTTTGTGGACACCAGGCTGCTGGAACATGTGCAGTCAGCCATTCTCCGGCGCTCGCATGCATGCCTCGATATGTGCGGTGGACAATTTGAACATCTTCTTGCGTAAAGGACCCTATTCTCCCTTTGAGTTCGAGGCTGTGATTTGGGCAATGTTTCCCCAAAACACGTGACCCCGCGTCACAAGAATATGCTGCGTTACTGTTTTACGGCATGCAGCCATGAGTTGCGAAACGAGTCATTGCATGATAGATGGTTACGATGTCGGGAATGTTATCCCAAAGCACGTGACTTTGACGTCACAAGAATAGGGTCCATTGTTCATGTTTCCAATAAAGATTTTTTTATTCCCCCGTGAGGCTAACGAAAAAGACAGGTTACCGCGGTGCATTCCACGTATCTTTTTTTACAGACCGCTGAAGTCACGTGATGCTCAAATCCACCAATGCAGGTGAACGAAAAGAGCATCACGTCACTCTAGCGTTCTGTAAAAAAATACACTTGGGATGCACCGCGGTAGCCTGTCTTTTTCGTTAGCCTCGATTCCACCGGATATGACGTCATACACTTTTCTCTCGCATTTTTCTCGAAAACTGTAGGTCGTAGCGATATAGTTTGGACATTTTTCGTGTACTTCTGGAATCTGATTGTGGAGAGTTTGGGCGGTCTTTATGGATGCATATATAAATAGCCTTTTAAAGAAATTTAAATGTATCTTTTTTATATTTTACTTTTAATATAAAATAGGGGAGACTAGGGAGAGTTGAAAGTAGGAAAGGCTTGACCAAACAGTCAGTTTTCATATTTAAAAGAATTTCATAGTTTTATCAATAGGTGTCAACCAAAGCTACTGGAATGCTCAAACAACAGTCTTTGTTTCATACAGATAATCGAAATAGGTGTGAAAAAATTAATTGTGAGGCGTTTCCAACCTAAAAGTAGTGTTTTTCAGAAATATTTTGTAAACTTTTTTAGGTAAACTATATCATAGAAATTTAACTAAGTAGGTTTTAAGTAATGCAGAAACATCGAGCTATCATTCCAGGCATAAAGAATGTACAGTAAGTTAGACTTAACACAACAATGTGCTATTCTTTAGAAAATGGCTATGTGGGTAGGACTGACCCAGTCTATATGAGGGAGGATTGACCAGATGCTCAAGGCTCCCTTAATTAAGTGGTTTTGGAAATATTTTTATTATACACAGTGATAATGAAATGCTAATGGTTATATATAAAAAAATAATGTAAATTTATTCTATAAAGCTACAGTAAAATGGGGTGATGCAAAAGAAAATGCTTAAAGCTGATTAAAGAAAGATGTGAAAAATTGCTATAGTATCCAGTGCAAGAAAAAAATTAATGAAATATAAATGACTGAATTGATAGGGACTTTTTCCCATTTAAATATTACTTACAAAATAGAATGGCAAATAGAAACAGTAAAAAGGACTAGAAAGTATGAAAGCAGCAGTCTTAAACGTTTCAGGGCCAGTGGTATGTTTATGAAACCATTTAATTTAAATTCCCAAGTGTCACAATGACACCAGAATTTTGCTAAAATATTTTCCATTTAATATGTATGTGGTGAAATATAGCCCTTTTTCTTATTTCCAGATAAATTTGTTCTTGAATTCCGGTACCAGTCATTCATTTCAACATATTAGTATTGAAAGTATTTTGCCCTTTCGGGGGTAAGATGACTGATTAATACCAGGGTTTCGAAACAAATTAATTTGAAAATAAGGTTCAAGATTTTCTTCACGTAAACCATAAACGCAAATTTTCATTTCAGAATTCTGGTGTCACTGTGGTGTTTGGGAATTAAAAAAGTGGGATATATTATATCCCACCACCCTTCAAGGGGTTAAAAGATGTTAATGATAAGTTAAGTGCTCATGCGGCTGCAAAACAACATAGCATTGATCGAAAAACTTTAGGAAGGTACATAAAAAATCGGAACTGTGACTGCTAAATCCGGACATAATAATACATGAAACCCTATGAAAACGGAGCCTGTCTCTAACGCAATACCGTCTTAAATGGTAAATTTTCATTTTCCCTGCTGTACAATTATACCTGTTCAGACAAAATCATGTTTAAAACAAAATGTTTCTCCTCTGACTTGCGATTGCACCTGAACAGGTTTCCTTAAGCATCATATTTTCAAAAATATTTTTTATAATAATTAAAGCATCTACCATAAAGTTATTTTACTTTTTTTAAACTGATTTTATTTCAATATAAAACAAAGTGATTCAAGCCTCTCATGTAGTGGGTCAACCCTCTCATATGTGGGGAGCCTTGACATATTGTTTTCTCATGGCTAAAAATCAATTTTTAAATTTCTTATACATTACACTTATGTGCAATTTTATTTTGATAACTGATTGTAAAACGAATAAAATGACATATAAAACTTTATTCTACGTTCAACATTTAAAAAATGAAAAATCAATTTGTAAGAAGTGGGTCAACCCTCCCTAGTCTCCCCTATATAATGCTATTTTTAATTTACTGCTGTATATTATTTTGAAATACATTTTAAAACAATGCTATAATATTATATGCCAACTAACATTCAGTAACGCACTATAACGTTGTCAATTTTTTAAATTCTTCCATAGACTTAATATTATATGAGATTTCATGTGAAACCCAGTCACTGATGTTTTTCTGAAATATATTTCATAGAACATTCCGATCTAAATATTTTTCAAATCGAATAAAATATAATATAAATTTCACACAGCTGTATTTACTGTATTTTGTAGTACCTTTTGAAACAATTCTAGAAATTTTATATGGGAACGCACTTTAACATAGTTAATTTTAAATATTCCTCTATAGCCTTTATATTATGTCAGATTAGTTGAATGACCCAGCAGCAGATGCTTTTTCTTAATTATTTTCCATGCAAATATGCCCATATATATATTTTTTAATCGAAAAAAATTATTGAGAATTACGCAGACCGTATAAAGTAAAGTAATGGAAATACCTCTAGCTTATATAAAAAATGCGATCAAAATCATTTTAGAATTTAAAAAAATACAACAAAAATCATTTCGAGCTTATGCAAAAAGTGGAATTTTAATTATTTAAATATTGCATAAAAATGAACTGAAAATATTTAATGCAATCAAAATAGCTTATATGTCATATAAACTATACAAAATAATATTATTCAGATCTGATATTGAAAATTCCACCAAAATAATTAAGAATTACACTAAAATGCAATCTAAATTTCTTGGAGATTTTATCAAATTTCAATCAATATAGCTAAGACCATATATAAAAATGCAATCAAAAATGTAAAAAGTGCAATCAATTTCTTAAACGTGCATTAAAAATATATTACAGCTTACACAATGGATGTAATCACTTAATGCATGAATGCAATAAAGATCACTTAAATATGAAATCATATTTTCTTACCTTCTTTTTGTTCTTCAGTATAGCTTCATCTCTTGGAGCCCTAGTGACTCCGTCGTTTCTTAATCTTAAAGCCATTCGTCCATAGGCGTAACTTATGAAGCACAAAGGAAGAAAGTACTGTAAAATTACTAGGGCATAATGATATATTGCCCAAATCGCCATTGGCACTTCGCTATTCGTACAGAAAGGCCTTGTATATTCTCCCGTCTTTGGATCATACACGGACGACACTCTAAATGCCACAGCGTATGGTGACGCAGCTATCGTACCAAGGAACCATATCCCAAGTATTATTAGCTTAGCACACAGTTTAGAAGTTCCTCTTCTATTGAAAGGGCTGAAAACTGCTCTGTAACGATCAAATGCTATGGCTGACAGAGTAAATACACTGACATTTACTGAAAGAGCTTGAACAAATGGACAGAATGCACATAAAAATGCAGGTAGCAACCACTTTTGAAGTAGTGCAGCTTGGAATTGGAATGGAACAGCAAACAAACCTATCACAATGTCTGCAAGAGCTAAGTTTCCGATGAAGTAATTTGTGACAGTTCTCATTCTTCGTCTAGAAATGACAACCCACAGAACGCATATGTTCCCGACAACCGAAATTATTGAAACTGCTCCATAGCATACCAACAACAATGCAACTATACCAACAGGCACTTCAAATATTTCTATGAATACCTTCGGAGAATGTGTACTACTATTTACTGTAAGCTCATCGGTAAATATTGAAAAATTGGTGAGGTTGTCATGCACTGGAAGTAATGCGGGGATTACTTCCTCCTTGCTTCCTGAATTATAAGATATCATGTGCTCTATGTTTCTACTGTCATTTAAATAGTTGAAGTATATTTTGATATAAGAGCAAAGATTTTTTTTGATTTTTTTATTGTATCACATTACATTTTGGACTTTGTACTGTCCCTAATGTGATAAAAAGACAAGGAATAGTAAACAGATGTTTTCTTAGAATAATTTAGCAAAATTTGTTACAAGTTTTTCGATAAATTATTTTTAGAACTTTAACAATAAAAAAGTTTCTAATAATTGATAAATTTTCAATTTAATCATTAACAGTCTTCCGTAATATTATAAAAAATTTAATAATCTTGAAAATGCAATTTCTTTTCTAAATCATAGTCATAAAGAAATGAATTGCATTAAAATGCTACATAGTAATATTAAACTAGACAAAAATTGTTAAATATGTAATAGTATGTTTAAATATGAATACAATTCTTAAATATCATAAATTAAAATTGAAATTATTTTCTTTTATAATTAACTATATTTGTATTTTAAATAATCATATATATGCAAAATTTATTTGTCAACAAGCAATTTTAACTCAAAAGTGTATTTTGCCTAGTTTTCTTTTTTCACATATATTATGAAATAAAATTCAGTTAAGAAATAATTTATGAATAACAGTTTTCTTTAATTTAAAATAGACATTTCACCTTGCACATCATCTAGTAAAATGTAAGTACCTTTTTAACAAAACCTAACTGATTCCTAAATAAAATTCAAAGCCGACCTGAAAATTTTTAAATCCATCTTGAGATAGATAAACTTTAAAAATTACTTTGTTTACCTTCAAAAATATTCAGAGTGAACTTAAAGATAATATTGCTTTCTAAAATACATTCACAAATCATTCGGAGACAGAGCTTTAGAAGCGGCTAGTTCAAACGAATATTTACACACTTGTAAGCATTGGATGTTTGAAACCGAAAATCTTCATTGAAACCATAGTCCTAGAGGGCGCTCCATTACATGCTCATCGTTCGATAATAACAAGAGGAGCGCGGCTTGGAAAAGAAAAGATTTAGTTTTCGAAAAGTTATTGTTAACTTATTTTTTGTTAGAATTAATAATGACTGCATAATTTCTTGTGTAGTTGAAATTATTCAAATTAATTTAAATATTTGAGTTTAAATATTGAAAGAACTTAACTTGAAAAAAGAAGAAAATTAGTTTTCAAATATTAGTTTTACTGTTATATTTAGCGTTAAGTTGAAGTCGAACTTAATGTTTTTTTTTTTTAAATGTTTTTAGCCAATTTAAATATTTGTTAGAGCACAACTTCAAAATAAGAACAAAAATTGAATTTTGTGTTGCTTTATTGTTTGTTTTGTTTGTTATAATTAATTTTAATGCTGACTGCATAGGTTCTTGTAGTATACAAGTTATTTAAAAAAAATTATTATTTTCCTAGAATTAATTCAAAAATTCGTGTTTGAGATATTGAAAGGGAGCAATTTCTAAAAAGAAAAGACAATTCGGCAATTCCATAATATTCGATACATAAATTGGTTGTTATGTTTATATTTAGAATTAAAATCAGTATTCACTGCATAATGTATTATAGAAGAAAAGTTATTTGAAAAGATTTCTGAAGTTTTATTTTGCGTTATTTTAAATTTTTACTTGAAAATTATTGGAATATGAGAACTTTAAAAGTAAAAAAGAAAAAATTCTGAAAGTTCATTATGTTGCCTTATACGCTAATTGAATTAAAGACAATATTGAATACTTCTATGATAAACTTGTTCAAACTAATTTCTAAAAATTCTTCTTGCGTTGAGGTCAATGTGCCTCAGTATGATGACTCATAAATGTGGCAAAGTTTTTATACCTAAAAAACTAATTCAAGAATCATATAAAAATGTGACTTAAACAAACATCCACATTTCAAAAACAAAACGCGAATCCTTTTACTTAAAAGGCCTTTAAAATATATTTAAACAAAATCTATATCTTATAAAACAGCATCCAAAATTTCCATATTATTATGAAATTACCTTATCGTTTATTTAAAAAGAGAAAGTTACACGTTTAATTATTGCATGCATAGTATTTTCAAGTATTCAATAAAATATAATATTTTTAAAGTTATTTTTTTCTATTATTTAATAAATAAACACTAGCATTTAATTAAGTTATTTTAGTCAGTTAACTAACATTTTGACATATATCGTCAAATGAGAATTAATATATTATTGCATTACACTTTATTACATCCTCAAATAAAATATTATTCATTAAATTTGATTCGGCACTTCCATATTTCTGTAATAAGGCCAAGATGGCTAAACATTATGGTCCATAAGCCATAAATGCAAAAATGTTCTTGTACCCCACAATCCTAAAATTAACACAAGCAAATATCAGCATTTCAGTAACTGAAAACAAAACCTGTTACTGCATTCAAAGTGTTTCTTCTAGAAGAATTTCCCATTGCAGTATACACGATTAAATATGAAACTTAGATATCGACCTAACTTTGAATTTCCCATTACAATATACAACATTAATTATCCGACTCCGAAATCACTTCGAATATTCCATTGCACTATACGTCATTAATAAATAACTCCGACATTACTTCCTCCATGTGGGGTGAAATACCAAAATCGAAATTATCATTTCAATTTTTATCTTTGAATACCAAATAAACCATGGAGGTCCGGCATTAAAACTCTGTTTCATCTAACAGAAGTAAAAACTCGTAAAGGCAGCTTATTTTGAACTACAGTTCTTCTAAATTTTCATAGCATTTGGGTGTCTGATTTTTTTGTAGACCTATTAGCAACAAATCGGATCCTTCAAATGCGGTGAGGATTTCAGTAGATGTATTAAGGTAAGTTTCATAAATTAAATTAAAATATTGTTTAGAAGCTGAAATTTTGAATAATTTAACTTTTTTTAATGTTAGGATATGTTATATTTAGGGATTTGCACATATAAAGATGCTTCATTAGGAAATTGCATATTTTATAGTTTTTCTTTGGCTGAGTACTTAATGATCAAAATGGGAAAATTTTGTCTTTAGACAAATTTAATCTGAAATATTATGTTATATAATAGTGGTGTACATTTAAGCAAAGAATAAAAAATATGATCAATGGATCAAATTTTGAATCTAATGTGTAGGAGGCAACGCAAAAGTGCCTTTTTACAATTTTTCTAGAAGCATGGGGCTCAAAATAAATGGTCATAATTATTGCCTTTAGTTTCATTCATTTAATTAAAAAAATTATTATGAAATAAGCATCGATTATTTTAATTATTAATTATTAACCCTTCCCACTCCATTGGCTCCGCTGCGGAGACATTCTTAGTCTTTGCAAAATTTGTTTTTGGTACCAGTAATAAAGAAAAATAAAATTCACCTTATTTAATCAGAGCATTTTTGAAATTGTGTACTTGAAGGAAACTGCTTTTTAAAAAGTGGTGCCGATCGAATAAAATTTGTGTAAGAGACTCCGGAGGTTTAAGAGTTAAGATGCTACTTGGCGCAGAATGATATAAATTTAAAAGCAACGTTAAAAACGCCAGAATAAGCAAACATTTAGCAGACTAGTTTCGGTAGCATTTAGCGTACCGTCCTCAGTGCAAAGAATAATGACTTTGACTTTGATGGGGAAACTTACAGAGTGTCGGGGGACCAAAAATCCCATATCTCTGGTGAAAAAATGAGCCAAGAAAAAGAAAACTTTAGAATTTTGAAGCCAAAACTAGTTTGGCGGGAGTGCAAAGAATAACGGAAACTTGCTCATTTATATACATGAGAAGCGGATTCAACTGAAAAGCTCATTAACAAATGGAGAAACAGGAAAATGTGGGTGCCAACCAATGGGAGAATAGTAGGTAATACTACCAGAAATGTGAAAAAAATGGTAGTAATTAAGCAAAAGAGGATATTTCAAATATTTCAGATAAAGTGATGGAAATATTTCATAAAATCCTCTTTTGCTTAATTACTACCATTTTGTTTTACATTTCTGGTGGCATTACCTTACTATTCTCCCATTGGCTGGCACTCACATTTTCCTGTTTCCCCATTGGTTAATGAACTTTTCAGTTGAATCTGCTTCTCCTGCATATAAATGAGCAAGTTTGCGTTATTCTTTGCACTGAGGACGGTACGCTAAACGCTACCGAAACTAGTCTGCTGAATGTTTGCTTATTCTGGCGTTTTTAACGTTGCTTTTAAATTTATATCGATTATTTTAAACAATTCTATTAGTATTTTTACTTTTCTTCCCGTTATAATTTTTAGATAACAAAATACTTATGAGAGGTTCTAAATCTGGTAGAAGTTAAACAAGGTGTCAACAAAGATGGTCATCTGACATCATCACAGATTCATAGGAAATGTAATATTCTTCAACAAAACATGTTTATGTCAGAGGATTTACTTTTGCGAGTAGTTATTCTAATTGTTTGATAAATTATAATTAAATAGCGTAATGACAATACAGTAGAACCTCGATTATCCGACGTAATTGGGACCAACCACACTTCGAAAAATCGAAATTTTCATTAATCGAGAATGTTTCAATTTTAAGATTAAGGAGAAATATATGCAATATTTATTATTATGGTAACAAGTGCTTAATAAAAATAAAGCAATAGTAAAATAGAAACAAGAATAAATTACCTGAATTTTAATTTTGAAATTAAGTACATTTTACAAATATCACAAGGGTTTGAAAAAATGCTTTGTTTGTCGCAGTTTCGATTGTCTTTGCTTTCAACCTCTATCGCGGAGTTCCTTAATATTATTAGTTCACCAGTATCACAGTCTTTCTGCTGCTTCAGCCATACCAAACCTTTTGCAAAACATTCAAAAGCTTCAGAATTGCTAATTTGTTTGTTTTCTTCGTTCAATTCCGCAGCTTACGGGAGCTCAAGCTAAATTCGAAGGAACTCTAGGAAAGAGAATCGGAAATATTTATGTGTACTAGTAGGTCAGAAAGGGCTGCTTGTACACAAGGAATATGATAGTTTGAAAAAAAAAAGCATTCAAAATGGATTTTGCACACAAGGAATGAGATAGTAAAAAAATAAATAAATAAATAAATAAAAATAAAAATAAAAGTTTTAAGAAGAGAGTTCGGTTAACCGAGAATTTCGGTTAAAAGAGTTTCGGATAAAAGAGGTTCTACTGTACTAAGTTTATGTTCTGTATGAGGGTGAGTTTTACAGGTACTATTGTTACTGTTAAGATAGGTTTAGATGTCAAAGTCAGCACAATAGTGTAGAATTGTCCCAAAAGATAAAAGTAACCAGAACGGTGTAAAAAAATACTGTATATAAAGTGAAAAAAATTAAAGACATACCAGCCAACCATCGGGGTTTTTTCAATCAACTAACTTCACAAATTTTATAAAAGGAAATAATTTAATACAAAACCATATTAGAACTAGAAACGTTTAATTCATAACTTTTCTGGTTCGAATTGAGTTTATTTGGTTTGGAGAAATCTCGGAAGTTTGGCATCTATGACACTATAACTGCACTTAAATTCCAGAAACAACTAAAGCGTTTCATGAATTAATAAATATAAGAAATTTAGATTATTAAACAATTGCATAGAATATACTGTAATAAAGATAATTTTGGTAAATTTACATTGTATTCGTCATTCATTTTTTAGTTCTTGTTTATGAATTGTCAAAATTAAAATTATTTAAAGTATGACTGTTAAATAATTCATTATTTAATTATAATGAAGTACTAAACGTTTAAAAATATGATAACAGATAAATTATAAAATAAAAATAAACTTACATGCATAAAATGTATTGTCACTTTCAGGTATTTTGGACATCTCATTTAGATTTTAAGTACTACTGTAAATGTGACAATGGTGATGCTTTAAATAAATTACAGATAATAATTCATTTTCGGCAAAACAAATTACTTTTGACTTAAAAGTATAATAATCAATCATTTTTTGCTTAAATTTGGCATTTTATATTTAATAAAATGCAAAATATATCTTTAAAGTGACGCATTTACGAAAAACCGCATCTTATTAAGCACAATGAACTTATATTTATAAAGGTCAATAAATATTTGAGTTTGAAATATTAAAACAGCTTTAAACTTCACAAATGAAAAGATTTAGTTTTGAAAATTAATTTTGTTTTATTATATACTACAAGGGGGCTCTGCCCCCTGCAAGCTACGCTCGCCAACCCCCGTTCAGACACCGCAGAATCTAAAACACGCTAATCTGATGGGTTTTAAAAATATTAGAGAAGATTGAATTATACTGATAAAAGCTGTACAGATCTCCCTGTAAAAGGGTTTCCATTCAATTCCCTTTGATTGCAAAAATTTAAGGGCGAATCAATTGCTGTTAAGACATCCAATGGTTGTTTTCGTTTCTGATTAAAGAGGATGAGTTAAACATTTGAAAAGAAGCTAAAATAAAATAAATTAAGTATACAGAGTCTTTGTCTCCCGGTATTTTAAAACAATCTCTATAACAATAGCCTAAGTCATGTGATTATCATCAACAGTTCCAGGCGGTCCACTTCGGTTTTTATACTCTAGGTGCCATTTTGGTATTTTAATGTTAGCCAGGCACAGGTGATAAGTCGCCAAATATTATTCTATCGCCATCATTTCATCTACATTAAAATAGTTCAAGTCATCATCTGCCATAAACAAATACGGTCCGATCCCTTCGCCCTTTCATATGAAAGTGTGGCACAGATGTCATATACGTCCCATATTGGCGCGATTTTTTAACGACGCCAATTTGGGGAACGCATCAACAGCATAAACAACAACATCCGGCTTACCATATCAAGCAAAATAACGATACTTTGGCGCCAGTTAAGTGCCCATTCCGTATATGAAATTGGCGTCAGAAAAAAATCGCGCCATTTGAGACCGTAAGTTTTCCATTTTGATTAAAAAATCAAAAAAAAAAAATTTCTGAATAAAACTACATAATATTTGCCATGGTTGCAAAGAATTATTGATACTGTTACGCTAGCCAGATGCAAATCTCGCCAATAGTTTTTTTTTCAACTCGCCAGTTAGCATTTTTTTTCTTCAAGTGGTAATATTTTGCCAGATGTCATATACGCACAGCAGATTTGGCGTGATTTTTTTTTACGAAAATTTGGCGAAAACCTCGTTTTCAAATACCAGTTACATATGTATTTTTGGTATTACTTAGTTATCCCGTCGACCAAAAATCTATCGCCAAACTATAAGATTAAATGCCAATAATGGTTGATCGTAAATGTCACATTCACTTGACTTTAAGCAAGTTACACGTGTTTACGTCATCAAGTGATTTTTATTTCGACTTTTTATTTGTATATTTATTAATGTTATACTAATTTATTTGTTCTTTCGTTATTTAAAATAAAAATTATGTCAATTTGTATAATTTGGCGAGTGTTTTGGCGATTTATATAATTTGGCGAAATTGGTCGACGGAATAACTAAGTAGTACCGTATTTTTTAATTATTTTCTATTATTTTCTAAAGGAAATATAAAAAAATAATTAATAATTATAGAACAAAATAATTTATATAATTTATAAAAAGAAATAAAAGTAAATAAACATTTATTATCAAATAAACAACAATAGCTGGGTTACCATGTCAACCTATTCTGAAATATGAAAAAGAAATATCTGTTTGATTAAAATTTGAGTTGCCATCATTAGAAAAATGTATATAAAATTAGAAAAAAATTAATATTTCGAAAACTAATTTGAATTTAAAAATTTTAATACCAGTTTTGAGATCTGCGGATCAATGCTGATTTTTGGTGTTAATTTCATCGCAAAGTATTCCATATTTTAGGAGAAATCGCTTGAAACATAATCAGTTGTTTAATCAGTCGATTCATATATCCGTTTCAGGAATTCGTATCATTAGGATTTTATACATATAGGGTAGATATATACAATGTTGCAGAATTGGTTGTAAAATAAAAACAATTCGAACAATTTCTAAAAAATTGCCACTTGTCGTATGCACTCGTATATAATTTGACCATAAATTAAAGAGGAAAACAAAAATTATCACCGTTTCAATAGTACAATTTATGTATAGTAACCTACGACATGTTTAATCTAAGATTATTGTTACGAATTTTACGATTAAATAAGGCGAAGAAAACTATTGGAAAATACTGGTATTAAAATAGAAGGACATGCTATTTCCCATGAACTGTGGGTCGGCTTATGCGCAAGTATACTCTGTAAGAAAATACAAATGCATCTTAATATACAAAAATATATAATATGTGGGGTTCACAATCATAGTAGACCAAGTCCATTTTGAAAGAAAAATGAGATAGTCCATTTGAAATGTGCATAAAATCTGTTTTATCCATTTCCACAGTGAACCAAGTCTGTTTTCACATACTTTCTCATATATGTAACTGTTCACAGATCTGGTTTACTGTGGTAGTATTGTGGAATAAAACAGATTTTATGCACCTTCTAAATAGACTATCTCTCTCTTTTTTTTTTTTTTTCTTTTTGTCAAAATGGACTTGGTATACTATGCTTGTGAGTCCCTCATATAACCACGAGCGAAAATGCCGAAAATGTCCATTTATCCCTTCAGAGTTTCCCTCGATTTCAAAAAGCGTTCTTTATGTTAGAAACCTCAGAAACCAATAAGGTAAAGCCAGGAGAGATCGCGCGGTAGGAGAGTTCGCGCACAAAGATATTCGACAGGAAGGAATAGAGTGCGTGCGCAGCGACCCCAGGTAGTTGTAGAGCAGCATTAGTGCAGTGTCTACACGAATGTGCACATTGATTGTTCCAAGAGTCTTGGATAAAGCATTGCTATTTTGTTTTGTTTTTCCAAAGTAAGTGCTTGAATTTTCATAGCTGTTCGTCAGAATTTTTATAGAATGTCAGTAGTAATAAATATTTTGAACTTAAACGATTTCTTATAAACTACTAACCTAGACTAAATATGCAAACACCAGAAATTCATTTTAGAAGTGGCCATATTTTTAAAAAAAGGCCGCGCAATCTCTCCTACCAAAATGGGAGAGTTTGTGCATCTGCTACTTAGGAGAGATGGGGCATTTCCCCATAAGTTTCAGTGCTAGGAGAGATTACGCAGCTTATTGATAAATTTGCATATATTCCAAATTACGTGTAAAACACATGAATGAATCAATTTTGAAATAATTTCGGAAAAAAGACGTAATTATCAAAACTAAATTTGCCAACAAATTAATTTGCAAAAAAATACTTTTGCAGATAAAAATTTTATTAATAATATAATAAAATAGTTATTATTATAAGTTAATTTTATGTAATTACTTTTGTTAATAAATTAATAATATATTTGTTAATAAATTAATTAAATATTTATATATTTTTTTTTAATTTATGAACAATTAATTTGCTAATAAATTAATTTTCTTAACTAAAATAAATTTGCTAATAACACCTACAATGTTTTGGAAAAGCTTTCACCCATTTCAAGCAGTGTAATGCCATCGAAATCAAAAGGAAATAGAGTGCAACTAATGTTACTGATCCACAAAATATACATGAAAAAAGTCTTAAAAAGAATGCCGCTACAAAAAGAAAAAAAAAAAGCTGAAGAAAAAGTGGGATAAAAAAAACTGCAGGAAAAAACGAAGATCAATGAGGATGAGTGTATTGAATTTCTGGAACTGTACCAGGAGACAACTTCGACCACTGACTGGATTCAATGTATTGCTTGTGGCAGGTGATTGTACGAAAGCGGGATGATTTACAACAATAAGTGCATCGATTATGGACGACGACAACTTCGGTTAGCAAACAAAATACATTGAAACTGTGGAAATGAAAATGAGTTAACTTTCAAGTTAAACATGTTATCAAGTAAATTAATGTTATTTTGTAATCTTAGTAAGGGCTTGCTTTTACTGGTATTTCAATCTTCTTATTAAATTAAAATTCTTTAACTGTTTTACTGAAATACTTTCAAACTGTTAAACTGAAATACTTTCTCTTTTTCATTATTTAAACATTAGGTTGAAATATTCACTCCTAATACAATAATGTTTACTCACAAAAACTTTACAACAATGTCATTTAAGTGTAATTATTATTGTTAACAATTTAATTGCAGTTATTATTAATAACAATCTCTTCTACCAATGTGCCCAAACTCCCCTACCCATGTGCGCAATCTTACCAACCCTGTAAGGAGAGATTGCGAAAAATAGTTTTCTTGGTTTTATTACTGTTGTTCTATTAAATTACAGCATAACAAAAAATAACAATGGAAATGCATAAAAAACAAATGAAGTCAAAATTATTCATGCATAGTTTAGCAAAAAATTAATATTTAGATTTTTTATTGTTATTCTTTTGAAATGTGCGCGGACTCTCCTCGCTTTACCTTATACATATTTATTTCTATGTTTTTTAGAATCAAAAAGCATTTATAAAAAACAGTTTCATTCGCTGCCACTGATTTTCGAAAAATTTCCTAGAAGTTTTTCAGTGTATTAATCAGTTTTCTCAAAGCAGAATATGGATTTTTAGGATACTGTTAATTCTCAATTAAACATTTTCAGTCGCGTAATTGAATTTATGCATGCAACACTAACACAAAATTGTTAATTTTAATGCTAATGTTAATGCTTTTAAATTATTAGGTTTTCCTTTAAAACCAGTTTGTTGAACCTGAAAATGTTTAAGTAAGAATGTTTTGGATGTTGTGAGTTTTATGCTAAGGCCTTTATTTTATATAATTGTTTTTATAGTTAATTTCAATTGAAATATATTTGTAAGAGAAAATGAAATTCTTCTTACCTGTATGGGCGTAAATGCTGGCTCTTCGGAAATTCACAGCTTTCGTTATGTTAAGTGAAAAACTGAAATCGTAAATTTTATTAAAAGAGTGTGCTGATTGGCGAATAGCTTGAAATGACGGAGACTTGTACTGTAGAAAAGCTATCTAAATTTTAATATGAATACATATGATTAATATATGATGCACAATCTTGAATATATATATAATGCAATATACAATTTGAAATTTTCTGGGTTAGGAATTGATTGCATTCATTGAGAGCTGAACATAGCTTCCCATAAAGTGAATGCAAGAGAAGAGGACAGAAAGATTACGTCCTTAACACACAGATGCTACACCCAGATCTGTTAGAAAAAGGGATACATGAGTGTGCGCACGGTGTCTTGGTTGAACAGTTTTAATTTACAAAGAAAACCGCTGTTCTTTGCAGAAAACTATTGTCTATCGCAAGTTCAAATTAAGATTTCAGTTCGTCATGTCCTTGTAAGTTTTTTTTGTAGTGCTGCCCTCTAAGTGAAAAGAAATGAAGGTCTGATTATTGAGATGATATTATGATATTTCAGTTCCTTAGAGTCATTGGGAAAACACTGCTGGATAGTGGCGACACCTGCTGCATATTTCACAAACGAAGACGAAAAACATATTTCTTATTGTTTCCAACAGAATCGCATCCAAACACCTTACATTCTGAGTCGAAAAAACTAATCAGTACACCATAAAAACTACTCCGAAATGTTTTCAAAAATCATTAGAAGCAATTTATTTTCTTATTTTTTACTTTCGTAAATACTTCTTTCAATCTAAAAAATGTATTGATTTCTGAGGTTTCTAATGATAAAGAACGCTTTTAGGAATCGTGAATAACTCGGAAGAGGTTGTTGTACATTTTCCATTGTTGGCTGTATTGTACTTTCCTAGATTAAGAAATGGGATGTCTTTTTTACAGTATATACAGTACCAGTCCCGTCGCACTGTCACATAAATTCGTCTTTAAATTATTCGTCAGTTTTAAACAGACAATTTCCGTACTCCTAGGAAACATGCTTTTTCCGTTAATTCTTCCCGGGTGCCTGAAAAAGACGGGGAAATTCCGTTTATTTCTTGCACGCATGCGTATTGGCTGTATTATTAGGTTGAGCAAAAAGTTCTGGGATATTTGTAATCTAATAGTTACCAGAATTTTTATCGTATATGATGGTTGTACTATCAATGCCGAGCTCTATTGCCAGCAAATGGATCACGTCTATGATAAATTGGTGCAGAAGTGTCCAAGATTGGTTCGCTGAAAGCGCGTTTTGTTTCGGCAGGACTATGTCAAACGGCAAGTGGTCCAGATGACCAAGGACAAGTTTGCACAGTTGGATAGCTTCGAAATTCTCCCACACCCCGCCTATATTCCAGACGTGGCTCCATCCGATTATGGCCTCTTTCGATCAATGTAACACTTTTTCAAGGGTCGTCAATTTGAATCTTTTAATGAAGTTGAAGAAGCATGTCAAGAATTTTTCGATTCCAAGAAGCCGCCATGGTACTTCCAGCAAACCGGAATCTGACAGAATGATGGCAGTAAGTCGTGGACAATGATGGTCTCTTCTTTGAAGAATAGTCCTTGTTACTTTTGTTGTTAATTTGCGCATAACAACGCAACTTTCACAAATTTCCCAGAACTTTTTGCTCTACCTAGTAATACCAAAATTCGAATTAATTTTTTAAATGAAAAACCGAAAATTCAATAAATTGAAATTTCTGATTTATTTAAGAACAAAAAAAATTACATAAAAATAATACTTTCGAATTTAATAAAGTAGCAATTTTCTCATTTAAACTTATTCGCAATTTATTTTTTAGAGTATTGAAAAAAATATTCGCATGTAAAATATATTCTAAACGAACACATTTAAAAAACATATAGTAGTTCAATGAACTTTAAAAAAAATCGATTTTATTCAAAAAAGCAAACATTTCTTCCCGAATTTTATTAAAAATATAACATTCATATTTTACATCTATCAATCAAATTATTTCTTATTAAAAATATGTCTAATATGTAATAATTTTCATCCTCTATTATTCTATAAGTGTTGAAACACCAACCATTATTTCACAACGACGAAATAGCCCTGAAATTAAGTTTAAATTTCCGAGCTTTCTGAACAAGAAATTTAACAAGACCTACCAATCCCCCATTTGAAGTAAACCCGTATCTTAATTTTAAACTTACCCTTTTCCAAGTGCTCGCTGTTCGAATGGTTAAGATGCTCGATTCGAAACGCGCAGTCCCAGGTTGAAACCCAAGAGGATCCACGGAAGAACGAGAGACGTATTTAAAAAAAAAAAAACTCATTTTTTCAGATTACGGAAATTTTCTGTCCTAGAACAGAAAAAAAAAGAACGGAAATTTCTTCAATTCTTGGATATATACCGCTAGCCGTGCTGCCAGGAATATTTCCGTGAATTGAAGAAAGTACAGTAGAGCGCCGATTATCCGAACTCCAATTAACCGAACTTCCAATTATCCGAGCAGCCTATTTCTCTTTAATTTTTTAAACCATTTGGAAAAATGGTTATTGTCCTCGCCAGGGTAGGAAATCAAAAGCATATCTGAAGGTTTTTATTGTTTAATCCTCATTTTATTCGTTTTCTGATTGGTCTATTCAGTGATCTGTATTTCCCTTTACTTTCAACAGAGTGTGTGCCACTATGACAAAAAGTAATAAAAACTACAAAAAAAAATTAATAACTCAGAAACAAATTGAGATACAGCTTTCAAACAAATTGCATTTAAAAGTACATTTTTTTCTAAATACGACGATATAAAAAGTAATATTGTGGGATGTTTAGAAGTTAAAGAAATAAATTTCATTTAAAATTGGCCGTCAGATTTCTTGGAAATCTGCGGATGGAAATGCCTTTTCCCGAACAGCCAATGAAATGCTTGGATAATACGTAAGTTTCAGGTGGATAATACGCACGAGTCGCAGGCGATTTTTTGTCGCTTGCAATTTTTACGTGTAATAACACTATTAATGTTTAATTCATGGCGTACGTAATGTATGATCAACTCCGTGCTATTTTTTATGTCTTAAATTTTAGTCTTTGAAAAAATCATTTTCCAAATGGTCGTTGTAATTTGTTAGATAGCATTTTTTTTTATTTTTAACCGAACTTTCAGTTATCCGAACAGCCTATTTCTCCCAAACATTTTTTAACCGAACTCTCAATTACCTATTGGCTTCGAATAAAATTTTAGATAAAGAAAAAACTGATAGTGGATCAGAAAAGGAGGAATGTAAGACAATAAAGGAGATGGGAAGAATCCTAAGCTATGAAGAAAATGAAATTAACGAACAGTTAAATAGTGATGTACAGTCGTGGAAAAAAAAAAGTAAACACCCCCCACTAACTCCTCAACAAATTATCGTAGACGAAAGTTACTGGTACCGAACGATTGGAAATAAAGTCTACTTTTAAATGGTGTGTATAAAATTTGCTTAGGGGGCCATATACATATTAAAACTAATCAAAACTTCATTTTTTTTCAATAGCAGTACCAAAATTTAACGAGATATTTCAAATCTTTGGTTCAAAATATGCCTAGAAACCAAATTTCAAGTCATTCGAATGATAAGTTGTTGAATTATAGACATTCAAAATTTAGTTTTTCTAATGTTAAATTTTCATATTTTTATTTATATCTCCTGAAATTATGCTCCTAATGAGCTAATTTTTTGTGTGGCAATAATACTAATATACCCAAACATTAATACGTTGAATTTGCAATTTTTATAATTTTATGATATGAATTATGAATTATGTAATTAATATTCGAAAAAATTATGAATTGCAACATACAATTTTTTTGATGGAATTAGAATTATTAAGTCCTGCTTTATGGAAATCCGAAATTTCACATTTTTCTTCCAAGTAGTTTTCAAATTATGCTTAAAAAACGGCAAAATGATGGTTTAAGGGGCCGTCTATGATACAAGTGGGTAAATTTTTGAAATTTATTCTTCTAGCCTGTAATCAAACAGGTTTCATTGACGCTTAAACGTGCCTTGATCAAGAAGGCGGCTCCCTCGGTTAAGAATCGAGTTCGGAACTTCAATTTGGATACATCCCTTAAAACACTCTCGTTTTAAAATAATTAATTTCTCGGAAACTTATTTGACGAATTGCATAAAAATTATTTTGTAGGCTAATTGAAAGGTGTAGAGTTCATTTGTGCTGCCAAAATTGTGTACTGCTATTGGAAAAAAACAAAGTTATGGTTCGTTTTAATATGTAGATGGCCCCTTAAACAAATTTTATATACATCATTTAAAAGTATACTTTATTTCCAATCGTTCGGTACCAGTAACGTTCTTCTACGATAATTTGTTGAGAAGTTGGTAGGGGGTGTTTACTTTTTTTTTTTCCACGACTGTACATGATCCTGGATATCAGATTTTAAATGATGATGAGATTGTGGATGAGATTCAAGATGAAAAAGAAATTGGAGGAAATGAAAACGAATGCTCTGAAAATGGCCCGGGTCCATCACATAACGAAGCCATTTTGAATGTATGGAAACAGCTATAAAATGGCTCTAACAGCAGAAGAGCGCTAATCCTATTCAACTAACGTATTTAACAAGAATTTGAGATATGGCAACACTGAAAAGAATGTCTTCGTTGAAGCAAGCAACAATCAAAAGCTTTTTTGCTTAAATTATAATCTCTGGAATTCAGAAAATGATAAATAGAGGGGAAAAAAGTTTTTTAATGATAAAAATGTAAACAATATAAATTAAAAAGACAAAATAAATAAATAAATGATTAAAACAATTTTTAAACAAGACAGCACTAACTGGCGCTGCCAGTCTCAAACTTAGATAACGTGTGAAGGTTTTAGTATAGTCAGAAACATCCCTTAAGGGGTCTCAGCACTCTTAAAACTGGAAAAAATGAAAAAAAAAGGACCATTTTTAACATTTAATATCTTAAAATGTATTTGATATTAAGACACAATTTCAAATGGGAATGAAAGATACAAGTATGTTCTTTCATTTTAAATATTTGAAAAATTACAAGATGCAGAATTAGCATTTACAGGGGACTTCAAACTGTCAGACATTTGACGAGCAGAAAATCGGCATAGCAGCTTATGCGCACGATTACAAAATAAATTTTGCAACTAGAATGAAAATTTTGGTGCCTACTTATACCTCAGATTATAATAATTACACTGAAACTAAATAAATTTTTATTTAAAGCATTCTTGTATTTTTAATACAAAGTTGTATTTAGCTAATGCAAAATTTAGAAAATTCCAACAATATAAACCCCTAAAAAATATTTTCTTTTTACAATAGAAAGGAAATTTTAGGTTCAGTTTATACAGACTAACATGAAACATATGTCTTGAAAATTTCATGAAAAAATATTTAGAAGTTTTTGAGATATCGTGCGCGTTATGCCCAAAAACGTCATTTGGAGAAAAATGACTTCAAAATTTTGGAAAAACCGCTTCAGCTATTGAGCGAGTATAATTCTAAATGCCATAACTTCTGTTCTAATGGGAATTTCAAGATAACAATTATATCAAAATGTTCAGAAAACATAGAAGTTTAACATCTAAAAAAATTAAAATTTCGAAAATTTTAGAGCTTTAAGAGTCCTGGGACCCCTTAAATTGGCTGTCCATTTATCCGAACTTTTGCTTATCCGAAATAGGGTCTGTCCCGACTTGTTCGGATAATCGGCGCTCTACTGTATTTCTAAAAGTGCAGGCATGTAACCGAATACTTTTATTTTTCTGAAAAATCGAATTTTATCCGTAACTTTTCTTAAGCATGCGCAAGTCGTTAGCAAAACTATCATATCTTCTAAACTATACAAAATAGTCATACAAAATACACTTCCACGTTTAGAGATGATCATAAAATTAACTAGTTAAAGACTTTTGTACTTAATTAAAATAGTTTAGTCATAAAAATGAAACTGTGAAGTGCTTAAATTTTTAACGTAATTTTCATCTGTGATTCTCTAAAGTTTACACTCTTATTTGTGGAACAAAAAGAATACGTAGTATTTGTTATAAATAAGCTACGTTTACTTTTGCTAATAAAGAATTTATTGTAATATTTCGTTGATGTTTATCTCCGATCTTGAAATAAAGTACTAACTACTTTTGAATTAATATTTAATGATGCTAAAATTTTTAAGTTTATCGAAATTTAGACTTGCACAATTCGTAATGAGTTCCAGTGAAAATCAATCTTTTCTGTGGGGAAATATTTTGAAAAAAGTCTGAAAAAATTAGGAAGAAAACATTCAAAGTTCTGGAAATTTTTAAAAACTGTATGTTTAAAAAATTGTCTTTGTCTTAACATTGTTTATAATCTATCTATGGACAACGTTTCAAAAAATTAGTTCAGTTATTTTTACCTTTTATGAAAGATGAAATATTTTTTGGTAGTGTGCGGAGGTATAGGAATAACCTTCGCCAAGCTTTGGCAATATATTGCCATGTTACTTTGCTTTATTGCAAGAAATAAACATTTATCGTTCAGATATACTTTTAAATTCGTGCATGAAAAGGTTTCAACCAAATTTTATTTGAAAGAGCCTTTTTTCCCTCTTCTATGATTTAAAAATATAGTATGATATCTAGAACAGAATATATGTGCGATAAAAATTTCATCTATAGAGAAGATTGGTGCCACTATTGTTATGTTGTCAGCATTAGTGACACACACATTTTTGCATCATAATATAGATTTATTTCAATTGGCAGTAAAAAAACTGCATGATCAACAAAATAGTGCTACATTGTAAAGAGTTAATAATAAGGAAGGAAGTATGTCTGTCTGTCTGTCTGTCCGCTGAGACCGTTGCATGCGGAACTACAAAATTTGACTGGAAGATACTTCCATGTAAGTAGTTATGCACATCGAAGCCTTATTCTGGATTTTTTTATTCGATTTTTTATTTAATTTTTATGAGATTATTAAAGGTTTTTTTGCGTTTTGCGACAATTTTTTTACGATATTAAAATGAAGCCGATTTCAATCTTTTAGCCCAATATAGTAAATTTTGTTCCATTATAATAATTAGATTTCAAACTTTTAAATAGTAAATTTTGTCCTCCGCGATTTTTGAATTTTTATAGATTTTTAATGCAATTTTTGCGATTGTTTGACATTCGTAAAAGGATTCCAGCAAAAATGTTTTAACCCACATAGCAAATTTTGTCGTCAACGATTTTTTAATTTTTATCGATTTTTAATGTAAATTTTCACGTTCCACGAAGATTTTTTGACATTCTTGAAAGAATTCCAGATACAATGTTTCAGGACACTATAGTAAATTTTGTTCTCTGCTATGTTTGACTTTTTAATCTTTTTAATGCGATTTTTCACTTTTTGTGTTCTGTAGCAACTTTTTGAATTTCCTATAAGAAATTTGATTTCAAATTTTTTGCCTATTATGGTAAATTTTTTCCTAGGCAATTTTTGATATTTAGCGATTTTGAATGCGATTTTTAGCTTTTTTTCACGTTCTGTGCTTATTTTGTGACATTCGTGAAACAGCTCTGTTTACAATATTTTAGCTCCCAGTAACAAATTTTGTCTTTGCGATGTGTAAAATTTTCGCAATTTTTTATGCAATTTTTGGCATTTTTTCGCGATTTGCTGCGATTTTCCTCATTAGTAAAAGGTAGTGATGGGCGATTCTCGAGAATTCGACAATCGAGAAAAATCGTCATCGTAAAAAAACACAATCGATACAGCCATCGATTAATTCCTAGAATCTACAATCGAGATGTTTTACAATCGATTATAACGAGAAAAGCTAAAAACAGTTATTGGAAAACTTAGCTATTATTCTGGCCGACAATTTCATAGTAGTGATAGGGCTTAGTGATGGGCGATTCTCGAAAATTTACCAATCGAAAAAAATCGTTATCGTAAAATACACAATCGATACAGTAATCGATTACTTTCGAGAATCTACAAAGGAGATGTTTTAGAATCGATTATTGAAATTATTGTTTTTACATATATATAAGGCAGATTTTATTAAATATAGGGTAACTGAAAACAGATGGAATAAAAAAACAACAAACGAAAGGTAGGCTATAAAGGAGCCATAAGACTGGAAATGTCTTGTAAGGGTGCCCCCCGGTTGAAAAAAGCTGAAAAAACGCGAGTAGCTATGAAGCGGTAAGGGGAGTTTAAGTATCAAAAATTAGAATTTTTCGGCAATTAGCACCAAAATAGCCAAAGAAATAAGAATCAAAAGCACCCCCTAGTGGCAAAAACACGAACTAAAGGATGATAAAAGGGATCAAAATTTTTTATTGATTTTTCTACGTCATTTGAGATTGGATCTTTAATTTCCCCATTTTTAGAAAGTCTTCGACTGGAATACATTAAACGAATCCCCGCGGGGAGCAAAGTAGGGGGGAGGGGCAAGGAAAGTGCATAATATGAATAAGTGGTCACAGGACTTTCCAACGATATGTCACATGAGGGGTGTAGGCTAAATTTAGAAAAGTGCCCGCGCGCGGGGGCAAAGTAAGGGGAGTGGCGCGGGAGATATATAAAATGAAATAGGAGTCACAGAGCTTTCCAATGATATATCACATGAGGAGTGTCAGCAAAAGTTAGAAAAGAGTCCCAACTCCCAGGATTCCAATTATCGTGCCCCCCGAAATATACCCTGCCCATCCTTCTCTTTGAAATTTTCATATATTAAAAATTATTTATCGGAGGGCTCCGTAAAAAAATCCGATCTAAAATGTTTAAAAACGCTACGATTTCAAAAAAGTTCGAAAAGTGCCTCTCTCGGGGCGCCAAACTAGGGAGGGAAGAAGAAAGGTTCATAATATGAAGGAGTAACTTTCCGATGATAACCGAAAACTTTTCGATGATATATGAAATGACTGGTGCAAAAAAAGTTTGAAATCTACCCCTCCCACGTGGGTTCCCTCTTTTATCCCAGAATATACCCGGAAATCACGCAGCCCCACTTTTAAAATTTTATATTTAATAAATAATATTTATCGGAGAGCTCCATTAAAAAAACTCATTTAATGATATTTATTGTAGAAATCTCTACAATTAAAAAAAAAATTCACCCCCGCACCGCTCCCCTTGCGGAATTCAATTCTGGGAGGAGAAAAGCTCATAATATGAAAGAGTAGTGAAAGGACTTTCCGATGATATGTCATGGAGAAGTTTGGTAAAAGTTTGAAAATTATCCGCCCCCCCCCCTTTGTCCACTCTCGCGCCCCCCAGAATTCACTCCCCTTCCTCTTTTAACTTTTTATATTTAATAAATAGTATTTATCTGAGTCTCCAGGTATGGGGCAGCTTGGCAGAGCTAAAATAAGAGAAACATTGAAAATTCGGGGCAAAATGACACTAAATTTAACAGTAAAGTTTGAAACTAGGACTATACAGAACTGAATACATAAACCACTATACTTCATAACCCACATCGGTTAATAGCAATAAAAAGATAAGTGCCAGTTAAACTGATGGCATTGAGCTCACAGGTTATTCACACTAATTGTATATTATACTCTTATTTCAAAGAATAATGTCCCTCAAAAAATAAATGAAGGGAAATATCCCCAATTTGCCCCTTTCATACTTAACCTATGAACCTCCAAATCTAATCAGGGAAACTCCTTAACTATAATAAATCAGTATATCAAATTTGAAGCAAATCAGATAATTCTGCATGAAAAAAAGAAACATATCGCTAAATAAAGGGTGGTCTAACCCCTTTAACCCTTTTATACTTAACTAATGAACCTCCAAATCTAATCAGGAAAGCTCCTTATCAGAACGAACATAGAAAAAAAAAATTAAAGTAAATTGAATAATTCTCCATGAAAATCCATTTATCTAAATTAAGGGGAGGGGACTTGCCCCCTTTTCGCCCTTGTATACTTAACCAATGAACCTCCAATTCTAATGAAGGAAGCGCCATATCGGAATAAATCGGTATATTAAATTTGAAGCAAATGGAATAATTCTACATGAAAAACGCTTTTATCTAAATTAAGGGGGAGACCAGCCCCTCCCCTTTATACTTAACCCATAAACCTCCAAATCTAACCAAGGCAGCTTCTTAACATAATAAACCGGTATCCCAAATTTGGAGCAAATCGAATAATTCTGCATGAAAAACCCATTTATCTAAATTAAGGAGGGGGTCTACACCCCTTTCCCCCCCTTTATACTTAACTAATGAACCTCCAAGTTTAATCAAGGAAGCTCCTTAACATAATAAACCGGTATACCAAATTTGAAACAAATCGAGTATTTCTGCATGAAAAACCCATTTATCTAAATTAAGTGGGGGGCCAGCCCCCTTCTCCCCCTTTATACTAAATCCGTAAACCTCCAAATCTAATCAAGGCAACTTCTTAACATAATAAACCGGTATACCAAATTTGGAGCAAATCGAATAATTCTGCATGAAAAACCCATTTATCTAAATTAAGGAGGGGGGTCTACCCTCCCTTTCCCCCCTTTATACTTAACTAATGAACTTACAAGTTTAATCAGGGAAGCTCCTTAATATAATAAACCGGTATACCAAATTTGGAGCAAATCGAATAATTCTGCATGAAAAGCCCATATATCTAAATTAAGGGGGGGGTCCAGCCCCCTTCTCCCCCTTTATGCTTAATCCGTAAACCTCCAAATCTAATCAAGGCAACTTCTTAACATAATGAACCAGTATACCAAATTTGGAGCAAATCGAATAATTCTGCATGAAAAACCCATTTATCTAAATTAAGGAGGGGGGGGGGGACCAGCCGCCCTTCTCTCCCTTTATCCTTAACCAATGAACCGTCAAAACTAATCAGCGGAACGCCTTATCAGAATGAACATAAAAAAATTGAAGCAAATCGTACATCTTAATCAAGAGTTATCGCGTTACGTACATGCATACATACGTACGTACGTACGTACATGCATACACACAGAACCGACGAGTACATTAGCTCTCAGGGTTAGATAGCCTGTGAGCTAAAAAGAGATTGGATAAGCAGATGGACTCCTTTGAGAAATTATGACTTAAACCAGAAATGCGGTAAGTTTGACTCTGAAAGCTTCATTTCCATCTCGCATTTCGGCAAATCTCATCTCGATGATTTTTCCAGCATTTCGACGCTTCCAGATGGGAAGCTGCTCGATGGTTGGTTCTCTCGCGGTTTTAAACCTTTCGGGATGGGAAGTCTCTCGAGAGTTTCTCTCGCCCTTTTCAACCTTTCCCGATGGGAAGCGTCTCGCTGGTTTCTCTCGTCCTTTTCGAAATTTCCCAATGAAAAGCCTTTCGAGGATTTCTCTCGCGCTTTTCAACATTTCGCTATGAGAAGCTTTTCGAGGATTTCTCTCGTCCTCGGCAGAGAAGAAAAGTAAGAAAATTTATCGAGAGTACCAAGGGACGAGATAGAGAAAGAGGCATGACAATGAGCTGTGAAATGAAGCCCTAATTTTCAAAGTTTCTCTTATTTTAGCCCTACCAAGATGTCACATATCTGGAGCCCTCCGATAAAAATTATTTATTAAATATAAAAATTTCAAAGAGGAAGGTGGGTCGGGTGATTTCGAGGAAGGAGGACGGGAGAGTGGACTCATGCGGGGTGCAATTTTAAAAATTTTACCGAACCCTTCCTGTGGCATATAATCTAAAAGCCCTTTGACCACTCTTTCATACTATGAACCTTTCTTCGGCCAAAGGGGGATGGGGAAGAGGCGAACAAATTTTTAAAATCGTAGCCGATTTCTATAATAAATTTAAATATCACTTTAGATGTGGGGTTTTTATGCAATCTTCCGGTAAATATTATTTATTGAACATAAAAATTTTAAAGTGGCGGCGGTGTGAATTCCGGGGCGAAAGAATGGGCCCACGGGGGGGAGGGAGGGGGAGCAATTTCCAAACTTTTTTTTTACCAGTCATCTGATATGTCATCGGTAAGCTCTCGGATGACTCTTTCATATTATGAGACTTTCTTCCTCCCCTCCCCAATTTGGCCCCCACTGCGAGGGTAGATTTTTCCGTTTTTATCATTTTAGATCGGATTTTTTTATGGAGCCCTCCGCTAAGTATTATTTATAATATATGAAATTTCAGGACACTTTTCCAAATTTAGCCAAGACCCCTCATGTGACATATCGTTGGAAAGGTATGTGACTACTTATTGATGCTATGCACTTCCGGTGGCCGCCCCCCACTTCCCCTCCCCGGAGGACACTTTTCCAAATTTAGTCAATACCCCTCTTGTGAGATATCGTTGAAAAGGTCTGTGACTACTTATTGATGTTATGCAGTTCCGGTGACAGTCCCCCCCACTCTTTGCCCCCCCCCCGGGGGACACTTTTTCAAATTTAGTCAAGACCCCTCGTGTGAGATATCGTTGGAAAGGTCGTGACTACTTAGACTACTTATTGATGTCATGTACCTACGGTGTCCCCACCATCACTTTGCCCCCCCCCGGGGTCCCTTTTCCAAATTTAGCCAAGACCCCTCATGTGAGATATCGTTCGAAAGGTCTGTGACTATTTATTGATGTTATGCACCTCCGGTGACAGTCTCCCCCAATTTTCCCCTCCCGGGGGACACTTTCCAAATTTAGCCAAGACCCTACATGTGAGATATCGTTGGAAAGGTCTGTGACTACTTATTGATGTAATGCACCTCCGTGACCGCCCCCCTTACTTTTCCCCCACGGGGGCGTTTTTCTAAATTTAGCCGAGACCCCTCATGTGACATATTGTTGGAAAGGCTTATGACCACTTACTCATGTTATCCACCTCCCGCATCCCTCTCCACCTTTGCCCCCACAGGGAGGGCATTTTTGTAAATTCAGATACAGATTTCTCATGTGACATATGGTTGGAAAGGCCTAAAGACAAGTGACGACTTAATCATATTATGCAGCTGCTGTGCCCCTTCGCTAGCTTTGACCCCTCCCCAAGAGATCTGGTCCGAGGTTCATTCGTTTCGATATTATATTTTTTACAAGATTTTGTAGTGCGTGCACACCACACCCGCCTGCTATCACATATCAGTGCCGTATATAGCGGGTAACCTGTTCGTGATTTCATATTACAAGATTACGTATAAATTAGGTGCCCCGATTAAAGAAGGGCCCGCTAGCGGTCGAAGTCACCTAGTGTTTATTAACATCGACTCATTCCAGTTCACCCGCAGACGATTCTTGATAAATGTATGACGTATATAATACATAATATATGATTTATAAAAGAAATTTGCAAACTGTAGTCATCGAGAAAAAATTTACACAATCGAAAAATATCGAGATGTCCATACAATCGAGAAAATCGAGAAAAACATCTTGTTATCGCCCATCACTAGTAAAAGGCATCCGCTTTATATATTCTAGCTGAATATAGTAAATTTAGATCTTTTTTTAATAATGTTCATCTGAATTCCTACAGCGATTTAAAAAATTTTTCGCGATTTTTAGAGTTTTTTCGTGTTTTGTGCGATATTTGAACTGGCTCGGGAAACGGAAAGCGGTTCAGCGAGTATAATAATAATTTTGCGTTTTTTATTAAGGCAAACACACTGCCTGAAAATCTCGTCAATATACACTAAATTATTCCTCATTTTTTAACAAATAATTTTCGTGCTCCGAGAAAACTCGTTTTATCCGTGAATTCTTTCCGAAAGTCTGAAAAAGAGGGAGAAATTCCCTTCATTCCTAAGCACGCATGCGTAGTAATTCTATTAATATTAAATCCAAATTTATTTTTAAAGTGAAAAAAACCAAAAATTCTATAAATAAATTAAGATTTCTAATTTAATTAAAAAGGAAAATAAAGTTTTCAAATTTAAAAATAAATAACAATTATTTTTCTCACTCTTCAAAAGTACTCACAATTTATTTTTTAAAGTAGAATAAGTTGAATAAAGTTAAATAAAGTTGAATTTATAACGTTGTTTATAAATAAACATTTGCATTTAAATGCATATATTTTAAATATATAATGCATATATTTTAAATATATATTATTATTTATAATATATTTTAAAATATATTTTAAATGAACGCATTTAAAAGATATTTTAATTGAAATATTAAATGGAAAAAAAATCGATAGTATTAAAAAAAAAAATCTTATCGAATAAAAATGGAATATTTATATTTTAAATGTAGCAATCTACTTAAAAATATTTATAATTCATATTTTTATCCTATATGAATACTAAAGTATTAAAACACCAGCCCCAATTTCATTAAAGGCGAAATCCTCCCGAAATTAACTTCAAAACTAAAAGCTTTTTAAAGAAATTGATCAATCCATACCCATCTGAAGCAAATATATTTAGACATCTGATTCAAATATCTGAAGCAAATATTCTTCTACTGTAAAACTGTAGCCCAGTGGTTAGTGTGCTAGTCTCGTAACGCTAAGATGGCTGGTTCGAATCCAAGGTCAGCAATTTTAATTTTTTTCCAACTAGTTCAATTGATGGATATTTTACCTCCTTTAACGGAGAAAACAAGTTGGAAATTGCACGTCAAATGTGGCAAATGAGGTGCGTTTTGTAATATAACTAATTTTATGAATATTTTTTGCACTGCATATTGTACTGAATGTATATTTTAGTGCACTTCATAAGTGCATATCCATTACATTCTGTTCGAAAGGCTGTAACATCATTAAAATGCACTTGAAATATTTTTCCCCATTGGACGTAATGTAACAAAAAACTTTTGACTGTCCCTGTAATTAAACTATATATCTGATTTTCATAAAATTTGAAATGACTGGCCAATATTTTGCAATAATTATATATTTAAAATTTCAGACCATTCGGTTGGGTAGTTTTTACTCTGGTACATGCGGACGGACGGACAGACAAATGGACCGAACGATGACTATAGGTTCTACGTATTTATATAATTACGAACGCACCTAAAAACGAATATTCGTCAAGTAACGGAAAAATCCTCTGCCAGCAAATTTCCGTGAATTGAAATAGTATTTCTGGGAGTGTACATAGCAGGATATCTCTTCATTTTTTACATTCTTCATTTATATACAACAAAAGCTAAAGAAACTTTTTCTTGATATCAAAGAAATGTTTGTGAAAATTCATGTAATTTCGGCATTGCTTACGATTCTGGAAACCTTTCCTTTATCTTCAAAAGCCTCTAGTGGAGATAAAAACCTCAGAAACAAATATGAGACAAAACAAAGGACACTTTTTACCTCAAAAACGTATTCTTTTCTGAAGTGTGTTGGTTATTTTCTTAAAGGTTTCTCTGAAGATTAATGTAAATTCTCCAGAATCAAGTGTATCTATGAGTCTTCATTGAATTTTCATAAAATTTTCTAATATGCTTGTAAATGTTTTGGCAATACTTTGCGTTGCGCAGGAGTTGCGAATCCATTCATAAATAATATAACCCTATCTGCTACTTGACTTTAATGTCACAACTTCAACGGTGAGCGAGACATGCTTTTTTTAGTATTATTATCACTATCATTATCATGATTAATATTTATTATATGATAAAAGAAAAGGGATCAAAATTGTATTCATGTATTTTACTTATAGAATCTATTATAAGAGTAACAAAAGATATTATACCCAACGTGATGAAATTTTCTTTGATCTAATAATAACTATTCATTCCAGCGGCAAACACGCTTAAAATGCAAAGCATATTATTAGTTTGCCGCGTGTATAATGAAAACGCAAGAACGACAGGCAATGTGTTAGCTAGAAAAATAACTAATGATTTTTATGTTGACTTTTAATATTCCTTGTCTGATACCTTTAGACAACAACAAAATTAACAACTAGGAATTTTAAATGAATTTTTCAAATATAAATTCTTTAGAATTAAAGCAAAATCTGGAAAGTTCATATTTTCAATGACTGAAATAAATATTTTTGTTTGCGTAACAAAATTATTCAAAAACTAATCATTTCTGCTATTTAAGACTTTTATATAATTTATGTCTGAAGGAATTGCATGAAATTTTAATTTCAAATGAAAATTGTGAAACAGAAAAAAAAAAGTTTAGAATAATAAAATATAAACCTTTTCTTTCGTGATGAAAAGGGATTTTATTTTAAATCTCTTATCAACAAAATGTAATATAAATGGAAAGAAAAAAATATGCTCTTTGAAGACATTTTACTTTCAAGTTAAATAATATATTTAATTTAAATTAGAAATAAATAATAAAATTATATATAAAATAAAATCATAAGACGAAATGCAATATTGCACCTTGATTCAATGACAAAATACGCAATATGAACTTCAAAAGCTCGCTATTTTACTAAAAGACGACGAAAACAATAAAATAAATGGTATAAGTTAAAAATATACATTTTATTTAAAATCTTCTTAGTACTTTAGGCCTGCATTTTCAGCGGCCATCACCAAAGAATATTTTTTATAATTAATCGGTGTTCAGTCATACAAATACGCGACTTCGTTTGAAATATGATAGCCAATAATTATTAGGATAGTTGAAAGTAGAAATAGAAAGTCCCTTGTACGGAACTTAAGTGGAGAAAAATACATGTTAATTGCGGTTCCATTTATTTTATTACACCACTTTGCTCATACGCACTTTTATTTTTAAATGCGTAGCTGAAATACTGCTACTTCCACTGTCCAGTTACGCATTTAAAAATGAAAGTGGCGTATGACAACAAACTGATGTAATAAAATAAATGGAACTGCAGTTAATATATATTTTTCTCTACTTAAGTTCAATACAAGGGACTGCTACTTCTACTTTCAACTACTCGAATAATTATTGGCTATCCCATTTCAAACGAAGTCGCGTATTTGTATGAATGAACAGCAAATAATTATAAAAAATATTATCTGATGATTGCCACGGAAAATGCGGGACAAAAGTACTAAGACGTTTTTAAATAAAATGTATATTTTTAACTTGTAACATATATTTTATTTTTCGTTGCATTTTAAGTAAAACGATTAGCTTTTAAAGTTCATATTGAGATATTTTGTAAAATTATATATGTTTATATATTCTAGTAATTTAGCCTTATTAACCAACTGCAGCACTTCAAAGAAAATTATGTATTTATCTGTATATTTAAGTACGCATGTTTGTACAAAGAGTGCCATAAGTTGGCTCACATTTCAAAAATTCACGCAAAATAAACAAAATGACGTATTGAATTGCGGGTTGCTACATAAGACAAGTCAAAGAGTCTGTTTTCAGGTCGAAAAATAAAACAAATACTTTAAAGAAACCATATGAGTAAATTGAGATTTTTAAATATTTATGAAGATTTAACAGCTTGTTCTAACACAGTGCGGTTTGTAGCGAAATATTTTTCAAATAGTCGTAATTTTTGAAGCAAATATAGTTTAATGAAAATTTTAACTACTTTTTCTTTAAAATAACTAAACATTATTTAACGCCTGATATACAAAATTTAAAATTTAGAAATATATTACAATTCATCCGACATACAAGTAAAAATTACATAAATACATATACAATTAAAAATACAAACGTTTTGGGCAAAGTTTTAGCCCTTCATCAGTGCAATAACATTCAAAGGACCACAAATCTTTATATCACGTTTACAGTTAATAATTACTAACAGTTATGTTTAAAATTTCAGACCATTCAGTTGGGTAATCTTTGCTCTGTTATATGCGGATGGATGGACAGACAGACAGATAGACGGACTGAACGACGACTATAGGTGCTACATATTTATATAATTATTAGCAAACCCCGCGGCTTTGCTCGCGTAATAGTTGAAATATGCCAAGTGATATTTTCATGACTATTTTTTATTAGAACACTTTTTGGAATAATTCAAAAAATAATAATTAAGCCAACTAAACTTCATTATAAAAGTGCAATAGACAGAAATGAGATATTAATTAATAAGAAGAACTATAACTAATTCCAAATAAATGATAATTTAGAAAGTATTTTGAGACTTTCATGCTCATTTCATACCCTCATTTCAGAATTCTTTTGAATGTTGAATTTTTTAGAATCCATCTTAACACATTTACATCTTAAAATTAACCATCATGTCAAATTCCAAGCTTCTTGTCTAACAGTCTACCACCCCTCTAGTGTAAGTGGTACCGACATTAAATGCCGAAACAGAGTTGAAATAGAATGTCTCGAAAAATGTTGAAACAGAGACTGTCACGATTAACTTGCCAAAATTACCTTGAAATCGGTTGGTATTTCCTAATATTCTATAGAAAACGGAATTTGGATGTTTTTAAATGCTATCTTGTTGTTCCTGCCAACCATGTGGTAGTGACAACTTCATAAAATATAGCCCGTATAGGATCAAGGACTATCACTCTTGATTCGCAACCAATAACTTCTGTAATCGGTTTATTATTTCCTGAGATTCCATAGAAATCGTAATTTAGACTCTTTTAGAATGCTTTTCGATCCTTCCCTTGCTTCACTCCTTTTTTATTTCGAATTTATTTTCGACTGTTCTTAGAGGACATTTATATTTTATAAGTAACTACCGTGCTATATTTAAAGTTTCTAGCCTCTTCAGTATCGCAGAAATTACAATTTAGAAAGTTTTTTGCTCCTGGAACCCTCTAGGGGTTGTCGCACCGACATAAAATATAGCTTATATTTAAGCAGGTTCTATCACCATGAATTTGCAATCATTATTTTTGAAATTGGTTTCGTATTTCATACGATTGCATAAAAATCGTAATTTAGAACACTTATTAGAGTATCCCAGGAGAATCCAAAAAAATAAAAAGTTTGAAAATGCCAAGTCTCACCATTTAAAAATGCTCTTTCTGTCATAATATGATATTACAAAAAAATTCAAGTCATTTCACAAAGGTTTAGAGGTCCCCCCAGCTAATAGAAAATTGGGAATTTATGGAAAATTTTAATTTCTAATTAATATGCAGGATTTCAGAATCGTACCACACTTATCTTACAATTTTTTAATTCATAAATTTTTTAAGAACACTTTATCGTGTTTAACAATGATTTAATTTAATGATATATTTTTATTAATTTTTTTTTATAAAAACTTATAAAATTACTATCCAAGGACCATATTTCATTTGTCTGATCATTACTCTCCTAACGCTCTTCAATCTTTATTAATATACTGGATTTCATTAAATTAATATCGCAAACTACAATGTTTCTAATAATAGATGGCAGCTCCAGCAGGTGTTAAAGGAAAAATTCATTGATTATTTATAAGTCTTCAGTTTTGCATATCGATGAAGCCAATAAATCTTCTGAAGAAACCCCTGAGGAAGAAGTTGTAGTAAAAATACATTTAGATGATAATACAAAGCCCAAAGGAAATAAATCTAAGTCCAGCAGTCGCAGATCCATTATTACTCTAAGATTGCTGGTGTTTTAGATTGAATTAAGACCAGCATTAGAAGTTCCACAATGATAATAGCATCTGTAATAAACAAAGAAGGTTGCTCTTCCTCTACCATGACGTCTGACCCGCTTGTAAAAATCCATTAGTGCTTTAAAAAAATACTGTTCATCGGTAAAGCCAATATCTTTGCGAAGAAACCGTTCAACAATTAAAAACACGGTTTGAAACATCAAAGTCAGTTTTTCATTGAGGTGGAAAACTGTTAACCAATTTTTCATCAAAAAGCATAGGAAATATTGATCATTTAGCGGTACTAGCTTTTTCTTTACAAGATAAACGTACTAAGCTTCTTGGAGTTTCTACTTTATTGTCTGGAACTGGCAAAGAAACAGCTGATGCTGTTTTTGAGCTATTAGATTCGTGGAAATGTGAATCTTAAGTAACTGGCATGTGTTTCGATACACCCCATATAAATAGTGCAAGATTCAAAGGAGCATGTACAATTCTTGTGCAAAAAATAGGCAGAAACCTTTTGTGGATAGCATGTCGGCATCACATGTTTGAGGTTCTACTTTTTGATGTATTTAGAGTGTGAAATTCCGAGTAAACTGGTCTAAGCTCAACCACCATGAACCAAAAAAGCAATCATTACCCATCATAAGAGCATCAGACAGTTTAAAAACTTTTACTTCTAATCAGGTAAAAACTGCTATAAAACTACTTTGGGATGATTACAAAGAAATTTTAAATCTTGCATCATTAATGATTGGATTAAACATTCAATTTAGAATTCGAAAACCAGGTGCTCTTCACCGAGCTCGCTGGATGGCAATATATTTCTTGGAAAGCAATTTATTCCTTGAAAATGAAATTGTTGTTTAATTGGAATGAAAGCACAATGGTATTAACTGCTGAAGAGTTTCAAGGTATACAACAATTTAAACGGTTTGTTGTGTGTGTATAGTTGCTGTCCTGGTTTACTTTCCAATCTGCTGTTGATGCTCTTCCTAATGATATTTCACTGATTCAAAGGTTGAAAGAATATGATGTCAAACACATAAGCAATACTGGATTAAAAACGATGTTACGTCATTCATAGTATGCGAGTGGAGAACTGCAATACTTAGCTTATTTTCAGACCTTCTTTCTGATAAGCAAAAATCAAAGATAGTTTTGAACACGAAAAAGAAATGAGTTCTAATTCACATCTATTAGAAATACTTTTTCTCAAATTGCATGATTTATGTATTTCTAATAGTTTCTTTGAAACGGCTAAAATTGAAGATTGTTTCCTCAGTGTATCAGTCAAAGATTGGCCCAAAACGCCATCCTATAAAAAAGCTGCAATATTTCCTAAAAACTTGCCTTGTGTAAATCATGTTGCTGAACAAGTTGTTGTATTCATACATGACTTTAGTTATTCAACAAAAAATGAAGAGCAAGAACGGTTTTTGTTAGAAGTCGTAGAGATAGGGATGCACAGAAAGAAATTTTGTAAAGAGCAATTGCCAAAATCGTTTTGAAATGTAGTTGATAAAAAATGTCTGAATGTGTAAATAAGTATGTGATAACTTTAAAACATTCTTCTTCAAAGGTTTTATTTACCAATTGTAAGATAATTGTTTACTTAAGTTCACTTTTTGTGCATAATCATACAGAAGGTAGAAATGTCTGCAAAATCACATTATTCTTGATTTCCGTAATATATTATATCTCTTCCTACCAGAGCAAAAACATAATTTATACAAAATTTGTTTGAAACAATATATAAGAAGCATTCATAAATGAAAAAAAAAAGTCATTTGAACATTAATGGTTTTTAATGTAGCTAATAAAAAATGCTGCATTTCACATTATTTTGGCCATTTTCATGTAAGTTCAATGACCTTGGGGGACCTCTAAATATTTTTTTTAAATTCTGAAACAATTCAAGGTGTTTTATATTCACAAGGAGACCATTTTTAGTGGGTGAGAGTTCACAATTTTAAAAGTTGATTTTTTTGGGACCCCCTAACGCTTATAGAACGCTTTTCGCTCACTTCATCCTTTTAAATTTGGAATTTTCTTTCGACGTTTCTTAGAAAGCATTTGCATCTTTGAAGTAATTACCATTCCAAATTGAAATTTTAGAACCCCTCTTTAACACAAAAAACGCAATTTAGAACATTTTTTGCTCCTGTAACCCCAGGTGGTAGTGACAACAACGTAAAATATAGGCTATGTTGGAGCGGGACTGTCACCATCAATTTGAATTACTTCTGAAATCGGTTTATATTTCCTGAGACTGCATAGAAAACGCTATTTAGAACGTTTTTAAAACGCTTTTCGTTTATTTTCACCCCATTTAAGTTTCAAATTTTAAAGGAACTCTTCTCTTAGAGCATTTACATCTCATAAGTAATTACCATGCCAAATTTAAAGTTGCTAGCCCCTTCAGGATCACAGAAATCACAATTTAGAACTTTTTAAAAATGCAACCGCAAGATGATAGTGACGCCGACATGAAGTAGATCCTATATTGGAGCAAGGGCTGTCATCATCAATTTCCAACCGTTACTTTAGAAATCGGACGGATACTTTCTGAGGTGGTGTAGAAATCGCCATTTAGAACGTTTTCTAGAACTCTTTTCGCACATTTTCACGCCTTTTAAATTTCGAATTTTTTAAGAAATGTTCTTATAGATCATTTATATCTTATAAATAACTACCATTCCAAATTTCATGTTTCTAGACCTTTCAGTAACACAAAAATCGCATTTTCGAGCGTTTTTTTGCTCCTGCACCCCCTTTGGGGGTAATGGCACCGATACTAAATGCAGCCTATGTTGGAGCAAGGGTTCTCACCATCATTTTGACACCATTATTTTTGAAATCGGTTTGGTACTTCTTGAGATTGCGTAAAAATCGCCATTTACAACGTTTTTTTAGAACGCTTTTTGACATTTTCACCCCTTTTAAATTTCGATTTTTTAAAGAAATGTTCTTAGAGATAATTTATATGTAATAAGTAACTACCATGCCAAATTCCATGTATCTGGGCCTTTCAGTAACACCAAAAATAACAATTTCGAACGTTTTTTTTTATTCCTGCACCCCCTTTAGGGGTAGTGGCACCGACATAAAATATAGCCTATGATGGAGCAAGGGTTGTCACCATCAATTTGACACCATTATTTTTTAAATCAGTTTGGTACTTCCTGAAATTGCGTAAAAATCGCCATTTAGAACGTTTTTTAGAACGCTTTTCGCGCATTTTCACCCCTTTTCAATTTCGATTTTTTTAAGAAATGTCTGTAGAGATCATTAGTATCTTATAAGTAACTGCCATTCCAAATTTCAGGTTTCTAGGCCCTTCCTTAACACAAAAATCGCATTTTTAGAACGCTTTTTGCTCCTGCATCCCCTTTTGGCCATTGGCACGGACATAAGATATAGCCTATGTTCTAAGTTGGACTCAAACCATCATTTTGATACCATCACTTTTGGAATCGGTTGCGTAGTTCTAGAGCTTACCTCCTACAAATAAACAATTTTTACCTCTTTATAATATTAAAAAAGTATAGACGAACGCACCCAAAAAGGAAAGTGATGTATGAGAACAAAGTGATGTAATAAAATAAATGGAACTGCAATTAATATGTATATTTATTTCCACTTAAGTTCAATCCAAGAAACTGCTACTTCTACTTTCAACTACCCGAATAATTATTGGCTATCCCATTTCAAACGAAGTGGCGTATTCGTATGAATAAACAGCAATTAATTATAAAAAATATTCTCTGATGATTGCCACGGAAAATGCAGGCCGAAAGTACTAAGTTTTTAAATAAAATGTATATTTTTAACTTGTAACATCTGTTTTATTATTTTCGTCGCCTTTTAAGTAAAACGGTGAGCTTTTAAAGCTCATATTGTGGTATTTTGTAAAATTATACATTTTTATATATTCAAATAATTTAGCCTTATTAACCAACTGCAGCACTTAAGAAAAATTATGTATTTATCGGTATATTTAAGTATGCATGTTTGCACACAGTGTGCCATAAGTTGACTCACATTTCAAAAATTCATGCAAAATAAACAAAATGCTGTATTGAAGCGCGGGTTGTTACATAAGACAAATCAAAGAGTTTGTCTTCTGGTCGAAAATTAAGCAAATACTTTAAAGAAACCATATGAGTAAATTGAGATTTTTAAATATTCATGAAGATTTAACAGCTTGTTCTAACACAGTGCGGTTTGTAGCGAAAGACTTTTCAAATAGTCGTAATTTTTGAAGCAAATATAGTTTAATGAGAATTTTAACTACTTTTCCTTTAAAAAAAACTAAACATTGTTTAACGCCTGATATACAAAATTTAAAATTTAGAAATATATTACAATTCATCCGACATACAAGTAAAAATTACATAAATACATATACAATCAAAAATACAAACGTTTTGGGCAAAGTTTTAGCCCCTCATCAGTGCAATAACATTCAAATGACCACAAAACTATATATCATGTTTACAGTTAATAATTACTAACAGTTATGTTTAAAATTTCAGACCATTCAGATGGGTAATCTTTGCTCTGTTATATCCGGACGGACGAACAGAGAGACAGACGGACTGAACGACGACTATAGGTGCTACATATTTATATAATTACGAACGCACCCACAAAGGAAAGTGACGTATGAGAACAAAGTGATGTAATAAAATAAATGGAACTGCAATTAATATCTATATTTTTTCCACTTAAGTTCAATCCAAGGAACTGCTACTTCTACTTTCAACTACCCGAATAATTATTGGCTATCCCATTTCAAACGAAGTGGCGTATTCGTATGAATGAACAGCAATTAATTATAAAAAATATTCTCTGATGATTGCCACGGAAAATGCAGGCTGAAAGTACTAAGAAGTTTTTAAATAAAATGTATATTTTTAACTTGTAACATCTGTTTTATTATTTTCGTCGCCTTTTAAGTAAAACGGTGAGCTTTTAAAGTTCATATTGTGGTATTTTGTAAAATTATACATTTTTATATATTCTAATAATTTAGCCTTATTAGCCAACTGCAGCACTTAAGGAAAATTATGTATTTATCGGTATATTTAAGTATGCATGTTTGTACACAGTGTGCCATAAGTTGACTCACATTTCAAAAATTCATGCAAAATAAACAAAATGCTGTATTGAAGTGCGGGTTGCTACATAAGACAAGTCAAAGAGTCTGTTTTCTGGTCGAAAAATAAACAAATAGTTTAAAGAAACCACATGAGTAAATTGAGACTTTTAAATATTCATGAAGATTTAACAGCTTCTTCTAACACAGTGCGGTTTGTAGCGAAAGACTTTTCAAATAGTCGTAATTTTTGAAGCAAATATAGTTTAATGAAAATTTTAACTACTTTTCCTTTAAAATAACTAAACATTGTTTAACGTGTGATATTTAAAATTTAGAAATATATTACAATTCATCCGACATACAAGTAAAAATTACATAAATACATATACAATTAAAAATACAAACGTTTTGGGCAAAGTTTTAGCCCCTCTTCAGTGCAATAAAATTCAAATGACCAGAAAACGATATATCATATTTATAGTTAATGATTACTAACAGTTAAAATCTAATAAAGTATAAAAGACCATATCAAATCAACACTGTTATCAGATCTAGTTCCATTAACGTTAAGAATAGAGTTTTTCTTGAAGGTGTATTCGCACTCGTAAGCAAATTTATCCGATTAATGAATCCTGTTCAGTTCCACCTGAATACACAACATTGCTTTGATATGTTTATTTATACTTTCTTTGATTTTAACTGTTAGTAATTATTAACTGTAAACATGGTTTATAGTGTTCTGGTCATTTGAATGTTATTGCACTGATGAGCGGCTAAAACTTAGCCTGAAACCTTTGCATTTTTAATAGTATATGTATTTATGTAATTTTTACTTTATATCTAATGAATTGTAATATATTTCTAAATTTTATACTTTTTGTAGGGACTTAGATATCACTGGACAAGAGTCTATGGTAGCGTAAGTTACTAAAATCTAAGTCCTTTATTTACATTGATATCTAGGTTAAATAAGAGTATATACAACTTAAATAATATTAGTCTTGGGTTCTCGTCATTTTAACAGGATAAAAAGTTCCATCAACTGGCTGCTTCCACAGATATAGTGCTTCAATCGGAGAGAAGACTGATCGGACGACCATCTATCTCATCTCCTCGCTTCGCTCCTTCACTACTAGGTCCAGCAAGACCTCCTCGCCAGCGTCCTCCCTTTCTCACTTCTCAACTCCTTCTCCCTTCCTCACGCGTTGCCACCTCGCCTCTCTCCAAGGCTGAAACTCCCGGTCCTAGGGAAAATTAGTCTTTTTCCCTCTTAGCCGTTGCCACCGCCTATTTCTCGAAGGCTGAAGCTCGACGCCCTAGGAGAAATCGTCTTTTCTCCCCCTCAGCCGTTGCCACCGCTCATTTACTGGACGACTGAAGCTCCTGCTTTCTCTGTGATTCCACGGAATGTTCAACTCGCGCCGGAACGAAATTGTACTGTCTTCTCCATTTATATATCTAGCCTTGATGGCACCATAGCTTTGTTCAGGAATGACCGATGAGATTTAGCGTGGGAAAGTTTAGAAGATCCTTTCAGAGGAATCTTCTCTCGAATAATAGTTCGTGAATAAATAGTCTTTAGGGATAATTAGTAAAGTTCTTACAGCAATCCCCCCCTCCAAGAAAGATTTTTCACGCAGCTGGAAAATCTATAGTGAAGTCAGCGTTACACTCAAAATTCGTTCACCACAGAGGTTCATTATTCATTTTTTTTCTTTTGTACTAATCACATATAAATTTACACTCTTTTCCAGGAACATTATTATGACAATTACAACAATATATACAAAATGAAAATTACTTATACCTTATGATGCAAGCAATTTTTTTAGAGAATTATATACAATTTTCCTAAAATTATTCAACCCTACTTAAGCAATCAACATGCACTATTTCTTTCCCCCAACGGTGCCTGATTGTATAATGATAAGGTTGCCGCATCAATGACCAGTGGATCAATCTTGGACTATTCACGGCGTTGTTTCGGATCAACCTTACCCAACATTTATTGGTACTCTGCGCTGATTTTCTCTTATATAGTTTCACTTTCATTTTTACTCCTCTGATGCGGTTCAATACAATTCCTCTCTGTCCCATATGATTACTCCAATAATCGGAAACCCTTTTCGCGTTGTTTAAATACAACAAACCAAATATCGTAGGAGAATCATAATTCGAATTGTCCTGCCTTCTAGCGCCTAAATCTAAGTCGTGCGTACTCGAATAGTTTTCTCCCGGATCAATCTGGAAGACACCCCTCTTCTTCTTAACCTCACGAGTTTTCGTCCCCGTTTCCACTAATAATTTCCGAAATTGCCTGATACGCCTAGTTAAATCCAATCTAGGTATGAATTTTAAACCTTTAGAACGTTCATCTCTTTTCCATCTCTCGTATAACTTTTTAATTTCGTTTACGGTTTTTGGCCAACAATAACGATTCAAGAATTTATAACCTGACTTCTTCTTCGTACTTAGAAGTCTACCTGCACTCTCCTTACATAAGGATAACATATCTCCTTTGACTTTCAACGGGATTACCATTTGTTCTTGGTCAGATTCCCTGGGATCTTTTATTTTCCTAATCCCCAGCCCCTCGTTCATTTCAAAATGTGATTTCACCTATTCCGCTCTCTGCTTAACACAATCGAACTTGACATTCTCTTGCGCAGCACTCACATTTTCTTTGTTTCCTAGGGTCAAGTTTTCATCCCGCGGTACGGTCTCGCTTAAGCGTAGAAAATTCTCTTGCTTTTTCTCCGTTACTAAACTGGCTCCTATTTCTCCCACTGCGTCCGGGGGGTTGAATTTTAAAGTCTCGACTCTCCCCACCCTTCCAGCTAAATCGTCTCTCTCAGCCAAGTTCAAAACCTTTTCATTAAACGGATTCAAATTCGGTACGGGCTGTGCGCTCTCAACTACAGGTAGAAAAATTCCCCTTTTCTCTTCGACAAAGATTCCCTCCTCTGGGTTACTCCCTGACCTCGGGGGGTCGCACTTAAAAATTCCTCTTTCTACCTCGGCGTGGAGAATTGGCTGGTCCATCGGCTTAGGTGAACCGGCTGGTTTTTCATTTTCGCTCTCCGTTACGGTAGGGGGGAATGGACGAGCTCTGCGATTTAGTTTCGCTTTTCGTATCCGCGTTTCCGGGGTGCGCTCGTGGCCCAGTGCGAACTGCGATGATTGAACGCGGGTATCGTCTCCGCCTGTCAATTAATTGCTGCGTTTTGTTCCCTAACAAATAATGAACCATGTCCGTTTCTTTATCTACTGCGGCCGCCTTTGTCCTTATAGTATCACCGGTACCCAGATTAATTTCTATTTCTACAATAGGTAAACACCGAAGTTTATTATCTAATGCTTGTTTAACATATACACTTTCACCCGTAAATCGGTCCTCATTTACATCGTGAGCCGATATTAAGTCCAAATTACTTCCGCTATCGCGTAGAATAGTCATTTCTTTCCCCTTAATTAACCCGCGACTGACGTAGGATTCAAAGGCACTTTCTAAGTCTTGTAGGCCCGCGATATGGTAAACTGCTTCGGCCTTTTCAGTCTCTTTTGACTCGTTACAGGAGTAACTATAGTGCCTTGTTTTTTTGCACGTAAAATACGTAATTTCCTTTCTTTTATCGAAAATTGCATCTCGATTTTTTGAGTTGTCTTTATCCCTCCAATTAGTTCTACTCTCTTCCGTTCTACTTTCCGTTTTTGATTGTCCCGCGAATTTATTTCGCTCTAGAGGTTGGGAAAGGTTTTGAAGTTTCGAGGGCCCTAGCCGTTTCATAGTTTTCCTAGCCGAATCATACGCATCTAATTTCTTTGCCAACTCAAATGGAGTTATTATCGTGCCCCAAACATCAATGAAATGATGCTTCGTTTCCGGATTAACCTTTCTTTTTAACTGATCTGTGATTATTAGTTCTCTCAGTTGGTCGAAATTTCTCACTCCTAAACCACTTAACCATTGATCAAAGTAATTGGAAGCCTCATACACGTAATCTTTCCACGTTTTGTTTTCGGGCTTTTGTGTAGTAACAAATTTTAGTCGAAAGTCTTCTGCCGAAAGCTGGAACCTTTCTAGTAACATCTTTTTTACATGATCAAAATCGTCGGAACATGCGGGTGGTTCTCTCAAGATAAGCTCCCCCAGTTCCGTCGGCCACAATCCTAGTAAATGCGTAACCCATCGACTTTTCTCGATTTAGGCTTTCTGCGCTTGTCTTTCGAATAAACTGAGATAGATTGATATTTCGGACTTATCGGAGTCGAATTTGGGCAGGACTGATTTTAAAGATATTTTCGGCTCTCTCTCATTTGGGCTAGAAGCTAAACTAAACTCATCTGGTTCCCGTTCTAACCTAATTCTCGCCAATTCATGCCCCCGCTCCAAAGCCTTAGCCTTTTCTTCCCTCTCAAAGGCCTTATTCCGCTCTCGTTCTAACTTTTCTTCATTTTCTCTCTCAACCCTATCTTTCTCTAAGATTTTTAGCTGGGCTAGTGCTAAAGTTTCGTCATAGTCCTCTGCTTCTTCGAGTTGTTAAATAATTTTGGCTATATTATCCGACTCTTCTATGCTAGCGCCGAATTCAATAGCTAACTCTTTTAGATCGCACTTTTTCTTACCCGCAAACACTGACATGTTTCCTACTAATTAACAGTTATAAAAAATGCTATGCCAATCATGCAATTATCAACTTCGAAGCCTTTAAATATTTCCCTTGTTGTGAATAATCACAAAATCTCGCGACATAAAAATATCACAACAATTTCAATAATATTAATATGATAGACAGCCTTATCATTAACCAACCAAGTTTTCATATATAACTTTATATATTCTTTGGTATCATTTCTTTTAAATAAATTGCCCAGAAAGTCTCTTAAATTTTGAAAACATACATTCTGAATAAAATTCACATACAAAAGAGAATTTAAATTATTTGCATTCAGTGCATCCAAACGATGCGCCACCTCTCATAAGCAATTTAAATTATCCTCACTGAATTATTAACCTTTAGTACAAGTAATACTTATTTAAAACAGTTTTAAGGAACTTTAGAAAATTAATATTTACTTAAATTTCTTAGAATTCAGTTGGAAATATTTCACAAAATGTTATTATCAAATTCCTTACTTCCTAAACTCTATTAAATACACAATGATTAAAAAACATGTTTGTTATTAACTATACTATTTCGATTAAACCTCTGTAATGAATCAAATAAAGAGTGCTAACCTGAGATATTGTTGACTGCTCTTCTGACATCCGTCTTAGACTGGTACAGCTCCGGTCATCTGTAGGCTAAACTATCCGGCGGGTTCGACTTCCCTGGATTCGGGTGTCTCTCGTCTCTTGCACGGCGTCGGATTGCCTTGAGTCTGGAATCCTTGCTGGATTCACCGAAGACTCTGCTCTGGGGATAGGTCTCCTTTCTTCCCTCCGTCTGTCGATTTCGGATCTCCGGAACGTCTTACGTCTCTTGCACGGCGTCGGATTGCCTTGGCTCTGGAATCCCTGCTGGATTTGCCGAAGACTCTGGTCTGGGTATCAAGGTATTCTTTCTAATCTCCGTCTGTCGATTTCAGCTCTCCGGAACCTATTGCACGGCGTCGGATTGCCTTGGCTCTGGAATCTCTGCTGGATTTGCCGAAGACTCTGGTCTGGGGAGCAAGGTCTTCTTTCTAATCTCCGTCTGTCGATTTCAGCTCCCCGGAACCTCTTGCACGGCGTCGGATTGCCTTGGCTCTGGAATCCCTGCTGGATTTACCGAAGAATCTGGTCTGGGGATCAAGGTCTCCTTTGTAACTTGCGACCTGGTTGCGGCCCTTCCTGTTTTTTGACGAACTGTGATAGATTATATTCACCAGTTCTTAATCCTCTTTAGCTGCCACCACTGTAGGGACTTAGATATCACTGGACAAGAGTCTATGGTAGAGTAAGTTACTAAAATCCAAGTCCTTTATTTACATTGATATCTAGGTTAAATAAGAGTATATACAACTTAAATAATATTAGTCTTGGGTTCTTATCATTTTAACAGGATAAAAAGTTCCATCAACGGGCTGCTTCCACAGATATAGTGCTTCAATCGGAGAGAAGACTGATCGGACGACCATCTATCTCATCTCCTGGCTTCGCTCCTTCACCACTAGGTCCAGCAAGACCTCCTCGCCAGCGTCCTCCCTCTCTCACTTCTCAACTCCTTCTCCCTTCCTCCCGCGTTGCCACCTCGCCTCTCTCCAAGGCTGAAACTCCCGGTCCTAGGGAAAACTAGTCTTTTTCCCTCTTAGCCGTTGCCACCACCTATTTCTCGAAGGCTGAAGCTCGCCGCCCTAGGAGAAATCGTCTTTTCTCCCCTTCAGCCGTTGCCACCGCTCATTTACTGGACGGCTGAAGCTCCTGCTTTCTCTGTGATTCCACGGAATGTTCAACTCGCGCTGGAACGAAATTGTACTGTCTTCTCCATTTATATTTCTAGCCTTGATGGCACCATAGCTTTGTTCAAGAATGACCGATGAGATTTAGCGTGGGAAAGTTTAGAAGATCCTTTCAGAGGAATCTTCTCTCGAATAATAGTTCGTGAATAAATAGTCTTTAGGGGTAATTAGTAAAGTTCTTACATTTTCCTTTCCGTTTCGATAAAAAATCCAATAGATTGACAAATCGTATGGTGCAAATTGCATTCCGATCTAACAATTTGTTATTTTTAGGGTTCCGTACTTAAAAAGTAAAAACGTAACCATTATAAGATCACTCCTGTGTCTGTCTGTATGTCACAGCCATTTTAATCGTAAACTGTGGAACGTGGAAAGTTCAAATTCGGGAAAGTAATAAAGATCATTGACCCACATATTTTCAGATTAATAAACATTCATAAATATATTTAGTAAAAAAGTAGAGGGGCTAATTATGCTACTTGAAAAAAAAATCTTTTCTTTGGATATCATGTGGTGTATTCGGTGAAAGCTTTTGTAACGCTGAACTCAAAAATACATTCCTTTTAATTTTAGGTATTATATTTTCAAAGATATTGTTGAAAATGTAGCGCAAAAATATGCCCCCCCCCCCCCATCTAACTCCGAATCTACTGAAACTAAAATTATGAAAAAATTAGAGGTAGTAGACGTTAATATAAACCTTGCCGGAAAATTATAGCGATTACCCTAGGTCACATATTTTTTGAGTAATTAGCATTTTTCTGTTATACACAAATTTCGATTTACGGGCATTCAGAAAAATTGTTGGGCATCGCTGAATATACCTATCGTTGCAGAAGAATAAAAGCATTGTTGATAATGATTTTCGAAAAAAATCATCGGTAATTAGCTGAGATATTAACCCTTTTATAGGTACGGTCAGTTTGGACATACACAAGGACAGGGGCGGCGTACTCTATGCCTAGTTAACGACTTTTAATGATATATATGTGTAGATATAATGTCCAGTAACAGTATAAAAGCAATAAACGTCAAATTGTTAAAAACATACTAAATTAAGGGGTCTCGGGATTCTAAAAAGTGGAAAAAGTGAAAAAAAGACCATTTTCAACATTTAATGTCTTAAAATGTATATGATTTTAAAACACAATTTTAATTGGAATGAAAGATATAAGTATGTTCTTTCGTTTCATGTATTTAAAAAATTGCAAGATACAGAATTAGTATTTATAGGGGGCTCGAAACTGTTAGACATCTGTCGAACAAAAAATTGGCATAACAGTTTACGCGCAGAATTACAAAATAAATATTGCAACTACACTGTAAAAAAAAAATCTGTAGTTCTACAGATGCAAAGTTACATGCTTACTAAACTTTCATCTGAAACTGTACAAAAAAAGCTGCAAATCTACAAAACTAGTTTTTGTAAAGCTACAGAAATCTGTAACTTTACAAATGAATCTGCTAAAATTACAGTAATCTTACTAAAATTTTATCTGTAACCCTGGTTCTAGTTACATGAAAAATTCTAGGCATCCCAGTTTCCTAAAAAATTCTTAGTAACCTTACAGATTTTTTTATTTTTAGCGCAAAAGTGTGTTTGTTACATGAATTTTTGTTGTTGCCGTTACATAAAAAGTCCTAGGAATCCTAGTTTCCGAGAAAAATTTTAGTAACTTTACAGATTTTTTTTTACAGTGTAGAATGAAAATTTTGGTGCTTACTTATACTCCAGATTGTAATAATTTCCCTGAACTTAAATAAATTTGTATTTAAAGCATTTTTATATTTTTAATGCAATGCTGTATTTAGCTAGTACAAAATTTTGAAAATTTCAATAGTAAAATCACCTAAATAAATATTTTTTTGAACAATAAAAAGGAAATTTTAGGTTCAGTTTATACAGAATAACATGGAATATATGTTTTGAAAAGTTCATGAAAAAATATTCAGAAGTTTTTGAGGTATCCTGCGCGTTATACCCAAAAACGCCATTTGGAAAATAATGACTTTAAAGTTTCGGAAACGCCTCTACAGCTATTGAGCGGGTATAATTCTAAAAGCCAAAACTTCTGTTCTAATAGGAATTTCAAGGAAACAATTATATCAAAATATTCAGAAAAGATAGGAGTTTAACATCTAAAAAAATTAAAATTTCTTAAATTTTGAAGCTTTAAGAGTCATGCGACCACTTAATCCTTTCCGGCACGGAGTAATTCTATTTATAAACTTATGAAATAATGAACTGACACCAGAATTTATAAACGAATTTATTAGAAATTGCTTATTTTCACGTACATGATAAAAGGAAAATTTTAATTAAATATTCTTGGTGCCTTTAATTGAATTAATTATTGGTTAATAATTGGTGGTTTAATTAAATATTCTTGGTCTGTTTTGGAATTAAAATTAGGTGTCCGTTTTTTAAGAGCATCGCCCTCGAAATATTTAATTAGAATGATTCGCATAAATACTGTGAGATTCCCGATAGTTTGCATTGATTGTATCTCTCAATACGCCTCGAGTGACTTTAAAAGTTAATTAAACACCTATCTGGAAAAACGCGGCACTGACCAAGGCGGCGTTGCAACTTTTAGACCTCAATTTGAAGCGCGCTTAGCACAATGCCAAATTTAAACTTTGAACAAAGGTTTTGTTTTAGATAGACTGTAGAAATAAAGGTTATTACTACGCTGAATTTAGTTTCATGAAATCCCAAATGAAGTTTAACTATGCACTGCCTTTATTGTCAGTACCGAATTAAGTTCATCATAAACAGATTAGGATAATATTTAAAAAAAGTGTTATACGAATAGCTATATTTGATATTGTCCCATATATCTCTTTGAACTTTCATGGTATACCCGATTATACTTTTCTAATATATAGAGTTATACCCAACCCTACGTTATATAGTTTTTTAAAAAGTCTAAGTATTCTTTTAGCAACTTTTTTTTTTTTTAATATACAATTACAAATTCATATATTTATTCTACGGAACCCTCTGATGTGCGCGAGTAATGCTCGCACTTGACCGTTTATTTTATATTTTATTAAATTGTAAACGAACTTATGAGGCACCCCGTATGTACTGTTCGCCTCATAAAAATGTTATTTTGCAACCTGCATGAAAATTAGTGAGAGAATTAATATATACACATATTTCATAACAACTGTTTGAAAGTACGTTGCTCATTGTCAACAAATGTTACTTAATCTGAACATTTTGATATAGCGCAGACAAACACATCATCGAGTTCACGGATGAAATTCTAGGATTAGTTAAATCTTGATTTGCATATTAAAACGCAATCGGTCTGCCAAGTCCTATCTTGGTGGAAAAGACCTGAAAACCCGAATTTAGCAGCTGACTCGTAGGTTTACGAATGTGTTTTCCTGCTCCTAGTCCTCCATGTTTTCATACCTTTGTGTGCAGGAAAACACAATGGTAAACCTACGAGTCAGCTGATAAAATCGTGTTTTCAGGTGTTTTCCACCAAGATAGGCAGACCGATTGCGTTTTAATATGCGAATCAAAATTTAACTAATCCTAGAATTTCATCCGTGAACTCGATGAGGTGATTGTCTGTGCTTCCGGCTCCCGGTCTAATATCATTTTTTCCTTGAAATTCCCATTAGAACAGAAGTTATGGCTTTTAGAATTCTAACCGCTCGATAGCTGAAGCGGCGTTTCCGAAACTGTTTCGTCATTTTTCTCCAAGTGACGTTTTTGGACATAACGCGCACGATATCTCAAAAACTTCTCAATATTTTTTCATGAAATTTTCAAAACATATGTTTCGTGTTACTCTGTATAAACTGAACCTAAAATTTCCTTTTTATTGTTCAAACAAATTATTTTTTATGTGATTATACTGTTGAAATTATCAAAATTTTGTATTAGCTAAATACAAGTTTGTATTAAAAATATAAAAATGCTTTAAATACAAATTTATTTAGGTTCGGTGTCATTACTACAATCTGGTGTACACTAGTGTGCAAAACTTAAGCAACGAACACAAAATGTTAATTTCTAAACACGTGAGTACTCAAAAGAAAATTGTGTAAACAGCAAGTGTAAAAAATAGGTGTTATCCTAACAGCATAGCCAGCCTATAGGAAGTCTCCATGACCTCACAAAGGGTCACAAGTGTCGCAGTCACTACAATGAATTGAAATGTGATATCTTTCATTCGTCTCATTCTTAATCTCATTTGATCACTCCACCCAGAAGTCACCATGACTGCTGCTTTGTGACGAGTCACCAGATGACTTTGAAATGAAGTCACCATGTGACCCCCATGTTAACGTCATTCCATTGTAAAATCATCACGATATCTGTTTTGTGACGAGTTCCCAAGTGATGGAAAATTAAATCATCTGGTGACTTTTCACAAAGGAGCGCAATGATGATTTCATAGTAGAGTCTCGGTCACCTGAAAGTCACCATGTCACATCATTGTGGCGCTATTTTGAGACTCAGCACAATGCAATGCTCACGATGACCTCAAAACGGAGTGTTCCAATGACAGTCACATGAGAATCAAAAGGTGACCTCGTTGTAATGTCACCTGGTGACTCAATAGTCACAGTGACTTCTCAGTGGGATCATCATATGACGATTATTTTAGAGTAATAATGAGACGAATGAAAGATCCCAAATTTTGTGTCTCCGTAGTGACTGTGACACTTGCGGCCATGTGTGACATGAAAGAGATGTCACATCAACTAGGTGTCTTGTAGATATAATACCTATTTCCTACACCTGATGTTTATATCATTTACTTTTGAGTACTCAAATGTTTGAAAATTAGCATTTTATGATTGCTGCTTAAGTTTTGCCCACCAGTGTATAAGTAGGCACCAAAAATTTCAGTCTACTTGCACAATTTATTTTGTAATCTTGCGCGTAGGCTGTTATACCAATTTTCCGCTCGTCAAAAGTCTAAAATTTTAGAGGCCCCTGTAAATGTTAATTCTGCATCTTGCAATTATTTAAATACGTGAAATGAAAGAAAATACTTATATCTTCAATCCCCCAAAAAATTTTGTTTTAAAATCATATGCATTTTCAGATAGTAACTGATAAAAATAGTCCTTTTTTTCCCTTTTTCCAATTTTAAGAGTCCTGACCCCTTAAAGCTTTGAGGTATCTGCCTACGTTCGGAGTGCTTTTTTTTAATTAATGTACAATATTGAATAAATACACATATATTTAGCTCAATTGTAATGCAGAATGATGAAAAAACACGAAATCCTAGCAATATTTTTTCATAATTTTTAAAAAATGGTGTTTTGCCATTTTTGTTAGCAAAATTTCATGCTTTTGCCAGACAGCAAAACTCAATTCAGTAAAATATATTTCAATTTCCTTTGTACTGCATACAACTATTGCATTTACTAGTGCAGTGAATTAGGAGTTTTACAATATCTTCTAAATTATCTGAAATATTTCAAAATGTCAAATATATATATTAAAAAATTACTATTTTTTTCGTAATTGGAGAATCTATAAAATAATTACATTATCACATAGAGCTTAGATTCTAGTTCAGAATATAGTGAATAATATGGAAACCATTCTGACAAAATTTCGCTGAAATACATGGTGTGTTCACAAAGTTTCAAGAATGGCAATAGAATACAAAATTTATTAAACATTTTTGTACGGCGAACTAAAATTCTTCGAAATATGACTCTTGGGCATCAACACACTGTTGCCAGCTTTTTTCCATTGTTCATAAGCTCCCTGGAAGTCTTCGCGCGCAACGCTGTTAAGGGACTTCGTCAAAGCTGGAATCGTGTCGAATCGCTTCCCTTTCAGGTGTTTCTTGATCTGGAGGAATACAAAAAAGTCGCTGGGAGCGAGGTTGGGGTTGTAGGGAGGCTTCTGGCAGTACTGCCACGTTAAACTTAGTAAAAACTTTGGGGGCTGCAAGCGACGTGTGAGAGGGCGCATTGTCGTAGTGAACAATTCAATCGTCTCTGGTATCTGGGCTGACGCGCCGTGTCAGGTCGGCTTTACGCTGGAATGCACCACTTTTGAAGGATATAGTCCGGCGTGCCCGCCAAGACATGTCAGACGATTGGATTGTTCAACACGACAATACGCCTCTCACACGCCGCTCGCCACCGCCCAAGTTTTGGATAAGTTTAACATGGCAATACTGCCGCATGCTCCCTACACCCCCGACCTTGCTCCCAGCGACTTTTTGTTCCCCCGGATCAAGAAAGACCTGAAAGGGAAGTTGATTCGACACAATTCCAGAGATCCAGGCAGCTTCGACGAGGTCCCTTAACAGCCTTGTGCGGGAAGACTTCCAGAGAGTCTATTAATAATGGGAAAAACGCTGGCAGCGGTGTGTTGATGACCAAGACACATATTTCGACTCATTTTAGTTCGCTGTGCAAAAATGTTTTATAAATTTTGTATTCTAGGGCCAGCCTTGAAACTTTGTGAACACACCCTGTATGTTTAAAACATTTTATGTAATGAAGTTTATTGAACATGGAAATAACGAGATGATTTTCCAGAAATCGTATTTAAAGATATTTACCTATATTATATTTTATCTATAAAATTAATCTAGAAGTGTCAATTAAGGTTTATTAGTATTTTTATGTAAAAAACGTAAGAAATTCTTCCATAGAAATAGATGTTTACATTTTTCCTTACCTACATGCTTACTTTCGCTATTTGACTCATTACTTCCTGTTTATTAAATTGGCCCTAATTCCTCTTCTATTACTTGTGGAAATTAAATTAAAATAGATTTGCAATCGTAAGAAATTGCTCTTTCAAGTTTTAAAAAAAGCGAAACATTTCATTACAACGGCCATTTTAATGACAACATTTGCCTTTATTACTTTACGATTAACCGGATAACTTCATTCCTGAGAATGTACTTTTACAGTTTCGTACTTAAGAGGGTTTTTTTTTACATTTTAGGGGGTTTGACGAACACCTTATTGGAGGAACAGGAAGATGTACTGTATGGCTCCAAAATCACTTATTAATGGAGAGTTTTAAATTTTTTATCTTTTCTAATAAGAAAATGAAAAAAAAAATTTTAAACACTTTTTAAAAAACATTTTTATCCCTTGTCTTATGTCTACTGATTTTTTAAAAACTATTTGGTGGATCTGAATGAAATTCTTAGCCATTGCTCATACATGCGGCTATGGTTGGAATTGATAATATTTAATACATTTTGATATAATCTATTTTCCTGATTCCTTAAATATAAAAAAATACACTGAGTTTTGCTACCCATTTTTAAAAAAACACGATTTTGACAAATAAACGGTCAAGTGCTAGTATTACTCGCGCTCAGAGGGTTCCGTACAATAAATATATGAATTATTAACTGTAATAAAAAAATCGTTGCTAAAAGAATAATAAAGCTTTGTAAAAAACTATATAACGTAGGGTTGGGTATAGCTATCTATATATATATCAGAAAAGTATGAATTGGTATACCATAAGTTCAAAAAGATAGCCTAAATAATATCAAATATCGTTATTCTGTATAACTCTTTTTTTAACTTTCCTAATCTGCTTATGACGAACTTAATTCGGTACGGATAATAAAAGTAGTGTATATTTAAACTTAATTTGGCATTTCATAAAACTAAATTCAACGTAGTTATAATCTTTTCTTTTTACAGTATAGCAAAAACAAAATCTTTGTTCAAAGTTTAAACTTGTCATTGTGTTAAGCATGCTTCAAAAGGAGGTCGCAAAATTGCAACGCCATCTTGGACCGTTGGTATTTTTCCAGATAGGTTTTTAATTAACTTTTAAAGACACAGGAAGCGTATTGAGAGATCCACTCAATGTAAGCTAGTCGCGAATTCCATAGTAGTTATGTGATTAATTCTAATTAAATTAGTCTGTTTTTAACAATTTGACGTTTATTGCTTTCATAATGCTACTGGGCATTTCGTTATACACAAATATATCATTAAAAGTTTTTATCTAGGCTTTAAAGGCCGATGATACATAGAGTACGCCGCTTCTGTCATTATGTATGACCAAATTGTCCATGCCTTTAAGGATTAATATCTGGGCTAATTAAGGACGATTTTTTTCGAAAATCATTATCAACAATGCTTTTATACTTCTGCTACGATCGGTACTACTAGCGCTCCTCAACACCTTTGCTGAATGCCCGGAAGTCTAAATTTGTGTGTAACGGAAAAATGCGATTTTCTCAAAAACTATGCGACCTAGGCTAATCGCTATAGTTTTCCTGCAAGGTTTAATTAACGTCTACTGCCTCTAATTTTTTTCATAATTTTAGTTTTGGTAGATTATGAAATAGAGGGGTTTGCAGGGAAACATATATTTCCACACTACATTTTCGACGGTATCTCTGCAAGTATAATACATAAAATTAAAAGAAATGCATTTTTGAGTTCAGCGTTACAAAAGGTTTCACACGATATACAAAGAAAATATTTCGTTTTTCAAGTAACTTGATTAGCCCCTCTACATTTTACCTAAATATATTAGTGAATGTTTAATAATCTGTAAATATGTAGGTAAATAGTTTTCATTACTTCCCCCAATTTGAATTTCCCACGTTCCATAGTTTACGAGTAAAATGGCTGTGACAGATAGACAACGGAGTGATCCTATAATGGTTCTGTTTTATTTTTTAAGTACGGAATCCTAAAAATGACTAAATTATTATTGTTGTCAGTTACAGCTATAACTGTAAGATTTTGAAACTGTCTATAAATGCTATACAACTCTGCGGGACGCAGATACAACTTCGCCTCAATTTTGAAATTACAAGAAAAAGATAATTTGAAATGCTACTAATCGTAAAATAAAAACAGCTACAGTAATATAATTTGTTTATATTAAAATAGAAATTCCCTCGAAATGCCTATAAATAATTAGCAGAATGTAGAAAATCCAAATAAGATAAATTATGTTACAATTTTCTTCTTATGCAAGACGAAAATTTGTACATCTCAGATATCAGGATAATTATCTTTGGAGGGTACCTTTTTTTCACAATTATACAGGTCACGTAATTGAATGGGTAAATCTAAAAGTTTAAAAAACTCCTTATTCGCCTGATGATTTGAGAAAAAATTAACTGGTAAATTATCCTCAATTTTAAAGAGTTCATTACTTAAACAAATATTTTCACAAACATTACTGGAAGTTTGTGAAGTGGAATGCATGTTGGAATTGCATTATTCTAAAACATATTTATAAGATAAAAGAAAAAATCAGTATGATCATAAAACTAATAAATATCAAGTACAACAGGTTAAAAAAAATATTAAAAAAACTAACTCCTTTAATTTTCAAATAACTCATACAGATTATTTTATATATAAAACTACAAAATAAAGAATTTAGTAAAGAATTGGAAAATAAATTACTAAACCGCTAGTGAGATGTAGCAATTAGTACTGATCGTTAAAGTAGAATGATTTACATCAACATTTCTTTGATGTGATATGAAATTATCTGGATTACCAACATTATTTTGCTTTCAAGTAAAGAAACATTTTCTTACTAACTATTTATATTTTAGTACAAAAATTGTTACAATCTCAAGTTTAGCAAATAGCAATTATATTCTTAACAGAAGGGAAATTCATACCGGATCTTCAATATTTGCATTCTTACCATGCTGGCGGTTTTTTAAAGTGAAATGAAGATTCTTTGAACCAGAGATTTCACTTAATAAATGAAATCAAATAAATACCACTGTTAAACAGTTTAGGAACTTCTTGGGCTTCCTATTTGACAAAAACTTAACGCCCTGTCTAGGTGTACCTGTATTTCTAAAACTTAGAAATCCACAAGAGAGAAGAAGTTTAACTGTAGTCTAAACTACATAAGAGTGAATATAACTAGCATTAAAGATAAAAACGCGTTTAGGATAGGATTAAAAATGAAAATTAGAATTGATTTAAAAGAAATATATAGTAATTAGATTTAATCGAATATCAAAAATAAAGAAATAACTTACATAGGGATGACAAAGAGAAAAATTAACGAAAGCTTTAAAGAGCACATTCGCGATCTAAAATACATAAGCAACGGCCATTTCAAGTGCAAATGTAAAGAACCTCTTGAAATCACCAGTCAATTAAATTAGAAAAAATAGCCAATTACGAAAAGCTCCACAACACATTAATGATGGAAGCTATAGAAATCAGTTTAGAAAATGAAAATATATGCAACGACATTGCACATTCAGCTATCGACAGCCGCTGGCGAAGGATGCTGGGAGAAAGGGAAAAACTAAAGAGAAGAGAGAAAAAAAAGGAGGGAAAGCTATAAGATGTCGTGCCGAACTGCAAATAAGCCAAAACATCATCATTTTAAACTAAGGAAGCCTCCGGTGAAGGGGCGAATTTTTTTTTTTTTTTTAACTCGTTCACGCCGGCTCGGTGGGTCACACTCGACTGTCTTAGAGCTGCCAAGTCTCCGGCCTTTTGGATACCAGTATTTTAATACAGAAAATGTTATTTTATTTAATTAGAACAATTCGGCGATTTAAAAAGGACTACATTTTTTCTAAAATAATAGTGGTGTGCATAAAGCCGGAGTCTTGACAACTCTGAGACAGTCGAGTGTGACCCACCGCGCCAGCGTGAACGTGTTAATTAAACTAGGCAGTATAGACGTTGCATTGCACATAATATGCCAGGTACTATGTAATATTGAATAGCATACTTTAAAACTGTTAGAATATATTTTTTTTATGAAAAGTAACGAAATATGTTTTATAAAAATTGTTTTTAATGTAAATATATACAAACAATATAAAAAATCTTTTGAATGTAAAAAATAATATATCATGTTTTCAATAACTTGAATAACATATAATGATAAAATGTCTATACTGTGGTAGATCTTTACTATCTATATTATAAAGGACAAACACATCTGTGCGTAACGCATACGTCATTTTGCGAATGGCAACACTTTGAAATTTGAAATAAAATGTTGGTTTTGCAATTTTCTCTACTGCAAATTTTTAAACTTCTAAATATCGCGCATTTTAAATTTTTACACCGTCGTATAAAGAAAAAAATGCTCTTTTAAATGCAATTTGTTTGGAAGCTGTATCTCAATTTATTTTTGAGATATTAATTTTTTTGTAGTTTTTAATACCATTTTTCTTATCGTGGCAACACAAGTACCTCATTTCTATTGAAAGTCATTGAAAGTAAACGGAAAATAAGAGATACTGTATCTTTTTGATGCCATTTTCTCATAAAAACTGAAACAAAAGTTGAAAATAAAATATGGGCTATGTCAAAAATAATGTCTGTTATTCTGTGATAAATGACGTCATATGCACACTTTTCTATAAGCGAAGTTTAAGACTGGATTGTAAAAGTGGATTGCTTTAGCGGATGATAATGACGTCATTTTTTAAAAAAACGTGTATTTTAATTCTTAAACCTGAATTATCACCAAATAGGATTTTATTTTTTCAAATGGAATTTGTTTGCAAAGTTCATCTCAGTTTACTGATTGTCTATGGTTTTAAAAACAATTTTAAAGCATGAAATATTTTTAAATCTATCTGTATCGCGTGGAGCTCGATTACGAAAGATTAATCCGTTTGCCCTTAAACCAAAATAAAGAGTTCATCATTTTCTTACGGCTAATATCCATTAAAAAAAACTTCCCTATGAATAAATAAATAAAATAATATAAATAAAACACAAATTTACCAGACATGTATGAGCTCTGAAATTATCAGAATATAAAAGGTTGCCATAAGTAGCAAAATCTTGGCAAATAACTCTTAGCATGCGGCTAATAAGAAAATATCGCTTTTGATGAATTTCAAAAATTTATTTGATTGTATAATTCGTATTTTCCATATGAAAAATGCTTTTTTAATGTAAGTGGCCAATCTAAAAAATTTATTGCATATAAAAAAATTAATAGTTTTAAATTTCAAAAATGTTTTCACCTATATTCTTTATCCCGGGAAGCCCGGGTACGATCCCCTAGTGGTAATAATGCTTAAAGATGTAGTATAAGTATAATATGGGCATTACAAGAGGGAGTTATTTCTGTCGATAAAAATTATGTAAATAGTAATTACAGTTAAAAAAGGCTGAAAAAAGTAAAATGATTAAACGTTCAATTGTTTAAAACAATTGAGATCAAAGATGAAAAGGCCTATAGGTATATGATAGATACATTTTTCATAGTCCGTAGCAACAGCATTGAAATAAAAGTGAACAATAAAGTACAATAATTTTATAAATTTTCTTGCATATTTATCAAGTATATACATATGTAAGAAGTTTAAATTAAATGTATGTTTAAAAAAAACAGATAGAAAATCAGATGTTATCTTCCATCAATGTTGAATAACGCAGGTGTTTTATTATTGTTGAGGACGGAGGGATTGTAATCCGGCAGTTCACCAATAATCTCATTAGAAATATATAGATATTTTTGTAAAAATTTAAAAAAGATTTTGACCAGTTGAATAAAGGAAAAAATAATTATATCATGTCAGATGACAGTGTTACTGAAGTATCTGTAGCTATTTCTGATGGCTCTTAAATTTTTATTATGATTTTTAGGTTTTCTATACTAGACTTGTATTTGAAACCCCTAATCGGTGGGGCATAAGTCATGATAGGGAGAATACAGGTTTTATATACAGCAGGGTGCAAAATGATAGGAACGACACAAAAACAAAAAAATCAGTTAGTGTTTGCTATGGAAATAAGCAAATCTTTGTGTCAAAATTAAGTACATGATATCCCAATTAATATTAAAGTAATCGTTTACAAAAATTGTATATATATATATATACAGAGTGCAATATGTTATCTATCGCCAACCTTTAATTTCTAAACCGTTGGTCGTAGACATATAATTTCAATTACAAAAACGTTTCAAATGAGCTAAATATTCATGTTGTGCATTATTTAAAGTAAAAAATAAATGTTATAAAAATTACGAAATCTAACTTTTTATACGGTCCCCCAGTCCCTATAGTTATACTTAGTAAAAGTTTACACATATCATAACAGATATAACACAAAAAGTTTTAAATTTCTAAGTTTGAGATTTTTACACATCATTTTGTCTTTCATTGAGGGATCAGTTAAAAGATGAATTAAAGTAATTCGAGATCAAATTCAGGGTGCAATGTCCTTTTTACGTCGAAACCACCTTTAGTCGGTATTGTCAAATATAGGAATCACCAAAGGAGGCTACTTCATCTAAACTTTTTAACCAACTTTTATGGGTCGAACAACATTCAAACGTCAAAGTAGATAGAATCGACAACCGAAAAATAAAACGTACTCACAAAGGACTAGATAAATGGCTGCGGAATTGTACCCTGATTTTGATCTCGAATTACTTTAATTCATATTTTAACTGATCCCTCAATGAAAGATAAAATCATGTGCAAAATCTCAAACTTCGAAATTTAATAACTATGTCAGTTTTTGTAGTACAGATGTCAAACTTTTTGTGTTATATCTGTTATGATATGTGTAAACTTTCACTAAATATAACCATAAGGACGGGACCGTATAAAAAATTAGATTTCGTAGTTTTTATAAAATTGATTTTTTACTTTAAATATGCCACAAAATGAATATTTACCTCGTTTGAAACGTTTTTGTAATTGGAACTATATGTCAACGACCAACGGTTGAGAAATTAAAGGTCGGCGATAGATAACATATTACACCCTGTATATACGTATATAACATATATATACAGTGGCGGTCAAAAGTTTCCGGCCAGTTAGTTTTTTTTATTTGTTTGACAGAACGTTTTAGCGAAGAAGAAGAAGTTCAATTGCTCCAAAAGTTAGGAATAAGCAAATTACCTCTGATCACGTGATCATTTTGATTGGTTACTTAAGATACTTGATGCAAAGGGGAGGAATTTAAAATTAGCGCATGCAAAAGTTTCCGGCCATTCGTCATTCATGGTGTTTTTGCTATAGCTAAAGTCTTTTTTTGGCCAAGTTTGTTAATTAATCAAGGTGAATAATGTAATTAAATTCAAAAATGAAAACTTTAACAATTTATTGTTCCTAAATGAGTGATTTGTTTGTCGCTAAAGGGACAATATCCTCTCGTGAGATTGCGGCAAAGCTGTCGATCGGAAAATTTGCTGTAAACGACATTTTAAAAAATATATAAAGATGGTCATGGCCTTCGGAACTTGCCACGGTCCGGGGGGACTCCGGAAAATGACTATTCTTGTGGATAGAGTTATCAGAAGAAAAGCAGTTGATGACCCGCGTAAAAATGCCGCTACAATTCCACGCCATGTATGGTGTTAAAAGTGATTTATGGTGTTATGGTTATTGCTGAAACAAGTCTATCTACAGTGTCAAGATGCTTATGTGACGTAGAACTTTATGGAACAGTCGGTGTTAAAAAACCTTTCATAAGTAAAAAAATTCAGAGGGCCCGACTGGCGTTTGCCACGGAATACAAAGACTGGACAAGTGAAAACTGAAAAAAAGTAGTATTTTCAGATGAATCGATGTTCAATCTTTTTGTGAGTGATAAAAACATTACAACCGACGACCTAAAAACAAAAGATAAAGTGCGAGATATATTATTCCTACATTGAAGCACGGCGGAGGACATGTTATGCTGTGGGGAGCATTTTCTGGAAAATGCGCTTGTCCGTTATTTGAAATCCGCGGCAAGATGAATAGTGCAATGCATAAGGATATCTTTCAAGATCATTTGCTGCCTTATTGGAGGAAAATTTGTGGTCGCAACTATTTATTTCATCATGATAACGACCAAAAACATACATCCAAGCTCGTCAAGCAGTGGCTTTCGCACAAAAAACTTCGCTTTTGAAATGGAAAGTCCAATCATCCGATCTGAATGTAATAGAAAATCTTTGAAACTAACTTGAAAACGTGTTTGGAATTATAAATATTCCAATTTAGCAGCATTTTCACAAAAATTGCAAGAACCGTGGACAAAACTTAACATTGATGATATACAACTGTTTATTGAATCGATTCCACGTTGCTGCGCCGCAGTACTTATTGTATGCACTTATACTAAATGTATGAATACAAAATACTAATTGTAAATGTTGCTGATCACTGTTATTTTCTTTTCTAACACCATTTTTTTCCAAACTTGCCAAGGTGGCCGGAAACTTTTGAGAACATGCGTTTTCTTTTGAAATTAATTTTGTCAATTAAATTTATTAATATTTAATTTTTATTCCATAACTAAGTTCTTAACTGTTATGTCAATAATGTGTATAAGTATCACTTTGAGATTCCTCTCCATATGGGTATACTTACAAATTAACCAAAAAATTTATGCTGGCCGGAAACTTTTGGCCGCCACTGTACATATTAATCTATTTTAAAAGTAAGTAAATATTTCGAAACCTCGGAACTTGATTGGCGGATATTTTTGCATATCATTTAAAACCGCATTTAATAGAGGATCTGAGCACATTCGTTTATTTCGCAAAACATTTGGACGACGGTGATTAAAAGTGCTTTCTGACTTCGAAGAGGGCAAATTCTAGCTTATAACAATATCGGAATGTCAGTTTTAGGAATTGCTTATAAAATTAAACGTTTAAAAACTGTCGTTTTTAATTTCTTACGGAATCCAACTATTTACGTTACTACAAAATCTACAGGGAGGCCGAAAACACTACAAAAACGATAGGAAAGTTTGATTGTTCGCACGGTTCCAAGTAAAATAATGACAGCAAAGGAAATTGGAAGCCAGATAAAGACGCTGGCATCAGTACTGACTTTAAGAAGAACAATAAAATGTCGTGAGTTCTTAAAAATGCAAAACGACGCCAATTTCCACGTTTAAATTCTGGTAAAAAAAAATCCCGCATTTAGTTTGTAGAGAAACATCTGAAGCAATAAATGAACTGGTCTAAAATTATCTTCCCTGCTGAAAAGAAGTTTAATTTTGGTATTCTGGGTTTTATTCGTTCTAATTGGAATGGCCTTCAAAAGGAAAAGTACGTATTCTCCACGCGTCAATTAGGTGGAGGCTCCCTAATGGTTTAGGCTGTTTTTTTTTTATCGGAAGATAAGCTTAAAATTGCTTTTTAGAAGGATAAAAAAAATAGACATACTTATATTCACATGCTAGAATGCCATTTGTTGGACCTGGATGAAAATATTACAGGCTTTAACTAAATTTTGGAAAGGACAATGTATAAATGCACTCTGCAAAAAAAAAAAAAAAAAAAAAAAAAAAAAAAAAAAAAGATGTAGTTTGAAGATAAATAAGATTCCAAAACTTGATTGGCCAGCCAATGGATCAAACCTAAATATCATGACGTACGTTTGGGGTATTATAGTGAGCAACATATAACGAAAAATAGTCAAATCGTGCAGTATAACTCGAAAGCAGGATTAAAATCTGGCATTTTGAAGGTATGACGTGTTTTGTCACCTCGAGAAATTCAAAACCTTTTAAACTCTATGCTATAAGTTTGAATTGACATTATTAAACACAAAAGACACTCAATTGACCTGTAATTTTTCTATAATTTAGAAAAATGTGTTCCGTTCTTATCATTTTGCTCCCAGTGCATATAAAGTAAAAATGCAACGTATTATATTATATTTATAGTAATTGTTTTAGAATGTTTTCTTTATGTTTATATTGACTATTTAGTTTGATAAAATAAATTTATATGGCTTATATTTGGATTAATGTAATTATATTTTCTGTTTAGATAATTACCTGATCGTTCCTATCATTTTGCACCCCTGTGTATTAGTGTTTTATTGTGAACAGAAAGAGTAGAATTTTTAAGGCAAGGTTCAAGAGATTTGGAAGCTCCGGCGATCTTAAATCTTATCTTAATAATATATTTCCTGAAGGTTTTTATCAAGGATAACCCTGAAGTATTTGGTGTCATCTTTTCAAAAAAGGGTACTGTTGTTAAGCCTAGTCTTACTAGTGTAGAGGAACGTTCTTGAAAAGTAAATACACTGACGGAAAAAAATTCCCAACACTAAGAAATACTTGTGTTAGATAAACGAAATTTGGTAGACGTGTTTATACATCTGAAAGATGACATCGATTCAAATTTCGAGCTTCGCGCAAGAGTATGGTGCTAGTGGCGCCACTCAGAACTTGCAAATCAGGTTTGCTTTAAATGCGTGCTGTTGTGTTTTCTGATGAAAGCAGGTTCTGCCTTGGTGCCAGTGATGACCGTGTGCTGGTCAGAAGGAGGCCAGGTGAACGTCTGCAACCAAGCTGTCTGCGGCCTAGACACACTGGACCTACACCTGGATCCATGGTGGGGAGCAATTTCCTATGACAGCAGAAGCACTCTCGTGGTTATCTCAAACACACTGACTGCAAATTTGTACGTCAGTCTGGTAATTCAACCTGTAGTGCTGCCATTCATGAACAGCATTCAAGGGGGAGTTTTCCAACAGGATAACGCTCACCCTCATACCGCTGTTGTAACGCAATGTGCCCTACAGTGTGTCGACATGTTACCTTGGCCTGCGAGATCACCAGATCTGTCTCCCATTGAGCACGTATGGGATATCATTGGACGATAACTCCAGCATCATCCACAGCCAGAACTGAACGTCCCAGTATTCACACAACCAGTACAACAAGCATGGAACTCCATACCACAAAATGACATTCGGTACCTGTATGACACAATGCATGCACGTTTGCAGGCTTGCATTCAAAATTCTGTTGGTTACACCGGCTATTAATGTAACAGCATTTTACATTTGAAATGCATTTTCTTGATCTTAAATTAACCTGTTATCTTGAAAATCTAATCAATTAAACATGTTAATTAGACAAATGCATAGTCCAAATTTCATTACTGTACAATAATTTTTTTTTTTTTTTTTTTTTTTTTGGTGTTGGGATTTTTTTTCCGTCAGTGCAGTAGCAGTTTTGGATTCATTAATCGTAAAGGACCAGAAGTTTCACCATTCCTTAAACATGTCAAGGAACCTTTGCAATTTTCTATGTAAACAAAATAAGGGTGGTATGTTGAAGCGTGAATTAGGATATCGTCCTCATATAAAGCAAGTCAACTTAACCCTGTACGAGATATGTCGTTAAAAATAAGTTGAAAAGCATCGGTCTAAGAAGCGTACCTTGAAGGATACCTGAAACGATAAATTGTAGTGTATATGAAGTATTATTAATCCGATCGAAAAAAAATACTATCGCAAAGGTAAGAGTGTATGAAATGTATAAGTACTGACTGGAGATTTATCTGAATTAATTTATAAATGATGCCCTTGTGCCAGATTTTGTCAGAAGCCTTGGCGATGTATAAGGGGCATCCCACACTAAGGCGACACATAAGACATGTCGCTTGAATTCGCTGGAAAAACTGGTTTAAAACAGATTTGAAACAACTTCGTCCTTTGTTTCAACCGGTTTTTGTGCTACATGTTGCGGCTACATGTCGCTTGTCGTCTGAGTGTGGGATGCGCTTAGAATACAAGAGAAACTGGTTTCTCCGCTGTGAAGTTCTCCGTGAAAAATTCTACAATACGAAGCAGCTTGTGTTGTGTAAAATGTTTATCTCTGAAGCAATATTGTATAGGAATTAAAATGTTGTTATTGAGTAGAAAGTCGTGGAAAGGGAACTGAATGGCATGCTCAACAACTTTACTTAACGATGAAAGAAATCAAGGAAGTTGAAAGTTAGCGGGGCTACTATGATCAGCATCATGTTTAGGATTGAGAGAGATTATAGAAATTTTTCATGGTATCGGAAAGTGGCAGAATTTTAGGATAACATTAGCGAATTTGGTGATGGAATACAATTAGTAGATAAATGTTTGAAATATTTCAGAGCATTGTTAGTAATATTATTATATCAAGAGGCCTAGCATTTCAAAAGATTTTTGATCCTGTTATCGATAAGAATTGGTTAAATTTAGGAGAGAAGAACAGGAGGGGTGGCAAGGAAATTAAACACAGTATCATTAAAAAAATAATTCCGTTCGATCCTAATAAAAAAAGGTGTTCGAGAAAATAAAATTATAAAAACAGTATAAAAAATGCAATTTAACAAATTACAACAAACATTTGTAAAATGATTTTTTCAAGCACTAAAAATTAAAACATAAAAAATCGCACGGAATTGATCATACATTACGTACGCCATGGATTACATTTTTCGGTACCATAAATTTTTAAACTTCTACGGAGCTGGTCATATATTACGTACGCCATAGATTAAACATTAATATTCCTGGACCAGAAATGAAATTTCATTCTTAAACTTCTAAACATCCCACAGTATTACTTTTTACACCGTGTCGTATAGAGAAAAAAATGTACTTTTAAATGCAGTTTGTTTGAAAGCTGTATCTCAATTTGTTTCTGAGTTATTGAATTTTTTTGTAGTTTTTATTACTTTTTTGTCATAGTGGCAACAGAAGTATCCATCTCTGTTGAAAGTAAAGGGAAAATACAGATTACTGTATAGACCAATCAGAAAACGAATATAATGCGGCATTCAACTAATAAAACGCTTCAGATATGTTTTTGCTTTCCTATCCTGACCAAGGACAACCATTTTTCCAAATGGTTAACTAGAGAGAGGTGGGCGGGGCTGGTACGGTTGGTTGGTTGGTTGATTTTTGACGGCCAATTATCTACGCTAGGGATATAGGCCCAAGGGGGAGTGCCCTCCGTGGGGGGCCTTTCTAAGGGAACCTAACCCGTATTTACGCATGGAAATCCATGGCTCGAAGAAAACCACGAAAACTTCGAATGATTAGGCCGACAGGCGCGATTGGGTTCGAACCCAGCACCTCCCTTCTACCAGCTTTGAGAGCAGAACCTCTCAGCCACTGGTGGGGCGGACTGGTACGGTGAACAAGGTTAGGAGAGAACTGCAATGACCAGTATCTTGCGAAAAATTCTGATTCATATTCATCACCAGTAACAGTTTTGACAGTAAGAGGGTGAATGGGAGTGAAAACTTTTTAAGCTTCTTTTTTAATTTGCCAAAGAGAAATTATCACCAAATGAAAGGCTTTCGAAGAATTTAGCCCACATTTATTTGCTTTGTTTGAAGATTAATCTTGTTTCATCTTGATAATAAGTTTATTAACAGCGGATTAAAAGGCAGAGTCACGGTAGCACTGAAAGAGTCGCCACAGAATACTGCGTTGTTTACAAAGGTTGCGGAGGCTAGTGGGAAGGGCTAAGGTATTTTTATTTTTAAATTTATGAAAAATTGCGTAGTTTAGAGCTTTAGTAACAAGATTTTCCAGATGAATTAGAGCAGAGTCAACATCAGAAGGATTATTGATTTCCGGAAAAGAGTGATTGGAATTACTGAGTTAATTGCTAAGTTTATTTCAGACAATTTCTAGGGAAGAAGGTGATGAAATAGGTTTATTGAGATCCATTTTAACCCTCCGTCTACCAGACGGGTCCATTGGACCCGACAGGTACATACAAAATATTCATTCAAACCAGAAATTTCTTTAAAATAAACTAAGTATATAAACCAGACAAAAATAAGGTAAATAAATAAGTTAAATAGTTTTAAATAAAAATTCTGGTGTAGAACGTTTTATTAAAACTTGAATAAAATTCCCGGTAGATCTAGGGTTAATGGAGACTGGAAGGTGAATACAGCTCTGTTCGTTAACCCGTTAACGCTTAAATTGTTTTAAAACTTTATTTAACAGTCATTGTTTCTTAGAATATCTTTATAATATCGAAAATTAAGAATTTCTGAATTGTTTCACGTAATACCAAACCTCTTATAAAGAACATGGAAAAAGTAGCTAATGCAACATGTTTCGAAAGAAATATGCTTTTTCATTAGGCTCAAAAGAAAGACCTACCATTACGAGAGCAGAAAGAAATCTTTTTTTACTCTTTTAGTGGTAGTAAATACTACAGGTCATATATACACATCTATTATAGCACTTTGTATGAAAAAGTTACGGCTTATTCTAGAATCAGAAAAAGGTCGTTTTCAGGCTGCATCTGATGACGAGAAAACTTTGTTATACCAGTAGCCAGTGGAACGGAAGATAGAGAAGGAATGCCATGATACACACATGCGCACAAAAGAACTAATAGGTTTCAATAACTGATTAACACATTAAGACAAACTGAAGCTGATCTATTTATAGTACGCTGGGCGTTAACAGTTTAAATACCTGATAGGGATAGGATAAAGAAGATTTTTCGTCATAGCAAAAGAAATAATAGAAGGGTATGTTCTATTTGCAGTGCTTATGTGTATGTGGGAACTAGGTAAATGTAAAATTAACTAGTGGTGAGTAACTAGAGTGTGGATTTACCTGCCTGTATGAGTTCTAGAGTGACATTCCAATTTCTGTTATGCGCATTGTAATCTATTGCAATAAAACAGTGTTGGTGCTGAGAAACGATGTGTGTAATGCCGTAGGTTTTGCCTGCTATGTTTAAGATAAATGGAGATGAAATCGATTTTAATATAAGACAATTTTACGACACTACCAGTATGAGCAACTTCAACAAGTAGCATGTTTTATAAAATGCAATAGGGTATGTGTTGTTTTATATAAATGTGTTCCGCCCACCTGGGTAAAGTCGGCGCGTGGAGTGAGTATTCGAAATCTATATTAACGTATTTTATCTTAAAATTCCGGGTTTAAGTTAATTTGAGAAAAACTAGAAAGTTGTCAGATATGTTTTTAATGTATTCAGTTCATACAATATTTTATCATAACGGTTTGGCTACTTGAAACTTTTGGGACCCCTATTACATTATACTTACTTTGATTTCTTTATCTTATCTCAATATTAACAATATTACTTAGATAAATTCCCTCTCATACTTAACAATTATATAGCTGCTAATCTTAACCCATTCGGGACCGACGGCTCCACATGTTTTAATTGATTGGCACCACTTTTATTCAAAAATTTATATTTATATTAATAGTCACGAAAAAACTCTAATCAAATACGGAAAATATTACCTTTCTTTATTACGAGTGCGTAAAACAAATTCTGTATGTTTTGAAGGTGCATATATGCACCCATGGTACCGATTGGGTTAATATAATCATTAGACTAGAGAGTCTTAATTTTTTTGTCATGAAAGTCCTTTGCCACCAGAAATTGCGGAAGGTAATCTTTACATTTAATCAAAAAGTAACTTCATCCTGACGATTTAGATACTTCCTTGAAAATTTTGTTAGCTAGAAATTACACAGAGAAAAGAAAGTAAAAACAATAATAAAACAATATTAAATAACCCATGTTTATTCCCCAATAAAAATAGCTTTAAAAATTAAATGAAATATAACTAAAAATAATAATTCTGGGCATTTACCTTAGGTCCATGTATCTAAAAAAATGGGAAAAGGGCTCTTTTGAGATGCCTCATGTGTTCAAAACTTGTTCCATTGATCATATTTTTTTTTATTCTTTGCATACACCGCTATTATTACAACAAATTTGTGATTAAATTTCTATAAAAACAGTAATTTTATTATTCTGATAATTTGAAATACATGTTTAAGTATTCACTGACGGGAAATTCTTTAATATAACAAATCAACAAAGTTCAATTATTGACAATTTCTCCTTTTAAACATCATTTTAATCTAATATATAATAATGAAAATTTGTCTGTGTGTTTGCAATTCTATACAAATCCACAGTTTGGAAGCCAGAACTGTGAAATGTTACGCACATGTGTATTAAAATACAACCGAGGCAACTAATGTAATCCGGAATACAGATAATTTATAGTTAATTTTTAATTAATAAAAAAACCAGCAATTTAACAACAATTTCCTATTAAATTGAAACATTTTTTGTTATTGCAGTTGCCAAAAATTAAAAATCCACTATAAAATACTTACCACAATTACTTTTCTATTGCAAGGTTTCCACGTGAAAAATGGAATGAAATAAATAGTTTGCCGAATTAAAAAAAAAAAAAGTGAATATTACGTCATTGGAAATATAATGGACGCCAGCAGGTTAATATATAACGTAACGTCATATGAGTTTGAAAATTGATATTGAAATATGATAAAAACCCGAATGTGGAAATATTGCCTTATTTTAACATTTTGAGGTTCTGTTAATTTGTTTTCGCCATTTTTTAATCTATCAAATATAACAAATCAACAAAGTTCAATTATTGACAATTTCTCCTTTTAAACATCATTTTAATCTAATATATAAAAATGAAAATTTGTCTGTGTGTTTGCAATTCTATACAAATCCACAGTTTGGAAGCCAGAACTGTGAAATGTTACGTACATGTGTATTAAAATACAACCGAGGCAACTAATGTAATCCGGAATACAGATAATTTATAGTTATTTTTTAATTAATAAAAAAACCACCAATTTAACAACAATTTCCTATTAAATTTAAACATTTTTCGTTATAGCAGTTGCCAAAAATTAAAAATCCACTATAAAATACTTACCACAATTACTTTTCTATTGCAAGGTTTCCACGTGAAAAATGGAAATGAAATAAATAGTTTGCCGAATTAAAAAAAAAAAAAGTGAATATTACGTCATTGGAAATATAATGGACACCAGCAGGTTAATATATAACGTAACGTCATATGAGTTTGAAAATAGATATTGAAATATGATAAAAACCCGAATGTGGAGATATTGCCTTATTTTAACATTTTGAGGTTCTGTGAATTTGTTTTCGCCATTTTTTAATCTATTCAGTATATACAGTGTTCCACAAAAGTGATGGTACAGAGAGAAAAATAAAATATGAAATATAATATAATAATATATAATGTAATATATAATATATTCCCCAATAAAAATAGCTTTAAAAAATTAAATGAAGTATAACTAAAAATAATAATTCAGATTATATAATATATAATATAATCTTGAAAAATATGCAAATTTCTCCGTGGTGAATAAAAATAATTTTTTTTAATAAATTGAAATTTGCGGCCTTTGTTACATTATACAATCAAATGTTAATAGAAATTTCTCTTGAACATACTGAAAAAATATTATAACATTATTAAAGTTCAAAAATACTTCCACAAAAGTCATGGTACATTTGTAAAATTTTCAAAATTTTCCCTCGTTTGCATATTTTACCGAACATAGTTATTCTCCACCAGAATCTACAGCACATATAAATGTACTTTTTGTTATCTCAGCAGAAGAAATCCCATATAAATTTTTTAAATGATGCAGAAAGAACTTAGAGTTAAGGAAACAAAATTAATCGTTAATCTTCGTATAAAAAAAGGATAAATCTTATAGTAAGATAGCTGAAATAATGTCTCGAAGCCATTTGAACATAATAAAGGTAATTAATAGGTAAAAAAGACAAAAAAGGGGGGATGGGATTGCAAATGAAGCTTTAAACGGCCTCCCTAAAAATTAACAGTGGGAGATGTTAATAGTACTCTGCTGAATAATAATACTCTGTATTTCTGAAAATCCCTCAATTAGTACTAGAAATATAACAGAAGAATTGTACAAGTATGTCAATTAAATAATACATAAAGAAACTACCAACAGGGTCATTAATGATGCTGAGTTTAGATAAAGATCTGGAAGGAGGAAACCACATTTCTCCGATCAACAGAAATAAAAGAATAAAGTTTGACAAAAAATATTTAGTATATGCATTTCTGAAACATATAATTTTATCACATGAGTCTAAGTTTAATATTTTCAGCATAAATGGATGAATTAGACTTTGGAGGAGAAAGGATGATGCACTGAATCCCAGATATACGATAAAAGCTACAAAGCATGTTGGAGGAGTTGTAATGATTTGGGGCTGTTTGACAGTTTCACGAGTATAAAATTTAGATTTCACGGAAACTATCATGGACATATTTGATTAGTTAAATATTTTAAATAAAATTTGGAGGACAGCGCATTAAAGTTTCGTGTCTCACAGGACTTTTACTTCCAATAAGATTATGATCCCAAGCACACTTCTCACATTGTCCGGTTATGGCTGCTCGACATTCCCCCCCCCCCCCCCCCCCACACACACACACACTTGCCACCCATTCATAAATTTCAGACTTAAATCCCGTTAAACATTTATAGAGTACTTACAGAAGCAAGTGAACAATCATGATATTAGAAATAAAAATACTAGTTTAAAAGAGTTTTACTTGCATAATGGAATAAAATTAAGAAAAATGTTACAGAAAATCTGATAAAAATGAATGGTAAACAGACTTAAAGCAATCCTGAAAATGAAAAGATATGCAACTAAATATTAGAAAAGATTTTTCTTTAATAATGTTTAAAAATTCCCAGGTGTACCATGACTTTTGTGGAAGCATTTTTGAACTTAAATTTTGTTTATTTTTATTTTGAAAGTTTCTAAAGGAAATTATTATTGAATATTTTTCTATAATATAGCAAAAACTGTTATTAAATAATTCTGATTTGTTAATTCAATTTTATTTACATCATCAGAGCTAATTTTGCTATTTTTCGGAAAATACTTCCTGTACCATCACTTTTGTGGAATACTGTATATAAGTGTGTATGTATATGTATTAGAATTTCCACAAAGGTATAGGTCCTAGAGCTCATTCTTAGTAAAGAACTAAAATAAAGATTGCTTTATTGTTTTTTTTTTATTGTTTGTTTTATAACGTATGTTTAATTTTGAAGGTTCTGCCTTTTTTCCTCGTGGAGGAAGGTTGAATTTGTGGTTGTCCCAAGGAAATAACGTCATTTTTGTGATCATTTGAGGTCATGCCGGCAAAAGCCGTAGCGAATACCTCATAGCTTAAATAACTAAAAAAATAACTAATTTTGAAAATGATTTTTCAAAACAAACATTCTTAAAATTCTGGGCAACGCCAAGTACTTTAGTTAGTTTAATATATGAAACTATCACATAATCTTACTGTAGTACATCTGCTGAAAGCTTCTCCATATTAAAAAGATTCAATTCGTCACTAATATATTTATACAAATCTCAGACACCAAAATGTGATAAAAATAATTTTAGAACTATTTGAAAACGTGTGGTATTTTCCCGCTTTCACTTTCGGTAAATGAAACAGACCTTTAATTCCGAGATGTCGATGGTGTTACTAGACATTCAAAGATAAGAAACGAAATGGTAATCTCAACTTCCGAATTATCACCCTCCCCCCCTCCCCCCCACCGCCATTTAAGGAACATTTGGGTATTTTGATAATTAAATATGCATACTTGAATTGGAAAATTCTCCAAGAAAAAATGCTTTTAATTCAGTAACATGTTTCGCGCTTTGTTCATGAAATGCTGATGTTTGATTGTGTCACATTTGTATACAATTCTTGCTTAAGAATTTTAACCCTTTATCCCCTGACGGTACTTTTAAGCACCATTAAAGAAAGTTTAATATAAATTTTATTACTAAAAGTAGATTTTACTTTTCATGCAAAATACTTCGCTCCATCACATTTAGAAAGGATAGCGAAACAGTCAAATCTTATTATTGTATACTCAATCATTTACAAAGATTTGGATTTTCTCTTATTAAAAATGTGTTATATAAGAAACTTTTGACTGCAAAAGCCTTTCCATTTATAGGTAGGATCAGAATACATTTATTTAAATTGTTTTCATAAAAAAATGTAAGATTTTCTTAATAATATGTTTTGCTAATTAAGCCAATTATACTTGTAAAAATTTTAGAAAAAAGCTATAACTATCGGTTTATTAAATCAGTTTTAATGAAAAATCTTAATTTCATATTATTATAATATAAGTTTTCTTATATATGTCTAGACACTAAGGAAGATAATTATTGAGGTAGAACAATTTCTGGATTCATAATTCCGTGCATAAAGAGTTAAATACAAGAACTTTGCCGCATTTATAGGACACAACATTTAAGCACATATTTTTTATTAAAGAGTTATGCAAGTGAGTGTGGAATCAAATTTAAGGAACACTAGTTTATTTACTCTGGGTGTATTAATGTGCAACACAATAATATATTAACTGTCATTTGGCACTATTAACAAAACATTAGGTAAATGACTAAAATAACTTAATCAGAACTTCGTGTTAATTTATTAAAATGAGAAAAAATTCCATACGAAAACAGTATATGTTATTGAATATTTTACTATGCCATGCGAAAATGCATAATAATTCGAGGTGTAACGTTCTTTAAAAAAAAATAAACGATAAGCCAACTTTCTCAATAGTGTGGAAATATTGGATGCTGTTTTAAAAGATTTAAACTTTATTAAAGGAGTTTTTAAACTTATTTGTAGTTAAAAAGCTTATAATTCAATAAATAATTTATTTTACTTACTTATTTATTTTAATTCATAATATGTTTTCAATTAAGGAAAATTGTCATTTGAGAAATGCAGCAAATAAAAACATCAACAAAAAACTGAATGTGTTATTTTAATATCTGCAATTATCTAAGCAAATTTTCGTTATCTTTTTATATGCTAACAATTGCTAAAATGTAATTAATTAAAAGGAAATGTAATTAATTACATTTCTGTTTATTAAAATTTAATTTAATTTTAAACATGTTATTCTAAAATTATATAAATAATTTAATAGGGAGGAACAAGTACATATGTATAAAATTAAATTGCAATCCTCTTTTCGTATCAACTATACGCATGTTTCGCAAAATGTAGCTGATAATATAATTAATTGCATTTTTTTTTCAATTAAATTTTATAGCCGTATTAAAAAGCTATTTTCTACAAATTAATTAAAACATTGGTGATAAAAAAAAAGCATGAATATTGTCGCAGTTTTAATTGAAAATGTGATTTTAAGGTTAATTTGAAAAAGGCTTTCATTTTCGGCTATTCTATTTAAATATGAACTTTAAAAATCTCAAATTGCGGAAGGATTTGTTTGGAAACTGGTTTATTTAAAAATACAATAAATTACTTTAAGATTTTATTTTCCGATTTTATGTATAAGTATTTCAATATTAACCCAGGCATAAAATTGATTTTTTTTAATTTTTGTAATTTAATGAAATGAAATATAATAGGTTTATAGAAATCTGTTGCGCATTGCATTTTCTCTTTTATGTTGTAGAAGAGGTTTATATTATACAAATTGGAAGAAAAATAGATCTTTTTTTTGTTTAAAAAAATTCAGTTTTAGAGATTCGATTGATTTTTTTCTTGCTCTACCCAGTTAAGGGGTTATATTACTGATATATAAGGTATAGTTAGGAGAGTCTGCGTACATTTCAAAAGAATATTAATGAAAAAAAATCTAAATATTAATTTTTTGCTAAACTATGCATGAACAATTTTGATTTCCTTTGTTTTTATGCATTTTCATTGTTATTTTGTTGTTATGCTGTAATGTAATAGAAAAGCAGTAATAAAACCAAGTAAACTACTTTGCACAATCTCTCCTAACAGGGTTGGTAAGATTGCGCACATGGATAGGAGAAGTTGCGCACATAGTTAGAAGAGATTGTTATTAATAATAAGTACAATTAAATTGTTAACACTGATAATTACACTTAATCAACATTGTTGTAATGTTTTTGTGAGTAAATATTATTGTATTAAGAGTGAACATTTCAACCAAGTGTTTAACTAATAAAAAAAAGAAGGAATTTTAACAACAGATAAATAATTTTAATTTAAGAAGAAGATTAAAATATCCGAAAAAGCAAGCCCTACTAAGATTACAAAATAACATTAGTCTGCTTGATACTATGTTTAACTTGAAAATTACTTCATTTTCATTTCCACATTTTTAACTTCTGCTGTTTTTTTTTCTGTAGCGGCATCCTTCTTAAGTTTTTTTTCGTGTATATTTTGTGGATGAGTAACATTAGTTGCATTCTGTTGCCTTTTTAATTTCGATGGCATTAAACTACTTAGAATGGGTGAAAGCTTTTCCAAAACATTGTAGGTGTTATTAGAAAATTTATTTTACTTAACAAAATTAATTTATTAGCAAATTAATTGTTCATAAATCAAAAAATATATATACATGTTTAATTAATTTATTAACAAAAATATTTACATAAAATTAATTTAATATCAAATGTATTATTAATTTATTAACAAAATTTTTGTCTGCAAAAGCATTTTTTTTTTTTTTTTCAAATTAATTTGTTGCCAAATTTAGTTTCGATAATTATGTGTTTTTCTAAAATTATTTCAAAGTTGATTCATTCATATGTTTTACACGTAATTTGCAATTCATGCAAATTTGCCAATAAGCTGTATAATCTCTCCTAGCACTGAAACTTATGGTGAAATGCGCCATCTCTCCTTAGTAGCAGATGCGCAAACTCTCCTATTTTGGTAGGAGAGATTGCTCGGCCTTTTATTTAAACATGGCCACTTTTAAAATGAATTGTTGGTGTTCACATCCTTAGTCTAGGTTGATTATAGTTACACACATTCAAACACAGAAATTTTGTGAAATAATGGGATGGGGGCAGTTCCGGTTACGGTGCTGCAAGAATTTTTTACGGCAGGCAATTTTAACTTAAAATTAATTACATACAATTAAACAGTAATTACATTGCAGATAATTGGAATTACAAATTTGCTCAACTCTGCCCTCATGCAATCCATTTCTTGGAATAGAAGAAATATACGTATGTACAGCCTCATCAACCTCATCTTCGAACTGAAAACTATGGCCACGTATATTTTTTTAGATTAAAAAATTAGCCAAAATCAAGAAATTCGATTGTAATTCTTGCTGAATGAGAAGATGTATTGTTGCATGGTGGAGCATGAGTCGCCTATCATTCACCTCTTGAAGAATTGTAATAGTGGTGTACAACTTAATGATGCATCAGCTAGCTGTAACTCTTCTCTTCCTCTAGCTTTATGGCTTTCACGAGCCCTTTACTTCTGAAAAACACGGCATAGATTACTTTTTTTATTGTTTGCTACCTTTTTATAATCGTTGATTTGGAGTCATTTTCAAAGATCCGTACGTTCTTCCCTGAACGTATTAGAATGTCAAGAAAGGTATGCACGTCTCATCACCAGTTATGATTTTAGAAAAAATACGGTTCCCACCATCATTTAATTTTAGGATTCTCTTTCCAGATCCTGACAATGAGAAGCTTGCTTTTTTATGTTAAATTATGGCGGACACAAAAAGAAATTTGTTCACATGCAGTTCTTCAATGAAAACTTAATGTACAGCCTAAAAAAAGCACTAAAAGTGAAAATATTAGATTTATTTATACCAAAAATATAAAACTTAAGTAAGTACTCGTGTACTTTAGTATAGATAATAAGTATAAAAGTCACATGGGTATTTTAAGGAAAAAATAGCAAGGTAAATCCGAGAACAAAAGGCTACGTAAGTACTTAAGTACTTTATCTTTATCCAGGGGTCGCGTTATATAGGGAAAATTTTATTGTTCCTTAAAGAAAGGTGCGATGAATATATTATTTTCAAAATAGTGATAGGGACGATAAAAGATTCCCTATTGCATAGCTGCCAACTTTTACGCTTTCCTCTTACCACTAAAATATTATAGTAAATGTTGTGTTATTTAATTGTCGAAATCTTATGATTAAACAAAAGAAAAATCTCTATTAAATTTTAATGGTAGCAAGAAAGGGTAAAAATTGGCAGCTATGCCTATAGAATGCGACCCCTGTGTATAGTGCAATTTCAAGATCTGGCTATCTGGCTTTCAGGGGCAAGGTACTTGCATTCGTAAAATGTTGAAATAATTTAATCACAATAATATTTACAATAGAATCTATCTGAAAACATGTAAAAGTATATTTTTGCGTACTTAATAAAGGTTATATTTTAATTATAAAATTCAGGTGCCAATGTGGCAATTAGGAATTAAAATGAAGTGATGCCATAACGGCATCACCGCCTCTCAAGGGGTCAAGAAATTTGGTTTGATACCACTCAATATGCTTTTTTTTTTAATTTCATTACGTTATTTTAATAAGGTATTCTATCATTTTCTTTATTGTGAGCAAAAAACAAAGGAGAAATTTACTTCCTGTAGTAAGAGAAACACAAAAAAATTATTTATAACTATTGGGGTAACTGGATCCAGCATGGCCCAGTTATCCCGGATACATGTCCCAGTTGCCCCATTCTTGAAACATTTATGGGGTAACTGGGACACCGGGCTTACATTTAAAACATGAAGTAAATATGTATAGATACCTAATAATATTAATGTAGTTATATGTCTAATCTATAAAAAAAAAAGATTGTTTAATAAAAAGTACTTACAGTATTTTAATAAAAATCCGAGGAAATTCAATCATATTGACGTTGTTTTTAAAAAAAGAAACGTAAATTTTTGACAACCTATCACAGCAAAGTGAGAGTTATTATTGAATTGATACACGTTGTTTTAGGAAGTAGAGATAAAGGAGCATTGCTCACAAAAGTTAAAACTTAAAAAACACCAACAGTTTTTTATAAAATAACCTATGGCCCAGTTATCTCGTGGTTCCAGTTACCCCAACAAACCTTAATTTCAGAAGAGAGACGGTAAGGAGTCTATAACTCAGGGGCAGAGTTAATAATAATAATAATAACCGTAAAAATGTATGCAAGTTAGTTTTTTGCTACTTATTTATATAAAAAAAAATAGTCCCTGTTTCGGAAAAAAATTGCATCGAATTAGCAGACAGCTCCAAACTTAAAAATCAGCATCAGGGACACGAGACAGTATAAGGCGTTTCCTTTATATTTGGACTCCCAACATCGTCCAAAACTTATTTATCTCGTTAATATTGTTATGCAGTCATGCAGTGGGATGTTCCCCAGTATATGAAATAAAAAAACACAAGAATATGTACTAAAATAGAAATTATTATTCAGGGACTTAAAAGTCAAAAGATTGTGAGAATGCCCCATATATATATATATATATATATATATATACATACAATAAAGATGAAATCACAAATACATGAACAAATAGCAAAATTCTCATAAATGAACAAAATATAAATATATTAAACCAGCATGCAAAATAAAAAACTATGAATAACCCACAGAATCATCAGAGGTGCTTCTTGATTAATTCATAGTGAAGATGCGTTATTTCATCCATTTTTGTCAGCATTAAGCCTAAAAAGACAAAATTTAGCAACGTAAAGTATAATAATAACCAACAAAAAACAAATTATATTCATGTGAAATGCGACAAAATGCTGCAGTAAAACACATAAATTCAATATAAAACAGTAAAAGATTATATTTAGCCTGAACTAGCCCCCGTTACAGTACAAGAAGAATATAACTGTTCATAAAAAATAAAAATTTCAATAAAAACTAGGAAAAAACAGGCTGCGGCCTCCTCGGCAGTGCGTTATATTTCAAAAGCAGCCGAGCATTCAAAAATTTTATATAAAATATGTATTAGTGGCAGTGGGAAAGAATTGCTCACCTGGAACATAGGGATCATCTATGTTCCAGGTGAGCAATTCATTTAATACTGTGGCGTAGGGTCCGGTGGAGAAACATGTGATATATAGCCATCGAATGTTTAACATTTGATTTTGCTACTCACTGTTCTGGCCGAAACCCACAGCCACTAATACATATTTTATATAATTTTTTGAATACTCGGCTGCTTTTGAAATGTAACCTACTGCCGAGGAGCCTGTTATTTCCTAGTTTTTATTGAAATTTTAATTTTTAACAAACAGTTATATTTTTCTTGTTCTGTGAGGGATGTGGGGTGCGCTAGTTCAGGCTAAATATAATCTTTTACTGGTTTATATAGATATATATATATGTGTATATATATATATATATATATATATGTATATATATATATATATATATATATATATATATATATATATATATATATATATATATATATATATATATATATATATATATATATATGTATATATATATTTAGCATAAAAAATTTAAACTGTCGCGTCAAAAGCTTATTCTGGAGATTTATAAAACAAAATTTCAAATATCAAATTTATTTAAATTTAGTTGCATTATTCCCGAATACTGGAATAGAGGACGCTATAAATGCAAAAGGAAATTTTGTTGAATCTGTACTTCTTATTTTTAATATAATTACAGCTGTCATAAAGTAAAACATAAAACATCCGTTTAACTTAACTTTGTGTACACTAGGTTAACCCAGTTCCTATTATATAGCGCTATAAATGCAAAAAAAGAAATAATAATAATAATTGGTGAATCTGTATTATTTATTTTTAAAGTCAGTATAGCAGGCATACTATAAAACATAAAAAATCAGTTTTACTTAAATTTGGTTACTCTATTTCCTACCTTGGGGCGTTATTATTGCAAAAGGAAATGTTGTTGAATCTGTATTACATTATTTTACTTTGAGTATGGTTCTCATATGAGAAAACGTAAAAAATATATTTTAAAGTTTTAGTTGCAATTTCGCTAAAAGACTATCAATGTTAAAAAAATAAAAAAGAATAAATAAAAAATAAAAAATAAATAAAAAATCACGTGACAATGGTTAACAAACATAAATTTCACACTAGCAGATGCTTATTCTGAAAATTTATTTAAAAACATAAAAATTCAATTTTATTTTGTTTAGTTATCCTATTTCCTGTCAGGGGACGTTATAAACACAGGGAAAAAAGTGTAGAATCTGTGCCACCTACTTTTTACTTTAATATAGTTATCACACAATTCAATATCCGAAAATTCAAATCAATTTTACGTAAATTTGGTTACACTTTTTCCTCCCAGGAGGCTCTACAAACGCAAAAAAAGTTGAGTTTAAATTATCTTAATTTTAACTTGAAGTATGGTGAAATATCATATGGTGCCCATATGAGAAAAAATAAAAAAATTCATTTTAAGATTTTAGCTACCCACCAGAAGCGTAAAATAAGTAATGATAACAACTTTATCAATATATATATCTGTCAATGGTAGAGGCTTTTTCTGAAGATTCGAGCGAAATTCATTCATGGGAAGTGAGCTTAAATTGCGTTCGAAAAATTAGTCGACGACACAGTTAAACGCACATAGAACACATGAAGCATTCTAAGTTAAATGCTTTATGTGCCTCAGTGAAATGAGTCATAGAAAATAGTTCTTCCAACTTTAATTGACGATAAAGGATAATGCTCTTGTAATATTTTTTTTCCTATTAAAAGTACTATAAATGTTACATACCATATTTTCAATGGGTAACATGCGAAGTAAGATTTAATAACATATACAAATTTTGTAGAATTTCATATAAGATAATCTCAGTAAACTGAATTTCAAGTAATTGCCTTCCATGTACAGTAGTGTGATCAAATTCTTTTGTGTGGCACTGTACAATACTTACAAATATTATACATTCCTATTCAAGAGAAAACATACTGTAGGTAAAGTTACATTACCATATTGTACAAACCTCGCGTTTAACAGTTTGTTTCATAAAATTGTTACATGCCTTCGTATTTTTTTGTGCGACCGTGTTCAATAACCAAATATGCTACATACACTCTTTAAAAAAAATAAACTGCTGTAGGTGACTGTAACAACCTACTAATATTATATTATCGTCAGAGTTATATAAAGGGCAGTCAAATGTAAGTCTAACACACACACAAAAAGTTAGTATGGAAATAAATTTTTTATTCAAAAATAACTGGCAGTACTGTTAAGACATTTATTCCACTGAGAGACGAGACGATCCATTCAAGTCTTGTAGAATGAGTTATGTTGCTGACGAATCCGCAACCTGACTCACTCTTGAGCGTCCACGTCCGATTGAAACGGACGTCCACGAATGCCTTTCTTCAAGAGGCAAAAAATGTGAAAATCACCCGGATGCTTTCCCGGATAAGACCATCAATCTGCGCAACCACATCAGAAGTAATGGCTCGTTGGGCCTGTCCTGGCTGGTGTTCGTCTTGCAGTGATGTGCGTCCTTCTTGCAATCTCTTATGCCACACGTGCAAAGTGATATGCAGTGTTCGCCACAGACAGCAGGCATATGACGATGAATTTCACGTGTTCTAGCTCTTTCAAATCCACACCTCCCTGCTCTTCTTTGCTTGTTTCCATTTCTAATGCTGGACGAACACACTTTTCACAACTCTCACCTACAAAGAAATAGAAAACGACTGTGAGTACCTGTGAGCTGTCATTATGCATATCTACCAACCCTCGAGATATGTTACAATAATGTTACCGACTTTGGCGAAGAATGTGTTTTATGGCGGGTGTTCTGTTTTCATTTGACTGCCTCTCATACAAACGCCGCATTTAACATCTATTCATTTGATAAAATCATTTGTTTTATAAAATCGTTTCACAAATTCATTTCATAAGTTCGTTCCAGCAGGATTTTATATATATGTTAGATATGTACTTGTGTGTGTGTGTCCATTTATTTATTCATTTATTCTTTTTTATATATATTATTTCTCCCTATATTTGTCTTTAACTTTTAATTTTGTAATTTTAAGTTACTTAATGATATTTTTTGTGTGTGTTCTATTATTCACTTTTCGATTTGATTTGTTTTTTCTATTGATGAAGGTAATTTTTTGCACACGAGTTTACTTTCCAAAAAGTGAGGATATAAACATTTTAGTTTATATCATTAGAAGTTCTAGAAATACACTTGGAAGATTTAATCTCTAAATAAATATGTAAAAGAAAACAAATCACTTTTTTAGTAGAAAAATCCCTGTTAAAGATTCTGTATCTTATAAAAAGTAATCGCATTAAAAGAATAAATTATTGCAATCAGTCTAAATCTGATTATTACGCTCCTCTATGTGCAGCAGCAAGCACATCTTAAATAGTTTCATCTAAAAGACAGAAATTAATAAAAAACAACTATTATAGAAAAGTAAATATATTTGTTAATAATGCTCATAATATTAAATACTCTGTAACCATTTTAAGTCATCAAACGTTTCCTTAAACATGAAGTTATATTATTTAGAATTTCTGTCTGTTTATGTGTTTCAAAGACATGCATTTAATCTAAAGACAAATTAAATGCTATCTACCTGTCTATCTACCCATCTATCTATCTATCTGTACAGGGCAGTTCTAAAGGTTATATCCAAACGGCACATGTGGATGTGTCAGGTCCTAAGGAGCAAGATTTACATAGGAACTGGGGTTCGGAAACACGATCGGGATGGTGAAACTGCATCGTGACCATGACGCAAAGAAAAGATAACAAACGTTGTAAAAAGGCACTTATTTTACAAAAAGCTTAATCGGAATTCAAAATACAAATGAAAAATGTTACAACTCATAACAAGTGGTAAAAATGTGCCCCATTAGCCGTGATGCATGCTTCACATCGACTACGCATGGAATCGCGAATACGTTCCAATTGGTTAGGTGTCTCCCAGAGAAGTGCCTTCGCTTCAGCAACCATGAGGTCGTTGGCCGATGGAACGGGTATCTCGTACAATAGAGGCTTAAGATATATCCAGCAGTAGAAATCCAGGGGGGGGGGGTTAGGACCGGGAATCGCGGCGACCACGGTACGGGGCCGATTGGAACGTGTTCGCGATTACATGCGGCGCCGGTGTGAAACATGCATCACGGCTAATGGGGCACATTTTGAGCACTTGTTATGAGTGTAACATTTTTCAGTTATATGTTTCGGTTCGATTATGTTTTTTGTAAAATGAAGGTATTTTTACACCATTTGTTATCTTTTCTTTGCGTCATAGTAACGATGCAATTGCACCGTCACGATCGCGTTTCCGACCTCCAGTTCCTATGTAATTCTTGCTCCTCATGGCCTGACACGCCCACACGTGCCGATGAACATGACCTTTAGAACCACCTTGTATATATATATATATACGTGTGTATATGTGTGTGTGTCCGTGGGTGGTGTTTGTGTGTGCTCTATATATAAAATACACATTGCATATTTATGGTAAGAAATTGGAAAAAAAATATGCATTTTTTTCTCATGTCTTTTTAATGTAACAAAAGATTTAAAAATTACAATCCTTTTTCGCAGCTTTTAAAAAATTGGCACACAATCGTGAAACATAGAGTTGCATGAGCTGGTGAAATAAATTAACAGATATAATATCGACTTTCCAGACATAACTAAATATTCAAACTAAATTCTCAGCACTATAATCAATTAAGGATCATGACCTACAGTACCCATGCCTGATTTCGTGACTATGTACTCTAAGGTACGTGCTATACAGCATATGATACGGCTAGGTGGTCAACCTAACGCGGCACCCCCAGTACTTAGTTCCCAAGCAAGCTTGATACTCATTTCATCGACCCCGGAGGGATGAAAGGTTGAGTGAATCTTGCCTAGACCGCAATCCGAAATCGAACTCTGGACCTTTAGCGTGGTGTGACAAAATTAAAAAAATTATTAAAAAAAAATTCTTTCCTTATAACTTTTTTTTTAATTCGTTGATATTTTTAAAACTATCTTTGTATTATTTCAAATTTGAAATAGATAGCTAGTATTAAAATTTTTATACAATCAAAAAATTTATAACAAGCCAGAAGTAATTGTGCATATTTCACAATAATGTCCTAAATAATTTTTCAAAAAGTTTCATTATTTCATTTTCTTTTTAATTTGTAGTTATATGCAAAATTTTAAAATTGCGTTGAAATTTCATTATTTATTATATGTAATTTAATAAGAAAATAGAACAAACATATTGTAACTATAGACTTTTTCTACATGTCTACATAACACGAAATTTTATTAAATATTGTAAATATATATTTCCATATTTCAATTAAATGTACTTTATCTTTTAATTTTAAAAAACTCGTTTATTTAAAAAAATTAAATTACTAGGAAAATTTAGAAAAACAAAATTTCAAAAATTCTAGGAGAAAAATATAATCCGATGAGTTATTTCAGCTGTTTAAACATTGACTCAGTTTAAATGAATAGAATATTATAAAGAAATAGTTTAGTTCTTTGAAACTATGACTTTTTATATTACAATTTATATTTTAGATAGGAATATGGCATAAATATTTTAAAACAACTAAAGAATATTAAAAAGGAAAACAGGGAAACACTAAATAAAAATACTGTTTCTAAACGTCTGCAAAAATAAAACTTATAAATTTATCGCACAATTGAATCTAAGGTGCCTATCATACTTATGTAAATGTTTGAACTTAACGTCAGTAATTTTGTAAGTAGTTTTTGTCAAAGGTACAATTTTGTTTTAATTACTTTTTTTTATGGTATGCATAAAATAGTCAAGTTTGATTGAATTTATATTTTTAATAAAGTCTATAAATAAATTTGGAGAGAAAGCAAATAAAGGTTTTTTTTTTTTTTTTTTTTTTTTTTTTTTTTACTTTATATCAATAAAACCTACAATATTAAACACAATCATAAATGGGATAAATGGAAAAATATCTCAATACTTAGTAATTATACAGATGCGTCTTAATATAATTTTTTCATCCCTCAAAAATGTAAGTATTACATTCCCTTTAACTTATCTATTTGTTCAGAAAAGGCGCTTGTTTTTCCTTACTTGAACTTTAAACTATTGCTCAAAACATAAGACTTTCGAAATTCTAGAATATCTTGTATCTTTTTTCCTAAGCGAATCACTAGGTTTGATGCAGACTACAACTTAATATAAATAGAAAATATGTAATTTTCATGAGTAGAATACTATATATATATATATATATATATATATATGTTGTACTATATATATATAATACTGTACATATATATATATATTGTATAAAAATTTTACTTTCAACATTCAGTTAAATTATTCTAAATTGCCGGCGTATTCATTTTTTCCCTATTCCTTAATACTCTATATTATTTATTTCTAGTGAAATTACTATAAACTTAAAACGCGTATCTTAATAATTATCTTGTTCAAAACCTTAATCTAAATTTTTAATCCCTTCGTTACTTTTTATCAGCTACCATAACTGTAATATTCTGAGCGCAGCTGCTTTTATTTTTCGAATGTTTATAAAAGCCATTTTTAATATTTTTATTTTATTCCCTGAATCAACTTCCCGCCAGCCTGTCTAGCGTCCGCCGTATTGCATCGAAATTCATCCGTAAGCCGATCCGAAACTCGTTGTCTATTACGCCCCGCGCTCGCTCTCCATTGGTTGAGTGAGGGATCGCATTTCATTCCGTGTGTAGGTTCTATTTGGTTCGTCTGAAGTTTATATTTCAATCTGTATTCCTACGCGAATTCTAACAAAGTTACCGAGCATGAAGTCAGATAGATAGATTTTTTGTGGCGTTCGATTGTTTATTTAACCTGTTACCAGGTGTCTTATTGTCACGTAGAATATCTAAATTGTCATTAACATCTTTTTAGCATGGAATAGCAATTCGTGCTCTAACCTGAAGGCTCTATAAATTCTCGCAATGTGGGAATTGTTCACGTTTATATCTGTGGTTGAATAAAACAGTTTCAAGTGAAAAAAAAAAAAAACGTTTCTTTCGTTCTTAATATTAGCGTCATAGGCCAAGAACACATTTTGTTTTTTCAGACTTCTCATTGTAAGGTGGTACACAGTAGGTTAACACATCATCTTCGGCTTTTTATTACATCCTGCTGGATTATTACAAAATCTTAGTCAGACATTGGTGAGATTGCATATATTTCGTACCATTTAGTGAAAACATTTCTGCTGAAAGCATCAATATGGCGAGATATTAGCTGCTGTGGACAGGCACAACACCAGTCAGTTGACCAATTTAATCAATTCAATCTATTTGTTTGAACTGATGAGATTGCTAAGTTCAATCGAAACACCGGCGATTTATGATGCAATCAAATGCATTGACTGCATCATGAATCACTGGTGTTTCGATTGAACTTAGCAATCTCACCAGTACACACATACAAACGTGAACAATTCCCACATTGCAAGAATTTATCAGATCCTTCAGGTTAGAGCATGAATTATTATTCTATGCTAAAAATATGTTAATGACATTTTAGATATTCTACGTGACAATAAGACACCTGTTAACAGATTAAATAAATAATCAAACACCACAAAAAATCTATCTGTCTGACTTCATGCTCGGTAGTTTTGTTAGAATTTGCGTAGGAATACAGATTGAAATATAAACTTCAGAAGAACCAAACAGATTCAGAAACTAGACGCAGAATGAAGTGCGAATAGCGAGAGCGGGGTGTAATAGACATCGAGTTGCGGATCGGTTTACGGAGGAATTCCGATGTAATACGGCTGACGCTAGACAGGTTGGCGGAAAGTTAATTCATGGAATAAAATAAAAATAGTAAAAATGGCTTTTATAAACATTCGAAAATTAAAAGTAGCTGCGCTCAGAATATTACAGTTTTGGTAGCTGATAAAAATTAATGAAGGGATTAAAAGTTCAGATTAAAGTTTTAAATAAGATCATTATTAAGATACGCGTTTTAATTTTATAGGAATTTAACTGAAATAAATAATAGAGAGTATTAAGGAAAAGTGAAAAAACGAGTACGCCGGCAATTTAGAATAATGTAAATGAATGTTGCAAGTAAAATGTTTATATAACTTATATATATGCATTATATATATTATATTCAAATTCACAAAAGCATTGATTTATGCATTATAACCCTGTGGCCGAAATCCACTGCCACTATTGCACTTATCTAATATATTTGATTTTTATTCTGAAACTTGGCTGCGATTTTACAATATACCTACTGCCGATCACACTCAGAAATGAATACTCAGAATTCACGAAATTTTCTTTGTTTTTGACGAAACAGTTTCCTGGGAAATGCTCCGAGCAAATATTTCGTCAAATTGATGAAATTACTTTCTTCACTTGCTTGACGATATAAATTTCGTGAAATTTTTCGTCAAAAGAGGGCTGGTGGTGCCATCTATCGAACAGTATCGAAAGCTCCTGTATTTATAAAGAAAGAAAAATTCACTTCTCGTTTTCCTTGGGGGGTGATTCGAACCCGTGGCGTTTGGCGTGGAATGCCGTTGCTCTTCTGACCTCGCTACTGGGACTTGTGTAGATGTGCGTTTAGATTGATGTAATGAATTCTGCTGCATATTTATATTTTTATATGGTAGATTGTAATTTTATCGGTGCTGCTATAATTTCTGAAAGTTTTAAGTAAGGCTGATTTATTGTTATGGTTTTCTCATGGTCCGTGAATAATTATAATATGGCTTGATTAAATAATTTATTAGTGAAATTTTTTTTGTTTAATGAATAGTTAGAATATGGTCTGGTTAATTTGTTGCTCACAAATAACGAATTGCGAAGTGATTGCGTGAGTTTTTATCATTTTGAGTAGGTGGATAAGATTTTAACACTTTACTGTTTATAAAGGGGAGATGGATCAGTTATATTTATTTTTAATTTGGTTGAAAACAGAATATACTTCTTAAATAAATTTAAAAAAAGATATCCTGGAAGTTTGAAATTTTATTGACCAAATTTTCTTTATGAATGGTTTTGAAGAACACAGCAAATTTATTCTTTTCAAATTAAAACATACCGAACAACAACATATAAATAAATAAATAAATAAAAATAATAATTCCTAAAAATTTTAACAGCTAAAAAAATAACTAATGAAGAAATAATAACTACCTATATTTCAGTATTTTCTGAAAACCACTAAAAAGTGCTGTTTTAAAACAAATTATTACAGGACTAGCATAAACAAGCAAATATCTTCTTGCTAAAATCGCAGGATTTGAGAAGGTACAGTAACTGTTTCCTTAAAATGCATTGAGTTTGACCGTGATTGAGGCAAAACTTTCGTCAATTATTTGAGAGTTTATGCTTCGTTAAAAGTAACGTGATTTTGATAGGAAATGATCGTCAAAAACGACGAAATATAGCTCAGTGATTGCTAAATCGTCAAAAGTGAGAGTTTTATTTCTGAGAGTGAGGAGGTTACAGCTTTTAGGCGTTTAAGTACAAAAAGCTACCTATTGCAGCCGTTCGGAGGAAAGCGATTTCAAAAAATTTTGGTATATTTTCATTGATCATGACCCCCAGACCCCGAAACCACCCTCCGTTCAAAAGTTGATATATATATATATATATATATATATATATATATATATATATATATATACATCTATCTCTCTCTCTATATATATATATCTGACCTTTGTCATACTGTAACTCTCGAATTTATGAACCGATTTGGATGTAATTCGGTATGTACATAGTACATACCAATGTCTCGACCGAGTTCGTTGGCCAGCTTCATCCGCCATTTTGTTCCAAAATGGCGGCCATTTAAAATTTTAAAAAAAAATTAAAATTTGAAATGCGGTACCAAAAAATTGAAAATGGAAAAATATTTTTTTCTTATGTATTTGACCTTTATACAAAAGTTCCGGAGCAGTTTTTGTTTCGTCTATATCTTAAAAAATGGCTGAGTTATAGCATTTTGAATTTCTAGCGTGGCTGACATTTTGAAACGTCCTGAATTTTGTCACGCGATAAAAGGCGTATTTATGAACCGATTTGGATGTAACTTCGTTTGTACATAGTACATACCAATATCTCGATCGAGTTCGTTCGCTAGCTTCATCCGCCATCTTGTTTAAAAATGGCAGCCATTTAAATTTTTAAGAAAACTTTTAATTTGAAATGTGGTACCAAAAAGTTGAAAATTGAAAAAATATTTTTTTCTTATGTATTTGATCTTTATACAAAGATTCGGGAGCAGGTTTTGTTTCGTCTATATCTTAAAAAATGGCTGAGTTATAGCACTTTGAATTTCTAGCATGGCTGACATTTTGAAACGTCCTGATATTTGTCACGTGATAACAGGCGTATTTATGAACCGATTTGGATGTACCTTGGTGTGTACATAGTACATACAAATATCTCGATCGAGTTCGTTGGCCAGGTTCATCCGCCATCATGTTTCAAAATGGCGGCCATTTAAAAAAAAATTTTTAATTTAAAATTTAAAATGAGATACCAAAAATTTGGAAAATGAAAAAGATTTTTTTTGTATGTGTTTGACCTTAATACAAAGATTCCGGAACAGTTTTTGTTTCGTCTATATCTAAAAAAATGGCTGAGTTATAGCATTTTGAATTTCTATTGTGGCTGACATTTTAAAACGACCTGATTTTTGTCACGCGATAACAAGCGTATTTATGAACCGATTTGGATATTACTTGGGGTGTACATAGTACATACCAATGTCTCGACCGAGTTCGTTGGCCAACTTCATTCGCCATCTTGTTTCAAAAGGGTTGCCATTTAAAAAAAATTAAATTTAAAATTTAAAATGAGGTATTAAAAAATTGGAAAATGAAAAAGATTTTTTTATGTGTTTGGCCTTGATACAAAGATTCCGGAGCAGATTTTGTTTCGTCTATATCTAAAAAAATGGCTGAGTTATAGCACTTTGAATTTCTATTGTGGCTGACATTTTAAAACGACCTGATTTTTGTCACGCGATAACAAGCGTATTTATGAACCGATATGGATATTACTTGGGGTGTACATAGTACATACCAATGTCCCGACCGAGTTCGTTGGCCAACTTCATTCGCCATCTTGTTTCAAAAGGGTTGCCATTTAAAAAAATTAAATTTAAGATTTAAAATGAGGTATTAAAAAATTGGAAAATGAAAAAGATTTTTTTATGTGTTTGGCCTTGATACAAAGATTCCGGAGCAGATTTTGTTTCTGAAAATTTGTTCTTTTGTTTATATCTTAAAAAATGGTCGAATTATAGCACTTTGAATTTCTAGTATGGCTAACATTTTGAAACGATCTGGTATTCGCCTATTTCCATGTAAGAAGGCATGTGGATAGTATACATCAACATCTCAGACAAATATAAGTTACTTTAAATCAAAGCAGCTTGGGTAAAGCTGACTAATTTCGCGAAATTCTCATTCATAATGATTTAGTATTGATAAAAATTAGTATTGAATCTCCTATATTCGGTTTCCACTAAATTGAGCTTCGTGTGTTTGAATAATATAAGTTGGCTTTTTTAAAATAAGGAATTTGAAAGCTACCTCTTCCTCCCGGCACTGGCCGGAAGGACTTTTTTGGTTTTCTTTTCTTATTCCAGATGAATTTGTTAATGTTTTTCATTGGTATTTTGCTGGTTTATATTTTGTTTAATTATGGTGTAGAAATCTCGGTCTGCCAAATACTTAGAAAATATTAAGTACTATATACTATATATACATATATATATATCCTTATGTATGTATACATATATAAGGACATGAGTTACAAAACTTGCCTTATCCAAAATTTAAAAAACCGTGTTTTTTCTATCAGTCTATTTTATTGGTAAGCCGTCACCGCAAAAACACTACAATCTGCAAAATAAAAACTAGTTTTATCCCGTATTTCTGGCATTGTAAAATTTTTGGTTTACAATTAAAACCAATTGACGCAGTTAGATTTTAGCGATTTCCGAAAATTAGTTATTCTAGATAAGACAAGTTTTGAAACTCATGTCTTCATATCTATCTATCTATCTATCTATCTATCTAGATATATGTATATATTTACTTCCTGATGAGGCCATTCTTCTTAATGTAAAACTTTCAATGAAACCCAGCAACACAAACACGCAATATTCATTTAATTATCAATTTTTTCAGTAGTATACTAAATATTATTAATCTACAGAATATAATAAACAATGATAACAGCTTTTTTCTTATTAAAAACTTGAATATACATGAAACTTATAAATACAATGTTACATGAGGATGATGCATTTGTATTCATTATTTGTATTAATTCGACGTATTACGTACAATAATTTTGCAAAACATTTATCATTTAATGCTAATTTACATTATTTTCACAATGATCCAGTGTATATTAAGTTCGTAATTCTACTCATGCTCACACAATGTTAATGGTGATTTACATATTGTAGAAAATGACATACTACGATTGTACATGCATCATAGAATCAAGTTTTGCATTTCATCGAAATGTAGCGCTAGCAGAATGTTAAAACAATTCCATTTAGACTTAGATCTATTTATTTGCAAAATTTCATTTGACTATAACAAACCGATTAAATAATTTATGATATGGAAATATGTTGTTTTAAATAAATTAAATTTAGAACTTTATAAATATCTCTAAAATAATAATGCCTGTTACGTAAAAAACCTAAAAAATTATATTCGAAATTCGTAAAATAATTTCTCCATTACTAAGGTTTAGAAATCACCAAATAATTATGCTATTACTTGTAAGTATTACTATAAACAACTAATGCAATTGACAATAGTATTATTGTTTTTTAAACTTCTCTTACTATGGTAATAAAACATAGGCATCCATCAATTTTATAAACTGTTAAATATGAAGTTTAACAGCTTTACTTAGCTTTACATTATTGTTATACTAAAATTTCATAAAAATCTGATAAATTTCGTAGTGCTACCATTGGTTGTAGCATTTACAACAAAAAAGCAGATAATATATTTTCGAACACACTGACTAAATTGTTTGAATTTCTGTACAAAATGACAAAAAATATTTCATTGGAAACAGATGGCAACTATAGCAAATAATTGAAGAACTCAGATGATAAAGGTGATAAGTAACACAATCATCATTTTGAGAAAATGAGCTGCAAATTTCCAAATCTTTTAGTTACGTTTATTGTTAAATGCTTCATTTCTCTTTAAATCTCTATGACTATTGGGTTTTTTTCAAATAATAGTTTAACAGATGGTAGAGGATCATTGGTTATCTTCAATCATATGACTAACACTTTTTTTTTTGTCACATACCAGTTTTATCATCTGAACTCTTCAATTAAAAAACATTACAAACATACATAACATTAAAACTTTTGATTTTAATGATTTTTAATCAATATTGAAATTAGAGATTTGTTTACAATAATTAACCTGCTATTTCAAAGTATACATGAATCTTCTAGAATTAAAGCAAAGTATTCCATTTTTTTTTATTTCTAAACTTTAATTAGACTCATACAACAACATAATTATATCATATTTACAGATACTATGTATAAAAAGTTTAAGGTACAGTAGGCTCTCTCTAAGGCGGAATCGATCGGGACCAAGAAAATAGTCCGCAGTAGACAATATTCCGCCTTAGACAAATTTCACTCTATGTCTATGGATTCGCAGGGACATGAAAATCTTTCCGCGTTAGACAAATTTCCGTCTTACTCAAAGTCCGCCTTATGGAGAGTTTACTGTAGGTACATAGAGTACACAGGTGTGTAAATAAATAAAATATTCCGTTATTGTTTGATTTTTGAGACGTTATCTTTCTTTTTACGTCGTTAAAGAGCTACCTGGTGGCGAAATTTCAAACTCTTTTTTTCTTTTACGAAATTCTCGACCGCGTGATCTACATAGCATATATTTGAAGTTTCATTCGGAGTAGAACCGGAGCTTTGAGCCGCTAAATACCGTCAGTTTAATTTTAACCACCCTATACATAAATATATAACACATCAGATAAATTTTTATGGTGTATTTTCTATTTTATTTCTTAATATTTATGTCAGTTAGTAGCCATTAATAGCTGATATAATAGGGTCATTACAAAAAAAAAAAAAAAAAAAAAAAAAAAAAAACGTACACTTTGATCATATTTTAATTTCGAAAGTTTCTCCGAAAAATTCTATATTACTTTCTGTGGTAGTCCTTACATTTACCTATAATACTAATATAGTGGTTAAGATCATACATTTAAATTTCCATTTTAAATCATATTTTAAAAAATAAAGATCCACAGACGTGATTGTAAAGTCTAAGATGTGATTTAAATCACTCTTTTGTTCATTGTTGAAATTTATGTTAACTGCAGTTGCTAGCTTAGAATCCAAAGAACTACTTAATGATGTAATAAAAATGTACTACTCAAAATACATGAACACTAAAATAAATGATATGAAGAAAACTTACTATAAAATAAACTAAAATGAATTAGAGACAAAAGAATTTCGATCACAGCTAAATAAAATGGAATGAACTCAGATCTGACTTAGTGCAATAATAACTAAATTATGCATTTAAAACAAATTTTATAATTCGAAAAAATAAAGTGATGAATTTTGTCGTCGGATCTTAAAAAATAAATATCAACTCATTTTTTGAAGATTTCACTTCCACTTTAACAATTCCTTTTATAACTCTCAACGTTCCCTTAACGTTTACTTCTTTTTTTCTTAATCCACTGCTAATATCTTTCAATTTCATTCCATTTTAATGATTTTTGTGAACATTTACATCATTTTGGTTCTAAACATATTTCTTTTGCATTTCTGCCGTCAGAACAAGTAATAGAAATAAATAACTTTTTTGGTAAGTTTGCATCAATTATCGCTGCTACTGGATAGCCTTTTGTCACAAAAAGTTGAACGTTTGCATGCACTGAACACAAATACAGGGTGTCCAGCGAATAAGACCCTGATTTAAAAATTAAATATCTCAAAAACAAAAATCAATAGAATTATGCGATAAACGGTTTGTTTATTAGCTAAGCTGTTAAAAAGTTATATAGAAGTTTCAAAATTTAGTTGCAAAAACCATTAACAGATGACGCTGTAATTGCAATGCCTATAAATTGTGCTTCGAAGTCCAGAGCACTAGTAATTATTAAGATGCTACTTGGCCCAGAATGATATAAATTTAAAAGCAACGTTAAAAACGCCAGAATAAGCGAACATTCAGCAGACTAGTTTCGGTAGCGTTTAGCGTACCGTCCTCAGTGCAAAGAATAACGGAAACTTGCTCATTTATATAGAGGAGAAGCGTATTCAACTGAGAAGTTCATTAACCAATGGGGAAACAGAAAAATGCGGGTACCAGCCAATGGGAGAATAGTATAGGTAATGCCACCAGAAATCTGAAAAAAGTGGTAGTAATTAAGCAAAAGAGGATTTTATGAAATATTTCCAGCAATCTGATAAAGGCTATTAATCTGACAATTTTCTATTCCCCTTTATCAGTTTGCTGGAAATATTTCATAAAATTCTCTTTTGCTTAATTACTACCATTTTTTTTCACATTTCTGGTGGCATTACCTATACTATTCTCCCATTGGCTGGTACCCACATTTTTCTGTTTTCCCACTGGTTAATAAACTTCTCAGTTGAATCCGCTTCTCCTCTATATAAATGAGCAAGTTTCCATTATTCTTTGCACTGAGGACGGTACGCTAAACGCTACCCAAACTAGTCTGCTGAATGTTCGCTTATTATGGCGTTTTTAACGTTGCTTTTAAATTTATACCAGAACACTAGTGTCTCATTCCGAGATGGCTCCCCATGGAAGGTCGAAAAGTGGGCAGTCCGCTTCTTAGTTGGGGTGATGTGCAGAAGCGGAGCCATGTGTTGACAGAATTGAAATTTTGTTATAAGTTATTTTGGTCTAGATACCAGTATCTCTGTGGTATGTCTTTTATCTCCTAATTGGTAGATCGTGGAATCGAATCCAAGCAGAGGAGGATTTGAAAAAAAATGGAAATCTTTACTTTTTAATATTTATTTAAATTTTGAAAAAAAGTTTGAATAAAAAAAATAAAGTTTCTAGTTTTAAAATTTAATTAAGCTAAAAGAAATCGTTTTTTTTTTTATCATTGAGCATTTATAATAACAATTCATAAATAGTTTTTTTTTAATTGTAGAAAATAGTTTGAATGAAAAAATACAAAGTTTTTATTTTTGAAAACTTAATTAAGTTAAAAAAAATCATTTTAATTTTAAAAACTCATTTTCATTTTTTTTTATCATTGAGCACAGAAATATGGTGCAGCTTCTAGTGATATGATCCGAAGTTTTGGAAAGGAGGGCACCCTCCAAAATACTTTTCCTTCGACGTTGATGATATGACTTTTCATCAAATCCTTTTAAAAATGAAATAATTTGATGCATAATTTCTGTCCCTAAAGCTTTGTTTACAAAGAAAGGAAATATATGTGCTGCGCTAAAACCAAGATATTATGCCGTGATTTAAAAATATAAATGAAACGTGCAAATTACTTTTTTATTTATAATAATTCAGGTATAAACAATAATACCAAAATATTATGCCGTGATTTAAAAATAAAAAAATCAATAAAAAATACAAAATTATTTTTCTAAATATATGCATTTTGATTTAAATAATTATGCGGCATTAAAAATTGAATTTAATAAAATATTTTGATAAGTTCTTATATAATGATTTCTAAACTTTTTATTGAAAATTCTATTAATTGAAATTCTCTAAAATTAAAGCTGGTGCAATAATTCTGTGACCAGATGTCTCCACTTCTGCACATCACCCCAACGAAAAAGTGGACTTTCCCAATTTTCGTTCTTCTATAGGGCACCATCTAGGAATGGGACGCTAGTGGTCTGAACTTCAAAGCACAATTTATAGGCATTGTTATTACAGAGCCATTTATTAACGGTTTTTACAACTAAATTTTGAAACTTCTGTATAACATTTTTACAGCTTAGCTAATAAGCAAACCGTTTACAGCATAATTCTTTGTTTTTGAGATATTTAATTTTGAAATCAGGGTCTTATTCGCTGGACACCCTGTATGTATTCCTCTCTTTACAGTTAGGTTGTACCACTCAAAAAGTTCTTAAATGGCAAAATTTTGAATAACTCATCATTTGGAATTGTAGATCAATTGAAAATCTGCGTTAAATTTCTTATGAAGGTTTAACATTGAGTCATGCAAAGCACTTTTCTGTCTTTTTACTTTATCCTTTGTAACTGTTTCTTTTTTTTTCTTGCACGCATTCGTGTATTTACGTCTTGATCAAGGAATCTAAAACCAGCATTTTTTTCTGTCAATAGTTTTTCTTTTTCTGTGTTGTATTTTTACATTTACAAGCACTCTCCAAGATATTATAGATGCAATCAACTGTTGGTAACTGTATTTTCATCTGTATTAAAATTTTAATCATTATATAGCAATAAAGTTCCTGTATAACAATTAAAATTGGATTTTGACTGTCTTTATTAGCAGAATTAGAGTATACATAAATGCCACCCAAGGAATTTAAATCCATAGAGAATTTAATGGGGGGGGGGGGGATTTTAAGTTAGCAAGTCTGTATTAGAACTGCTTATTAACTTTATCAATAGAGTTTATCTTTTGCATGTTAAAATTAAAATTTTATGCAAAATAATATAAATTATGACCACATTCTGCCTATAGTAATGTATGTGGACATAGTACTCATATCTGTATACTGTACATGCCATGTCCTCAGACATGACAATTTTAAGCATTTTTTCTTTTGAAAAACTAATTTTGAACCATACTTTATAAAACTGATGCAGTATATTCGATATCAGGTTTCTCGCTGCCGCTCGCCATTGCGATAAATCGCAAACAAATGCTTCATTTGGCGGGTAAACGAACAATCAGACTCGCCAAATCGCGAGTGCTCAATTTATGCTCCTTTTTTGTGCGTGTATGTGTGTGTTTCCCAATACAGTCGAGATTCTCATCCAAGTTGCTGAACAATTGATGTCGCTTTAAATGTTCAATCATACCATGCCCTTTACATCGCTCTATTTATAGAGGTGCTGACTCAGCACCAATTCAGTTTAGCAACAGCCAAAGACACAGAAAGGCATATGCAATAGGTATTTCTATGTTCTCAGATGATCACTAGCTATGCGCCAGCGTCGAATAAAAACAAAATTACTCGCATCAAATGCCAAATAAAGAAAAGTTTGCTGGAATACAGTGTTGAAATTAGTCACTTACCATACTATTTGTTAGTTGTATGCAAAGTACCATTGGTTGGTCATTTTTTTTTTATGGGATAGAGTCGAAATATCATAGCAATTTTTAGTGCATATTTTCACAATGGTAAGTCAAAGATAGCTGTTTTGAATCTTATTTAGATATAAAAAAATATTATAAAAGAATACCTGAAACATTTACACATTTAGAAAACATTTAGAATGCACTTATTTTTAATAGATTCTATATCAAATAGTCGAATTTCTATTTTGTAAGCAATTAAAAAAAGATAGATTATTTTAGAAGATATTGAAGAAAAGGTATACAATAACGGGTTAAAGATATATTTTTCAGTATTTCTCGCCACATCTATGTTGCTAACAGATTTTTCATTTGGCTACTATTTTTTATTTCTTATTCGTATATCGCTAATTTTGGTCAAAAGCCAGCGAGTGCCCTGTTCTATATAATGCAAATTTACAGATATTCCCAAGTATTGATGGCAGCATACATTGTTTTAACCTTTTTTAGAAACTACATGTGTGATACTATGATTTGTACAATCTACAATTATTCCAAAACCAGGAAGACAAACAGCCACATAAACTTAAAACGAACCTTTACTTTTAATTTCTTTGTACAAAATGTCCGTAAAAGAGTTTATATTCGCATTCAAATTGTATTGTGCTGCCATTTGCCCAGTATTTATGGTAAATTTTATTCTGTCCACAGACAGGACACAAAAGTTAGTGACAATAATAAATTAAGGAAAGAAAATAAATATTTTGCTAAAAGAAAGAAAAATATATTATTGAATAGCGGAAAATATATCTCTTAAGCACATTAATAAAAACATTAACTGGATAGTTAACTTTTAAAAAAATATTTTTACAGATATACTTGTAAAACGAGAATGGTGATAGTCCACAGATATGAGATATCACAGTATGTGGACATACCTTTTTTTTTTTTTTTTTTTTTTTTTTTTTTTTTTTTTTTTTCTTGACATGGAAATATATCTAAAAGGTTTGTTTTTTACTCCTTTCATTTGAATTTTGCGTTAAAATTGTACTGTATGAACACAATTTGGCAGTGAATGCATATCGTACGTTTTTTCTAATAATGACCCAATACTGTTATTTGGCCATTGGACACCGTTGAGAGTGGACACCCTGTATATCATGCATTTGATACACTTTTTTATCCTCTATATAAGCCTTTATATTAACAATATAGTTTTAAATAATTACTTTTAAAATACATAGTGTCATTTTTAACTGAAAAAGGCGATTTTTTTAGTAATTTTCCCTATTTATATTATTTCAAGCATATTTTTTTCATTTCCCATTGCTGCATTTCTCACATTTACTTTTGATAATGCATTCTATTGAAACACACATTTAAATTCTCGTAATTTTGACGATTACATTGATAAATATTTTATCCTTATTAAAATCCGGTTATTTTTTTGCAGCGCATTTAGCACTATTCTAAGCAAGTTATTTTCTAACGCGTTCTAATACTAGGTCAATTTTTCTCGGGTCGATTCTATTTTACGATTTAAATAGAAAGATAACCCGTCAAAAATGACGGAAAATGAGATATAAAGATATATACAACACAATGTGCAAGGATATCAGTAGTTTTTCTCGCTTGTTCCGCAGTGATAGAAAGAAAATAACACATTTTAAAATGTGGAAATATGTTGCGAGAAAATATGTTGCCAAATTTCCTTCTTTACCAACGATGTTTTCTATATTTCGCCAAGGTTTCTCTGTATCGCCAAGGCAGTTTTTCCTATTTCGCCAAGACCCCTATACTGGAAAAGTATCGAGAATTTAATTTCTGTATCCGGCTATGTAAAGCACATTAAAATCGGGCAGTTAGAACTCAGAGAGTACAACCTCGTCTAGTGGCGGTTATTTTATTTGTAGCATCGGGATGAAGATGTAAAGACGTATATTTTCGTATATTACATCTTAAATTCTGACTCATAGATTTTGATTAAAAAAAACCCTTAAATGCGCGATATTTAAATTAAATTATGATGAGCTTCATTATGATCGGTTAATAGGTTTCAATGGGAATTTTGCCAAATTAGTCAGAAATCGTTAAGTTGGCTTCATATATAGCAACTTATTTTTATAGACAAATTTGGCTGTATTCGCCAAGTTGGTCAGAATTTGGCGCTATTGTGGCAATCCTATCATTAGTACACCTTTTCAACAATTACTCATTGTTGCAGCTGATAACGATTTCTCCATAGGAAGCCTAACATGTCCGCAATCAATGAAGCGGTCCAACCGGAATTGTGAGGGACACACAGAGACTTGGATTTTATATAAATAGATAGTCATTTTATTTACAAAACGTTTTATTATATATATATATATATATATATATATATATATATATAACACATCGGATTAAATTTCTCAGTTTATTTTCTATTTTATTTCTTAATATTTATGTAAGTTAACAGTCATTAATACTATACTATTATATATGTATGTAATATAATACTGATTTTAACATTATTTTAGCATTTTGAAACGTAAACGAAATTTAGAAGAAGCAACCATTAAACTAACTGTACAATAATCACTTAAACATTTTTTCTAATACGCAATTTCTGTTATTTAATATTCTCATTAAATTATTATTTTTTAACTTATTATAAAATGATCAAATTTAATTAAAATAATACATCATTTCTTGCGTACAACACTAATAAATAAAGAGAGATACGTTTCAAAGGAAGCATATTTAACATGCAAATTTCTAAATTCATCGGAATGTAGATTGTTCAACTGGAATAATAATATTATATCATTCCTTGCGTGCTAGGGATGTAATTGAAAAGTTATAAATTTTAAATATAAGGTACTTTACATAATTTCTTCTTCATATCATTTAACTTCATATGTCGCTTTCATTTTTCTATAATATTTTTTTAAATAATCAAATTTCATGCATTTCTATTCAATTTATTGCACCATTAATAGCAAAAACATAACCAGCTTGAAGAAAAGCATAAAACTATTACAAAGATTAAGCATATATTTTTTTTTAATTCGAAAAGTAGAATTCAGCGAAGAGTTTTAACTATATTAAAGCATTCAGTTTTAACATAAAGACAAGAACGTAAAATCATGCGTTAATCGTAGATTATGACACACTTTCCAACACATTCAGAATTCTATAATAAATTATCACAGTTTAATAAGCTGGATAAAGATGTCTAAATAAAAAAATTGTTAAACGCATAACACATTTAAAAACACAAAATAAGTCAAAAAGTAAAAAAAAAAAACTGAATTTTTTGCGTATCCCTGTATATAAACTAGACTTATCATACAATACATAGCATATCATACAATACAAAATTTAGTTCAGTTAGAAAACGCATAGTACAGTTGAAATTCCCCTTCAGCCGTTTCCATCATTAAACGGAAATGTATTTCACATGTTATGTGCAGCCCTGTATGTGATGCGCAGAATTTATACACACTAAGAAATATATATATTTTTTTCAATATAATTTAAAAACACGTTTCAGAAAAGAAAACACACTGCCAGCAATTATTGTTCATAGAGAGTAACTGAACCCGAATTATTTTGTGTGTCCCTGTATATGAATGATGAATGCTTGCACATCATATTTTAGAGAAAATATCTTGCGGTGAAACTCAGAGATATATATCAATTACAATTATGTTTGAAATAGTGTGACATGAATAAAATACATCGCAATAGATTTTTCTCCGTAAACCGTAATGTAATGGAATTCTTTTGAATGTCCCTGTAAACAAACTATGAATGGTATCAACACCATATCGTATAGTAGGCATCTTGTAGTATACTTCAGAGATATATATAAATTTCAATGAGTTTGAAATTGTGAAACATTATTAAAAATCACCGCAAACGATTTTTCCTCATAGGATATAATGTAATGGAATTATTTTGAATGTCCCTGTAAAGGAACTGTAACTGCTACAAGCTTCATTTTCAATTCCGAACATGCCATAGTGAGTATCAATAACATATATCAATTTCATGGCGATCCAACTATATGGACAGAGCGACGGCAGACCGCAGACAGACAAACCGAAGTCATAAACACTTTTCAACTGTGTTGGAAAGTGTTAATAAAGAAAGAATAAATTATTACACTTGAAATATTCTTGAAATTAAAAAAAAATCTGTTTCACAGTTTTTATCTTAACTACTTTTTAAATTACATTTTTAGAACATCGAGATCGACTAAATAGTTTACTAAGATTTAAAAAGTTTGGGGAAAATGGGTAAAAAAGAAAATCCAAAAATTCTAAGAAAATTCCGAACTTCTTCTATTAGTCCGGTGAATTAATACATCGATTACCGAAATGACCTTTTAATGCAAAAACGAAACTCCTGAAATTTCTTGCTAATTTTAAGAAAAGTTTATTCTACTTAAATATAGCATTGAAAATAATGTTGAAAATCGCTTGCAAATCAATTTTTCTAACAACATTTTTCGAATAATTCAAAGATCTTGAATGTTATTTTTTTTCCGAATTTCCTTTAATCCTTTTATGGGTTTTAGGTGCATTCGTAAATACATAAATACTCAGCACTTATAGTGGTCGTTTGGTCCGTCCGCCTGTCTGCCTGTCCACATATAACAGCGCAAAAAATACTCAACCGAATGGTTTGAAATTTAATATACATAATCGTTGCAGAATTTTATCGAGTCATTTCAAATTTTATGAAAATCGAATCAAAACTTAAAAAAATATTAATAAAAGTTTTCTTCATTCTATTAAATGCTATCATACGCAATTAAGTCAATGATATCCAATGACAGGTAATGATTCTAGGTTGCCATGGTGATTACGACCTATTTAAGATGGAGTCCTATTACTTCCGTATTACTGAATTTAATATATATAATCGTAATAAATTTTGTATTCATGCATTTTTGCATAAAAGTGCAACAGCTATTGCTCCAAAATCTGAATATTTATTAAACTACTTATAGTACGAATGCACCTCATTTACCGTGTTTGACGAATAATTTCAGACTTGTTTAATGCATAGAGTAAAGTAGCAAATTATCGCGCATTCTGTGGGAGAATGTCAGAATTGCAATAAAAATACTGCAATGCAATATTTTTCTAGAATATCTCACAAAACATATAATGTCCCTTACATTCCGCATTCCCGCTTAAAAAGTAAAATGAAAGCTATCTTATATCATGCATTTTTCACATATATTTTGTATAAAGCATAACTTAGTGTTTCAGACGTTCCAAAAATCATCTTTGTTCACTGCAACACTGGGTTAAATCCGATCACTTATTGTGTGCCCTACTGTTGCTCTAACATACCACGCTGTACTGCCTGTTCGCTTTCACTTGTCTGGAGTCTGGACTTGATCACTCTGTGTCTGTGTTAAATTTGATTGAAAAGTTGATCCAAATATCCTATAAGTGTTTTTTGTCTTTATAAATGATCTTTATAAAAAAAACGATTTTGTCGTTATATAAAAATGCGCAACGTGTGAAGCCATTAACAAGAGGTGAATAAGTTTAATTGGTAAATAAAAATTCTGGGTCGGGTTCAAATTTTATGTTACTCTTGTTCTATCAATCCAAATCATACGAGGTCTTTTTGCAGCCACACTTAAAGTTTCCAATTTGTCAAAATTTCATTTTATTTATTTCTAGACAAATTTTAATGCATTTTTTTCTACAATGTATGTTTCTACAAAGATTACTGATATAAAAGATCTATAATATAAAAGATCTAGATTTAAGATGATTGATTCTATAATATAAAAGATTTTTTAAATCTTGAAATACTGTTGAAAAAAATTTTTAATTTAAAATTTTGTACTTATTTAATTTTTTATGATACTCGTGAATCACTTGTCTGATTTCATTACTTTTTTTGCTATTGTGTGCAAAAAAGGTTCTTATTATTTTGTTTTCGGGATTTATAAAATTCTTATTTACAAAATTTATAATAAATTTAAAAATGAAAAAAAGAACAATTTTAAGAGTGATTTTTACTTCGATGAGTATGTTTTAAAAAATTTCACATGAATTGAAAAATCCTGAAAACAGATTATTAAAAAGAAAACATAAAAGCTCTGTACAAAATTTCATTGATGGATCTCGGAAGAAAGTTTAAATATATCATTTTAAACATGAGAAATAATGAGAAAACCCATTCTGAGATAATTAGACTTAGAGTTTCAGTTAAAGACAGGGCTGAACTATAACTATTAAAACAACAGAAAAAAAGTCCTTCCCGCCAGTGCCGGGAGGAAGAGGTAGCTTTCATAATCCTTATTTTAAAAAAGCCAACTTATATCATGCAAACACACGAAGCTCAATTTAGTGGAAACCGAATATAGGAGATTCAATACTAATTTTTATCAATATAATGAATGAGAATTTCGCGAAATTAGTCAGCTTTATCCAAGCTGCTTTTCTTTAAAGTAACTTATATTTGGCTGCCAAATTCGGCGATTTCTTAAAGTGCCTGTCATTTTAAGACAACATGGTGGATGAGGCTAAGCAGTGAACTTGGACGAGACCTTAGTAATTGCAGTGCACATGCTCACTCACATCGGAATCGGTTAATATATAGGAGTGCTGTCGCATGCAAAAAATCAGATTTTTCAAAATGTCACCCACAATAGAAATTGAAACTGCTATATCTGAGCCATTTTTTAAGGTAAAGACAAACAAAAAATGCTCCTGAATCCTTATATCAAGATCAAATACTTAAGAAAGAAACATTTTTCAATTTCTAATTTTTTTGCACCTCACTTTAAATATATATATATTTTTTTAATTTAATGGCCGCCATTTTGAAACAAGATGGCTGATGAATCTGGCCAGCGAACTTGGTCGAGGTGTTGATGTATACTATCCACATGCCTTCTTACATCGAAATAGGCGAATACGTGTGTTATCGCGTGACAAATACAAGACCGTTTCAAAATGTTAGCCATGCTAGAAATTCAAAGTGCTATAAATCAACCATTTTTTAAGATATCAACAAAAGAAAAAATTTTCAGAAACAAAAACTGCTCCGGAATCTTTGTATCAAGGCCAAACACATAAAAAAAATCTTTTTCATTTTCCAATTTTTTAATACCTCATTTTGAATTTTAAATTTAATTTTTTTTTAATGGCAACCCTTTTGAAACAAGATGGCGAATGAAGCTGGCCAACGAACTCGGTCGAGACATTGGTATGTACTATGTACAGACCAAGTTACATCCAAATATGTTCATAAATACGCCTGTTATCACGTGACAAAAATCAGGTCGTTTTAAAATGTCAGCCACAAGAGAAATTCAAAATGCTATTACTCAGCCATTTTTTTTTTAGATATAGACGAAAGAAAAACTGTTCCGGAATCTTTGTATTAAGGTCAAACACATACAAAAAAAATCTTTTTCATTTTCCAATTTTTTGGTATCTCATTTAAATTTTTTTATTTTTTTATTTTTTTAAATGGCCGCCATTTTGAAACAAGATGGCGGATGAAGCTGGCCAACGAACTCGGTCGAGATATTCGTATGTACTATGTACACACCAAGGTACATCCAAGTCGGTTCATAAATACGCCTGTTATTACGTGAGAAAAATCAGGACGTTTCAAAATGTCAGCCATGCTAGAAATTCAAAATGCTATAACTCAGCCATTTCTTAAGATATAGACGAAACAAAAACTGCTCTCGAATCTTTTTATCAAGGTCAAACACATAAGAAGAAGATATTTTTTTCAATTTTCAATTTTTGGTACCACATTTCAAATTTAAATTTTTCTTAAAAATTTAAATGGCCGCCATTTTTAAACAAGATGGCGGGTGAAGCTGGCCAACGAACCCGGTCGAGACATTGGTATGTACTATGTATAAACGAAGTTACATCCAAATCGGTTCATAAATACGCCTTTTATCGCGTGACAAATTTCAGGACGTTTCAAAATGTCAGCCACGCTAGAAATTCAAAATGCTATAACTCAGCCATTTTTTAAGATATAGACAAATCAAAAACTGCTCCGGAATCTTTGTATAAAGGTCAAATACATAAGAAAAAAATATTTTTCCATGTTTAATTTTTTGGTACCACATTTCAAGTTTTAAATTTTTTTTAAAAATTTTAAATGGCCGCCATTTTGAAACAAAACGGCGGATGAAGCTGGCCAACGAACTCGGTCGAGACATTGGTATGTACTATGTACACACCGAATTACATCGAAATTGGTTCATAATTACGGGAGTTACAGTGTGACATAGGTCAGATATATATATATATATATATATATATATATATATGTGTGTGTGTAAATTTTGAACGGAGGGTGGTTTCGGGGTCTGGGGATCATGATCGATGAAAATATACCAAAATTTTTTGAAATCGCTTTCCTCCGAATGGCTGCAATAGGTAGCTTTTTTGTAAAGAAAGCTACCTAATTATAATGTCAGCTGGTGTAACCATTTTAGAAATACGTGTTTCGCTTTATTTAATTGAATTAGCTTTGTAGTATTTTATTAGCAAAAAAGTGTAAAATGCATATTTTTGGGAATTTTGATACCCAGACATTTTTAAGCCCACAGTGACACACTCATTGAGAATTTTGTAGTACTTTCACTAAATATGAGAGACTCGGAGCAGGTGCTGGAGCTGGAGCTGGAGCCCGGTGCCAGAGCGCTCCGGAGCTGTGGTTTCCCTGGAGCTAGAGCCGGAGCTGGAGCTCTAAATTTTCCCTGCTCCAGGGCTCCTTTACTTTTTAATATTCTTTTAAATTTTTTTTTTCAGTCTTTTAAATTTCGAGGCTTAAAATATTTTAATTACATCATTATTCAGTATTTTAATTATACCATTTTTTAGGGATTTTTTTTTTTATTACCGATGGGAAATTTCTCACAAAAACATGGTAACACTACTTCACTTCTATTTTCTACTTGAGCTAATTGACAACACTATTTTAGAACAAATGTGGCCGCCTGTTGTTCACATGTGTAGTTGAACAATTTTGGTTGTTTGAAAAGTGTAGAAGAAATTTAAGATTTTTGTGTTTAAAATTCCACCAAACTTTCACAACCAAAAAGAGCTCAGATTTTCTGAACAAGCATTTCAAGTTTGATGAGAAGAAAAATGCATTTTCTCAGATGAAGGTAAAGAAAGAATTTGTGAGCAGAAAATTAACTGTGTAAATTAAAATCTGCAACTCAAAAGCGCGAAATTGGAGCCGAGTTAGAGCGTTTGCCGGATCCGGAGCCACAGTATTTTATCTGGGAGCGGAGCTGGAGCTGGAACATCAAAATTTTTCGGCTCCGGGTCACTGCCAAATACACTGCTGGCCATCCAAAATGCATCACCAAGAAAGACAAGAGATATCAAAGCCAAATTTACTTCAGAGATTACACATGGTATCAGTATTAATTGATTCCAAAGACAATCTTCTTTGAAATGAGGTAGACGGGAAAATAAGTAAGAACTGTTACGTTCACGTATGTCAATAATTGCTGCTACACGCCATGGCATAGAGTGAAAGAGACTTTGAATGTGTTGTTGAGGAATAGCATCTCACGCTGCCTCCACACGTAGCCAAAGATCATCTGGTATACTCGCGGGTGCGGCATTCCGGGCTAGGCATTCTCCAATCATTGACCATACATGTTCGATGGGTGATAGATCTGGAGAATAGGCAGGCCAGGTTAACAATGGAATATGGTGAGCTAAGAAGAAAGCTTGAACATTGCGTACAACATGTGGTCACGCATCGTCCTGTTGAATGGTGGCCGCAGGCAAGCCCTGAAGGCAAGGGAGGAGAAAAGGCATTAAAACCTCAGAGATATAGCGCTGGCTGGTAAGTGTACTTTAATGCGTACTAGGGGGTACGGGAGTCGAATCCAGTACCACACCACACCATAACATCGAGTTCAGGACCAGTGTGACGATGCATAATACAGCAGTTGAGCCGCCTCTCCCCATGGTGTCTCCAAACTCTAATTCTACCATCGTGATATTGCAGGCAGAAACGTGGTTCATCCGAAATCACAATGTTATGCCATTCAGATGACCATCTCTGACGTTCAGTGCACCATTGTAAACGCAAACGCCTGTGGTTTAATGTCAAAGGTATGCGAAGCAATGGACGCCTAGCGGACATTCCACTGTTCTGCAAACGAAGTTTGTAAGTTTTGAATTGTATCTACTGTTTTATTTACATTGAATGGTTTACTTGATGATTCTATCGCCGATTTGCAGTCCGAGCGTATGCTATACTGTTTACCCGTTGTGTTGCCCCATTCTGCTGCTTTTTGTATTGCCGGTAGTTCGACTTGGAAGACGCTGTTACTGTCTCTTAATGGCGCTGACCATGTCTTGATTTTTCTGTTTTTTGTATGGTACAAACGCGGAAACTGTAGCTCCTGATTCCAATTTAGATCCGTCTGTGTATATAACTGTATCTTGTTTGCTGTAACCTATCCTGGGTTCTATTGTGTCTACTGGATGGTTTTCCCATATGTTTATTTTATTGTCGTAGTCGTGGTGATGTAGCGTTGTATTATGTAATGTTGCGTTTTGTCAAAGTCTGGAAACTGTACCCTATGCTGCCTCATAGTTGACTGTCAGGTGAATTGGAATCAGGCCTGAGAGAACCAAAAGTTCCGAGGTAGAGGCCGTTTTATTCGCCCTGGCTATGGCCAGTGCAAAGTGCCTTTGGCAACATGAGAGGATTTCAATGCTCCTTCTGCCGAGACTATGTCCCCAGATTGGAGCCGCGAGGTCAGCGTCTTTTTCCCTACTGTCGTGTAATAGGTTTTTATTATATTTGCTTTCAATCCCCATTGCTTAGCTGTCATATATGCTAGGTTATTAAAGTTTGATCTGACTTTATCTGCTTGTGACTGACAGCATGGTATCCACTTGAGATTTTTGTGTATCACCACTCCTAGATGTTCTATATGTTCTTTTACTTTTAGCATCTAACTATTTAGTGAGATCCCCTCTATCTCGATAGTGTTTTCTGTTGGCAGGTTTCTTGTGTGTCCCCTGTTTAAGTATAATAATTCAGTTTTTTCCTTATTTAGTGTTAGTCTGTTTTCCTCTAACCAGTCGTTGAATTCTTTTAGGATTCTGTTGGCTAACCTCTTCCGTTTTTCTTTAGGTCTGCTCTTAGTATTATAATAAAATCGTCTGCGAATGCTTGTATTCTAACGTGCTTACCCCAGTATTTTTTTAACTCTGTTTTCGCTATTAATAGTCATAAGAGAGGTCCCAGACGGCTTCCTTGCGGACAACCGCCAAATGTCTGTTTTGTGGCTTTGAACCCATTTGCCTCTAGTGAAACATATCTGTGTTGTAGAAAGCTCACTACCCAGTTTACTAAGTAATATGGGCAGGGAGACTGTTTTAAACTATTAATTAAAATTGACCAGCGTATATTGTCGAAAGTCCGTTTAATGTCCATGGCTATTAGAAGTGTTTGTAAGTGGTTAATTTTATCTTCAGTTATTGTGTTTAGTAGGTTGTCTAGTGCATATTCTGTTGAAATCCCTTGTTTAAAACCATATTGTTTGTTACTCCAGTATTTATTTTTATGCAGGTGATGATTTATCCTACCGTGTATAATTCTTTCTAACATTTTACATAACGCTGGTAGTAAGCAGGTGGGTCTGTAATTTTAGGGTCTGTTGGATCTTTTCCTGGTTTTTGAAACAAGACCACTATTCCTATTTTAAATGATTTGGGGAACTAGTCTAGCTGTAAGCATGTGTTAAAGAGTGTTAAGAGTAGTTGCGGGGCGGCGTGGTTTATTCTTTTAATTAAGTTATAGTCTATGAAATCAAATCCCGATGCTTTGTTTTGTTTAATGTTTCTGATTATTCTATTTAGTTCCGCCTTCGTAACTACCCGTGGTTTTGGTTCGTTCGTTTGTTTATTTGCCCTGGTGATAGTGTGTGGGGTATTCTGGTCAGTTATATACAGATTATCTAAGAAGTGATTGTTTCTTTTATTGTGACTTTTTAGTTTGATGGACAGATATTGACTAAGTTAAGAGGACACTGCAGTCACAGGCGAAATGAAAAAAAGATGGCCGCTCGCGTTTTAGCTAAATTGGAAGGATGGTCTAAATTCAAATGATTGACAAGGGAACTCTTCCAATCAGCAAATGGCCAATTATCTGTCTCGATTCCACCCCCCACCTCCTTTCGGCTGAGAGCTACATTTGATCATTTCCAGTGAGTTTCAGGTCTAAAGATTTTTTTTTTCAACCGTCTGCGCTTTTAGCGTAGATCAAAGCCGCTGCTTTGTGGATACCCTCGATAACATTAAAAGCCGTAAAAAGAATTTTAATCTGTTTATGATAAGAGTGCAAAAACTAAAACGATTTCAGAAAATAAATGAATATTTTATTTAGATATATTTCTTTTTTTTTATATTCAGATTCATTTTACAGTTTTTACAAACATAAAATTGAAATTATTGCCGTATAAACACTATTTTATTTCACATAACGCAATTACATTTAAAATCAAGGGGGAGATATTGAATGAGGGGGGAAATATCAGGTACAAATATTCTAAAATAACTATCTTTTGTGGGGATTCTTTTTAAAACGTGAAATTTATCAAGAAATTTATAAAAACTATTTATAAGTGTGTGTGTGTGGGAGGGGGGGCGGGGGATTTCTGAACACTAAATATTTTTTAAATGATGCAGTCAGATAAGAATATTTTTGTAGCGGTTCGTAATCTAAATAACACTAAAATACTTTTTTTTTCATTACTTTTTTTTTCATTTTTAACACTCTCCAAGAAAGTTCAAAAGTGTTTATGAATTCGGTTTGTAAGTCCGTCTGTCTGTCTGTCCGTGCTCTAGATAGCGTAAATGTAGTCGGATTGCCATGTAATTGATATACGATATTCAAAATCATCATGGTATGTTCGGTATTCAAAATGAATATCGAATGAATTACCATTCATGGTTCATTTACAGACGCACTTAAACGTATTCTCTTACATTATGGTCTATGGGGGTGGGGGATCATTTAGGGTGCATTTTAATAGTGTTACACAATCTTAAACATAGTTAATTTTATATACTTTAAGATACACTTTAAAATGGTTACTAGAGACTAAGTTATGTGTAACGCTTAAAGTACGAGTATAGGGGACTCAAAAGTATTCCGTTATGTTATAGCCCATGACGAAATATCGTTTGCGGAGTATTTGATTGATATAACTCTGTCACAATGATAATGAAATTGATATGAATTTCTGAGGTGTTCTAAGCCTACTTTCTGTAGAACATGAGCATTTAACAATTACTTACGGGGTCAGACAAAAGAGCTTGGTTATATATGGTCTACGAGGAAAAACTGTAGTGTATTTCGATTACGTTACATTATTTCAAACATGACGAAATAGATGCACATTACTTCGATTTGTTACAAGATGCTTGCATTCGAATATGGTTTGCATTTCATTTAGCGTTCATTTACAGGGACACATAAAATATTTTGATACAATACTGTATCCGACGTGTTAGCTATTAAAAATTAATGCTGAAAGTGCATTTTCAATTACAGAATGCGTTTTTAAGTTTAACTAAATTTTTGCGTACTACATGGTGTGCTTAAATTTTACAGACCAGGACTACACAAAAGAATTCGTAAACATTACTGAGAATGAGTATGAATGGCTTAAAGATGCTTGGTTTTTTAGTTATAAATGTACAAGCTCAACTACATTTATTATGCTAAGAGATGTTTGTATCATACAAATAAAATCCTATACAGGGATATTAAACAAACTGGATACATTGCCGCCTATGGAAAATAATTCCTAGAAGTGTGATTTCAGTAATTTTAAGCATGTATTTGCTTGAAATAGATTTCAGCTTAATATTTGACGTGTATAAAAATCTGTATGCTATATACAGGTCTACACAAAATAATTCAAGTATGTTTCCGTCTATTGGTATAAATTGCCGAGGGTGAATTTTCAACTGTTTTATGTATTTTCTTACAAAATTAAATTTTAACATAGTATGTAGAATCTCTACAAATATATCATATACAGAGCTGCACAAAAGAATTGGAATATCTTCCGGGTTATAGGCGCAATTGTTGAAATCTGCTTTTCAAATGTGTCATACGTTTTACAAATGTTTAGCTTAGGTAACTTCTTTACTTTATTAAACGGCGAAGTTTTGTTACAGTGTTCTGAAAGTGTTGGATGGAAAGTTTTGAAGCATGATTTTTCTTTTTTTGTTTATGGATGTATTCGGCTTTGTCGATAACACCTTTGGTATCTAAGTTTGGTGGCTCTTTCTGAGCTAGTCCGAATGAAAGGATTTTAAAAGATTTTGAGAATATACTTGCACATTGACGAGAAAACACAATATTTTCCTTTGAAATATATCTCTATAGACATTTTCCTTTCAGAAATACAGTTAAAATGTGTTTTGTGCATAATTAAATGTATACCTATCGTTTTATTGTTAACACTTTCGCACATAGTTGAAAAGATTTAGTTAATATTATAGATAGTAAAGATTTATAATTAGGACCAAAAAATGTAAAAATTAAAAAGTTTTAAAGACTGTAAATTAGATTTTTTTTAACTTCATGAGTTGAGGGTAAGACAAGGGAAGAAACAGATTTTTTTTTTTGGGGGGGGGGGGGGTGAGTTTAATAGATGACTGATTATGTAACTTATTAAAGATTTACAAATAGGGCAAAAACATTGAAATCAGGAGTTTTAGAGACTTTAAATTTTATGAGCATGGAAATAATGGAGGGAGAAAAGAAAACGTCAATTTTATATGGGGGTGGAAGAAATTATATAATCGATTATTTATTGTTCAATATGAAACAGATAAAGCTGAAAATGTATTAAAAAAAGATTTTCAAAGATTTTAAACTTAAATAAGGGAAAGAAGGAAAAAAGGGGGGGGGGTTATTTGATGACTTATTTATTTACCTTACTAAAGAATAAGAAATAGGACAAAAAAAGACTAAATTTTGTGTTCTTGGTAAGGGTAGAGTCAGAACAAACGTCAATTTTGGTGGGGGAGGAGTATAGTTAGATGATTGATTATTTATGATTACAATAAATTAACAGATAGAGTACAAAATGATTTAGAAAAAGCAATGACTTTTAAGGTTAAAATTTTGTGACCTGAATGAAAAAAGAGGAATAAGCAGAATTAGTTCTTTTTTGCGGGAGGGGAGGGAGGGAAGTTTATTGGTGACTTATTATTTACTTACCTTAGAAAATATTTACAAATAGGTTAAAAAAATAAACGAAAAAAATTTAAGGGATTTAAATTTCAGATGCTTGGTAAGAGGGAGAGGCGAGGAGGAAATACCAATTTCAGTTGGGGTGTGGGGGGGGGGAGAAATTTTTATGATCGTTTGTTTATTGTTAAAATAAAGTGGCAAATTGAGCAGAAAAGATTAAAAAAATTGAAAGAGTTTTAAAGGGTTTTTATTTTAAAATATGGGTACCGTGGGTGAGGGAGCAAAAGGGAGAAATGACATTTTCGGAAGGGGCAATTTACAAGAACTTTTAATGAAATGAATGTGGTGAAATAAATTGATAATGAAATTTATGACTGATTATTTATTGTTAGTTTAAAGTAACAAATAAAACAGAAAATTAAAGAAAACATTAAGGAATTTTAAAGATTTTAAACATTGATACTGTAAAGGGAGCAAAACGGGAAACGAAATTTCCGAAGAAGGGGAGACAAAGAGTGCAAGATGTTTGGATAAGAATATGGTGTGCATCGCATTTATTGTTCATTTACAGGGAAACATTAGGGATGATTGCTGAAAGTGAGTTTTAAATTATGATATGTTTGATTTATGATAAGTTATGGTATAAGTTAAGTGAAACTAATATTTTTGCACAGGGACATAGGTGGTGTATACGAATTGCATAGACACTACATAAAAGATTTCATCAGTAGTACCGAGAATGACCATGAATTACTGAAAGATGTTTTTTAATTTGATTTATGCATTTTCAAGCTCAACTACTTTTAGTATAGATGTTTGACCCGTAGCCGGTGGCAGACATTTAGCCGACAACCAAATAGCCGTCAAGAAATTTAGCAGATAGCAGTTAGCTGACACGTGCATTTAGCCGATGCGTACATATAGCCGACAACACGATTAGCTGAAACTTACATACAGCATACAGGACAATTGACCGAAACGGACATATAGCAATAATTTTAGCAATACAGACAATTGGCCGATAGGCAACTGGCCGAACGTGGCAATAAGCCGGGAGGACATTTAGCCGAAAAGGCGATTAGCCGACAGGACATTTAGCTGATAGTATAATTAGCCGGCACTTTTCTAACATTTTTCGACACCCCTCATGAGATACATCGCATTGGAGCCCTTTGATCACTCTTTCATATTATGTACCTCCCGTCCCCCATCCCCCAATTTGTATCACCGGGAGCATTTTTCTGACATTTCCGACATCCCTCAAGTGATATATCATTGGACTGGGCAGCTCTTTGATCACTCTTTCATATTATGCACCTCCCGCTAGGTTACAGTTAATTTACAATTTGGTTACAGTTGCGATTAGTTACTCTTAGATTACGGTAAGGTAACTGTTAGGTTATAATTATGTTACGTTTAGGTGATAATTAGATTACACTTAGGTTACAGCTTGGTCATGGTAAAGTTATGTTACAGTTACATAACAGTTAGCATATGATTAGGTTATAACTAGGTAAACGTTAGTTACAGTTAGATTACGGTTACGTCCCAGTTAGGTTACATTTAGGCTACAATTAGGTTACTGTTAGGTTTTAGTTTTGTTACGGTTACTTCATAATTAGGTTACACTTAGGTTACGTTTAGATTATGGTTAGGTAACTGTTCGGTTATAATTAGGTTACGTTTAGGTGATAATTAGATTACGCTTAGGTTACAGCTTGGTCATGGTAAAGTTGTGTTACAGTTACAGTACTGCTAGCATAATATTAGGTTATAATTAGGTAAACGTTAGTTACAGTTAGATTACGGTTACGTCCCAGTTAAATTATATTTAGGCTACAATAAGGTTACTGTTGTGTTTCAATTAGGTTACGGTTACTTTATAATTAGGTTACCCTTAGGTTACGGTTACGTTACACTTAGGTTACGTTTAGATTACGGTTAAATAACTGTTAGGTTATAATTAGGTTACGTTTAGGAGATAATTAGAATACGCTTAGGTTACAGCTTGGTCATGTTAAAGTTATGTTACAGTTACATTACAGTTAGCATACGATTAGGTTATAACTAGGTAAACGTTAGTTACAGTTAGATTACGGTTACGTCCCAGTTAGGTTACATTTAGGCTACAATTCGGTTACTGTTAGGTTTCATTTAGGTTACGGTTATGTTACACTTAGGTTACATTTAGGTTACAGATAGGTTATAGCTACGTTACAGTTTGGTATTGGTTAGGTTACTGTTACGCTAGAGTTAGTTTATACTTAGGTTATAATTAGGTTAAGATCAGGTTACAGTTACGTTACAGTTAAGTCGGATGAATGTCCTGTCAGATGAGTGTCCATGTCGAATAATTGTCCTCTGTCGGCTAAATATCTTGTCGGCTAACTGTCGCTGTCGACTAATTGTCATGTCGTCTAAACATCCTGTCGTCTAATTGCTGTCTGCTAAATGTCTCGTCGGCTAAATGACATTGTAGCATATAAATAAATAGTGATATGCCAAAAAACTGGATACTTGGCCGTCCATGGATAGCAATTCTTAGGCTAATGTTAGCCTTAGAAGTGTGATTTCAATAATTTTCAGCAATTTATTTCTGAATTAAATTTCATCTCAGTATGTGGTGTGCATAAAAATTTGTAAGGAACATACAGACCTTCACAAAAAATTGAAGTACGTTTCCGTCTATTGTTAGGAATTAATAAATGTGTATTTTCAAATGTGTTATATTTTTCTAACTGAACTAAAAATGTAGGAAAGGGTTCATAATTCATACTTGGCACATGGTTTTCCTTTCTTGTTTTATTTATTGTCAGTAATTCATCTTATGTTTTTGTATTTCTTAGTTGCAATAATCATGATTTTAGGGTTCCGTACTTAAAAAGTATAAACGGAATCATTATAAGATCACTCCTGTGTCTGTCTATTTTACTCGTAAACTACGGAACGTCGAAAGTTCAAATTGGGGGATGTAATAAAGACTATTGACCCACATATTTACAGATTATTAGACATTTACAAATATATGTGGGGGAAAACGTAGAGGGGCTAATTAGGTTATTTGAAAAAGAAATATATTTCCTTTGTATATCGTGTGGGGTATCGGTTAAAAGATTACGTAACGCCGAACTCAAAAATACATTTCTTTTAATTTTAGATATTATAATTTCAGAGATATCGTCGAAAATGTAGTGCAAAAATATGTCCCCCCCCTTCTATTTCCGAATCTACTAAAACTAAAATTATGAAAAAAATTAGAGGTAGTAGAGGTTAATTTAATACTTGCAGGGAAATTATAGCGATTGCCCAAGGTGGCATAGTTTTTCATAAAAGCGCATTTTTCTGTTACATACAGATTTCTATTTGCGGGCATTCAGCAAAGGTACCGAAGAGCGCTAAAGGTGCCCATCGTATCAAAAGTATAAAAGCATTTTTTATAATGATTTTCGAAAAAAAAATCGGTGGTAATTCGCCGAGATATTAAGACTCATGTCCCTGCCGGCGAAGACAATAAGGAGCTAATGCTAATCCTATGGGGAGGAAAAAGTAAAGAAAGGTGCGATGTAGAGACGGATCTCGGCTATACAATGCCAAAAAAAAAAAAAATTTAAATATCGAAATGCAAAAGAGATATCAGAAAAATCCTTCCCCATAAGATTAGCATTAGCTCGTGAGTGCCTTCGCTGGCAGGGGCAAGAGCCTTAACCCTTAAATACACGGTTGGTTTGGACATACATAATGGCAGAGGCGGCGTACTCTATATACCATCGGTTTTTAAATACTAGATAACAACTTTTAATGATATATTTGTGTAATGCAATACCCAGTAGCAGCATAAAAGCAGTAAATATCAAATTGTTAAAAACAGACCAATTTAATTAGAATTAATCGCATAAACACTATGGAATTCGCGACTAGTTTGTGTTGAGTGGATCTCTCAATACGCCGCCCGTGTCTTTAAATGATAATTAAAGACCTATTTGAAAAAACGCGGCACGGACAAAGTCGAGTTGCATCTTTGCGACCTCCTTTCGAAGCGCGCTTAGTACAATGCCAAGTTTAAACTTTGAACAAGAATTTTCTTTCAGCTACACTGTAAAAAGAAAAATATTACTATGTGGAATTTAGTTTTATGAAATGCCATATGAAATTTAAACATGCAGTACTTTTATTGTCAGTACCGAATTAAGTTCATCATATGCAGATTAAGATAAGTTTAAAAAAGAGTTATACAAAATAGCAATATTTAATTTTATTTCGGCTTCATATCTCTTTGAACATTTGTTGTATACTCATTCATACTTTTCTAATATATTCAGCTATACCGCCTTCTACGTTGTATAGGTTTTTACAAAGTTTCATTATTCTTTTAAATAATACAGTTAATAATTCATATATTTATTGTACGGAACTCTCTGAGCGCGAGTAATACTCGTACTTGACCGTTTATTTTATATACAAGTTATATGCATTGCTCTGCCAAGTCGTATCTTGGTGGAAACCATCTGCAGAACCTCAATTTAGTGGTTGATCTGCAGGTTTACCATTGTGTTTTCATGCACCCAAACTTCAATGTTTTCATACATTTGGGTGCAGGAAAATACAATGATAAACCAATCGATCAAATACTAAACTCCGGTCTGCAGGTGTTTTCTATCAAGATATGACTTGGAAGACCATTTGCATTTTAATATGCTAATTGAGTTCTATCTAATCCTAAAATTTCAGTCTTCAACTTGATGAGCTGATGGTCTGTGCAATTGCCACCCGTCGAGCAAATCCCTTCCTGTGAAATCTTGTATCACTCTTCAGGAATCTCTGGACAGGCACAAAAACTTCCTATCTGTGATTTTATACCTAGATTGTGTATAAAAACCTTTTTTAATTCATCACTCTGAATTTGGAGTTTTTTGTAACAAATACAGTTGTAGTTTTTTTTTTCTACAATTGTTTGAGAAAGACTTTGTTTTTATTTTCTCTGAAAACTTCTTGGATTTTTCATTACATTGATATGCAATTCTGATAATGAGTTTCTTAGAATTCCATTTCAAAGCAATATTTCGAATTTCTTCCAATTTTACCGAAGCATTCTTTTTCATTATCAGAAGTCAGAGAAAATAAATTTATTTTTCCCTGCATCTTTATCTTTAGATTAAGTTGTAATTTTATTTTCCCCACATTGCTGATAGAGATTTTTTTTTTTTTTTACCTTGTCAGTTGCAAGCTTACAGTCAAATATCTCCAGACGTTCTCCATCTTCTTCCTTTACTTCCAAGTTGAGGAGGAGTTGCCGTAATATCCTTTACCAATCTGTGTCCTATATCGGAATTTGGTAAATTAGCAGTACTTTTAGTTTATAGTCTTTACTTGAACTTGCCGATCATGACAGTGTTAAGCTATCATTCGTTGTTGCTAAGAAACTGTTTTTATAAGTTTATAAATTAGTTTGGTAAATTAGCAGTTTTATGAAGCTAAAACTTTAGCACGACTCAATTTCTACAAAACCTGTCGATATTTTTAAAACAACGTTATTCTACATTATTCAAAAACCAGATTTACGCATAGTTTTTATTTTCAGATTATATTCGTAATTCATGGAATATAAGGAATAATAACAATGTTAATGATTATTTAGACTACATTGATTACTACATCGAAGAGGCATTTTAATCAAAGCAAAAGTCAGTTCCTACCCACAAAAGATTTTTTTTCGCATTCAGTGAGACAAGAAAATTGTTTATTAATAGATGTTACTCAGAAAATACAGCATTAATTTGAAGAAATACTGTTTATAATTAAGTGAATTAAATCAAGCAATCCGCTAGAAGCAGCTTCAAATAATCAACGATTAGACATTGTTTTCCAACAAGACTGCAAGACCACATGTATCTAGCCCACTTCAGACACAAACTGTTATAATTGAGATGAAATGTTAATGTTTCAATCCAAGAACCATTCTCCAAAACTTGCATCATCGAATGACCGTTTATTTAGATCACTTCAAAACATTTTGAGGATAAGATATTTTATTTTTTGGAAGATTTGAGAAAATACATCGATTCTTTAGCCAGATGAGCGCTAATTATGTAACTGCTAGGAATTGAAATTTTCACGAAATACATTTTCTTTAATTTCCATCAACAATATGCGACAAACTTTTGCATCAGTTTCAAAAATCGGAATTTGGTAATGGATTCTTCTCTGGTCTTTTTCTATAAATTTTAATAACACTCCATCTTTACTTTCAATTTACATTGGTATCCTGTTAAAGATTGCGTTACTTAAAGTTTTTATTTCATGTTGTATTTGTAATGGCACATTCTTTCGTTTACTACAATTCATTATTCAATGACACAGTTTTATAAAATGAGTAGAGAGGAAATTAAGGCTAACAAAGCAACAGTTAGTAAATTTGTCATTAGCTTTTCAAGAATTATAGGAGAAGGATAATACCGTCATCAACAAGTCTATCACTGTGAAAGTCTGCGTTATTTACGTAGAAAATGTCAGTAGGACATTTTTAACAAACTGATAAAAACATTTTATGGGCACCAATGAATGATAGCTTAACATTGTCTTGATCGGCAAGTTCAAGTAGAGGCTGCAAAGTAAAACCGGGAACAAGAAATTTCTATCCGAGGAGACCTCTACTTTAAAATTTTTAGACAACAAAGACTTAGAAACTGATACAATCAATTATGACTGGTATTCAATCATAGAGTCTTGCTTATAGAAAAAGTTTCAGGCCGAAATGTGCTGGATCGAACCGCAGCTTCCGACTTCACGAGGATGAAGTAGGTATACTTCTAATACAAATTTTTAAATTTTTTTTTATCCTATTTAATAACTTCAGTTAATTAAGACAATAATAACATTTTAAAATAAGTGTTAGAAATTTGCCTGATTTGCCTCCGTTAGATCATCGCTTATAGATCGAATTTGGCAAACTCAAAAGTGGAGGTTCTATTATGATTTTATCAGATACTAGCAAACCCCGCGACTTTGCTCGCGTAATATTTGAAATATGCCAAGTAATATTTATATGTAATTTTTATTAAAAAGTACTAACTAAATTTTTATTTTATTAAAAAGTAATATGTTATTTTATTAAAAAGTACTTATTACTTTTAGGAATAATTCAAAAACATTACTATTTACTATTTACAATACTATTTAAATACAATTACTATTACTATATACAAATACTATTTAAATACAATTACTATATACAAATACTATATACAATTACTATTTAAAACACAGTTTGACTAAATATCATTATTACACTGCATTAGGCAGAAATGAGGCTTAAATTAATAAAACGAAATATAACTAAAAAAATGATAATTTAGAAAATATTTTGAAACTTTTATGCTCAATTAATACGCTCATTTCAGTATTCATTTGAAGTTTTGAATTTTTTAGAAACCATCTTCTTGCATCTTAAAATTAACTATCATGTCAAATTCCAAGTCCTACCACCTCTCACAAGATAAAGGGCTGTATTGAAATAGGAACTGTCACCATTAATTTGCCAAAATTAATTTTGAAATCGGTTTTTTTCCTAATATTCCACAGAAACGTAATTTAGAAAGCTTTTAAAGTCCTTTTTTAGAACGTTTGTTTTTCCTGTGAACCCCAAGTGGTAGAATCATCGGCATAAAATATAGCCTGTGTAGAATCAGAGACTGTTACCATTGATTCGAAACTATTATTACTTTTATAATCGGTTTATATTCTCTGAAATTGCATAGAAATCGTAATTTAGGACTTTTTTCGAACGCTTTTCGCACCTCCCCTTCCCTTCACCCCTTTATAATTCGAATTTATTTTCGACAGTCCTTCGAGGGCATTTATATTTTATAAGTACTACCATGAAATATTTAAAGTTTCTAGCCTTTTCAGTATCACAGAAATCGCAATTTAGAAAGTTTTTAGCTCCTGCAACCCTCTGGTGGTACTGGCACAGACATAAATTATACCTTATTGTTGAGCAGTTTCTATCACCAACAATTTGTCATCATTATTTTTTTAATCGGTTTGGTATTTTATAAGTTTGCTTAAAAATTGTAATTTATAACGCTTTTCGCTCACTTCATCTTTTTAAATTTGGAATTTTCTTTCGACTGTTCTTAGAAATCAGTTGCATCTTGTAAGTAAATACCATGCCATATTTCAATGTGTTAGACCCCTCAGTTGTGCAAAAAACGCAAATTAGAACATGTTTTGTTTTTGCAACCCTCAGATGTTAGTGACAGCAACATAAAATATAACCTATATTATAGCAGGGACTGTCACCATTGATTTGCAACCATTACTTTTGAAATAGCTTTGGTATTTCCAGAGATTGAGTAGAAATCGCAATTTACAACGTTTTCAGAACGCTTTCGCGCATTTTCACCCCTTTTTAAGTTTCCAATTTTTTCGAAACTGTTCTTAAAGATCATTTATATCTAATAAATATGTACCTTGCCTAATTTTAAGTTGCTAGCCACTACCGATCACAAAAATCGAAATTTAGAACGTTTTTTTGCTCCTGCAACGTCTAGGTGATAGTGATACCGACATAAAATAGCGTCTATGTAAGAGCAGAGGCTGTCAGCATCAATTTCCTACCATTACGTTTGAAATCAGTTTGATTCTTCCTGAGATATTGCTGACAAATCGGCATTTAGAACGTTTTTAGAACGCTTTTCGCGCATTTTGCTCCTGCATCTCCTCTGGAGTAGTGGAAACAGATATAAAATATAGCCTATCATGGAGAAAGATCTGTCACCTTCATTTGTACACCATTATATTTGAAATCGGTTCAGTACTTCCTGAGATTGCATAGAAATCGCAATTTAGAAAGGTTTTTACAACGCTTTTTGTGCATTTTGACCCACTTTAAAATTTTTTTTTTTTTTTTAGGAAATGTCCTTAGAGACCATTGATATCTTACCATTCCAAATTTCACGATTCTAGGCCCTTCCGTAACGCAAAAACCGCAATTTAGAACGTTTTTCTCCTGCATCCCCTTTCGGGTAGTGGCACCGACATAAAACATAGCCCATGTTGGAGCAAGGGTTGTCACCATCATTTTGACGCCATTATTTTTTAGATCGGTTTGGTATTTCCTTAGATTGTGTAGAAACCCCCATTTAGAACGTTTTTTAGAACGCTTTTCACGCATTTTCACAATTTCAAATTTCGAATTGTTTAAGAACTGTTCTTAAAAATCCTTTATATCTAATAAGTAGTTAATATTTCAAATTTCATATTTCTAGGCCCTTCAGTAACGCAAAAATCGCATTTTTAGAACGTTTTTTGCTCCTGCCCCCCCTTTGGTGTAGAGGCACCGACATAAAGTATAGCCTATCTTGGAGCAAGGGTTGTCACCATTATTTTGACACCAGTATTTTTTAAATTGGTGTGTTATTTCCTGAGATTGTGTAAAAACTACCATTTAGAACGTTTTTTAGAATGTTTTTTGCTCCTACACCCCCTTTGGTTTAGTGGCACCAACATAAAACATAGCCAATCTTGCAGAAAGGGTTGTCACCATCATTTTGACACCAATATTTTTTAAATCGGTTTGGTATTTCCTGAGATTGTGTAAAAACTACCATTTAGAACGTTTTTTAGAACGCTTTTTGTGCATTTTCATCCCTTTTAAATTTCAAATTGTTTAAGAAATGTTCTTAGACATCATTTATATCTTATAAGTAACTAATATTCCAAATTTCATATTTTTAGGCCCTTCAGTAACGCAAAAATCGCATTTTTAGAACGTTTTTTGCTCCTGCATCCCCTTTGAGGTAGTGGCACTGACATAAAATATAACCTATGTTCTAAGTTGGACTAACACCATCATTTTGATACCATTACTTTTGAAATCGATTCGGTAGCTCCAGAGATTACCTCTAACAAACAAACAAACTTTACTTCTTTATAATATTAGTATAGATATACTTTGCAATAAAATGCTGATTTGGGTGGACTTTCTGCTGAAAATTCCTTCATGAAAACATTCATTTATTAACATAATCAAATTAAAACTCGTGAAATTGATCTCCTTCTTCACCCCCCCCCCCTTTCTTTATCATTTTATGAGTTCCTCCATCTTCACTGTTCGTTTTTTTTTCAAAAGAAGGCAGATGGCCCACTGTCTTTAGTAATGTGGACTATGGTGATTTCAAGTTAAGTTAGAAAACTTAACCAATCTGCTGATTTTCGCCAACGTCTTATAACGGTGGATGAAACATGAAACCGCCATTATTCACTAGCGATGAAACAGCAATCTAAACAATGTGAAAGAGCAGCTGAAATTGCGCCAAAGAAAGTGAAAACAGTTCCATCTGCTGGAAAAGCCATGGATACGGTTTTCGGAATTCACAAAGTGTGGTGACCATAGACCACCGGCAAAAAGGTAGAATCGTCACCGGACAGTGTTATGCATTTCTACGGGACCAATTAAAGAGTGCTTATTCCGACAAAACGTCCATACCTGAGCAAAAAAAAAGTGTTCTTTAACACATTCGTTAACACATGCCTGTAGTTTTCGCTACGAAAGTCAATGACCTACGCTCTGTAGTGCTTCCACATGCACCGGATTTTGCTCCCAGCGATTATTTCCTTTTCTCAAGCCTGAAGAAATGGCTCGGTAGTCTGAAATTCACTTCAAAATATGGGGGTAAAGCAGAGACCAGCACTTCATTTCCAAAGTTAGATAAGGCTTATTATACTGAAGATAATAAAAAATCGGAAACTCGTTGGTTTAAATTTTATAAGTTGTATGGAACTACGTTAAAAAAAATGAAATATTGTCAAAATTTTTCTATTTTCTTTGTCGGGCGTATAACCTTTCGAAACACACTCGTATCGACATCAAATTTTATTTTCCCTCCAAAGAAAAAGGCAGAGTTCATGAAAAATGCGGTTCCTAGTTGTAATTAAAATTCGACCCCCTCATGCTGAGAACATGACACTATAAAACTTGGTAAGACTGAAACATAAACAATAGGTGCGAAATACCTTTTTAGATGGGTTATTTGCGTCTTTGCAGATACAATTGCCGGGTATTTTTAGGGGAATAATGAGAATTCCGTTAAACCAGGTTTCCGTTACAGCTACGTATCAGAAAATAAATTTGTTAGCTAGCAGACATTTATAAAATGCAATATTTTACCATACAGTCTCCTTATTTTCAGTTTAACATTATTATAGTTAATGATAAATTTTCGCGTTTCCTTACCGTTACAAAAAATATCTTTAGGTTACCTTTGAGAACACACACAACACTGTAAAAAAAAAAAAAAAAAAAAAAAAAAAAGACTAAAGTACGGAAATACTACTGGCAATCTAGATGACAGTACTATTTCCTTATTTTAAAGGAAATATTTTACGGTAAATTACACAAAATTTTCCGTTTTTTCTGGAATTTAACGGATTTTTTCTGTAAATTAAAGGGAAAAAGTTCCGTTAAAATACGGAAATAGTACTATCGTCTAGATTGCCAGTAGTATTTCCGTAATTTAGTCCTTTTTTTACAGTGTAGTAACGGGGAAAAAATGTAAGCGCTAATGTTAATCTATGGGAGCGTTATTTTCAAATATCTCGCATGCTTTTTAATATTTTAAAATGAAATTTTTTGCATAGGATAGCTGAGAACGATCTACAACCGGGCTGTTTTTGACTTTTTTGATTTTGGTTAGAGATATTTAAAAAAAAAAATTACTTATACTTTCGAAACTTGTGGAATCGGTTCTGAAATTGAAACTATCATTATACTTTCGAAACTTGTGGAATCGGTTCTGAAATTGAAACTATCATAATAAAAGAAAACTATAACTAAAATCGAAAAAGTGAAACCTAGCCTGGTTGTTGATCGCCCTCAGCTATCTATGCAAAAAAGAAAAAAAAAATCATTCAAAAATATTAAAATCAAAGCGAGAAATTTGAAAATAACGCCCCCATAGACTTTAAAATTAGCATTTTCATTTCTTCCCGTGCATGAAGCGGGCTCTTAACAAAAAGTATGTTACACAGGACAAATTTCGCATTTTCTGCGACTTTTAAAGGTATACTGTCCCCATAAAAATGACAAATATTAAAAATAATAAATATTAATTTTATTTTAAAGTTTCGAACAAATTGATCAACACTTTTAAAGTTAACAATCTTTAAAACTTACGAATTCTAAATTCTTGTTAAAACTTAGTAAATTTAAATTGTTCAAATTATGAAAAATTAAAATAATAAAGTCATCAATGTTCTTAGGCATGTTTTAACGGCATGAAAAATATGCTAAAAATTAATATAATAAGAAAATGAGAAATACAGATGAAAATCAACTTTCAGGAATTTTTACCAATTAACGGAAGTGTATTTGCATTCTTTTGTACAGCCCTTACATTAGCAACAAGATTTTATACACGTCACATGTTAAGATAAAATTTAATCCAGTAAAAACATGCTTAAAACTACTTAAATCGCACTTCCAGAATTTATCATCCATAGGCGTGCATGCATACAATTCTCTGGATAGCCTTGTATATTATTATATTTAGTTTTTTCTTTCGGAACCGGTTGGAATCCGTTCTGAAATTGAAACTATCCTAATATTATAAAAAAAAAACTAAAACCAAAATCGAAAAAGTAAAAACTAGCCTGGTTGTTGATCGTCCTCAGCTGTCCAATGCAAAAATCTATTAAAATAAAGCGAGAAATTTGAAATTAACGCCCCCATAGACTTAAAATTAGAGTTTTTATCTCTTCCCGTGTCTGAAGTGGGCTCTTAAAGAAAGATGTGGACAAATTTCGCATTTTCTGCGGCTGTTAAAAGTGTACTTTTTTGTTAAAAATAACAAATATTAAAAGTAATAAATATTAACAATATTCCTTTAAAGTTTCAAACAAGTTGATCAAAACTTTCAAAGTAAACATTCTTTAATACTTACTAACTTTAAGTTTTTGTTAAATCTTAGTAAATTTAAATTGTTCAAATTATTGAAAAATTAAAATGACAAAGTCTTCAATGGATATTCTTAGGCTTGTTTTAACGGCATGAAAAAATGATAAAATTTAATATAATAAGAAAACGATTAATGCAGATTAAAGTAAACTTTCAGCAATTTCTACCAATTAACGCCAGTATATTTGTATTATTTTGTACAGCCCTTGCATTCGAACAAGTTTACATACACGCAACATGTTAAGATAAAAATTATTGCAGTATAAACATGCTTAAAACAACTGAAATCGTACTTCCAGAAATTATCATTCATAGGTGCGCGCATGCATCCAATTCTTTGAATAGCCTTGTATATTATTATATTTATATTTTACAAACACATCTTTCTAAATATAGTTGAGCCTGAAAATGTAGAATTAAATTTTAAAAAAAAAGTAGCAATTCACTCTCATTCTCAGCAATTCTTCCTAGTTCTTTTGAGTAGCACTATACACGGTCTATAGAAATCATATGTATAATCTAGTATTAAAAAAGTATATCATAGGTGAAAACTGACTTTTAGCAATCATCCCTAATAGAGAATACTTCGTATACAGTATTGTATCCAGCAACTTTTATGTGCCCCTGTAAATGAAATAAAATGTGATTCACATCATATTCTAATGTAAGCATCTTGTAGTAAACCTCAGTAACGTATATGAATTTCATCTTGTTTAAAATGTTGAAACAGAACTAAAACACGCCGCGAGCAGTTTTTTCTGTAATAAAACTGAATTCTTTTATGTGATAGTGTAAATGAATGATAAATGCTTTGCAACCCCTTCAGCAAACATGTTAGTACACCTCATGAATTCATATCCATTTCGCTATGTTTACAACAGAGAAACATTATTAAAATACGTCGTAAAACGTTTTTTCTTCATAGTCGACAAAATAAAGAAATGTACTTTTGAATTCCCCTGTACACGAACCTGTGCACTTCAACAAGGTGTACAGATTTTATGTTTAAATTGCTTTACATCATTAAAATACACCGCAAATGATCTTTCCACATAGGCCATAATATAAAAGAATACTTTTGAATGTCCATGCCATGAAGTATAAATTATTACACACTTCAACAACGCATTTCAGTTACATCACAATCCAAGTATATGTACGCTAGTTAGAGTACGGACAGACAAGCAGTCAAGCCCAACTCATAAACATTTTTCAACTATGTTGGAGAGTGCTAAACATCTGAGTACCCGTCCAAAAGTTTTGTGTTGGATATACATATAGAAAATACAGAGGGCGTAGAGAAAAACGCGGGACTTAATAGTAATTAAAATTCGACCCCCTCATGCTAAAAACATGACACTATAAACCTGGTAAGATGAAAACATAAACAATAAGTGCGAAATACCGTTTTAGGTGGGTTTTTTCCGTCTTTGCACATACAATTGTAAGATATTTTTAGGGGAATCTTGAAAATATTCCATTTAAACCAGGATTCCGTTACAATACGTATTGAAAAATAAATTTGCTAGTTGACAGACTTTTATAAAATGCTATATTTTACCTTATAGTCTCATAACTTTTAGTTTTACATTATTATAGTTAATGATAAATTTTCCCGTTTCCTAACAGTTAAAATAATACCTTTACGTTACATGAGAGCCCACACTAGTAACGGGGAAAAATATGAAAGCGCTAATGTTAAGTCTATGTGAGCGTTATTTTCAAATATCTCGCTTCCTTTTTAAAAATTTAAAATGAATTTTTTTTTGCATAGGATAGCTGAGGACGCTCTATAACCGGGCTAGTTTTTAGTTTTTCGAATTTGGTTTCAGCTATTAAAAAAATATATATATACTTTTACTTTCATAACCGGTTGGAATCCGTTCTGAAATTTAAAATATCCTAATATAAAAAAAAAAAAACTGAAACAAAAATCGAAAAGGTAAAAACTAGCCTGGTTGTAGATCACCCTCAGCTATCCTGTGCAAAAAACATCATTCAGTAATATTAAAATCAAAGCGAGAAATTTCAAAATAACGCCCCCATAGACTTAATATTAACCTTTTCCTTTCTTCTCGTGTCTGAAGTGGGCTCTTAAAAAAAGATGTGTTACACAGGACAAATTTCGTTCTCGACTGTTAAAGGTGTACTGTCCCCTTAAAAATAATAAATATTAAAGTAATGAATATTAAAAGTATTTCTTTAAAAATTTGAACAAGTTGATCTACAATTTTAAAGTTAACAATCTTTAAAACTTACCAACTTTAAGTTCTGCTGATTTTTAATTAAAAAAACTGTTTTTCGAAATTAAAATGTTAAATTGTCGAATATTTTATACATATACAAGAATAGGAAACTTGAAACCCAGTCTCCTGGCCAGTCCACAAACATGTTCTAGCAAATTCTGACTTCGTAATTTTATTATTTGTTAACTATTTTAACTTAAAATTTCTTTAAAAACAACGCGTCTATTTTTTTACCGTTTTACTTAATAAACCAATATTGAATTCAGGGGGTAGCACGGGGGGGACATCCACCTCCCGGAGCGATGATTTCCCCCCCCCCCCGGAAGATTCGATATTTTGCATTTTCAATGGTCAAAAAGTGCAATTTCCCCCTGGAACTCTATTATGCCCCCCCCCCCCGGAGCCTCGGAAATCCCTCCCGGATAAAAGTGACTGAATTCAACACTGTAATAAACTCGGGCTGAAATTTTGTCCCCTAGTAACTTGTACATGTTTTACCTCCCTGTATACGGCTCTAAAATTTTATATATACAAAGTAAATGCGTAATATCCTTCGATATTCATAGAAATATAGAATTTGAAATATTTCATTCTTTCAAGAGTATTTTGTCAAAATTAAACAATAATCGTAGAAAAGAATAAATCCAAAGTATAAATAGGAGTGATCTATTTTACCACGTTACAATAATCCAATCACACCAAAGGAAATATGAAATAGTTTCCATTTGCTAAAATGTGTCGGTCTTAGCCAATCAGATTTTTAATAGGGCGGTGTTTTCATGTCCGATATGGGGCGGGCAACATATCATTACGAGGCCGTTTTTGACACATGTTTCATCAAAATCTTTACAAATTTTGCTCAGCCTAATTGTAGTAGAACTATTGAAAGCATATTATTGGAAAGCTTAAACTCTATATTTTCGTTGTTATTAAAAAAATTTTCCTGAATTTTGCTGATATGAATGTTATAAGACTAAAAAGGACACAACACCTCGAATTTCACTGGATCCTAAATTGACAGGATCCTGAGAATTAAACTACAACGAAAATCGGAAAAGTAGAAAATAGCCCGTAAACAGATAGTCGTCAGCTATCCTGTGCAAAAAAAATCATTTAAAAATATTAAAAATCAAGCAAGATATTTGAAAATATTGTTGCCATAGACTTATCATTAGCGTTCGAACTTCAAGCCGTGACTAGTGTGGCCTCTTAACCGGTCCTGTTCTTTTGTTACTCGCGTTTTTGTATTGTGAGCCGTATGTATCCGTTACTTTTCTGCAATAATCCTTCCATGTTTTTTATTTCTTCTTGTTTAGTTTTTTAATTTGACTCTTTTTTTTTTTAATAGCGTATGTTGTTGTACTCCTAGGTTTTCGTCTTGTTGTTTCTGGAATCTCCTCCTGCGTGCCCTGACCTTGTTCTTAGCTGTTTTTATTTCGTTCGTCCACCACGGTGGGGCAGTGATCACTGCAGTGCTTTTCATCTTATAACTGCTAAACGCGATTGATGTTATCTCATTTTGCAATCTTAGTGTGATGTTATCTAACTGTTCTTTTGTTGCAATTCTTTGAAGTTCTTTTATTTATTTGTTTCTTATTTTCCTAATGTTTTTGTCAAACTTAGCGTGTTTGCATATCTTTGCCTGTAAGCCATGTCTTTGATAGTTTGTATTTTCGTAATTTTTTAATGTGAATTTTAGATATTTGTGGTCACTGAGTGAGTCGTCGTCGCTGACGTGCCAATCACTGATATCACTGCCTAGGGCGACCGATGCTATAGTTAGATCCGGCCAGCCTTTAAATACCCTTTTCCCTCGTATAGTCAGGAAAGAAGGGTCTGCATCTGGTGGGTTGTGGACGAACAGTGGGTTTAGCAGGAGAAAATCTGTGAGTTCTCGACCCATTTGGTGAATGTCTTCGTAGCCCCAAGCGGTCGAGTGTGCGTTGAAATCCCTCGCCAGCAGCACCTGTCCATCCGCTTATTTCAAAGCCTCATCGATCTCTTCCAGTATGACAGAGAAGTCCGCCAACGGGGGAGCGTATGTATTAATTAGTGTGAATTTTTTGTCTTTATTTTCCAGTGTTATTGCTGTTGTGTACTCTTTTTCTAGAATTGTGATGGGTTTCGTATCTAACCTGGTTATTATCACTGACCTATTCTGTTTTGTTTTTACTATGTTCCAGCTATCTGGTTTCAATCCTGAAATGTTACCTTTCTTCTTCTTTTGGTGAAAGTCTTGTAAGAGTGCTACTTGTAAACCGTTAGTAGCGATATAACCCGCTAGTGAATCGGTAGCTCTGCTGCTACCGTGGAGGTTTATCTGTATAAAATTTAGTGTATCGTGTTGTTGTGTTTGTGTGTTAGTTATGTTGTTAATTGTGTGTAATGTGTGTGCGTTGTGGAGGGTATACTGTGAGTTTTGGAAATTTCGTAGTGCGCACCTAGAGTACGTGAGTCTTGGACATGATACAGAGACTCATGCCGAAGCCTGAAGGCTTCACAGAAGTTTCATTGTTATGTGGAACTTGTTTTATATTTTTCTGCATGATAAATAAACGTATTTGTACGACAAGCTGATTCAGTTTTTCTTTTTATGGAGAAATTCCCTGGATTCCTGAATCCGTTGCCGTGTTTACACTTACGCCATGACCGTATGAATTGATTATACGACTGCAAATGACTGTATGAATTGATAATACGACTGTAAACGACCATATGGATTAATAATATGACGGCAAACGGCCACCATGTTTTCTTACTTGGAGCTATACTTTCAACATCGATGTATTCTCCGATGGGTCGAATAAATTTGCATCCTAAGCCACGATTGCACAACTAAAATGTTCGACTTGATAGTAGCTGTTATTAACAATCTTCACATATATATACACTGGTGTGCAAAAATTAAAGACGGAACTTTTTTAAACGTCGTACAGAAATTCTACAAATAGATGCAAATCGAACCGTAATATCCTAGATTTATAATACTGTGGAAAAAGTGAACAGAATTTCAAAAAATGATGCGAATCCGTTCTGCCTTTTCGTGCCGCTGCTATGTTAATTTCTTCATTTCGTCCTTAATTTTTGCACACCAGTGTATATTTTTTTATAAACAAACATTTGGTGCATTTAGCCATTATTACTTTTGTAGTTATTCGTACAATAAAACATTTCCAGAAAGAGTTTCAAAATGTTTAATATTTAGCTTTCACGGTCTAAAAAAAGTATTTAAAATAGGATTCTTTAATATGTGTAATAGCACATCCCTTCTTTGAAAAGGGAAAGAGGGTAGCAATTTTCAATTTCAATTATTATTATTTCAGTAACAATTAAAAAAATAGTGTATGTGTTTTTAATTTTTACATTTAAATTTGAAGATATTTAATTTATTAAAGTTCAAATTATTTTTAATACAGTGATTTTTACTTATTTAGGACTGAAGAGGTTTAAACACGGCCAGCACATAACTGAAAGCAACGCATAAATGAAAAACTTTTGTATTCTAATTTTTTTAAATCGTATAAATTATATTAAAGACAGAAATAAAAAATTTTAGAACATTAAACTGTGCATAATAAACCTTTTCAGTGATGAAATTGTAATAATATCTTTAAAAAATTAACATTTAGCTTTTTTTCAATTATTTATATTAAAAAAACTAACATTAAATTATATTAGACACTTTACTCAAAAGAAACATTGTTTGTTTTACTTACATAATAACGATTATTTAGAAAAGGACTGTCAATGTATTTTTTTTATTTAAGCCATGTTTATAGGGCGACATTGTCAAAATCATTAAAATGAATGATTACATTTGATAATAAATCAACATTGTAGTTTTAAACAGTATTTGCATAAAAAGCTTCTTTTTTTTTAAAACTTTTTTAGGAATAAAATTTTGTAAAGGTAATCTTTGTTTCTTAATAATAGCTCTATAATTTTTTTAATAGTTTACAAAATATATGCAAATAACACACAGTCTCAAATTTAAACTTGATTCTCCTAAAATTAACTTTATCTGTTTGTGAATGGTTTACTCTAAATCTGTATCTTCTGAGATCTGAATGATATCATCTATTGTTGAGAATGCTGAGGGTAGCTGAACAGATATCCTGATATTTCTTTATATAATGTTTAAGAGTCGCATTTAGCAAAAATGAGCTCGATCTTGCTCCAAAATTATACATCCTTAAAACTTCGGATACAGCGTCCAAATCTTCCGTAAGCTATTGAAATCTAACTGTGTCTCTTTCCTCTGCCGCTAAAACTACTGACAGAAATACACCTTCTATATATCACATTATGGAATTTTTATTTAGACAGAACTGCAAAAGAAGCATTAGAATATCTGGCGTTAAGTTCAGATCTGGAGTGAAACAATCATTAAGCGAAGGAGAAATGGCTTCACTTGAAAAGGCGTTGAAAACTATTTCATCTTTGTAAACTGAGTGGACAAAAAATTAGAGACATTATTTGAAAGTAAATTAATCCGACAGTGATGTAGAATGACATAGCAATGCAAAGTTGCATATATAAGGAACTCTCAGCCAGTGTTGTAGATTGGGGACTTTTTTGTCCTCAGATTGTTGATTGTCACCGGTTTTTATAAATAGAAATATTCGCCCTATTGAAAAGTAGATTAAAAATTCTGAAAAATTATACTATTTTAATTATCTGAAAAATTATACTATTTTTAAAAAGCCAAATAAATGAGTCAAATAATTTGAATAAAAAAGTCCCCAATCTGGAAACACTGCTCTCAGCTTCGTGCGACGTAGTTGGCCCGGAATTTACAGTAAAAAATGGGGTAAGACGAAAGATATAATTAACTTTGAACGAAAGATGATCGTCGGGGCAAAAAGAGCTGGTGCCAGTATCTCTGAAAGGACGGCTCTTTTAGGATTTTCTCACCCTACAGTATCTCGGGTGTTTAAGGAGTGGTAGTTGAGAAAAAAATCGTCAAACGATAAAGACCATTCTGGTCAAAAAAGACTGGTGAGCGACAGGTGTGAAAGGCGAGTAGCACGCAAAATCCGCAGCACCAGAAGGAAAAAAAACACGACAAATTACAGCTTAAATTAATGCAGAAGCACCACAAAGCGTATTCCAAGCGTGCAAGACTGACTTTGCAAAGGATGGGTTTTAGCAGCAGAAGACCATCAAGAGTGGATTTGGTATCACAGAAAAATAGGAAAATTCGCCAGTTGTGGGAAAAAGAACGACGAAATTAGTCAATTGAGGATTGGAAAAAAGTAGCCTGATCGAATGAATCTCAAATCCTGCTCCATTATGCAGATGGCAGGATCAGAATATGGGGCAAACAGCACGAATTCATGGACCGTCCTGCCAAATGACAACTCTTCAGGCCGGTGGCTGTGGAATTATGTTGTGGAGAATGTTTTCCTGGAGTACACTGGGTCTCTTAATGTCTGTGGACACACCTCTGAGCAGCACAGTCTTCCTAAACATCGTTGCCAATCAAGTGCACTCGTTTATGGCTATAATGTTCCCTGATAAAGATGGTCACTTTCAGCAGGACAATGCAATTTGCCACCGTGTTCGATAGGTCTTAAATTCGTTTGAGAAACATCAATCAGAGTTTCACCTGTTTCCATGGCCAGTACCCTGACCTCAGCTCTATCGGACATTTATGGGACGAAGTCGAAAGAACACACCAAAAGTCGAAAACGCCACCATCCAATCTTACCCAACTTACAGATGCCATCATGTCAGCATCAGCCAACATTCCTCAGCAACGGTACCAGCAACTTGTTGAGTCTATGTCAAGAAGAATATCGGCTGTGCTCAGAGCTAAAGGTAGACCAGCTCGTTATTTGCGTGCATCTCCAATTTTTTGCCCACTCCGTGTAACTGTTTTATCCTCGGGTATTACTGCCTGATGTGACATATAATACATTCTAGAATTATCTCGATTTTCGTTTTTATTAACCATTTCAGTAACTCCTTGAGTAATGTTCTATAGAATAATGTCCTTATATTGACAATGAAAATCTCGACTTTTTGTTAAATCTTTTAACGATTTTTCTTAAACGGTGTTTGCATTAGTATAATTATTAAGTAGCGATTCAGAATGTTCGTTCCATAGTTAACCTGGTAGAGACCTTCAATTAGTTTAATGGAATTATCAAATTCTTTTAAAACTATGTTGCCTTCGGAATTCAAATTATCACATCGTGAGATTCCCAAACTTTCTAAGTCAATTTTATTTTTTAAATTGTCTGTTTTTTCTAAGTTTTGATTTTGCACTACAGTATTCATTACTGTAACGTCTTTAAAATCTATGTATTTTTCTTCATAACCATAAACTACATAATCTAGTTCATTCCTACTGTAGCATCGGACATATTTTTAATTTCTTTTGTAACATTTTTCAAATAATAGCCTGATCCGATTAAAATTAATACCTTTAAAATTTTATACTTCGATATCAGATATTTCTATTTTGGCTTTATTGTAAAATTTAGGCATTTCTTTACGAGGACTTCCAAAATGCAAGATATTTCAATAACTTCTTTAGAAATAATTTTCTATAGAGCATAAATGCTTCTCAAATTTACCTTTACTCTATTTCTCAAAATAGATTTCTTTGGTTTAGACCCGAAATCATACATTGCTAGCTTTTTTCTTTTCTAAAATCAACAAATTAAATTTGGGAGATTATTTCGAATCGATCGACATCTTTTCTGATCCTCCGGTAACAAAGAGAATTTTTATTTTTTTTCCCCTGAGATTCATTATTCAAACAAGTGAAAATTAAATTTAAAAAATCAAAAAACCCGACTGCGTAAAAAGCGAACTAATTAATTATTTATCATCAATGTGAAACTATTTTTTATATAACTTACCTATTTTTTATTTTCTTGTATTAATGATTTTTAAGTTATGTTTAATTGTTAGTTCCTATCTATAAACACTGTTTTGATGAGGCCTATAGGTGTCTATGAAGGTTAGAGTTGCAGTAAAGCTAGAGATCTTACCTACACAACTTGCAGATTGTGTAATATTTAAACGGAACTTCTGACTGTAAAATAGTCAACGAAATATGTTTTCATTTTGAAAGACCTATCCAATGATATGCCACTCAATAGAGTGCGTAAAAAGAATTTTTCGTCTCTACCGCCATTTTGAATTTATAAAAACAAAACGTAGCCTATAACCATCGGACGGTTCAGACGAATCGATAGAGACCTCATTCTTTAAAATCCATCCAGCCGTTGGGATGTTTCGAGGGTATTAAGAAATCCACATACCCAGATACGCGTGAAACACATAACTCTTCTTGGCAGCCAGGTAACATGCAACTGTATCTGCAGAAATGCATTTCCATTTACTTCACTGATATAATGGTTCCACAATTTAGAGTAGGGATGTACAACCTGTGGCCCGTGGGCCAAAAGTGGCCTGCGATGGGGTAAAGTGTGGTCTGCGAACTTCGTCAATTTATAAATGCAAAAAATTGCAATTTTTGTCCAAAAGTCGCACGAAAAAATCGTGAATTTCGTCAATTTGCCGCGAGAAACTTTGAAAATTTTGTTGAACAAATAAGAATCGCGAATTTCGTTGATCGGGTGCGGAAAAATCGTGAATTTGGTCGATGAAGCACGAAAAAAACCGCAAATTTCGCTGATCGGGCACGGAAAAATCGCGAGTTTTGTCGCTCGGACACGGAAAAATCGCGAATTTCATTGGTCGGTCACGGAAAAATCGTCAATTTTGTTGATGATGCGCAAAAAATTGCGAATTTTCTTGATTGACTACGGAAAAATCGTGAGTTTCGTAAGTAGCGCGAAAAAAATTGCGATTTTCGTCAATTTGCCGCGGGAAAGAGTTGCAAATTTCGTCAGTCAGTTAGGAATCGTGCATTTCGTCTATCGGGGGTGTAAAAATCGCAAATTTTCTCAATTAGGTGCGGAAAAATCGGGTGTTTCGTCTTCTTATCGGGAATTTAGTCAATTTGCCGCGGGAAAAATTGCAAATTTCGTCACTCAGTTAAGAATCGCGAATGTGTCGATGAGACTCGTAAAAATCGCAAATTTCTTTGTCAGGCAGAGAAAAATCGCGACTTGTCTCGATGACGCGCGGAAAAATTGAAAATTTCGTTGATTGGCTGCGGGAAAATCGCGAGTTTCGTCAGATTTTCGCGAGAACAAATCGCAAAATTCGTCAATTTACAGTTTGAATAAATCGCAAATTTCGTCAGAATCAATTAAGAATTCCGAATTTCGTTGATCGTTCGTGGAAAAATCGCGAATCTCGTCGGTCAGGGATGGAAAAATCGGAAATTTCGTCGTTCTTGCACGCAAAAATCGCGAGTTTTTGTCGATCGGAATCCGAAAAATCGCGAATTTCGTTGGTCGGGCACGAAAAAATCGCGCATTTTGTTGATCAGGTGCGGAAAAATCGCAAATATCGTCGATCGGGTGCAGAATAATAGGAATTTCGTCGACCAGGTGCGGTTAGATAGCGAATTTCGCCAATCCGGTGCGGAAAAATCGCTAATTTTGTCGATCAGGCGCGGAAAATATAAATTTCGTTGATCGGGGACGGAAAAATCACAAATTTCGTTGATCAGGCGCGTAAAAATATCAAATCAAGTTGATCGGCTCTTCCTGCCCCCTTCGTTCATTAAGTTCGCATTTTTTTTCTGCACCAGCCATTTTCATGCCTATGTTTGTTTTTTAGCACTTTTAATAATACAAAATTTACTCCCTCGAATAATGCCCAGGAATATTATCACTCTTTCAAATTAATCCTTGTTATATATACAAATGCAAACTGTTGATATATCCTTGCCAACTGAATTGGATATGTTGACTGGGTTGGGGAACCTAGAGAGGTACCCTCCCCCCCCCACACACACACACACCTCCCCGAAATAGAATACTCTTCGTGTCACTGATGTGGCCCTCGACAACCCAGACATTTTATAAAGTGGCCCTTCTCTTAAAAAGGTTGTGCACCGCTAATTTAGAGCATTGGATTACTTCGTTTCGGCATATTAGCTGTATTCGCTTTTTAATGTTGTTTTGTTTTACCAGCTCATCACAAATCGAAGTATTGCAATTACGACATTGAATTTTTTTACGGCAAAAATTAGAAAAGTGAGATTTTTATAAGGCAATTAAAAGAATAATCTTTTCGTAAAATGATTGGTTTTCGTTCTTTTAAAATTAAGGAACAATTGGAATCATAGTAATCTTTCTTCAAACAAAATTCACTTTTTTTCGGAGCAAAATAGTTGCGGAGACCCATTTTTATAATTTTCATGGTTTCAGTAGAGTGATTCTTTTCATTTTACCTCTTTTGTATTATTCGTTTGTACAGAACATTTACTTTTTATTGCGGGTTTCAATTTTCTGTTTATGAATTTCTAGCAGTTTTAAACAGTTCCAAAAATCTTCGCATTAGCAGAACTATTAGATTCAAAAACAATTTCTTCGAGTATTAACCCTCTCGCTGTGCAACCCGAGAAATACTCGGGCATGCATTTTCACATCTAACTAATACTATTTGGTTATTCCCACCAGTTATTTTTAGCGAAAACTTTGTCTGATTTAATCAGGACATTTTCCCCGATTACGATAGTCAAAATTTTCTGCTTTAAAGAATCGGTGATAATAGATTAAAAATTCTGTAACAGAAGCTCATCACGAAGAATTACTTTCGCAGTGAGAGGGTTAATTTGAATTATGTAAGAAATGGAATTCCTCCGTCAATATTTAATTCTACTCTAGCTGTTTCAAGACATCTAATTTCGTGCACTTGTCTTAATTCCCTGAAATTAGCCCTAGATTTTATAAGAGTTATTCTTAAAAGTTTGTTTGAATGTGATTTACCATAGTTGCCAACATCAACATCCGCATTATTTTAATGCCAATATTTTTATGCAAAAATACTTATTTTATACAATCGCAAATTTGTGCAATTAAACGAAGCGAACATTTTTGTTAGAATTTATTGGTATTTAAAAAATCGACAGTGTTGGCACCTATGGACTTACTATTACTTCATTTTTACTAAATCTATCTTTTAGCAATTTCATAGTGACTTCATAATTTTTTGGCGTTAAAGCTAAAGCCCTTCAATATATTTTAAAACTGGTCATTTCAAGAAATTCTTTGAGTAATTCAGCTTCTCTGCTTTTGATAATAGTGCATTTTCGTGCATAGCCACTTCCTCTCATTTTTTATATTTGACGTTGAAAGTCTCTATTGTAGGCTTCGGCATTCTTACATGAGAATAGCAAACAATCTTTAATTTTCAGGTCTTATAGACAATGCGACAGACGAGTTTTTCTTTCTTTCGTCAGAAGTATCCAGCCTTAAACATTTTTCAATTTTAGCTTTAACTTTAACTTTCGTAAGTTTTTCGCAATGCTTCCCACTGGATGCTACAAGTGTCTCTAAAAATATCTATAAGTTTCTGAATTTCTAAATCCTTTCGGAATAACTTAAAAACTTGTTCTGCATTTTCCATTAACTGAAATTAAGATCTCTTACTTCATCATTATCACTGGTTTCTCCCGTCAATTGCTTGGTTATTTTCTGAATAGTCTATGTTGAAGATGTTTTTAAAATTTTACTTGTGCAATTTTCCTTATCTAACTTACTAGGTTGTGATATTTTCTATTTAACGCGCGGTTTATAGAATACCATAAAATAGTGTCCTAAAACATAAAAGTTCATTTTTCTAGTTCCTTCAGCATCGTGTAAAATTTCTAAAGTAATAAATGGTTACTTTATAGCAACCCCTGGTTCTTTCATAGTCTTCTACAAGGCTCAAAAGTCTTCTTTAACTAACAAAACAAATTTTTATTGCGAGAGACGGGTGACATTTACACGGATTGCGCTCACAACTATTTACAATAAAAACATAAGCATAACTACATAAGCAGACTAGATGGATGTGTCAATCCTAAAACTTTCTTCTATCTCATGTATCATAATATTTCAAAATGTTGTTACAAATACCAATAATTCATTTTTATCACTTTTATTAGTATTTTTATTAGAATTATGCATATTCATACACTTTTCGATGGTATAATATTGAAAATGGCCCATACATCGCTATTACAGCGCCCCCTTCCGGCTGAATTTTTCCAAATTCAGGGAAGACCTTCTTGCCATGTCCAAAAACATACACAAAAAATTTGGTTCAATTCTGTGCATAACTTCATACACTTTTCGGTGGTACAATATTCAAAATGCACAAAAATCGTTATTACAGCGCCCCCTGCCGGCGGAATTTTCCAAATTTAGAGAGGACCTTCTTGCCATGTCCAAAAACATACACAAAAAATTTGGTTCAATTCTATGCATAACTTCATACACTTTTCGATGGTACAATATCCAAAATGCACAAAAATCGTTATTACAGCGCCCCCTACCGGTGGAATTTTCCAAATTTAGAGAGGACCTTCTTGCCATGTCCAAAAACATACACAAAAAATTTGGTTCAATTCTATGCATAACTTCATACACTTTTCGATGGTACAATATTCAAAATGCACAAAAATCGTTATTACAGCGCCCATTACCGGCGGAATTTTTCCAAATTCAGGGAGGACGTTCTTGCCATGGCTAAAAACATACACAAAATTTTTCTTCAATTCTATCCATAACTTCATACACTTTTCTATAGTACAATATTCAAAATGTACAAAAATCGCACAAAACTCGCTATTACAGCACCCCCTAAAGGTGAAATTTTTCCAAATTAATGGAGCAGCTGCTTGCCATGGCCACAAACTTTTTAAAAAAATTTTGTTCAATTCTATGCATAACTTCATACACTTTTCGATGGTACAATGGCGACATACAGACACACGGACAGACAAACATTTTCTATAAACATGTTTTTTGGTATCTCTGACCCCTAAAACGTGTAAATCCGTCGAAAACCGGAAGTCTAAAAAAATTTCGATTACAATACTTTCTTCTACTGAAGATAGAAGAAAGTAATAAAACGTTTATAGCACCAGAACTTTTTAACTTATAGCTGACTAGTTTCGGTAGCATTCAGAGTGCAGTAATCAGTGTAAAGAATCACAGAATTTTGCTCAAATACAGGGTGTCCATAAAAGAATGTCCCAGTTATAAATTTTAGCAGTATCAGTTGTAAGCGTTGTAGAGTGCTGGTTCAAGGTCACAAATAAAGAGTAATACAAACAGTTTTAGATAAGCACATGCGCTAGTACTGTTTTGTTATTGACTCGCTTTCAGTGCCACATATGCAAAAGGGTGACTCCTGAGCCTAAAGCGTTATAGATATCTGAAATTTTAAAAGTAGTTAGAGACATGCGATTTTCTTCCTTTGGGGCTTTATAAAAAATTGTGTCTACGTACCACCGGCCGCTCCGCTGCTCTCTTATTTACTGGCTTGCAGTGCCACATAGGGAAAATGGTGACTCCTGAGCATAAAGCGTTATTGCTGGGCAGAAGATTTAAAAGCGTACACTACCGTAAAAAACTTTCTTTGGGGCTTTATAAAAGATCGTGTCTACGTTCCGCCGCTACCTATAAGATTTTTTTCCCAGTACGAACTTTTGTTTGTTATACACTCCAACATACGACTGAGTATAAAGTAGATCTGCTATTAGAAGACCCCCTTAAACATTTGAAGTGTTTCGCTGCTACCTAATGATTTGCCAGAGACACAGAATGGAAGAGGCCATAGCTTCCATTACTCCGGACTTGTTAACGTGTGATAAGAATCAGACTTTAGATTGGATGTGTGCCGTATAACTAAAGGTGCACATATTAAAAATTTATAAGAAAAACTAAGTTAGTTTACTTTCAATTCTATGTATGATTTGTTATAAATAGTCAAAATTAAACTGTTGTAATATACCATTGAAACTGGGACATTATTTCATGGACCCTGTATATATGGTAAAGATGCGTATTCTAGGGATATGTTTATTGGCTGATAGAAATATAGGAAATTACGGGAAACAGCCATTTGAATAGAAGACAATTATATAGAAGAACAAAACTGGTACTGTGAAAATGCTAGTAAAAATTAAGAAAAGGGAGATGTTTGTATAATACCTACAACAATATGATAACAGGGGAATAGCGAAATAACCATTAACAGTACTTTCATGATTTTTATAGATATGTAATTCTTCAAGAAACCCAAGTTGAATTACGGAAGTAGGTTTAGAGATAATTTCAGCTGAGTTAAAGGCAAACGTGTGGTTCATCTCCCAGCAATGTTTGCAATAGCACAATTGTTAGTTTCTAGTTTTGGAATATATTGCTTGTGTTCTTTAATTCGAAATTTTAAACCAAGTTTGGTTTGTCTGAAAAATTCGTCGACGTTAAGTAACTTAAACTCAGACCCGATCAGAGTAAAATGCAGTGTGAAAAATCAGTAGCAGCTGTTTAAAAGATGAAGAAACGTTGAGCTTTCTTAGTTTTAGTTAAAGTCACAAATACAGACATCAGTTCTTCGATGTCGAAACGTAAAACTGTTAAATATTATAACATGGTTTACGAACATTGATATAATCGTAAATACAGGCAACAATTTGCATTAAACAATGAAAAACCACGGATTTCCAAAAGAACGGAGCTATTTTTATATACCGTCACCGCAACAACAAAACGTTCCATTTACATACTATATACAATATACATACATTGAGTTAATCCATTATGTCACGCCATACACTTGTCCAGAAATTTGCATAAAAGAAGATGATGGAAAAAACAATATCAGATGAAAAACTCTCCGAATGCAGCCGTATGCGAAAGCTCCGTAGAATGCGAAATGACTGACTAAATGAAGGGGAAAAACGATATGTGAATGCAAAGGATTTTGCTCTTAGCTCGGAATGAGAAGGATTAAAACAACGTAAAAATACTTTTAACTTGCAAAAAACTCGCATACCTGCCTGTCATTGTCCAATACTACTCTGCTATAAGTTAAAAAGTTCAGGCGCTGAAAAAGCTGTTTTATCTGCTTAAATGTAGGACATTCCATCTACGTTATGATCACATGGTCAAGGCAAAAACGTCTAGCCTAAAGAAGGGAAGGCTCCGAAGACGTAATTTAAATCCCCGCTAGCCAATGAAAGAGTTCATGGTAGGAAGCAGTAGTAGTTTCCCGTTTCCATTAGAAGTTCTTTGGGTAAATTACCAGTATCACGTGACATTTTTTAGCCTCGAACCCATATTTGGAATATCCTCCATTGTATTGCGTCAAGTATCATCTTGAAGGCCTCTGTGACCGAGTGGTTAAGGCACGACTCCGCTAATCGTTTGAGAGCGTAGGAGGTCTGTAGGTTTGATTCCCGCTGGCTCCATTGCATACTCTTTGTGGAGCTCCCGGCTGTATTTCTCTGGTGTTGTAAATTTCCTTGTGCTGTCTTATCCTTGTTTAGTGACGAAAATTGTTATGTCTGATTTGTGTAATTATTTCTGTGTATAAAATAAAGGATCATTCGAGACGACAGTCCTTGTAGCTATAGGCCCCCAAAGCAATTCCCACTTCGGTGGAATTCAAATGTCAAAAGTATCATCTTAATTGTCATAAACATAACTATCAACAAAAGTTTGACGTGCTTAGCGACAACTAGCCTTCTCATTTTGCAACAGAAAATGCTAGAATAGTAAAGCTTCCTCACTACAAAATTTTACACATCGCGTATTTCTCGACATCACAAAAAATATATTTCAGATATGTTGGAATACTCATGATATTTTCCATACATAACCATGCCAAGTCGGAAATTGTACATTAAGCATAGAAAATGATGTGCGTTCGTACTATACCTAGTTTTATAAACATTCAGATCTTGGCGCAATATCTGTTACGCTCTTATGCAAAAGGCATGAATGCAAAATTTATAAAGATTATATATATATTAAATTCAGTAATACGGAAATAACGGGACTCCATCTTAAACAGGACGTAATTACCACGGCAACATAGGATCATTACCTATCTTTGATATGACTGAATTAATTACGTATGATAGGATTTAATAGAATTAGGAAAGTTTTATTAATATATTTTTAAGTTTTAATTCGATTTTAATGAAAATTGTAATGATAACAAAATTCTGCAACGACTATATATATTAAATTTCAAACCAATCGGTAGGGTAGTTTTGCGCTGTTATATGCGGACAGACGGACGGACCAGACAGCGACTATAGGCACTACATATTTATATAATTACGAACACACCTAAAAATCAAACATTTTGCTTTTTATTGCACGATATCTTCTCTAAACTAAAAGTTCATCTTACATTTTATTAACGCCGTCAAGAAAATTAAATTGTTTTTAACGATGCGTATACTGCTAATTCTTTTCACTAAGTTTCTAAATTTATCTAGTATTTTGCAATAATAATTGTTTCTTCGATTGAAACCCTATATAAAGTCATGAATCATGTCAAACAAAGCCTGTGGAACTTCTAGGGAATGCCATTAAATCTTTACATTATCAGATATATTTTCCGAATTTAATTGAATCATCTAATTTCATTGTGCAAACTTTAGTATGCACAATTCTCAATAAAAAAGTACATCTATTTAAAACGCGTGGGATTTTATTTTCTTACTAACTTTTTTAAATAAAAAATGTATAGGAGTTCAACATTTTCTAATATTAAAAGGCGATTTGCAAACTTTAGTATGCACAATTCTCAATAAAAAAGTACATCTATTTAATATTAAAAGGCCATTTTCTAATATTAAAAGGCGATTTGCAAACTTTAGTATGCACAATTCTCAATAAAAAAGTACATCTATTTAAAACGCGTGGGATTTTATTTTCTTACTAACTTTTTTAAATAAAAAATGTATAGGAGTTCAACATTTTCTAATATTAAAAGGCGATTTTTTTAATCATTTACTGTAGCATCATCATTTATTGTAGCATTTACTGTAGTGCGTGAATTTATGTTAAGATTCAATATTTTTTGCATATTTCTAATCTCATATTCTAATGAGAAATTAATGAATTTTGAAAGATAATTATCTAAACAAAACAAAAATGCGTACACGAAAATCCGATAAAATCTGATTGCTTGGTCATGTTAAAAAAAAACTAATAAAAATGCTCTTAATTCGGTGAAATAAAGAAGTTGTTTTGCTGCAGTTCTCTTGGGAATCAGGCAATCAGCGAAATGCTTTCAGCAAGACTTTACTATTTTCCTTAAGAGTAATTTTTCTTAATTCTTACAATTAATTTTAGTTTGTATTTATTTTAGAGGACTTGGTAGCCTTTGAACATTTTCTTAATTTCAGTATTTTGTAATACATTTTTGGCATATTATTAAAGATTTTAAGAAGAAAAATTATTTTAATAAAGAAAAAATGCGTGCGATTAAAAACGCCTAAAAAATTATTTTTTCTTACCTTTAAAGTTGAGAAAAAATTATAACCTATCTCCTAATCCCTGTCTTCTAACCGTAATCTCCTAAACCCATCTCTGGAGACATGAATTTCCTTACGTGATCAGAGACATAGAGTCAAAAAGACTCCAATGTTATTTTTCTTTTTTGTCTTTTGTAAACAGCATTGGAATTTATTTTGGAAACTCAATATACTTTGGAAATCATGTAATGATAAAAGAACTACTTGACAGTACTGAGGAGATGATTTTATTCAAGGAGAAAAACCACGTGATAATCAGAGCCAAAGAACAAATCGGAGTCATTTTGACTCCCGTCTCCAGTTACGGGTTAATCCTAATAAAATGTTATGACATATGTTAAGTAATAGCAAAAAAATGACTATTTAATTACCATTTTTTTCTTTTTAAAAAATGAACTATTTATGAAATCAGATCCCCAATTTTATGAAGTCCACCTTAACAGAATCTTCCAAAAAGATAGCAAGTCAATTGAAAAGTATACGTTAACGTTTATGCATTTTGATAATACATGCATATAAAAAATCACCTTGAAGACAATGAATTTCGAGATTATGGATAATGAATTAATATTCGTAGAATTGCTTATCATAATGGTTTTTAAGTTCAACATATTAATAAATTAATCGTGGATATAGCCAATAATAAGGAGTCTGAACATAAGTTTTATTTGCAAAAATACAAACTTTATACTATTCAATATTATACAAGTTTTTTCGGGAAATTAAAATACAATTTTGAACGTTTCACTATCTGCTTAGTAGCCAAACCAACTCCAAAATTAAAAATTATCATTTGCACTAAAATTGACCCAATTAATTTTAAGAATTATTCAGTAGTATACAAATACCATTCACCAGGAAGACTGGACAGAGAATTACTCTATTGATATGACTTGCAGAAAATTTAAGTATAGAAAAAAAGGAGCATGTAGCTGATATTAAATATAATAGAAAAACATAGCCCTGGCATGATTATATCAAGAAGAATACATCCAAATAAATTTCAATGAAAGTAAATTAATTTTTCCCTCCAGTCTTCGTATCCTGGCATGCATTTCCTAGGCAAGTATAGGAGAAACTAGGGAGGGTTGACACGCTTTTTACAAAATGATTTTTTATTTTTTAAATATTTAACGTAGAATAAAGTTTTATATATCATTTTCTTCGTTATACAATCAGTTATCAAAATAAAATTGCTACATAAGTGTAATATACAGGGTGTATCTGAAATGTTTCAACAAACTTAGAGGAATGATGGTACTCATGAAGATGAAAAAAATTCAATAGAACATGGGGTCGCAAATGACGTTTAAAGTATGAAAATCGAGAAAATACGTCTGGAAATAAACAAACTGGGACAAGAAAAAAACACTCCAGAAAATTATTTATTGCACAGAATAGGTACAACACAGCTCATGATGTCTAGAGAAAACAAATATTTTACAACAATTGTTCAGAGTGTCGACCGCGGACATTATTACACAGAGTACATCTATTGAGGAACAATTGGCGGACACGCTCGAAAACTACGTGGTTTTGCATACGTAGATTCCTATTGACAGATTTGTTTGGATTTCTTCCAAGTTTTTGTTATCTCTTTCTGATCGGATATGCAGAAAGTGAAAGGAAAACCAGCTTTGTGCTAATAGACAGATCTGCTGAAAAGCAGCATGCGAGATATCAATATTTTTAGTAGTTTTGCGATTTTCACCCTTTCAACGTCATTTCCGACCCCATGTTCCATCGCATTTTTGGTTCGTCTTGATGAGTACTATCATCCCCCTAAGTTTGTTGAAACATTTCAGATACACCCTGTATATTATCCATCCATTATAAGAAAAATCATAGAGTTTGTAGCACGTGAAAATTCAATATATAACGATGCAGAGTCATTTAGTTTACCGAAATTACGTCTTGGGGTACTCAATGGTTACGAAAATAGAAATAAACATACAAGTAAAAAAAAAATAATAATAACGTGCGTAATGTGAAAGAGTAAGTGAAAAGTTGAATGATGGCGTTTCAAATCATTGCATCATCGATAGCGTATTTTTGAATATTTTTATTTATTTGTTTTAAAAATGATTCGGATAGAGTCGAAACATGTTAGCAATCAAATAAAACTTTTTTTACTGTTTTTAAAGTTCTAATGTTATACCCTTTAGCAATTAAAAGTAGTATAAATGAACATTTGTTTGTTACAATGATGTTAAAATGCTAATAATATATTTGACACTTTTGGCATTTGATTGCCCAGAACAAATTAAAAAGCGCTTTTTCTTTTATGTCCTGATTAATCTTTACTAATTTTCTCTAATTCAAATCATTGCCATCATGCCTAGAATATCCATTAAAGTGAATGTGAATACAACTTAATATTTTCTAACACACATCAAATCACATTTGCTCTTGCATCATATCACATTTGCTCAAATATGCCATTTAACTGTGGACCCGTTTAAGAAAGCTTAGCCATGAGATCTGATTAACGATAAACTACAGTCTTTTGGCGTACAAACTCGAATCAGTTAATGAAAGGACATATTTCAAATATTTTTTTAGGTGTATGGTTTTTGTAAAATTACTTAATGATTATACAGGGTGGTCCAATATTACTGAGCGCATTTCCTGTTCGAAAAAAGGAAAGAAGTACAATACAAGTACACTACAAAAAAGCGTACTGTAGAACTTCAAAAAAAAGGAGATGGGCTTATCTTGAGTTTTTTTGTTTATTAAAGTTCGTGAAATAGTAAGTCGAACGTTATCAGAATCAGATAATCAGCTTTAAATGGATAATATGTTTCGTTATGTAGACAGAAACTGTGATTTTTTTTTTCTTTTTGGCTTTAAAGAAAACAACATCGCGTGTTTTTTCACAAAAAAATAAAGGCATTTATTTTGAAAAAAAATACATTGTGCAAACAAGAAACATATAAAAGGAATAGACCGCATTTTCTATGACTAAAAAGGACAGGGAACTTTAAAAAAGGGTGGAATTTAAAAAACAGCTTTTGAGAAACGTCAAACGGGCACAAAACGAGAGCATGAAAACAATGTAAATAACTTTGACGACTTATCGACACGGTAAAAAAAATTCGTCGTCAAGGGGTGGATGAAAACACATTCCAACCAAAGATTTTTAGTAGGTGCGCTTATAACTGGAAATTTCGAAAAATGAAACTTGTTAAACATTGGAGAGGTTGGCTACTCAAAAGTTTGGCTTGACGTTTCTCAAAAGCTGTTTTAGGTAGATTTCGTAAGAAATACTATCTATTGCAGTCGTTACCAGGGTGCGACTTTTGAAAAATTCCTTCATAACTTTTCATTATAGGACCCCAGGAGCCCAAAACCACCCCCACCTGAAAAGTTTATATATATATATATATATATATATATATGTTAATTTTAATATATGTTAATTTTTAATTTTTTAATTTTTTTACTAGAAGCATGCCACATTGGTTTTCAAATTTGCATAAAAAAATTTACATAAATATAATCATTAATCAATTGATACGTTTCAATAAAATTTGTGGCAGAGACAATAATTTTTATAAACAGATCTTTAAGTTATTGGCTAATTTATTTTACAATAATAATTACCCCATTAAGTTTTTGAAATATTATTTAAAGACAGTTCTAAAAAGTGAATGGCAACGATGTGGACTGGCGGCGTGAACATGTGATGGCAGCCTTCTGGATCTTTCTGTATGAAATGGGCATCCTAAAGTCTTGTTAAAAGAACGGGTGTCTATTGATGAATTGAAACGAAAGAAAGTTGAGACCTGGAATTTCTGGTTTTTTATAATGGCTTTGGAAGAAAAATTTATTTGTTTATAGTTGACGGGTGAGAAACATTATACAGGTATTCATGTTTTGAGAAATTTCATTTTGCGTGTTTGGGGGGGCGCATGTTTATTCTGCATTCATGCTTGTTTTCTTATATTTTTCTTTTGTTTTTAGTTTAATGATAATTTAAGCATTCCTCTAAAAGACCTTTTTATTAAAGATTTTTGTTTTTGTATGGTTAATATTATGTTTGTTAGTTTTTAATTTGAGTTGTTTTAGTTTTTTATGGAATTTGATTAATAAAATGACAATAGTTTTTCAGTATTGAATGCGGGGTGAACATGTGTTCAGAAACCTGCAAATTTTAAAAGTGGGGGGTGGAGTTAGTTTTCTGTCTGTCCTCCCACTGATGAAGAACAGACTGTTTTTGTTTTTTTTTACCTGTCTTTCTTGTTTTTATAAATATTTTATAGTTAAAAAAATTCTGCAGATATACACCTTCCTTCTGAAGTTATGGTGTTTTAGCATTTTGAAATGATGTAATATGTTTTATTGCATTAGATATGTGCTGCTGTAGCGCCATTCATGCAGTAATTTTTCATTAATTTTGAAATAAAATATATATATATATATATATATATATATAAAATAGTTTATATATATATTAAAAGTATATATATATATATGTGTGTGTACTAAATTTTGTTCGTACGATAAAAGTCTTCAATCTCGCCAAACACGTTGAGATGGCTAATATCTCGGCGAGGATGGCAATATCTATATATATATATATGGAAAATCTATGTATATATATATATATATACCTTGCTGTGGTGGAGGGGCTTGTGTGCACCAGTGACCCGGAGAGCTATGCCGGCGGTAGCGTAGCTACTGGTAGGGCCTCCCAAGCCGGATTGGTCGAAGGGTAGGTGCCAGACGAAATCTGACACCCTGGTCCTCCAGGTTGGGGGTTATGACAATAGGCCTGCTTCCTATTTCATGTAAAAAACATCTCCTTGCAAAAAGAATCTGCAAGAATAATAATAAACCGGATGCTTCTAAAAATCAACGACTGCAGAAAAGGACTATGATTATGGCTACATGGAAGCGGAGAGGTAATACCAGAAGAATGGACGATTGGATGTTTAACATCAATATATAAGAAAGCAGACTGACAAAAATGTGAGAATTACCGAGGCATTACTGTAACAGCAACATTTAGTAGATTATATGGACGGATTTTAAAAGATTTCATTGAAGAAGAAATAAGAATGAAGGAAAGTGAAGAGCAAAGTGGATTTAGAGCAGGAAGATCATGTATGGATAATATATTTTGTCTTAAACAAATTGTTGAAAAGGAAATGGCAGTAGGAAATCAAATTCATCTTCTATTTATAGATCTTACGAAAGCATATGATAATGTTCCAATCGCAAAATTATGGAATGTATTAAATGAAATGACTATAAATCCAAGTATTATTGGAGCAATTCAAGAACTTTACAGACAATCAAAAACAAAGATCAAAATAGGCCAAAGATTATCAAAAGGTTTTATAACAGATAAAGGATTCAGACAGGGATGTTGTATCTCCCCAACACTTTTTTAAATTTATGTTGAAGAACCATTGAAAATGTGGAAAAAGAAATGCAGAGGAATGGGACTTAATACCCAACAAACACAGAGCTATCGGGAAGCAATCAGACGACGCGACTGCCGCTTGCCGATTCTGGTGGTAACGGCACGATATCAGGTTGCCGATATCGGTTCCAACACTTTTGTGGTCCCACGTGCGATAGTCGGTCCGTTGGGCTGGCACATGGTTGGATCGGTGCCGGCAAAATCGACGAGACTGCCGGCAGGATTCTATGCCGGCTGCAGCCCGACAGCAGCATAAATTGAAAAAAATATATTTTTTGATGGCGCCATCTATTAGCCATCTTGGCATGTGTCTTTGTCAATATTTCAAGGGAGCGTAGGAACAGGTGGATTTCGATCCGAGGACCCCAGGGACAGAAGGTAAACGCCTTAACCACTCAGCCACTGACATTCCTTTAAAACATTTCTTTAAGTGATAGCTTGTTGTTGTGGATAGATCGTAGATGGGAAATTGGAATTTTGAAGTGTTTTAAAGTTGTTGTTTTTTGTAATTGTCTTATCCGCATTTATTTTGACATTTCTTTAAAACATTTCTTTAAGTGATAGCTTGTTGTTGTGGATAGATCGTAGATGGGAAATTGGAATTTTGAAGTGTTTTAAAGTTGTTGTTTTTTGTAATTGTCTTATCCGCATTTATTTAAAAGTTAAAATTTAGTATTTAAATGAATGAAATAAATATTGTAGCGAACTAGTTAAAGCAAACAAATTGGGTTTTTTTATAAATTTAAAAATTATTAAATATTTAATGAAATCAATTATTTTTAGAGGTTTTGTTCAGTTAACAAAATTTTCTTATTAGTTATTATAATATAATTACATGCGTTGCGTATAAAACATATTTTTACTTTCTTCTATCTTTACAAGAAGAAAGTATTGGATTCATGAAAATTTTCGACTTCCGGTTTTCGACGGATTTACACGTTTTAGGGGTCAGAGATTCCGAAAAACAATATGTTTTTACAAAATGTCTGTCTGTCAGTCTGTGGTTCTGTGAGTCTGTCTGTCTGTCTGTCTGTATGTGACACAAATTTTGTGGGCGCTCTATCTCAAGAACTAATGCACGGAATTTAATAAAAATTTATATTCCAGTAGTCCCTAATATAAATTGGTGCTGATTAGTTCTTGGAGTAAATCGCCCCACAGGTGGCGCTGCTATGCTGCATTTTTCGCGATTTCCGCAATAGCTCTATCTCAAGAACTATTGCACAGATTTTGATCAAACTTCAGATTCAGGCATACCTTGATATGAATTAGTGCTGTTTAGGTTTTGGTGCAAATCGCTCAACAGATCGCGTTGCTATGCTGCATTTTTTAGAATTTCCACTATAGCTCTATCTCAATAGCTAATGCACGAATTTTCATCAAACTTCAGACTCAGGTATACCTTATACCTTGATATCAATTGGTGCTGTTTATGTTTTGGTGTAAATCGCTCAACAGGTGGCGCTGCTATGCTACATTTTTTCAGAATTTCCGCTATAGCTCTATTTCAAGAACTAATGCACGAATTTTCATCAAATTTGAAATTCAGATATACTTTGATATGAATTGGTGATAAATTGATGAAATTTCTTCTACTATTTAAATGATTTAAATGACGTGATTTATATAGAAGAAAGTTTTGTGATGGCCACAACACACTAGTTTTAACATGGAAAAACTTATTTTAATAAATAAAGTTGGAAATTAATCACTTTAATTAAAATTTTAATTAGAATAAGAATTTATTATCTGTCATTTGATGATTTAAAGTATAATATATTTTTAATGACAATGTAGCAATATTTATTCTTTTACTTATGAGCATTTTTTAATCTTAAAATAAAATAGAAATATTTTTTTTTTTTCGTTTAGTAAATAATTTTTTAGAAGGGAGAAATTTCGGAATCTTTTCTTTTAAATTTTAATGCTAAAAAGATGTGTAGATTTTTTGATATTTTCATAGCTTGTAAAATAATTTTAAAAGCTTTTTAATAATTTGATTTTTAAATAAAATAAGAAACTTAGCTATTATTTTTAAAATGAATATATAATTGGAAAATAATTTGAATTAACTTATGGAGTATTTTTTCTTTTCTTTCTACGGTTAAATTTATAATGAATAATAATTTTAAGGAACGATTTAAAAAAATCTTTTGATGATTCAAAAAATTGTAAATCCTTTTAAAAATGAATTCAAAACATTTTTTTAAATAAATAAATATAGGCTTTTTTTGACAATTTTTATGTTTATCACTATTAGAATTTTATGTGAAATATATAACTCTTATCAAAGCTCAAACTCGCACAAAATTAAGTAAAACTAAAGTAAGTAAAATTAAGTAAGACTAAAAATTCCAAATTCGGATGGATGTTGGTATTCATCTAATCGTACCACTATCAGATATCACATATCAGTCCTGCGTCACTTGCCGGTATAAGTCGCTTGCCGATATGTAACCATAAGGGGACCAATTACAGTAACCGGCAGTCGAAAAAGCAGATTCTTAAGTTTCAGTTGCCGATATGCTGCCGAAACTTCACCGAAACCACTGTGTCGATGCCGACACTTAACCGACACTGCCGGCTGCGGTTCGATCGTGTACCGAAAGGTATGTGTTTGCTGGGTATGAAAGGAACGTCAATTTTTACTCTACAATTCGCAGATGACTAAGTTGTAATTGCAATAAGTAAAAGGAATTTAGAGGAAATGGCGGTGAAAATTAAGGAAGAATATGAGAAATGGGGACTTCACATGAACGTCAGCAAGACCAAATACCTATGTATAGGAGGAAATGAGACAGACCTAAATCTAACTAATAACATAAAAATAGAAAGCTATAAGCATTATAGATATTTAGGTGTAGACATTAATAGAGAAGGAAGAGACTCACAGGAAATTAAATACAGAATTTGTCAGGGGGAAAAGGCTGTAAAAATATTAAATTCTATTTGGTGGAGTAAGGAGATCTTTAGGAAAAGAAAGTATAATATATACAACTCTATTGTAAAGAGCATATTGTTATATGGAGCAGAAGGATGGAGAATTATGGAGACAGAAAGAAAGAAATTAGCGGCAGTAGAAATGGACGCCCTAAGAAGATCATGCAGGATATCAAGAATAGAAAGAGTAAGAAATGAAAGAATCAAGGAAATGATGAAAATAAAGGGAACCATACTAGATGATATTAAAAAAAAGCAATTAATCTGGTATGGTCATGTCAAAAGAATGAATAATGAAAGACTACCCAAAATAACATCCAACTATGAAACAAACAAAAAAAAGGAAACGGGGAAGACCACGAAAGACCTGGATGAATGATATCTCAAAGCAATGAGGGATAGATGTATGGAAGAGGAATGGACCCTTGACCGGAAGAAATGGAAAAAGACTCTTGAGGATTCTTCGGATGGCGGCATCTGACGCCATAAACCGAGTTTATATATATATATACTACACTATCGTATCTCCATACATATAAAGGGGGTTACCGTAGGGGGGGACGCTGTTCTGTCGACAATTGCAGCCAAGTGTGTAGCCAACTTTGCCATATATCGCCAAATTTGGCGATCAAAATTAGTTTCCAAAAGTGACGCCAACTTGTCGATATCTTTAATATTTCGCCAAATTCCAATAGGCTTTCATTGTAAACCAATAGGGTTTACTTGCTTACAGAAAATCAACACATTGAGATATTTTAATGCAATAAAAATAATATTGGTACTACTTGGTTAATCCGCCGACCAAAATACTATCGCCAAACTATTGGATAATAATGATTGATCGTAAATGTCACATTCATTTGACTTTATGCAAATTACACGTGTTTACGTCATCAAGTGATTTTTATTTCGACGTTTTATTTGTATTTTTATTAATGTTATTCTAATTTATTTGTTCTTTCGTTATTTAAAATAAAAATTTAACTTTTAACTTCGAAATTTACCTACGCCTGTAGGCCGTGCCGCCAGGGACATTTTTTTAATTCCACTCTTTTTTAAAGTGCCGATGCGCCATAGAAACGACTGTCATAGAAACGACTGTACTTTATCGGTTGTGTCTTATTTTCGGAATTTTACGGTATATTATTTCTGATGTCACCATCCCTTTTCCTATGTACATGGAAAACGCACAAAGCTGAAAATCACTTCATACGAAAGGTTTTTAAACAGGCTTTTGACGTGGTGTGCTCACTTTATGTTAAAGCATATCGTATGATAAAAAATTTCAGTTGTTAAAAATTAATGAAATCACGTATCAGCAAATAATTCCAAAGATTGCAGTGCGAAAGCCTTGCACGTTCCCATTAATTATTACTATTATAGAAAAGTATCTTTTCATGTTTATTTTTTATTTTTACATTGTAAATTAAAATTCCGTGAAATACGAAAATTGTACTTACAAAAAACTGAAATATTGAAATAAATACCACAGTCTTAATTAAAATAATAATTTAATTAGGTTTTTAGCAGTATTACTTATCAAGGGTATTCTTAAACCATATTTACTACTTTCTGACATTTTCTGGAAATGACTTTCATCGGGAAAAAAAAAAAAAAAATCACTAAAAATACTTACATTTTACTGCTAGATGTCGGAAATTTCTTTTACAGTGTAGTTCAAAGCAAAACCATCATTCTCAATGTCTGGATTTTTACTTGCATTTTCAAGTAGGATTTTTGGTAATTAAATATTTTTACTACTTTCTTCCATCTTCAATAGAAGAAAGTATTGTAATCGAAATTTTTTCGACTTCCGGTTTTCGACGGATTCACACGTTTTAGGGGTCAGATATCCCAAAACACATATTTATAGAAAATATCTGTCTGTCCGTCTGTCCGTGTATCTGTCACCATTGTACCATCAAAAAGTGTATGAAGTTATGCATAGAATTGAATCAAATTTTGTTTTAAAGTTTTTGGCTATAGCAAGCAGATCCTTCCTTAATTTTGAAAAATTCCGCCGAAAGGGGCGCTGTAATAGCGATTTTTGTGCATTTTTCAATATTGTACCATCGAAAAGTGTATGAAGTTATGCATAGAATTAAACCAAATTTTGCGTGTATGTCTTTGGCCTTGGTAAGAAAAAAGGTCCTCTCTGCATTTGGAAAAATTCCGCCGGAAGAGGCGCTGTAATAGCGATTTTTGTGCCATTTTGAATATTGTACCATCGAAAAGTGTATGAAGTTATGCATAAAATTGAACCAATTTTGTTGTGTATGTTTTTGGCCAAGGCAAGAAGGTCCTCCCTGCATTTGGAAAAATTCCGCAAGAACGGGGCGCTGTAATAGCGATTTTTGTGCCATTCTGAATATTGTACCATCGAAAAATGCATGAAATTATGCATAAATTGAACCAATTTTTTTGTTTATGTTTTTGTCCAAGGCAAGAAGGTCCTCCCTGCATTTGGAAAAATTCCGCCGGAAGGGGGCGCTGTAATAGCGATTTTTGTGCCATTGTGAATATTGTACCATCGAAAAGTGTATGAAGTTATGCATAGAATTGATCCAAATTTTTTGTGTATGTTCTTCGCCAAGGCAAGAAGGCCCTCCCTGCATTTGGAAAAATACCTCCGAAAAGGGGTGCTGTAATAGATATTTTGGTGCCATTTTCAGTATTGTACCATCGAAAAGTGTATGAAGTTATGCATAGAATTGAACCAAATTTTTTGTGTATGTTCTTCGCCAAGGTAAGAAGGCCCTCCCTGCATTTGGAAAATTCCTCCGAAAAGGGGTGCTGTAATACCTATTTTGGTGCCATTTTCAGTATTGTACCATCGAAAAGTATATGAAGTTATGCATGGAATTGAACCAAATTTTTAGGTCCTCCCTGAATTAAGAAATATTCTGCCAAAAGGGGGCACTATAATAGCGATATTTGTGTAATTTTCTTGATTTTTCGTAGTTCTATTATACACCGGTGGCTTGTGAAGTGACGGGAACTTCCCATCCTGCTAAGCCGGCTATTCGCGAGTAGCTGATATACAACAGAATAACTGAAAACTATTGATTTTTGTAAATCTCATGATGGAGATTAACTCGTTTTTACTCCGATTAATTGGATGAAGTAGAAATTTAAGATGAAAGTCAAAGTTTATATAGAATTGAACTAATGAATGAAATATTGACATTTGTAACAACATTTTGAAATATTAAAATATATGAGATAGAAGAAAGTTTTGGGATTGACTCATCCAACTAGTTTAAAACAAATATCGGGTACTTAAAAACTGAGTGGTAGGATCGAAATGGGTAGTTAGACATATATCAAAATTATCCATTGTTTTCCGCCAAAAAATATTTTTATTTCTATTGAATGCCTTCGTACACCGTCCCGAACGTAGTGCTGAACGCTTAAGTGCAAGTACAATCCCGGGCATATCGTAAGTCGATTTATAAGGGAATTATTAGCACTATTTATAACTTTACTGAGCCTCAAATTGCTATTAACCCCTTAAGTGCCACAGACGTATATATCCGTCGCGCATAGTCGATGCGTTAAGTGCCACTGACGTATAGATACGTCAGTCCAAAATATTGTCCTTTATACTGCGCTGTACCAGTAAAACCACGCCCACGGCTTTGGAATTTAAAAAAAAAAGAAAAAAGACTTTGAAGGTGTTTTTGCAGACTGACCTATTTCAGAGGAGAAGGGGTAGAAGGAACTACCTTCATAAAGGCTATCGCACTGAGCTAGTGATGTGAAAATACAAGCGAATTTTTTTTCATATTTGACAAGGCTCCGCCCTTTTTGTACACCACTATTATTTTAGAGAAAATATTGATTGGTTTGCCGTTCACTTTTCGCCTTTCTATCGCATTGCTGTTTTGATGTCACTACATCAGTCTCATAGCTTTAGCCGTGCAGTTTCTCGAATTTTCTAGAATTTCGTAGGAGTATGTCCGATACTGATGATAATGAGTTGGGGGACGACTTTCCGTCATCTTCTGGATCAGAGACGTCAGAATATGATATGTCAGATGAAGAGGATTTAGATAATGACTATTCTATGAAAGATGCTAGAAACTGGGTACGACTGGATATAAAAAATTTACCTATGCCACTTTCACGGTTTCCATTTTCGGGACAACCAGGAATAAATAAAAATGTAACAGATGTTACGAACCCACTTTTATTTTTTGAATTATTTTTTTATCAGAAGCTGGTGCTTCATATTGTTACAGAAACTAACCGTTTTGCTGACCAGTATAACAACCAGCATTCTGGAAAAGAGAAATCAAGGACGAAGTTGTGGCGTCCAACAACTTTAGAAGAAATATATGTTTTTTTAGGTATACTTATTCTGCAAGGAATACTTGTAAAACCTCACGTTGCGCTTTACTGGTCTAAAAACAAATTGACCGACACCCCAATTTTTGGGAAATTTATGAGCAGAAATCGCTTTTAACTTATCATGAAATTTCTGCACTTTTCTGATAACAGTACTTTTGATAAAAATTCACATCCAAATCCAAAACTAAATAAAATATGGTCAGTTTTTTCTGACATTATGAAGAAATTTTCAGGTGTCTATACACCTGAAAGGGACCTGAGCATTGATGAGAGCTTGATGCTTTTCAAAGGCAGCCTATCATGAGTACAATACATACCAATGAAAAGAGCTCGCTTTGGAGTAAAACTCTTTGTACTTGCTGAAGCAGAGACAGGATACATTCACAATACGATCGTGTACACAGGGCAGAGTACAATCTTTGATAAAAGTATGAGAACTATGGGTCGCAACAAAAGCAGTGATGACGCTTATTGAACCTTTTTTTGGAAAAGGTTATTGTGTAATTGCGAACAATTTTTTTCTCTCACCAGAATTAGCAGACCTTCTTATACAAAATTCAACTGACGTATATGGAACTCTTTGTCCTAATCGACGTGATTTGCCGGAAAATTTCAACAAACTTACTTTGAAGAAGGCGAAATAGCCGCTTTCCAAAAAGGCAAAATTACCGTGTTGAGATGGCATGACAAAAAAGAAGTTTCGCTTCTTAGTTCTATCCATACAGCAAATAGCTATGAAACTGAAAAAAATGTCATGAAGCCAGCTATTGTTATATATTATAACTTGAAGATGGGTGGGGTTGATAGAGCGGATCAGGCATTAGTTTGTTATTCAACAACACGAAAAAGACAGAAGAGGTATTATTTAATAACATTTCGCCATCTATTAGATATGGCTATTTGGAATGCCTTCACATTACAAAAGAAACAACTCCGTAACGTTGATAATTACAACTTCCGCATGAATTTGGTGGAACGTATATTTGAGAAATTTCATATTACTCCCCCACAACCTGCCAAACGACAGAAATTAGAAAGTGGGGACGACTTTACGACTTTACGACTTTACGACTTTCTGCTAGACATTTTCCGGACTTAGTAACATCAACGTCTTCAAGGAAAAATGCATCGAGAAGATGTGCGGTTTGTTCAATGAAAAAAATTCGCCTTGAATCCCGTTATCAATTCATTGAATGTGATGTTGGTTTATGTGTCCAACCATGTTTCAGGATATATCACACGGCCACTAAGTTCTAACATCTTTTTTATCATATTGTTACACTATAATTTTACATTTTTGGTAAAATTTTTGAACATAATTTTTGTATTTTCGTTTCTTTTTATATTTTCGTGAAAGTACACAATGTTTATATTAAAAGCTTGTCTCTTATTTCCCCCAATACACCGCATAACTGCGTGCACCTGTTTGGAAAACTGTGGCACGGGGAATGAATCTCGTAAGTTTTTCTCGGCAGGTAAGAGATTACAATAACTACTAATTGTTTAATATTTTACTTATGACAGTAATTTTTGCTCGTGTTGCAGATGTGCAGTACAAGAAAAAAGTTGACGTTATACGAAAAACCCATCTCTGATTTTATCATTATTTTTGCAATGCAATAAACCTTCCATTAAATCACATAGCATTAAAAAAAAAAAAAAAAAAAAAAAAAAAATCAAATAATGCATAAAGACATGACATAAAGAATCCGACTAAAATGAACGCAAGAAAAACTTTTTTCGTATAATGAAATGAATAGAACCAATATTGTTACCAACAAATTGTTGGTTCTAAAGCGTACTTATTTATCGGAAGAGAATCAATAAATCATATTCGAAAAATATGAATTATTTACCTAGATAAATTTTTACATAATTGTTTTTTTTTTCGGAAATATGGTTTTGTTCACGTAAAACTCACTCCCGACTCTTTTGTTCGAGATATATACAATAGTTTCCTATCGGTAGCTTAAGGGCACAGCTTTCAGTTATTAGTGAATCCACAAAAATTAAAAATTGAATGGAACATCTTCTGTCTCTCAATGATTATTTAGTTCGCACGCTCTTAAGCCACGCCCCATTTTGTAAGGCCACTAAGTTCTAACTGTGGCACTGGGGAGTGAACCTCGTAAGTTTTTCTCGGCACGTAAGGGGTTAAAAGCTCTTACCTGGGATACTCGTACATAACGCATTTTCCTTTTTGGCACTTTCAGCAATATATACTTTCATAATCATCATTTCATATTTGGTAGTATTCATGTCGTTAGATTAATATAGAAAAGGTCTGGAGTAAAACTTTCGGAGAAGTGTTTCGAAAAGCATTTGAAAATAAAAAACCTGAATTTTTGAGAAAAGCAATCAGCTGTCCATTATTTCATAGGAACGTTTCTGAATTTTTTTATACTGTATCCGTAAATGAAAAGTTTTGAAATATTGCACTATTTTAATTTATTTAACCCTAGGATACTAGACATAGTTAGTATAGCCATAGAATAGCAATAGCACAGTCGTGATAATTACTAGCGTCTAATATTCTTAAGCCTTTATGAAACTTGAAAAACTGTATCTGTGAAGAAAACCAGGTACAGTCGTGGAAAAAAAAGGTAAACACCCTCTACTAACTCCTCCACAAATTACCATAGAAGAAAGTTACTGGTACCGAACGATTGGAAATAAAGTCTACTTTTAAATGATGTATGTAAAATTTGCTTAGGGGGCCATCTACATATTAAAACGAACCCAAACTTCATATTAGCAATACTCAATTTTAACAAGATATTTCAAATCTCCGGTTTAAACTATGCCTAGACACCAAATTTCAAGTCATTTGAATGATAAGTTTTTCAATTATAAACATTCAAAATTTAGTCCTTCTAATGTTAAATTACATTTTCATATTTTTATTAATATCTCCTGAAATTATACTCCTAATGTGCTAATTTTTTGTTTAGCAATATTACTAAAATACCCAAACATAAATACGTTGAATTTACAATTTTTATAATTTTATGATATGAATTATGAATTATGAAATTAATATTCGAAAAAAATATGAATCGCAACCTGCAATTTGTTTGATGGATTTAGATTTATTAAGTCCTGCTTTATGGAAATCCGAAATTTCACATTTTTCTTCCAAGTAGTTTTCAAAATGTGCTTTAAAAACGGCAAAATGATGGTTTAAGGGACCGTCTATGATAAAAGTGACTAGATATTTTGAAATTTCTTATGTTATCCTGTAATCCAGCAGTCTTCAATGACTGCTTGAGTGGCACTTAAGATGCCTTGATCAAGAAGGGGGCTCTCTCGGTAAACAATCTAGTACAGAACTTCAATTTGGATTCAGCCCCTAAAATACGCTCGTATTAAAGTAATTAATTTCTCGGAAACTTATGGTAGGAATTGCATAAAAATTTGTCTTTAGCCTAATTGAAGAGTGTAAAGTTCATTTATGCTGTCAGAATTGTGTACTGCCATTGCAAAAAATAAAGTTATGGTTCGTTTTAATATGTAGATGGCTCCCTAAGCAAATTTTATATACATCATTTAAAAATAGACTTTATTACCAATCGTGTGGTACCAGTAACATTCTTCTACGATAATTTTTTGTAGTGCTAGTAAGGGGTGTTTACTTTTTTTTCCACGGCTTTACCTTGTAGAATATTTGACTTATTATTGAATAAAACTTTATTCAAAACTATACTTACTTAATTAAAAAGAGGTATTAAGAAACATAAAAAGTTAATCCTCAATTACGATGTAATAAGCAGATATTAAACATATTTATACATTTTCTGCAATTTATGAAGCGTTTTACCTTGTATTTGTCTTTCTCCAGATTTCTGACGGTAAATTTACTCGATAATGGTATCTGCTAGACAACACTAAAATGCCAATTACAAAATTATCCTGACCACAGCAAGAATTTAAAAATTATACTTTAACCCTCTCACTGACAAGCCCGTATTAATACGTTCACTAAGCTGCATGTTTCCCTGCAATATGAGCATTATTTAAAGTAGTATAATTATATTGATTTAATGCATTTTTAATAATGATTAATAACAATTAATAATTTTAACAATGATTAATACTCTCAAGGATTAGATTCATATTTGTAATTAAGTTTTTTGGTACTTCTCTGTTAGCCGGGCGCTAATGTTATATATATATATGCATATATACGAGTATGCATATATACGAGGGTAAGTCAAAAATTATCCGCAATTTTGACATAACTCTTCTTACATTGTCCATACTGACCTCTGTCCTTGTTCTTTTTATTGTTATTCTGTTGTGGTCCTGCTTTGAAAGTTTGGTCGTAATTCCTCCATTTGTCTTCCTTTTGTGTCAGATAGATCACGGGCGCTCCATTAGAGGTTTGAACCAAAGAGGAGCAACTAGCAGTGATTCTGTTTTAGTAGTCGGAAGGTGTATCAGGGGCCACAATGCGTCAAAAGCACAATGCGAGAACAGTGTCTTGCCGCAACGGAGTGTCTACGAATGCATTTAAAAATTCAAAAATGGTCGCACAAGTGTTATGCATGAAGTAGGAGCTGGACGACCGTGTACGGTCACAAATGATGACAACATTGAGTGTGCACCGGACAGGGTTCTGTTAGACAGACGAGTGACTATTTATGAACTGGCATGTCATCTGCAAATTAGTCGTGGTTCTGCCTACGAAATCATCCGCACCAGACTTGGGTTTCAAAGCGTGGGTCGCTGCTCAGCCGAGAACCTTTTTTTCTGAGGGCATCGGGAAGCTTGTGCAAAGATGGACCAAGTGCGTTGAAAAGTAAGGGACTGTATTGAAAAATTATGCTAACATTAATTTCCTATTTGTATTGCAATAAAATTTATAACTACAATGTGGATAATTTTTTACTTACCCTCGTACATATATGTGTAGTGTATATACACACATATGAAGAAGAAGGCCACGACCATGTGAAGAAGAAGGCAACACCCTGAAGAAGGCCATGGAGGTGTGCTGAAGTTGTAGAATAGATATTTTAGTGTTTTTAATGTTTTAATCTGTATTAAATGTTCATACACCATTTTAGCAAATGATTTGTAGTTTATTTACATTTCAGTTATTTATATTTCAATTACCTATGGTGTAATAGTCCAAAACTGTTTATGGTATATACACGCATATATCTAAAACCATTACAAACCAATACAAATTATCAAAAACTGATATGAACTTATAAATTAGAGAGGAATTTATTCAAATTAAAAATGAGTTATAAACCATAACAAAATTCTTTTAAACAAATCCTTATAACAAATTGGAATATGGAATTGAAAATACAGAAAACATTTAAAAAATGGAAATATTTGTAGAATCAAAGCAGAATCATCAGGCCTTAATTACCTTGATTACCACAAATAACATGTGCGGTTTCATCTTTGCATCAGACAAAAGAAGCTAAAGAAGGCAAAAAAGGGCTACCGTACGCAAAAAATCCCGAAAATATAAAGTTAGAAGTAACTTAAGATTAAATAAATAAATAAATAAATATGGATTGAAATGGATAAAAAAGAAGCATATTACCAATTAAAGATCCAACCTGGGGTTACATGATAAAGCAAAAAAAAAGTATAAGAAATGATTTTAATTTTTTTTTTTTTTTTTTTGCGTGTCATTTTTTTTTTTATTATTATTATTAAATATGAGAAGGACCAATGAGTAATAATGTAGAGTATAAACAAGTGGAATTTTTTTTTAAATTTCTACTGAAGAAGGTATGGAGGCGCCATCTATAGTACACTTAAACATGAATTCCAATTTATTAACTATTGGATGAATAAAGTTCTGCCCTCTGTCGTTAAAGGATACATTTAAAATGATTACACAAGAATTTATTACTAGGATAATTCATTGAGTGGAATAAAAACTAATAAATAATTAAAATAAATAGGTTAATGAACATTAATAACTAAATTTATATTAAGCTTTAAAGCAGAAACTGTAAATAGATATGATAAATGATAATTAAAAATATGTAAATATATATATATAACAATATATAAGAATAAATAAGAATAAATAAGTAATACGATGATATGGATGATTCATTAATTAATGCTTCATATAAATAAATGCACAATGTTATAACATATTAATATATTTAAATCTCTGTCACATCAGTGCATAATCACTTAAATAAATAAAAATAAATAAATTAAATTAAATTAAATTAAATTAAATTAAAATTAAAATTTTGAATTTGAAAATAATAAGTAACAATTAATGTGTCCACAGACGTGCATTAAATCTAAAATACATAATTATGATGGAGAGGATAGAACAAAGAATAAAACTTATAATTCATTCACGTTTTATGCTATTGTAATAGAATTTACTATACAAATATGATATTTCCGCATTGGGCTAAAATTTAAATAAAAATTAACATTGACAACATTAATTAATAAAGAAAAAATATATAGATTTAAATTAAATTAATAAATAAATAAATTGAACCATACATTTAGATATTGAAGTGTGCCGAATCAACATTCATAATAAAATATGTATTATTGTATCGTAAATAAGCGAATGCACTCTCTCTTTTCTTTTTCAACCATTGCGTATATAATCCAACAACGTCCCCCTCCTTCGTACGCTAACATCTACCCACCCATCCATCCTATTATAATTTTTTTATTATTTTTTTTCATGTTTAATTTTTTATTGCTATTTTGTCTTTTTTTATTTATTTTATTTTTTTTTTTTTTTAGCAACGTGTTAATTGTGTTGTAAGATCATTTATGTACTAATTGTATATTAAAGAATGTATGAATTTTTTAGGAAAACCATGATTTAATGCATCATAAATTAGTTTTTTAATCTTACTCTTAATGAGATGAGAAGAACATAAACTATTTATTCTATATAAATGATTGAGGAGTATATTACGATATACTGAAGTATGAAGGCATGATTTAAAATGAGTAAATGTACTAACTTGGAATTTAAATTGTTTACGATTGTCATATAGATCAGTTATTGTTTTATTTTCTTTCAATGTAATTTTCAAATTTAAAAAGTTAATAGCATTGTTGGATAAGAGGTTTTCCGTTAATTATAAATTAATAGGAACTACTGGAAATTGAGAAATATTAGACTGCTCAGTAGCAATTAAAATTATGTCATCGATATAACGTTATACATTATGTTACTATTATAGTAAGTGCGTTTATAATGATGTAAGTCTGATAATATGCTTGAAGTACATCCTCCTTGTGGTATACCGATTTTCTGTTGATAAATTGTGTTATTTTACAGTATATAGTTATTATACATAATGAAATTAGTTAGAATTTGAAAATAATCTGCATCGATATTCATTGGTAAAGTCAATTTATGATGATACTTTTTAAATAATGTATTTATTATATTATACACATCTCATAAATCTATGTTATTAAAAAGTTTTTTTGAAATCAGATGTCGTTATATTGTTTACACAATTAAGATTTTTTAGAATATTGACCAGTTATTATCTATTTTTATACAATGTGTATTACTATACGCACACACACACACTTGTATAATAAATTTATATATATATATATGTATGTATGTATGTATGTATGTTATATAAAAAATTTTACTTTTACTATTCATTTAAATTATTCTAAATTGCCGGCATATTCATTATTTCCTTTTTTTTAATACGCTCTATTATTTATTTCTAGTTAAATTCCTATAAATTTAAAACGCGTATCTTAATTATAGATTTATTCCAAAACGTAATCTAAACTTTTAATCCCTTCATTAATTTTTATCGTCTACCAAACTGTAAAGTTCTGAACGCAGTTACTTATTTTTCGAATGTTTATCGAAGCCATTTTTACATTTTTATTCTATTTCATCTCATTTTCCCGCCCGCTACGCGACAGCCTTTTCACATCGAAATCCTTCCATTAGCGGCGCCGGGATTTTTTTCTTTGACGTTTCTCGGTCGCTCTCCATTGGCTGAGTGACGGATCGCAGTTTCACTTCGAGTCTCGTTCGTGATTTGGTTCGGCTAGCCTGAAGTTTTCATTTCAATCGGAATTCCTCCGCGCATTCTAATAAATAGCTAGAGCATGAGCTCAGTAGTAGATTTTTTGTGCTGATGGATTGTTTACTTAATTTGTTACCCGGTGTCCTAAGCCATGTAGAATATTCATTTCGTGAATTAACATCTATTTCGCATGAGTAACTAGTTCATGCTCGAGTGGAATGCTCTGATTTCTCATCCTGTGGGAATTGTTTAATGTTGGTATGTTCTGAGGGCATAAACAGTTTCCTATGACTACGTTTCCATGTTTTTAATTGGGAAAATCCCAGATTTCTTCATACGCCTTTTTTCACCACTCACGCAGCCTAATCTGCCTTGTCTTCATCATGAATAAATAAGAGATTGATTGGACTCTACCAATATTATCATCGCTCTACAGCTGCTAAATTTTCACAGAGTTGATACCTCCACTAGCGATGCTTGTGCTAAGTGGTATGATTGCTATACAACATCACCAACGGCTGATTAATATGTGGTACTAATCCAGTAATATGAAATAAAAAACACGACGTGATTGTTCGACTTAACCCATTAAATTGTTTCGTAATATATATATATATATATTTTTTTTTCAAAATTAATGAAAAATTACCGCATGAATGGCGCTACAGCAGCACATATCAAATGCAATAAAACATATTACACCATTTCAAAATGCCAAAACACCATAACTCTAAAAGCAAGGTGTATATCTGCAAAAATTTTTTAACTATTAAATACTTAAAAGAGCAAAAAAGACAGGTAAAAAACAAAAACAGTCTGTTCTTCATCAGTGGGAGGACAGACAAAAAAACTAACTCCACCCCCACTTTTAAAATTTGCAGGTTTCTGAACACACGCCCATCCCGCATTCAATACTTAAAAACTATTGTCGTTTTATTATACAAATTCCATAAAAAACTAAAATAACTCAAATTAAAACCAACAAACAAAATAATAATAATGCAGAATTTTTGGATATTTTATTTAAAATTAATAATAAAAAAGTGATTTTGGATTTGTACGATAAGAGAAATAGTTTTCAATTTTTTACTAGAAGCATGCCACATTGGTTTTCAAATTTACATAAAAAAATTTACATAAATATTATCATTAATCAATTAATACGTTTTAATAAAATTTGTGGCAGAGACAATAATTTTTATAAACAGATTTTTAAGTTATTGGCTAATTTATTTTACAATAATAATTACCCTATAAAGTTTTTGAAATATTATTTAAAGACAGTTCTAAAAAGTGAATGGCAACGATGTGGACTAGCGGCATGAACATGTGATGGCAGCCTTCTGGAAATTTCTGTATGAAATAGGCATCCTAAAGTCTTGTTAAAAGAACGGGTGTGTATTGATGAATTGAAACGAAAGAATGTTGCAGACCTGGAACTATGGTATATGACAATGGCTTTGGAAGAAAAATTATTTGTTTATTGTTGACGGGTGAGAAGCATTATACAGGTATTACTGTTTTCATGTTTTGAGAAATTTTATTTTACGGGTTTGGGGGGACGCACATTTATTCTGCATTCATGCTTGTTATGTTAATTTCTTTTGCTTTTTTTATTTTAATGGCAAAAAAAAATTTTTAAGTATTTCTTGAAAATACCTTTTATTAAAGCTTTTTTGTTTTTGCATGATGATTTTTGTTTGTTGGTTTTAATTTGAGTTATTTTAGTTTTTTATGGAATTTGTATAATAAAACGACAATAGTTTTTAAGTATTGAATGCGGGATGGGCGTGTGTTCAGAAACCTGCAAATTTTAAAAGTGGGGGTGGAGTTAGTTTTTTTGTCTGTCCTCCCACTGATGAAGAACAGACTGTTTTTGTTTTTAACCTGTCTTTTTTGCTCTTTTAAGTATTTAATAGTTAAAAAATTTTTGCAGATATACATCTTGCTTTTAGAGTTATGGTGTTTTGGCATTTTGAAATGGTGTAATATATATATATATATATATATATATATATATATATATATATAACACTGGAGACCGGCTAACAGAAAAGTACCAGGTTTTTTTATACAATGTTGAAAGAATCATCATCTTTTGGCATTTAAAACAAAACACAGAGAAAACAACTTTACAATTTTGCCCTTTTGCAAGACTATCAATAAAGTATTTTCCAAATTATGCTATACGAGACTTTCAATACTGGAACGTAAACTTTGTATTTTGAATGACATGGAATTAAAAAAGGGTTTTCAGGGTTTCACACACCTTTTCTTGGATCCTGACAAAGAATTAGAAAAAAATCCAATTTTTTTTAAAATTATTAAATAGCGGAACATTATCATCAGTTCTGCTCTTGTACAATTTTATGCATGAGAATGAAATTATCCTGTAATATCCTGTATTATCAGCTCCGCTCTTATACAGTTTTATGGATTAGGAAGAAACAGTAATATCCTGAACTGATTGATATAAATATAAATGATTAGTAGACTGCAAATTATATGGGATTGCATATCTACATATGCGATTGTAGTGTTTAAGGCCTTTTATGATCAAAGCATAAATGCATAAAATGCATTATCGGATACATATCATTATTATACAAATGAATTATCGGATACAAATCATAAATGAATAAAATATCATAAAATTGCGTTTAAATGTATATTTTTAAATTTTTAGCTTCAGCGTGTTCAACTTTCTACAAATGCTCTAATTCTTTATAGCACTGTGTACAAAATATATTAACAAAATGTAATACCTTCCATTCGACTTTTTATTATACACCATATACGACTAAACAAGTTCACGTTAGTCAAGTGCATGATTTGGTTAACATGCTTTCCAACTTTTTCTTCTGTAAAATAACGTCAGTTTAAACAACATAATCTTGATTACATACAACAATATGTTATGCACTTAATTTAGATTCTATTAGAAATGGTGTTAATAATTTTAATGGTTCAGATTCTTGTGTTTTTTCCTCCGCTAAAGATTTAGTGAAAGATAGGGTTTTTCAGAAAAATCACTGTATGATAAAAATTCATCTTAATTTTCTAATTTTAGCCAGCATAAAGCCGGGACGAAAGAATGTTTTGTTAACCCTTTCACGGGCAAGTAATTGTGTTTTTGTAATGTCGAATTCCCACCGGAATCTTCAAAAAATGTTATTGCAAACTAAGAAAAAAAATTACGACTTTTTTTCCACCAAAGGTAGAAAAGTAAAATTTAATAAAAATTTTCTGGTGCAAATCTGCATTAAACGTGGATGTGATATAATATATCCCACCGCCGTTCAAGGGATTAAAGGATGCTGTTCAAGTATGTATTTTCGTCATTTCTGCCAGAGAAAGTCTAGGGGAGAGAAATTCATACAGAAGTTTAATTTAATTTTAAACAAAATTTAAGTTTTAACAATGTGAATAAAGTATATGACATTTTGAGATGAACTACCAACTGATAGAGAGACTACTACAACAAAGTATTACAAATACTACTCACCAACATCGGTTGAAGTTGAACATTTCCTTCAGAACATTTTCTTCGTTTAACGAGGGTGATAAAAATTAAGCCTTTTGTATTTATGTATTTCTGTTCCTGTGAAGCAGGCATGTCAAACACGTGGTCCGCGGGCCATACTTGGCCCGCCAAGCCTTTGGCATTTTCCCTATATTTGATTCAGTTCTTCTTGCAACGATTGGTTTTATAAACAGTAGCAATTACAACTTAAAAGAAAAATGAAAAGACAAGAATTACAAACTTGCTAATACATTTTTGTATAATTTTAACTGCAATTTAAATTTTTAAATGTCAATTTAAATGCTTATTGTTTTTTAGCAATGTTACCCGCGGCTTCGTATACAATGCTTAATTTGGCCCGTGGTGGTAAATGAGTTTCAGACCCCTGCTGTAAGGGGTCGGTAGAGGAAAAATAATTAAGAATTGCAGTTTAAAATGACAAAATACAAAATTTATCAGTGGAAAAATGAGTGGTTCTGTACATAGTGTTGGGTATTATGAATGATTTTGATATTCGATTAAATCATTCGGGCATGCGCAAATGCATAGCTACCAAAAACCAACATTCGTATTCTTTTTAATAAATTGAAACCAGAAATATTGTTAAAGAAAACTTTAAAAAATTAAATTAACGGTCGTTGGCTTTTAATTAATTTTTTTTCTAAATCATTCATTAGGCCCGTCAGTATATTCTACTGCAACAAAAATGACTTGCAATGAAATGAAAATTTGTGGTAATGTGCATACGTCTTTTAATAAAATTATTATAAATAATACATTTGTTTTTAAATAGTAGGTATTGATTTGACTACCGATTGTGTTTAGATGTATAATAAAATGTAAAGAAAATGTTTATTTACTGTATGCTATTTTTCATTAAAAGTTATAACTGCATATTTTGAAATTTTGCAGGATACTTTTAGACCTTCTTTGTGCAGATTTCAAAGACTATTGTCCAGAAAATTTAACAAGGTTTTGTATGAAATCCTTTTCCCATTGAAAATATTCTGTCATCGTCACCAAAGAGACAGAGAAAATAACTTATTCTTCTAATCTGTGAGTATTCCATTCTGATTGATGGTACAGCAAAAGTGAATTTTCGTTTTAATGGTACGCCGGTCTAAAAGTTTGTGAACTCCTGATTTAATATTTATTGCTTAGTTTAATTCAACAAAATTTGTAAGAGTTATAAAAGTAAAGTTTTAAACAGAAGCTGTCCTAACATCTATCATTTAATAGTCAATGCATTTAATATGCATTTAGAAAGTTCTGTATGATATGCATGTGAAGCTTCCCTGTCTTTATAGACAAGGATTTTTGAGTAACTGAAATTGAAATACCTCTAGGACTAGCAAATACGAAAAACGAATTAAGTATTTATTGAAATTGAAATATATATTGATCTATTTTATTATGCATAAAAACGTTATATGACAAAAAAACATTGTTATTTAAATAGAATAAAAAAGATGTAAATCTCTTTCACATATTACTTAGAAGAGTTTTTCAATAAATTGTTATCACGTAAACGTAGGAAATAGCATTGGGACATTATTTGATCTACTTTCATGCAATTTTTACAATCATTTGCTTTCTTCGGTATATTTAGTTTATATTAAGGCTGTCCTCAACTTCTCAGCTCAACAAGCGCAAACGTTTTGACACATTTACAAATTCGTTTTAAAACGGAACGATATAAAATTGGAAGGTCTGACTATGGAAGCGATTTGGAGTCGAACTGCGTTCTCCATTTTTTGATCAATAAATTATCCATTGAGTTATAACGATTTTGATCACGTAACAAACACATTTTTCACCCTTTTTTGAGTGGGTATTTTTCTTTCGTTCGGAAATTCGGTTCAAAACGCCCACTTAAACACTATTTTCTGAAAGATCAATTGCGTTTGCGAGAAAATGGAAAAAGAGTTCGATTACATAGTTTCTGAACAACATCATCTTTTAGATTCATGCATTTCCGAACAAAAATAAATTAAAACTTATGTCATGAAGTTGCCCTTTTGTATTTGAGAACAGCCTTAAATTGTATTTGTGTACTTACCAGGCGATCCAACTCGGGTTACTGAGTTACAAAATATATTGTTCGATACATAGAACATAGGTAAAAACCATTAATTGAACTGATAGATTTTTTTACATTTAATATATTTATTAGATTGCGCACTAACAAACACAAAAAGCAATTTTATGTGGAAGATATCAATTATTCAATCAAATAAAGTTTCGACTTTTTTTTTTTAAATATTTCTTTCGTATTAGCCGCATGTCAGCGGTTAGTATCCAAAGTTTTCACTGCCCCACCAGTGGCCGAGAGGTTCTGCTCTCGAAGCTGTAAGACGGGAAGTGCTGGGTTCGATCCCAATCGCGCCCGTCAGCCTAATCGTTCGGAGTTTTCGTGGTTTTCTTCGAACCTTGGTTCTCCAAGTGTTAATACGGGTTAGGTTCCTTAGAAAGACCTCCACGGAAGGCACTTCCCCCTTAGGGCCTATATCCCACGTGCAGATAATTGGCCGATATAAATACAACCAACCAAAGTTTTCACTATTTACAGCAGCGTTTTCCTCCTATTATTTTGGTGTCTAAACGCATATTTCGATGAACAACAGTAATTCGCGTGTAGCCTGTTAAACTTGTGTGCTATTTTTTGTAAAGTTTAAATTTTGTTATGAAATATAATTAGCCGGAATAAAATGCTGAACTATCTATATTTTGTTCATGTGCAAACGTGTTTTTTTTTTTTTTCGTAATCAGACTGCATGCGATTGAATTAGGTTTATTAAAAATGAAACAAGAAAATTCTTCTAATAAACGGCCTATTGCGTGTATTACTGGGCACAGAGGGTTCCATACAATAAATATATCAATTAGTAACTGTATTATTACCAAAAAAATCGTTGCTAAAAGAATAGTAAGATTTTGTAAAAACTATACAACAGCTGGGTATATCTGTATATATTAGAAAAGTATAAATGGATATACCATGAAAGTTCAGAGATATATGATGCCTAAATAGTATCCCATATTGCTATTATGTATATCTCTTTTATTAATCTTATCCCAATCTGTTTAGAATGAACTTAATTCGTTGCTGACAGTAAAAGTAGTGCATATTTATACTTCATTTGGCATTTCATAAACCAAAATTCACGTAGTAATAATCTTTTCTTTTTACAGTGTACCTAAAACAAAACCCTTGTTCAAAGTTTAAACTTGACATTGTGCTAAGAGCGCTTCGAAAGGAGGTCGCAAATTTGCCACGCCGCCTTTCTGCGAGCCGCATTTTCCCAGATAAGTTTTTAATTGAAAAATTGTGCGATGTTTAGAAGCTAATGGATTTTCAAAAAAGCTAATTTTTTTTTTTCAGATCACCGCCATCGTCGATTTGACGTCAGAGATAATACACATGTTTTTGCTTTGTAACATACCAGGGCATCTAAGCTTGGCTTCCTTGGTTACTGAATATACTAACTGGATACGAATTGAACATTTCCAACTGAGCGAAAAAATGCCCAGGCTGGGAATCGAACCCAGATCCTTGGCTTACAAGGCCAATGCTTTTCCGTTTAAGCTAACTGGGCCGACAACCAGCCAGCATATTTCGCTCAGAAAAACCTTATTGGTAATAACATTTGGTCTGTCATGTAGACAGCTCAACAGAATAAACCGCAGGTAAAGGAACTCCATATAAACGATGGATACGAGCTGTCTACATGACAGACCAGATGTTATTACCAATAAGGTTTTTCTGAGCGAAATATGCTGGCTGGTTGTCGGCCCAGTTAGCTTAAACGGAAAAGCATTGGCCTTGTAAGCCAAGGATCTGGGTTCGATTCCCAGCCTGGGCATTTTTTCGCTCAGTTGGAAATATTCAATTCGTATGATAACTTTACCAATCAGTCTATTGTGTTAAAATATTAGTTATACTAACTGGAGTACAGAACATCGATACAACCTATTTTTTCAATTGAAAAGAGTAATAGATTTTCATATTAAATATATTTTTTAGATAGATAATCAACAACACAAAAAACATTTTATATGAAAATATCAATTATGTATTCAAATACTATTTTGAAATTTATTAAAAGAGATATAGGGGATACTAGGGGGGGGGGGGTTGAACATAGGGGAGGCTTAACCCACCCATCAGTTTTCATATTTAATAGGTGTCAATAATAGGTAGGTTTTATCAATAGGTGTCAGCCGAAGGTACTAGAATGCTCAAAAAACAGCCTTTGTTTCATACAGATAATCGAAATAGGTGTGGAAAAAATCAAGTGTGAGGCGTTTTCAACCTAAAAGTTGTATTTTTTAGAAATATTTTGTAAGCTTTTTTTTTAGATAAAATATATCATGGAAATTTAAGTAAGGAGGTTTTAAGTAATACATAAATACCGAGCTTTCATTCCAACCACAAAGATTGTACAGCAAGTTAGGCTTAACATAACAATGTGCTATTTTTTTCGAAAAGGGATATGTTGGGAGTCTTGATCTAGTCAATGTAAGGGAGGATTGGCCAGATGCTCCAACTCCCTTAATTAAGTGTTTTTGGAAACATTTTTATTAAAAACTGTGCATAATGAAAGTTAATGGTTATAGTGTATAAAAAAGAATGTAAATTTACTCTGTAAAGCTACAGTGAAATGGGGTGATAGGAACTTTTTTTCAATTAAATATTACAATAGGTAAATAGAAACAGTGGAAAAGTCTAGAAAGGACTAGAAAGTATGAAATCAGCAGTCATAACCCTTTCAGGGGCAGTGGTATGTTTATGAAACCACTTAATTTTAATTCCCAAACGCCCCAGTGGCGCCAGAATTTTGCTAAAATCTTTTCCATTTAATATGTATGTAAAATATAGCCTTCTTTCTTATTTTCAAATAAATTTGTTCGTAAATTTCTGTGCCAGACATTTATTTCAACATTTTAGTACTGAAAGTACTTTGCCCATTAAAGTGTTAAAAGATATTAATGATAAGTTAAGACCTCATTCGGCAACAAAAGAACACAGCATTGATCGAAAAACATTAGGAAGGTATGTAGACAAATTTAACCAGGATGAATACAGTGAGATGAAGCTAAACTATGTGACAACTGGAGTTGTCAGGTCAAGTGACAGAAAAAGTAGGACAATGAGGCAAAAAAAAAAAATGCGAGACAGTGGCTCCTAAATCCGGGCATAATAGTAGATTAAACCCTATGAAAATGGAATCTGTCTTCCATTAACACATGTCTAAGGAATACTGTCTTAAATGTTAAAATTTCAATTCCCCTGCTGTGCAGGTATACCTGCTCAGACAAAATCCTGTTTAAAACCAAATTTTTCTCCTCTGATTTACGATTGCATAGAAACAGGTTTGTTTAAGCATCATGTAAATATTTTTTATAATAATTAAAGCATGTAGCATAAAGTTATTTTGCTTTATTTAAACTGATTTTATTTCTATTCAAAAATATTTCAATATAGTACACCGTGGGTCAAGCCTCCCATATAGTAGATCAACCCTCCTATGTAGTGGACCAACCCTCCCATATGTGGGTAGCCTTGACCCATTATTTTGTCATGATTAAAATAATTCATTTTTCAATATGCAGGATCACACAAAGTATTGGATACATAACTGTCTACGGATGACAATATCTTGAAATGTGATTTCAGCAGTTTTAAGAGTGTTTTAGTTTAAATAAAATTTGCGCTAGATAGTGGCGTGTAATAAAGAGTACTATTGGGTATCAACTTCTGAAATCAATTTTTAAAATATTTTATGCGTTTTTTAAAATATTTACTTAGTTATCTTATTTACCTTATTTCTCTTATTTCCCTAAATAACGAAGTTTTGTTACAGGAAGTGCTGGAAAGTGTTTTATAATCTATGCTTAACGCATGAATTTTCTTTCTTGTTTTAAACTAATTTTATTTATCTTCACAAATATTTCAATGTAAAACAAAGTAGATCAAGCCTCCCATGTGGGGAGACTTGACCCATTATTTTCTCACGATTAAAATCAATCATTTTTCAAATTATCTATTACACTTATGTAGCAATTTTATTTTGATAACTGTTTGTATAACGAATAAAATGATATATAAAACTTTATTCTACGTTCAATATTTAAAAAATAAAAAATCATTTTGTAAAAAGGGTGTCAACCCTCCCTAGTTTCTCCTATACTTTCGTAGGAGATACATGGCGAGATATCGCTGAATATTTCATACAACAATAAGCATTTTTCTAAATCATTTCAGTGTTTAAGCTAGTACATCGATTACAAATCTGTAAAATTTATAATTTTTTTTATAAAGTAGCGCTCAAAAGTATTTTGACAAAGATAATAATTCACTTAATTGAAATGAAAAATAAAACACAAAAATCAATCATTTATTTTATTTAACCATATTCAATGTTTTAATTTTAATAAATTAACAATAAATATTAATAATATTAATACAATTATATATATATATATTTATATCTGAATTTTGTCATGCTGTAACTCTCGAATTTTTTAACCTAATTGGATGAAATATTTCATATGCATAGTACATAGTAATGCCTCGACCGAGTTCGTTGGCTAGCTTCATCCGCCATGTTGTTTCAAAATGGCGGCCACTTGAATTTTGCGAACACGTTTGGAAATTTGTAGGTTTCCTAACTTTCTCTTTAAAATGACCTATGTTGTTAACTTATGCTGTGTGTCTCTTTAAAATGTAAGAGTTTGCATTTTGTGAAACGTAACATGTTCTATAAGTATACAATGTTAGAAAACATTAAAAAATTTCAAAAATTACAATGGCCGCCATTTTGAAACAAGATGGCGGATGAAGCTGGCAAACGAACTTGGTCGAGACATTAGTATGTACTATGCATATGAAAAATTTCATTCAAATCGATTCAAAAGTTCGAGAGTTACAGCATGACAAAATTCAGATATAAATATATATATAATTTTACTAATATTATTAATATTTATTGTTAATTTATTAAAATTAAAACATTGAATATGATTAAATAAAATAAATGATTGATTTTTGTTGTTTATTATTCTTTGAATTAAGTGAATTATTATCTTTGTCAAAATACTTTTGAGCGCTACTGTATCATTTTATTTTTTATTTAGTTATTTATTGAGGAAGCTTTAATTTCATTAATGAATAATTCCTGAAAACAAATTCTGAATTATTTATATAGTTTTAAGAGCAAACGGGTTAATCTTTCTTAATCGGGTAGCACATTTTATGCATATATATTTTTTTTAATTCATGCTTGAAAATCATTTAAAAAACCCTAAAACAATCCGTAAATTAAGATTCAGTTTTCAAATAATATGCATATAAACGAATTTTTTTTTGTGTGTTATTTAACTTTGTAAAAATCGAAATTATGCATTTGTTAGAAATTTAAAAAAATTGCTGTAAAAGCGAAATGGGAACCGAAAAATAATTTAGGCCTAGACCCAGTTTTCGTTCCATTAGAAATAGCGGCTATTTCTGGTTTTTGGTTTTGATTCAATAGCTGGTTCAAATCCCTGCAACAAATACAAATACGGACGCAACATTTAACTAATGTTGACAATCTGATTTATTTTGTGTTTAATATCTACGTATGAAAAAATTTACTATTTTTTATTTTTTAAGTATTAACACCTGTTTTTGACACCACATTTGACACTACATTTCATTACCCTGTATTTCCTCTTACAAGGAGAGGGCCAACCTTGTTAATCACAGATTTTGATTATTTTAATATATGTTGTAGGGTAGAGACCCCTTAGTGTCAGGTCCAACGGATTTTATCCAACGCTCCTTAGTTCTTGAGAAACTGGGAGGTCTAATAATAGTACACAACTTAAATACTTACTTTGCGACCGCAATGATAGGTTGGTCGTAGCTCAGTTGGTATGACTTTTGCCGGTTGATCCGCGGGCCCGGGTTCGATACCTGTATGTGCTACATTTGTTTTTCTCAATTTTTGTTTTATAAATATACTTGTAAGTATAATTAATAATCTCATTGTCAATTAAAATTTATAATATTGTGTATCAATTATAATTTTAACCTATTTAATTTTTTACGTTTAACTAAATAGTTGTATAAAACATCATAAAACTGTTAATTTTTTAGAAATCAATTTTAAAATATATTTCATATATTCTTTATCAATGCAATGATATTGAGAAATTGTGTCAATTCGTGATTTTAAAGAAATATCATTTATGCATTGCTTTAACAAAGGAAGTCAATGCGATAATACTATTATTCTGTTTTAAAGTAACAAGCATATTAAAAATTAGCATCAGAATTAAATTACAACCGATTTTTTGCATATTAAAAATTTTTACATTTGTAATACGTATGCTTGCGCTTTCAATTATTTTGCTTTCACCTTTATCTTCTTTCTGCTTTTATTTTTATTTTATTTGAATATTCTTTTATTTTATGATAACTAGATGGCACCACAACAGATTTTGTCACGATTTTGGAATTTTTATCATTCAATAATAGATCCAATTTCTTTTTAAACCTCTTTAAAGGATGAGAAATAATAGTTTAAAAATAAAAAATGATAAATGTAAGTTTGTTAACATTATAATTAAGGTATGATATTAAAATTTGTAATTGAAATTATTAAATTATAATTACAAATATATTCATAAAACAAAAAATGAGAAAAATAAATGTAGCGCCTTCGGGTACCGAAACTGGGCCCCGCAGACCAGCCAGCGAACGCCGTACCAACTGAGCTACAACCAGCCTATCATTGCGGTTGCAATGTAAGTATTTAAGTTATGCACTATTATTAGACACACCCCCCCCCCCCCCCCCGGTTTCTCAAGAACTAAGGAGCGTTGGATAAAATCCTTTGAACCTGACACTAAGGGATTTCTACCCTACAACATATATAATGAAATAATCAAAATCTGTGATTAACAAGGTTGGCCCTCTCCTTGTTAGATCAAGGAAGCTCCTCAAAAACCATGGTTTATATACTATTTCTTAAATCTTCATTGAGTTATCAAAGAAAATGTATTAGGTGTTTATCCGAATATTCCGAAAAATAAATTTAAAATCTTACAAAGACCCTTCAATTAATAATAAGAAAAATTAAAGAGTAGATCTGAAAATATATTAAACTTACTTTGAAAGAAAGAAAATTCAGTATATTCTTTCGATGATTGCCAAAGATTTTCTGTTCTGCGGATTCTTTGAAAACTTAGGACTGTCGAAGATTTTCTCTTCTATGGATGCTTTGACAACAGGAGACGGTACTGTCCAAAAATAATATTTTTCTATCTCGAAAGCTAATTATTGGCATGAGCTGTAAACTTACGCATCCACATTTTTGAGGAGTGTGGTTTGTTTTATATAAAAATTAATGTAGGTCATAATTGGTAATTTTTTTAACATGAATTTATTGATAATTTTCATAATCAAAAATATGTTTTTGAATCGAACGATGTCTGAAACATGTTTGAGTCTATTCAATGCATCTTATTAAAAGGAGTCGGAAATTGTACGTCAAACGTGAAAAATGAGGTGGGTTCGAACTATAACTAGTTTTATAAATATTCAGATCTTGCTGCAATGGCTGTTGCACTCTTATGCAAAACTACATGAATATAAAATTTATTACGATTATACACAATATGCCAAAGGTCACCGGCTACTTGGGATTTTAGACGCTTTGTTAAATATGTAGAAAAATATATGAGGAATTAACCTGAAACTCCAGGTGTGTAAACAGCATAGTATAAGTCATTATATTTCCACGAAGATTTTTTCCCGAAACCCCGTAGGGAACCTTCAACAAATTCAAAGAAACGAATATCTTTTGGATAGTCAAAACTAATGTAGCACATGCGTTCGAACTGTAGATTAAGATTAAGTGGCTTATTGTAATAATTTGTGTTCATTTTTATGAGGATAGCATGTATACTCGAAGAGAAACTCAGATTTTCATAAAAATAGCCTCAAATTTTGTTAAGTTCTTTCCTTATAATTTGCAGAGATCTTAATATAAAAAAAAGTTCTTTTCAAAAAATACTAAATAATGTTTCAGTGAGCATGCCCGAACGCAAACAAAATATAATGTGCATGATGCGTTAGTTAAATGTATAGAGCAACTTTTGTAAAAGTCACAAAAACATAGCTTGAAAATTATCGTTGATTGAATAAGGTCAAAATCCGTTGTTCCCAAAATGAAGCAAAAAGATGAGGGGCTGTATCCATATACCCATTGATTAGAGTCAATATAGCATATATACTATTGCTCGCACTACTCTATTTGGATATAACCCCTCATCTTTTTGCTTCCTTTTGGGAATAAGGATTTTGAGCTTATTCTATCAACGATAATTTTCAGACTTTTCAAACTATGTTTTTGAGACTTTCTCAAAAGTTACTCTATACATTTAGCTAACACGTTATGCAAATTATATTTTGATTACATTCAGGCATACGCAGTGAATCATAATTTAGTAAACATGCTCAATTTTCATACAATTTTTGTTATTTTTTAATTCTGGTTGCAGAGTATTGTGTACAATGTCGTTTGTCATATTTTCTGAAAATAACTTATTTTATACTAAGAACTCTACAAATTGTAAGCAAAAAATTTGGAAAAATTTGGAACTCTTTTTATAAAAACTTTAATTTTTGTACGAGTATACATGCTATCCTCATACAAATGAACACAGTTTATTACAATAAGGCACTTAATCATAATCTACAGGTTGAACGCTTTTGCTATATTAATTTTTACAGAGTTATCCAAAAGATATTCGTTCTTTTTCAAATTTTTGACGGTTCCCTATGAGGAAAAAAAATCCTCACGGAAATGTATGACCTGTGCTATTCTGTGCACACAAGTGGAATTTCAGGATAATTCTTCATGTAGTTTTCTAGATATTTAACAAAACATTAACATTAGCATTCTGAAACTTTGACCTCTTCTAAGTAAAAGAATGTAAACTATATCTTCTTTTTTTCTTAGGGGGAGGGGGTGGAGGGTTGCCTTGATCCAAGAAATTAGAACACAGTATCAAAAGTGGGTGTTACCATCGGAAAAGTCAAAGTTGGTCAAATTTTTAATATGTAGACGATCCCTTATGACAAATTAAGTCATATTGCAACGTGCTAGAATATCTTTGAATCTATTCAATGCATCTTATTAAAAAAAGAAAATTTAATTGGATGATTTTCTTTCCTTTGAAAGTTATAAACTAAAGTTTGGTACGTGGATTTAACATTAGCATTCTCAAACTTTGACGTCTTCTAACTCAATGCCGAACTCAGTTCGCGTAACGCAAATACGCAAATTATTGAATGCCTGACCTGAATTCAGGCAAGAGAAAAATCGGCGTTTCAATTCCGTGAAGCCCGAACTCAGTTCGTCCAATGCATAATATGTAATATACCATTTTCCCAACAGAAGGCGATACTTTCCCTCGAAAAGTTCGGCAGATTTGTGCCATTTGTTGGATTTTTGTAATTTTGCAATTCTTACCATATTTCATTCAAACCATTCGCAGAAAAAAAAATTCCACTTTTGGCACATTTTCCTCAAATATATTCCACAAGCAAGGGGTTAAATAAAAGAATGTAAACTATGCCTTTTTGGAGCTTATTGCCTTTATCCAAGAAATTAGAACACACTATCAAAAGTGGGTGTTACCATGTGGAAAATCAAAGTAGGTGAACTTTTAATATGCAGACGACCCCTTATGACAAATTAAACCGCATATGATTGCAGCGTGATAATTTAAATGGCACTTTTCATTTATTTTTGCATTATTTATAACTTAAGTTACAGCCATCAATTCGGATATTTTGTAGGATATTGTATATTTAAATATTTGTTAGTGCTGTAAAAGTAACGACTAAATGAATACCCATATGATGTCGTTACTTTCGAACTCGCTACCCGTTAGAAAGTATTCGTTACTCGTTACTTTCGTTACTGTTCAAAAACCGGGTATTAACAATCATCGTATGTACTACAAACCTGCAGCAATAGCAAATCTAATTATACCGCACATGAGTCTTTTGAAGAATTCGTTACTATTTTAACGTAAAATATGTGCTGCCATCTGTACGTTAAAAATACATTTAATTTTCTACGTTTTAATGAAAAAAAAGGGCAAACAAAATTAAAATACGATGCATAATTGAATATAACATGTCTAAATTGTATAATTTCTTACTTATGAAATAAGGAATAATCGGAGAAAGCAATTTAGGAAGAGTAAAAGTTCACCAAATTTATACGAAAACTATGAAATATAATTACACAGCCAAAATATTTTACAAACAAATTTACTTATTAATTTTACACAAAGTAATTATGTATTATGAAAATTTAATTTCTGGAATAATATGAAAATATTTAAATATATATATATATATATATTGAAAAATCCAAATTCACATAATTTATTACACGAAAAAACATCTAACAAACTGTAACTAAAACAATAATTAACAAAACCAAGAGTAACTAAGAAAAAACTAAACATGAAGACAAGTGGTCAAGGCTAATGACTTGTACTGCGGGGTTAAACATGTTTTACGTGCACAACATTAATATATATATATATATATATATTAATCTTATATATAATCTTATATATATATATATATATATATATATATATATTTAATTTCTTACGTGATTATCCTATCAAATGACACTGTACTTCAGTCACATTATTATTTCTGAAATTATTGATTTATATTTAAAAATACCCTTTTTTCAAATATGAAATTTAAAAACATAGCAACAAAAATATTTGGCACAGATGTCATATACGCACCACACTAGCCTGATTTTTTTTTCTGATGCCAATTTGGTGAAAACCTCGTTTTCGAATACAAGTTACATATTTTATATATTAAATAGGGAATAACAATAAATAAATGTTTCATTAATAACTATAGAACAAAACAATTTATATAATTTAAAAAAAGAAAATAAAAGTAACTATACAATTTATTAACAAATGAACAACATCCGAGTTACCATATCAAGCAAAATAACGTCACTTTGGCGCCAGTTAAGTACCCCGGTGATTATATGACATTGGCCTCAGAAAAAAATTGCACCAATATGGTGCGTATATGACATCTATGCCAATTATTTTTACAAGCCAAACAAAAAAAAAAAGAAAAAAGCAATTTAACAAATTACAACGACCATTTGGAAAATGATTTTTTCAAAGACTAAAATTTAAGACATAAAAAATCGCACGGAGTTGATCATACATATTTCGTACGCCATGGATTAAACATTAACATTCTTGGGCCAATTTTAAATGAAATTTCATTTTTAAATTTCTAAACATCCCACAATATTACTTTTTATATCGTCGTATAGAGAAGAAAATACATTTTTAATTGCAATTTGTTTGAAAGCTGTATCTCAATTTGTTTCTGAGTTATTAATTTTTTTTGTAGTTTTTATTACTTTGTCATAGTGGCAACAGAAGTATCCATCTCTGTTGAAAGTAAAGGGAAAATACAGATTACTGTATAGACCCATCAGGAAACGAATAAAATGCGGATTCAACCAATAAAAAGCTTCAGATATGTTTGATTTCCTACCCTGACACAGGACAATAACCATTTTTCCAAATGGTTAAAAAAAATTAGAAAACAGTAATTCTGCTTTTTCAGAATTTAGTGTCACCCCCGATGAAAAAAAAAATATGTACATAAATATAGATAGTTCAGTTATAAGACTTAAAACACACGCGTTTATTTTATTTAAACTGACGTGATCCGCATCCGCTGAAGAATTTCTTTCGTTATTTAAGAAATTCGACAAAACAAAAGACTATCTCATGGTTCATATGCTTTCATTTGTTTGTAATATTAATGTAGATACTTAAAATTAAGTTCAGTTTATAAAAACTTCATGTTTTATCAGAAGTTATTAACTTATATTTTTTCGAAACAGCGGGTATTTTAATTACCTTTTTTTTTTCAGTTTTTATGAGTAAATGGCAACAAAAAGATATAATTGGTACTTTCCAACTATTTTTCCGGTACTTTTACTTTCTACAGAAATGCTGTACTTGAGTTACAAAAATTAAACAAATGGCATTTAAAACTACAAAAAAAATTAATATCTCAAAAATAAATCGAGATGCAGTTTTCAAACAAATTGCATTTAAAAGTACTTTTTTCCCCAATACGACGGTATAAAAATACGAAATGTGCGATGCTTAGAAGGTAAAAAAAAATGCGGTAGAGATTATTCCGTACAATAATACCTCTGCTTTGTTTTACGGCTGGCTTATACAACGGGGCGTGGTTTTTTTTTTTGGAGACGATACTTTATTAGCTTAGCTGGAAGAAAGAAATAGCATACCGGAGGTTAAAAAAATTAAACGTTATCATAAAAACATTTTTACAAGCAATCTAAAAACTCGTCTTTATCACAATTTTTTTTTTTAATTTAAAGCATAAATAAACGTACAAAGATATTTTTATAGGATAAAGAATGCACTGAAAGCAAACCTGTAAATTTTAGAACAGAATTTCTTGAAAATTTTCAGAATATTTAAAAGAAATGTGTCTCATTTTAGACTATCATCTTATCAACCAACAGTTTACGTCAATCGCATTATTATTTTAGAAATCTGATTTATGTTTTAAAATAATATTTTTTCCATTCTTTTTGGTTTTAATGAAGCACGCCTTTCAGATAATATATAACCTGATTTTGAAAAAAAATTCTTTCAGATGGTGCTGTAAGCTCAGGGTATAAAATAGCTATGCTTCTTTTTCTTTCCATAATGAAGGAATCAACAAGCCCCTACGAAATCAAAATCGTTTGAGATTTGAGAATAAATGATACTAACAGAATGATACGCATACACTGATACGTAAACAACTAACGCCGAAATATCCGAGTCTGAATACAAATTCGCATCTTTTACCGCATCCGGCTATCTGCTCCATTCATGAATTATACAAACGTAAGCAGCGTTTGAAGTTAGTTTCATTTTGTTCGGCTGCGTATTGACGCAGTAACGACGAACGAGTCGTATATCCAAGTACCGATTCGGTATTTCGTATCTTAGAGAATACCCGTTACTTAGTAACGAATATGTGCGGTTTGCTACAGCTCTAATATTTATACATTTAAAATTCAAAATGAAATAATTCCTTAAATATGCCTGGGAAGGTTTTACTTTATATTTTCATACATGAAAAAAATAAAGAACATATGGGCTAAATATATCAAATTAAACACCGAATATAAAATCAAATATCGGGTAAGACAGAAAATCTCGAATAATATTTTTAATTTACCTTGAATAAACATGAGATAAATGCTATATTTCTGAATGAAGTACACATGTAGCTATATTTATTCATTGAAAATATAAAAATCAATTCTCTGCAAGAACCCTTAGTATTCATCATGCTTATATTTAAATATTGAAGTATGTTTATCTATCGATTTTTAAAACAGATTTTAGTACATAAGTAGGAAATAATTAGTTACAGGTTAATTATTTCATGTTTAATTAAAACAACGGATATCTCGAAATACATTTTTAAGTATGTGTAATGGAAATCAAATCATTCAAGTTATTACGTATAAATTAAACCAAAAATCTTAAGCAAATTGTACCTAAAGAAAAATAAATAATCATAAATTTGTGTCGTTTAATTTGACACAGCGATTATTATTTACTGTATTTAAATATTAAAGGCGCCCTTTTCATAACAATTTTAATTAGAAACTTTCCTTTGATTTTAAATAGAGAAAATATGTTTTCAAATTGTTTCTCCTGAAATAAACGACAATCCAACTTTGTTCTAACTTCATCCCCCCCCCCCTAAAATTATGTAAAAAATGTATTTTTTATGAAAAAATACAGTAAATGTGTTACTTTTTTTATAATTTTAAAAGTATATAAACTAATACATATCTACAAAAATCTTTCTTCTGATATTCCTATTAATAGCATTCAAATTTTTAAAAAATTTGAACTTAAAAAAATTAGTGTTTAAATTTGAATTTTTTATTATAATATCCGTTTCTTTTCTTGTGGTTTGTTGTCCACCGTACCATTTATTTTGTTATCAAATATTCAATGGGACGGAGGATTTGTAAATAATTCTTTAATAACATCTCAGTTGTCATATCTAATTATTCTATTCAGATTTTAGAATGTAATATATGGTTATTCAGATATTTATAAGCATCTAACCAATTTTTTCGTGTCACGAAATGGTTTAAAAGACAAAAAGAACAAAAAATGCGTTATTTGTCAAAGCCATCTACTCTGTTGAGGTTCTAGGCATACAGTCGTGAAAAAAAAAAAGTAAACACCCCCTACTAACTCCTCAACAAATTATCTTAGAAGAAAGTTACTAGTACCGAACGATTGGAAATAAAGTCTACTTTTAAATGATGTATATAAAATTTGCTTAGGGGGCCATCTACATATTAAAACGAACCATTACTTTGTTTTTTTCAATAGCAGTACCCAATTCTGACAGCATAAATGAACTCTACACGCTTCAATTAGCCTAAAAACGAATTTTTATGCAATTCGTACCATAAGTTTCCGAGAAATTAATTATTTTAAAACGAGCGTATTTTAAGGGCTGTATCCAAATTGACGTCCCGTACTGGATTGTTAACCGAGAGAGCCCCTTCCTTAATCAAGGCACCTTAAGCGCCACTCAAGGAGTCAATGAAGCGTGTTAGATTACAGTACAGCAGAATAAATTTCAAAATGTCTACTCACTTCCATCATAGACGGCCCCTTAAACCATCATTTTGGCGTTTTTTAAGCATAATTCGAAAACTACTTGGAAGAAAAATGTGAAATTTTTGAATTTCCATAAAGCAGACTTAATAAATCTAAATCCATCAAAAAAATTGTAGGTTGCAATTCATAATTTTTTTAATATTAATTTCATAATTCATAATTTATATCATAAAATTATAAAAATTGCAAATTCAGCTTATTTATGTTTGAGTATATTAGTATTATTACTACAAAAAAATTAGCACATTAGGAGCATAATTTCGGGAGATATTAATAAAAATATGAAAATGCAATTTAACATTAGAAGCACTAAATTTTGAATGTTTATAATTCAAAACTCATCATTCAAATGACTTGAAATTTGGTGTCTAGGCATAGTTTGAACCGAAGATTTGAAATATCTCGTTAACATAGGGTATTGCTATTGAAAAAAATGAAGTTTGGATTCGTTTTAATATGTAGATGACCCTCTAAGAAAATTTGTATACATCATTTAAAAGTAGACTTTATTTCCAATCGTTCGGTACCAGTAACTTTCTTCTACGATGATTTGTTGAGGAGTTAGTAGGGGGTGTTTACTTTTTTTTTCCACGACTGTACATACTCAAACTGATAAATATATAATTAATCGTCATATCATATGTTTGATGATACTTGGGGAATTCAGACTATTACAACAATACCTTACTTGACATAATCGTCTATTGAAGTTCTATGGTATAATATATGGATGCAATTACAGATACTGAAAAACATATAATCAATATTGATGTACATGAGTTAGATAGAATGACAAAAATAACAATAATTGTGTTATATTTCGTTGAAGTTTCAAAAAACGTAGGAAAATATTTATCAATAAAATATCTTTCACTTTATTGCCCAAAATTCAAATAAGGTAATTTTTTTTTCATTAGATATTTTGCGAGATGACACCTGGAGGATTTTTAACCATTCTAACAACACCTGATTTGTCACAATCATCTAATTCACTAAGCTTTGTTGTCAAGCAATTTTCAACCACTATATCAAGGAGGACTGGTGTGTAGAGAGAGGACTTAAGTGTATCGCGAAAATGTTTGAAAATTATTCATTAAACTAATATATAGTCCTCGTCAAAAGTGACGGAATTTTTTTGATCTGTACAAAAAAGTACAAAAAAAAGTACAGAAAAAAGTACATTTTAAAAATAACAAATCATTTCTATAAATACAAATGATGAGGATATTTTTAGGGTTCCGTACTTAAAAAGTAAAAACGGAACCATTATAAGAACCCTCCTGTGTCTGTCTATCCGTCTGTCGCAGCCATTTCACTCGTAAACCATGGAACGCGGAAAGTTCAAATTGGCGGAAGTAATAAAGACTATTGACCCACATATTTATAGATTCTTAAACATTTACAAATATTTTAGGAAAAATGTAGAGGGGCCTATTAAAATTTACTTGAAAAAAAAATGTTTTCTTTGTATATCGTGTGAAAGCTTTCGTAATGCAGAACTCAAAAATACATTGTGATTTTAGGTTTATGTTTTCAGAAATATTGTCGAAAATGCAGTGCGAAAATATGTTCCTCCCCATCTATTTCAGAATTTAATAAAACTAAAATTATGAAAAAATTAAATGTAGTAGACATTAGTTTAAACCTTGCGAAGAAATTATAGCGCTTACCCTAGGTCACATAGTTTTTGAGAAAATCGCTTTTTTTCCGATACACACAAATTTCGATTTGCGGGCATTCAGCAAAAGTGTAGAGAAACTCTGCAGGTACCTATCGTAGCAGAAGTATAAAAGCATTATTGATAGTGACTTTCGAAAAAAAACAGTCGGTAATTAGCCGAGATAATAACCCTTAAAGGCACGGATGGTTTGGACATACATAATGACAGAGGCGGCTTACTCTATGTACCATCGGCTTTGAATGCCTAGATAACAACTTTTAATGATACATTTGTGTGATATAATGTCCAGTAGTAGTATAAAAGCAATAAACGTCAAATTGTTATAAACAGACTAATTTAATTAGAATTAATCGTATAAATACTATAGGATTTGCGACTTGTTTGTATTGAGTAGATTTCTAAATACGCTTCCCTTGTCTTTAAAAGTTAATTATAAATCTATTTGGAAAAACACGGCACTGAGTAAGCCGTCGTTGCAACTTTGTGACCTCCTTTCGAAGCGCGCTTAGCACAATGCCAAATTTAAACTTTGAACAAGTATTTTATTTTAGCTACACTGTAAAAAGGGAAGATTATTACTACGCTGAATTTAGTTATATGAAAGGCCAAATAAAGTTTAACTTCTTGCGCTCTGTGACGCACGTAGCTGACGTCATGCTATTTTTGGTCATTTCCGACAATGACGAACGCAGCGTATTATACGTTATGATACATGGCGCATTTTTTTAATTAGACATTTCGAATTCTCACCAGAAACTTTTAACTTCTATTTTTGCTTTACAAGATGATTCATTTTGATTAAATAAACTAAAAGAAATTGCCAATTAAATTTTTGTGGAGTGAATTCAAAATTAAAAAAAAAATAAATCAATAAATCTGCTTGATGCGACAACACTGGTGGCTAGTGACATACATCCGCTAACAGCGCCAGAGCGTAAGATTTTAAATATAAAATAAAAATAGTTTTAAAAATAAGCTTTTATTGTCAGTACCGAACTAAGTTCATAATAAGCAGATTAGGATAAGATAAAAAAAAAAAGAATTATACAGAATATCAATATTTGATACTATTTAGTCTTCTTATTTCTTTGAACTTTTATGGAATACCCCATTCATACTTTCAAGTTTATACAGATATACCCAACCCTACGCTGTTTAGATTTTTTACAAAGTATTATTGTTCCTTTAGCAACAATTTTTTTTAATAATACAGTTAACAATTCACATATTTATTCTACGGAACCCTCTGTGCGCCAGTGATACTCGCACATGACCGTTTATTTTACTCAATATTCAATTTCTGAGATAAAACAACGATCAATAAAGGCTCGGATTCTAGCCATTAGGATTAAGAAATGAACGATCAGTGAAACCTCCGTCAAATTTACTCAATCATATCAATTTTTCTCCTTAGTTTTATTAATGTAAAATTACATTTCAAGCTAAGTATAGTAAAGTGGGGACAGACGCCGCTGTTGGACAGAGGCCGCAGAGATTGTGTGGGCGACACTAGCGCTGCCTAGACCATTTTAAGAAGTTGGTAGTGTTCCTCTGTGCTGTGTTCTGTGTTGTATGTGTTTCCACCGCTTAATTGCCAGTATTTACATATTTATGCTAGTTTTTATGATTCAAACCTGGGTGGTAAGTTGCTAAAATTATTTTACTAAAGTTTTATTACATATTTTAAGCCAAATAAACAGAGATTTCAGCTCAAAACCGATTGCAACTGCAGACTAGATCCTCATCGAATACAGACATGTGCTTGCAATTCTCTCGCATCGCTCACATGACACAAAATGGCGGCGCGGAATCTTACCCGCCACTATGGGACAGATGCTGCACCGAGGTTGAGGGACAGATGCCGCAAAATATACTTTTGTTTTTCGGTTTAATAAATTCATCGCTTCAATTTAAGTAGAACTTACATTTAAATGAACGTATATTAGCGCATTCTGGTACTTATCAAAATACTCTTAGCAACAATGTTGGTTCACCATATGTGAATAAGGAAACCGTAGACCGTTTACAATTCTCGCCGTCTAAACTATTAAACAAAATATCTCCTATCCCAATGGTGAAAAGACCTATACAGACAAGTAAGAGAAAGCAAAAGGATGCAAATATTACAAGCACTGAGTTTATAAACAAGAAAAAAGAAGAAAATAAAAAGCAAAAGAAACTAAAAAGCGTCAAAGAACAATAGCTTGGCGGAAGTAAAATGTGCAAAAACAGGAAGGGAAAGGTGAACTTGAAAACACCTTACTTGAAGAAGAAACTAAAATATGATTCATCTTCTGAAAATGAGTAAATAACTCCTCTTATGGATTCTGATGGCAGTATTGGATTGGAATTTGATGACTCTGAATGGGCTGAATGTCTGGAGTCTTATCAAGAAACAAAGTCTAAAGCAGACAGGATTCAGTGCATCAAATTCAATCGATAGCTGCATGAAAAAGGTTCAGTTTACTTTTGCAACGGGAAGTGTGGTGTGATTGTGGACGAACGGAAATACAAAATCAAAGAATGAGATGAAAAGCCAAAAATAAACAGGCGAGGGCCTAACTAGAATAGAACTAATACTTTCATTAAGAGCAAACTTCAATATTCGCCTGGATGTAAACCAGGGATTTATATCTTTTTTGTATTTATGCTGTCTATTGTTTCCAGTAATTATGCTGTCCATTTATGTAAATTCAAATGTTTTTCTTTTCATTTTCATTTTTTGTCTTAAGTTTTATTTTTTGAACTTACAGTTTTGCATTTTCGTTAAATTTTCCCAATTTAGTGATATATATATAATTTTTGTAAGTTTACTGTTATTTATTTTCATTTTAACAAGTTTGAGAAAATAAAAGTGTGATTTGCTTAAAAAAAATAAACAGCCTAGCTCTTTTCTCCATGCGACATCCTTCCAACACCCTATGAGGCATCTTACCCAGCACATAAAAAATGATGCAAAAAAAGAGACGTTTGGGAAAATAATTATGGCTACTTTATTAAAAGGGTTTTAACTTGTTTACATATAAATTATATTCTAAAGGGTTTGATTAAGGATTTCTGGTACTTAGTTTGTTGTTTTTTGCTTTATTGTACATTTTATAAGAAGAAAAGTAAAACTGCGGCATCTGTCCTCACTTTACTATGTAACGTCACCGGCACAAACTTTCAAACATACTTTATATGCGTACTTTTATGCTTAACCGCAGTATATTCAAATAAAAATGTTTTTTCTATTTATTTGGAATAAAAAAATTAATAAAATCATAATGCATAAAGATAAAACAAGCCCAATAGACAATATTCTCGCGATGTTGCAATAAATGGGAATTTTTAATCGCTTACAAAAATAAAGTATACATGCTTTTTTTTTTTTTTTTACCGAAAATAATTTGCAAATGAAAAATACGTCCAAAAAGCCACGTGTCTTAATATTTTTCATTATTTCTCTTTTATCTAAAACAATGGAAGTAACCCGAATGCCATCATTTTGTAGAAATTTCATAAAAACTTTTTAAATTAAAATATAAAAATGGGAATATTTTAAAAAATAGCTAGTGAGGGTACATCAACAAATGAACAGCTTTCACTTAAAAAATAATAATTAGAGAAATTTGTTCAGTAAAACGCTCAGGGCAAATTACTTTTAAAAAAAAAAAACCAACCTTGTGTTCTAAATATATAGATGGAATGATTCCCCAGGATTGGTTACCTACACTCTCCGACAATTGGATTTTATATAAGTAGAGTATTAACTTTTTTTTACTTATTTGAACCAAGTATAACTTAATATTACAACAATAATAATAATAAAATACTAAACATAAATACAAATAAAATAAAGCAGTTGCTTCATTTTCAAAATCATATTGGAATGAAGTAAACTTTTGAGCCATGAGGCTATTAAAAATAAAAATCAATCATGGGTAGAGTCCGTGGAAGATGATTTCAATGCTGTGCCAATCCAAAATTGAATTTTATAAAGAAGATTTAAAATGTAGCAATAACCATGTAAATAAACTCCAGTTTAAAATGTCAGCTTCAAAAATGTCAGTCTCATCCGTATAATTAAATCTTACAAATTGTAGCATTCAGAAAAAATAAATACAGATAACTTTTTAAATACTTCAACTGCTATCTTCTTCTTTACAAATTATGATTTTATTCGTTTATTTATTTGTTTTTTGTCATAGTGATAATATTTTTATTCTTAATTTTAAAAAAAAGTAAACTTTTTACTTGTAAGTATTGCTTTTCATCATTGATTTTAAAGGTACACCCAATATAAAACTTCTCAACATAATACACAGTAGAATAATATTCTGTCTTCAGCTGAATGTGACATTTTATTTTAGTGCAAGATTTTTCCGTGTCTTCATTCAGATCATGATTTGAATCACGTTCTGGAGAATCCTCATAAACTATTGTTTCCTTTGAAATCTTTTTAAAGGGAACTACATCACACCCTTTTAAAATCCGCAAAATGCACTCAGTCCTTTCTAAAAGTAATGAAATGCACCCGTAGGGATTTCTTGTATGAAATTTTTATCCATACCACAGTATTTATAAAATTGTGGACCCAAGAGCTTCTAAAAATAACATGATGCCTTCATTGCTTTAGAAAAAAGACAGGAAATTATTCAATCCTGTTGTAATGTAGTTATTTCTCTTTTTAGATGCGTTCGTAATTATATATATGTGTAGCACCAATAGTCATCATCTGGTTCGTGCGTCTGTCCGTATATAACAGCGCAAAAACTACCCAACCGAATGGTTTGAAAATTAATGTATACGAGGGTCGGCTGAAAAGTACCGGGCCCGACAAAGAAAGCAATTTTTTTTTTCATTTCTCAGCATAACCTCCAGAAAGGCTAATACATTTATCATACCTTTGTTTTAATTTAATTAAACCATCTCTATAATGCGATTCGTCGAGCTCCGCAAAATAGCTGTTTATGACATCAATAATCTCCTCGTTGCTCTGAAATCTTCGTCCACCAAGAAATTTTTTGAGGTTAGGGAATAGGTGGTAGTCACTGCGGGCTAAATTTGGTGAATAAAGTGGATGTTCAAGCAATTTGAACCTTAACATTTAGCTTACGGGGAACTAACTTCTAAAAAGTGCCTTGACTACGGGAAAACTGATAGTTTTACTCCCTTTCTTAATGATTATGCACCGCAGGATATGAAAACATAGCTGGAATCATTTGGAACATCTGATAATCGTTTGGGTGTCATGAGAGTCTTAGGGAATTCCGTTCCCCTAAAAGAAAGCTGCTTACCTGTCGGAAGCAGGAAGTACTGATTTCGGTTTGGAGATAAGGTTTGAACCCAAACGATATATGTGATAAAAATTATCTTTTTCTGTGAAGTGGGTGTCATTAAATAAAACATATTAGTAGTAATTGAGCGGTCTCTTTTTTAAATAATTAGAAAAATTGATGAATGTTCATTGAATATTTTAACAGCATTTAGTTTCTCAAAAGTTATAATATAAAAATAAAGGTTTGTTATAGGCAAAATAACTGAAATTGTATGGTAATTCAAAAGTTATAATATAAAAATAAAGGTTTGTTATAGGCAAAATAACTGAAATTGTATGGTAATACAAAAATACATTATTTAAAAATACGCTGAATTTTTTATATAAGTAAATAATACAAAATTGATTTCCTTAAATATCATTGTTAATATTCTTTTAGAGATTTAAATTAAAACAAAAAAAGAAATTTCAAGGAAAAAAAAAAAAGAAATTAATATATAAGGAATCGATAAACAATATAGTAACATATAAAAAAATGATATCTAATGGAATCCATGTTTCCAGTAGGGTCTTTGTTTTTAACCATCACTACAACCATTATATACGAATAGTACTATAATTTAATCTGTAAATTAATTACTTAAATATTACTAGTAAAAAATATTGGTTGATATCTGAATATGGAAACGCTATCAACGTAGTAGATAGAGATTTTCGTGTTAAAATGCCTTCAAGGGCATTTAAAGATGCATACAAATCTCTTGTATAAATATAATGTGTAAAAACCAAAATAAAGGAAAGCAAAAATCAAAGCATTAAATTTGTACTATTAGAAAAAAAAATTGTTTCAAGGCTTCATAATAAGAGCCCCGATTTCGACGCAAAATTTGTCAAGGAACAAGTTAGGCGGAATTAGACGTCTGCACTGGCCGGAATTTCCCGCTCAGGGCCTGGCCTGGCCCGAGGAAAGCTATCTTGGCCCGGCCTGACATTTTCGCGGTTTACAGTCCGGCCCGTGCTATAAACAGTGAAAACAGGCCCGGCCCTCGCAAAAACCAATGAAAACCCGACTCAGTTTCCACAGAAAATACCTATTTTTCTAAACATACAATAAATATTTTTCTCTAGAATATTGCATAAATATTTATAGGATAATTTAGCATTATAGATTATATTTTTTAAATTACTGTATGTTCGCAAGCCATAGAACGCAGTACAGCATCATATGCTGTCATATAGGCCCAATATGTAGAAAGAAAACGTAAGCCTGGCTTTGGCCTGGCCTGAGTCTAATAAAATAATAAAGACCTGGTTCAGACATGATGCAATTGCCAGTGCCGATCTCTATGCAGACATGTTGTATTATACTCATGCTGTCATCTGGAATTGGTTCATATTTTATTGCCTTAGTTTGATCCTTTTAAATTTTTATATCGGGCTGATTTTGTATTAGCTCGAACCGCCAGGTCTTTTATTATTATTATTATTATTATTATTATTATTATTATTTAAATAATCGGTTTCGCCCGTTAAACAATTGTGTTTGAGTCTTCGAAATTCTCTTTGGAAATTGTCTTCATTTAACCGAGCCGGGTACGGACCCTTACAGACCTCTGGGCGTAGTACACATGTTAAAGCTCTTTGTTCCTCTCTTATTTTTGCTCTCTCATGATTGAAAAAGATACTCTTTTATGAAACCTTTAGATACATAATGCTAAATTTACTGTAGTAGTTTAGTCTTTTTATTACGTCAGTTTTTATGTGTCAGATATTTACAAAACACTAGCTTATGGACATGTATTACAATTAAATTGTAAATGTTGTGAGTAACTGTTGTTAAAAATATTTCCAAACTGAGAATCCTGATTAACTTTTACCGGAAAATAAAAGTTTTTAATTGTTATCTTGTAATCATATGCTTATGCTTTCTTCTTGAAGCATATGCTTTCTTCTAATTAAATTAACCCTTTTTTCCAGAATAGACAGCATACAATAAATTTGTGCACTATAATAATTTTAGTATAAATATATTCGTTCTAAGTAAAATTATATTATTAAGAAAAAAACTCTATTTTGTAACTTGTAAGGCACAAAAAAATGAGAGCAGAAAATAAAAATATCACTGGATTTGGTAAATGGTATTAAGACAATTAAAAAAATCTGACTTTTCACAAAAAGTAAAATAATAATAATAATAATAATAATAATAATAATAATAATAATAATAATAATAAAAGGTTATGCACGTAATTTTTTACAAGTGCACTGTTCTATTTTTAAGTAACCCTGTGAAATTATTCCCACACGACCATCGGCACCAATTTATATTGACAGCTCACCAATAATTTATTCTCGCAGATCACTCACCAGTGGCCGAGTGGTTCTGCTGTCGAAGCTGGTAGACGGGATGTGCTGGGTTCGAACCCAATCGCGCCCGTCGGCCTAATCGTTCAGAATTTTCGTGGTTTTCTTCGAACCGTGGATTTCCATGCGTAAATACGGCTTAGGTTCCCTTAGAAAGACCCCCACGGAGGGCACTTCCCCCTCCTTAGGGCCTACATTGCTCATGTTGATAATTGGCCGCCATAAACACAACCAACCAACCCAGGTCACTTAACTATTCTCTTATTCTGTGGCATTTCCCTTTTTCTAGTAACTGGAACAAAATTTTGTTCCTAAAATCATTCTGTCTTTAAAATAGTAAGGATATTGTTTCGCCGAGAGGACAGGGGGGAGGGAGGGGGATCCTATCTTAAGTCTTTAAATATTAATAATTCTGTACACTTTTCACCAATTTTTGATCAAATTTCCTTATTTAGCCAATTTCTACTGAAAAGTCCTCATGAACCAATTTCAGACAAATATAAGCATAATCGGCATACGATTTTACTTTTACCAATGAATGTAATTCAGTAACCTTCTATTTTAATCTCTTGACACTTACAAAGCATCCATAAGAATTATTTTTTCTGCGAGTGGGGAGTGAGGTAGGGATAAGGGAGCTCACAAATATTCCATTATTATCATAACTCTCATACACCCTTTTTTCTGTTAGAAGTCATATACATACATACATATGTTGAAATCTAACTTTGTGTATAGTGTTCTTATTTATCTGTGTACAAAGCAATGGGCTACGCCTTTTTCCTATCTTTACACAATGAAAATAACACAAAAAGTGAAAGGAGAGGACTGTCTTCGGAAAGCCTGTTAAAGGGGAAGGGGTGTGTCGGTGGGTCAATTTATCTCATCAGACATGTCCAAGTTTAAACACCCTTATAGGATTAGACACAGTTACCATTTCTATATAATTATGTACGGTAATGATTTAAATGTGTGGATGTTCTCTGTGAGAAATTATCAGTGGATATATTGAAATTGAAAGGCTCGCCATTTTTATCTCAGAACGTCCTGCATCAGTTGCAATTGCAAAAGATCAAAGCATGCAGAAAAAAAAAAGAGTCAAGCTGTTCTAAAATCCAAACTGGTTACTGTTTTGAAGCATTTACGATTTCACTTTTAATCTTATATTTATGAAATTTCAAGCTATATTTATTTAGAAACAAGGAGATCGAATAGCATTTTCCATTTTTCCGTAAAGGCAAAACACTTGAGAAGATGCTACAAAAGTTAGCATTTTAAGCTCTTTTTTTTTTTTTTTTTTTTTTTTTTTTTTTTTTTTTTTTTTTTTTAAGAGAGAGAGATCAATTACTTTAATTTATATTAAATTCAGACTTTTGAACCATTCTGTATTAGCGTACAAATATCAACACTGTAAAAATATAGTTGTTCAAATTAAGCGAGTGTACCACCGAAATTTTGAGTGAATTTAAACTCTTTACAATTTTATTATTATTATATTTTTTAATGATTGTGTGCGTCATATAAGTTTTTAACGATTAAAACATCGCTTTTTTCCCCCCTTGAGGAATTCGAGAATCAAAACTGTATAAAGAGTGTAGAAAAACTCCGGGTAATGACATTCTCCCAAACAGATAGTGCTACGTCACTTGATAAAAATCGTTAAAAATGAAATATTTTAAAGGTGTTTATTTTATTTTATTTTTGTGCAATTTCTAAAAAAGCACTGCACCAATTTTTAAGAAATTTAAACGCGACCAATTTGAAAGTATCCTCATTCAACATAGCTGCCAACTTTTACGCTATTTCGTTACCACTAAAATTTAATAGAAGTTTTTACCTTATTTAAATTAAACATTTGTATGTTTAAATGAAACAAAATTTTCTATACTATTTTAGTGTTAGGAAAAAAAGCAGTCAATGATTGTCTTTCAATGAACAAAACATGAATCGGTCGCGTAGTTTCGAAGTAATCGTTTAACATAAAAAAATACATACGTGCCAAATTGAGAACCTCCTCCTTTTTTTTTTTTTTTTTTTTTTTTTTTTTTTTTTGAGTCAGTTAAAAAATAACTAAGGAATTATTAATGAAATCTTTATTATGGTTTGCATAAATAAATATTATTTCATTTGAATTAGACGGTGAATAAATTATTTGCAAATAATGCTAGAATTTGATTAATTGTTAATTTTCTGAAACAGGCAATATACAATTGCATACGCAGGGGATAAAATATAATTATTTAGTTGACTGTGGGCATAAAATTAAGCTGTTTTGCAATCTAAAACTTTCTGACAAATTTTCTGAATATTTTTTAATTGGCGTCATAAAATTGGCAGGCCTGACTTTTGAAGAGATTAGGAATCGAATGCAGTTTTCCATTTTTTGATAAATACATTACTTATCGATTTATTATTTTTGTCACGCGACAATAGATTTCTACCTTTCCTGCGCTGTTGCGTCCGGAAATTCTGTTCAAAATTCGAGTATTTTCTGAAATGCTTTTGCCTTTACTAAAAAACTGAAAGCACCATTCTATTAGATACTTTCTGAATAAAAACATCTGCCGATTTCATACGTTTTCGAACAAAAATGAATTGAGAAATGCCTCAGAAACTAGCTCCTTTGAGTTTGAGAACAATCTTAAGTTTCGTAACCCCCTTTTTTCAACTGTACAAATAAAAAGCTAATTTTTGTTTGATTAATTATGCTGTTACAAAATGCTATGAAATGCATTGCTTTTTTATTAAAATAGTAATAAAAATAAGCATTTGAACTTTTCAGTTCTGTATATAAAATTACGCACATAATTTAAGAGATCTAGTGCGTTAGAAAGAAAGAAAAAAATAATAACGCTACATTTATCATTCTAAGGACAAAAGTCTAACCAAAATTAGCAATACTAAACTACTAAAACTATTTGCAGAAAATAATCTATTCATTATCATGTCAAAAGCGTCACTATCATTTCTCACAAACTAGAATTATCTTCAACTAATTTGCAGCAACCGGTGTAGAAACAGCTTTACGTCGTCTCCGTAAACAATGTTTACTTTTTTACAAAATAATCTTCCCCGTAATTCCCTAGAATAATTAATATCTTCCCTATAGAATTTCCCTGCTTCGACACGCAGTCGGACCCCTACTGAGCAAAACCGTCTCAATGATTTCTCAACCCCGTATTTTTGAACACTCTTTTTCTTGGGATTACGGTAATCGCCCCGTAAGCTAGAGGTTAATTCGTAGATTTTTCCCATTGCGATGACTAACTGATGTGCTGGAGTATTGTCATGGTGAAACAAGATTTCTGCTTTGCCAAATGAGGTCGTTTTCTTTCACCTCGTCGCTCAAACGTTGCAGTAAACTTGCGTAGTACTCACCAGTGTCATTTTTACCCTTTTCCAAGTAATCAATAAAAAAAATCCCTCTGCTTCCCGGAAAACACTCGCCATAACCTTGTTAGCTGACAAAGCTGACTTTGACTTTTTTGGATCTGGATACATCCGGCGCAATCCACTATTTTTTCTGTAATTTGCTTTCAGGAGTGTAGTGATGAATCCAAGTTTCATCCATAGCTATAAGCCGTCTCAAAAATTCTTTGGGAATTTTACAGAACAGCTCCAAATTCTTACTTAAAACGGTTTTCCGATGCAACATTTGGTCAGGTGTCCACAAACGCGGCACCCACCTCGCACAGACCTTGTGGAAGCCCAAAATATTACTTAAAATATTGCCTGCAAGTTATTTTGATATGTTTACAGCCTCTGCTATCTCGAATAACTTTAATCTGCAGTCATCCAGGACTATTTGAATAAATTTTGTCAACAATTTCAGGAGTTGTCACTTTCACAGGGCGTCCAGAGCGAATCTCATCACTTGTGCTCGTCCGTCCCATTTAAACTCTGCAATCCACCTTTTAACCATTGAATATGAGAGGCAGAGTCATTCAGAATTCTGTCCATTTCCTCCTTGATTTCTTTAGGCGTTAAACCCTTCAAATGGAAGTATTTGATTACCGCTCGTTTTTCAAAGTCTTTCATTTTCATAAAAACTCTAAAATAGTTTTCATTTAAATGTTGTCAATCAAACAAGAACCAAGCTACTGATCTGAAACTGTGGGCATAAGCTAGTCTTTCCTTCCTGTGAGCATACATTAGTCCTTATATATACATATAGTATTATGCAATGCTAGCGTATAACTTCCCTAGTAGCGCCATATCTGTGTCGAGCACGGGACTTTTCAGTCGACCCTCGTATAATCGTTGCAGAATTTTGTCGTGTGATTTCAAATTTTATGATTATCGAATAAAAACTTTAAAAAATATTAATGAAAGTTTTATTCATTCTATATAAATAACATAATATGATAACGTAATATGATAACATAATATGATATGTCTTAATAATCATAAAACGCAGGTAATATAACTCTAGTAAAACGCTGGATACGTATTTACACATGAATAATTAAAGTTGTAATTTTTTCCAAGCTTGGCAAAAAAGTGTCCAGGCCAGGATTCGAACCGGGGATCTTTGGCTGAAGCCACCAACGCTCTACCAACTGAGCTATCCCGACAGATCTGGCAGACACATAATTTGCCCAGAAACCCAATGTCTGTGAAATCTGGTCTGATATGTGAATCAGCTATGCAGAATAAGTCACAGATAATAGAAACTTCAAGAATTGTTGGACACGTAATTATATTCATAAAACGCGTGTAATATAATTCCATAAAAACGATGGATACGTATTTAGATATAAATAATTAAAATTGTAATTTTTCGAAAATGATCGAAAAGTATCCAGGGCAGGATTCTAACCAGGGACCTTTGGCTGAAGCCACCAATGCTCTAGCAACTGAGCTATCCCGACAGACCTGGCAGACGCATAATTCACCCAGAAACCTAATACCTATGACTATTATTATTATATAAATAATATAACAATAATAACAATATAATATAATATAATATTAATAATACAATATATAATATGTAATATATAGCATTTATAATATATTAATATAATATATAAAATGTAACATATATAACAGGGAGAGACTAGGGAGGGTTGATCGTGGGGGAGTCTTGACTCACCCTTCAGTTTTCATATTTAAAAGAATTTCAGAGTGTTGCCCTTAGGTGGCAACCAAAGCCACTGAAATGCTCAAACAATAGTCTTTGTTTCATGCAGATAACTGAAACAGGTGTGGAAAATTCAATTGTGAAGTGTTTTCAGCTTAAAAAGTGTATTTTTTAGAAACATTTTGTAATATTTTCTCAGATAAGATATGTCATAGAAATTTAAATAAGCAGGTTTTAAATAATGCAGAAATATCCAGATTTCACTCCAGTTATAAAGATCATATACAGTAAATTAGGCTAAATATAACCATGTGCTATACTTTAAAAAGTGGCTATGTGGGGAGGCTTCACCCAATTAATACGAGGAAGGGTTGACTATAATGTCAAAGGTTCCTTAATTAAGTGTTTTTGGAAATCTTTTTATTATGCACTGTAGATAATTAAGGGTTATTGGTTATATTTATAAAAGTATGTAAATTTATTCTGTAAAGCTACAGTAAAATGGGGTGATAGAAAGCGAATGTTTAAAAGTGATTAAAGAAGGAAGTGAAAAATTGCTATGCAACAAAGAAAAAATTTAATGAAATATAAATTGGAAAGTTGATAGGAACTTTTATTTCATTTATATAGTACCCATAGTAGGTAAATAGGAAGAATAGAAAACACTAGACAGGATGAATGCAGCAGTCTTAAGAAATGTTAAGTGTTCATGCCACTGCAATAGAATATAACATTGATCAAAACACGTTAAGAAGGTATGTAGACAAATTTCACCAAAATGAACACAATCACATGAAGCTAAACTATGTTGCAACTGGTATTTCCAGTTCTAGTGTCACAAAAAGTGGATGTTTAAAACGGAGTTTTTCTCCTGTGTCTTGAATTCCGACTAAGCAGGTTTATTTACATATCAGATTTTCCCAAATAATTTTTAATAATAATTAAACCATGTATTGTTAAGTTATTCCTACTTTTTTAAAACTGATTTTATTTCCCTTAACAAATATTTCAATATAAACTAAAGTGGGTCAAGCCTATATGTGGGGAGCCTTGACCCATTATTTTATCATGATTAAAATCAATCTTTTTTCAAGTTTCTTATATATTACACTTATGTCGCAATTTTATTTTGGTAACTGATTGTATAACAAATAAAATAATATATGAAACTTTGTTCTAGGTTCAATATTTAAAAAATAAAAGATCAATTTTTAACGAATGGGGTCAACCCTCCCCAGTCTCCCCTATATAATAATAATAATATAACAGTGATATAATATACAATATCATATAATAATGTACATAATAATATAATATGCAGAAAACTAAAGAAAGCGGAGTCAGTTGAAATTAGAATGATTGAAATATTAAACATCGTTTGAATTTCTTGTTTTCATAAATAAAAATAATT